>OZ034968.1:72341426-72941426 GCA_964030785.1 Siderastrea siderea | reverse complement strand
ACTCGAATACACTTCTCAAGAGAAGGTAATAATAATGAAACGTACCCAATTCCAGACCAGATCGCACAACCTTACCCTTTTGGACCAGAATGGTGAAAATGAATACCCTAATTCAGACTAAAACAGCTCGAAAATCATACCCTTTCGTGCTGCACATACCCATCTAGCTTATAAAAGGGAGTACCCACCCCCCCTGGGATTTCAAGCTGATCTTGAATAATTATTGGTGTTATACTACCCAGTGTTTACAAGTCATGAGTCAGGCACAAGCTACATAGACGTGTAAACTGTCTCAATAGCTAAATTGTATTGCATTTATTGAAGTATTTATTTCAAGAAGGACATATTCAATGTAAGTACCATTTGGAAGTGATTCAGTGTCAGTGTTTAGACATTTCACTTTGAGCATAACGTCCAAGTCAAGTGGATGTGATATGTTGGTAAATTCCTCTATTGTTTTAGGCATGTAAGTTTGCCGTCTAGCGGCCTTTTTGTCAAGAAATCTGTGAGCAAGGCTGGTCCCACGGTTTTTCATTGGAGTTTTTTAATCAAAACTACCCGCAGGAATTTCTTATTCTATGCAAGTTGAATGCATTTCATTGCAAAGCAGGCGGTTTGTTGGGAGTCCTTTTGTTTAGTCGCAAAATACCACACATTTCAATTTATAAGAGGATTATGCGATGGTTTTTTTTCGATGTACACCTCTCATGCAGTAAATGAAAACTTAAGCTTATAAGCTTAAATTAAATTAAGTACCGTAAAATTCGTATTTCTCATGCAAACGTAAGAAGTTAAGATCATGGAACACGTCAAATTTCTCTCACGAGTGCATTTGGTTATGAACTTATTTAGAAACTTATTTACCTGGAACTTATTTCCTTGCTATCATATTTGTGGTAAAATGTTCTCCGAACAGTTTCGAGGTCTTACCGTCTTTGGTCAAGCATCTAATTTGCTTTGTACCTTACATGTGAACAGTTGATGGGCTTTGCAGGGTTTGTCAACTACCTTATGTCAAATTATAAACTTGCATAATTTGTTTGCCTGTGTTTTTCGTTCTGCAACTTCTGCAAAAATTCAGAATCCAAACTGCAAAATGTGGTCTGTAGCCCTAGTCTGGAGCAAGGGGATATTTATGATGACAAATTGCTTCATTGAATCTCCATTCATTTCACAATGCATTGTTCATATAGATTGCAGATGGAATACACTCTGGGTATAAAACTGAACAATACCGTTAGACCCACTTGAAATAGAAGAGAGTAAATCTTAAAATATTGTCAGCAAGTAAAGGCAGATATTACATCTGATAATGTACCACTGAGGGCAAATGATTTTCAGACTGCTCAATTCATCCTCATTCAAGGGTGATATCCTAGCTATGTGACAGTTAAAATTTTTCCAAGACGATGAAATCCAGAGCTTCATTGCAAACCCTGTGATAGACCTTACCACTTTGCTTTTTTGTTTTCTTGTTTTATATCATGTGGAGACCTGCTCCCTTGGTTTCTTTTTCTTTTGTTTATCTTTCATAAGAAGAAGCCCTAATATGAAAATACGTGAAACAAAGAATAAATTGCTGGATATTTGAGTACATATAAAAGTTGAGCAAACCGAAAGTCTTCCTAGTTGTAGTGGTTCCATTCAGCACCTTGACAAGAATGCTTACTTTCTCTAGCTTTATGCATTAAAAAGTAATGAAAGAAAAACGTTTGCCAGCATTTCGCTAGTAAAGATTTATTATAGTTATAGATCTGATAAAGATATAATAGTATTGTGATGTACAAGCACAGTTGAAAGCGAATGCAAAGGTCAGCCAGTAAAGAATAAAAGCATTGTTCTCCTCCTGTTTACATTCTAAAAGTAGAAGATTATGGTTTAGAGGATTTTTGCGGTTCACTTCGTGCTGTGGACATTCTAGTGCTCTTGTGGGCGTACATGTAGCTAGTGTGTGTCATCTACATAAAGCGCTTCATCTTTGGACTCATCAAAATGGATTTATTGTTAGCCTTAGCATGAGGTTTTGAAATATGAGAGTCCATGAACCTTCTTAGTAATTTCTTTAGGTCCTGCTTAATGACCTTATGTTTTGTCTATGACATTCTTTGGCTCCATTTCTTCTGACCTAAGGTCCTTTCTTCAGACAGCAGAAAAAAAAGCTTTGATGATGTTCTCTTGTAATAAATATTTTCATGCATAATTTGCATGCCTTAATAGTCATACAAAATTCACATGGTATAAAGGCATTAAGTGGGTACTATTTTACAGTCTAAAGTATAACAAGTATATAAAACATATTCAGTCATGCTATTGGATGTTCAAAATCTTATGAACATGTTAAGTAACTTTGACATTACCTGTGGCATTAAATAACATCTGCTGTGCCATAGAAGGACTTATGTCATATGTGATAAATCATAGCATGTTAAATTTAGTAACTGTGCAATTCTTATCTAATTACCACTGAGTGTATTTGCCCCATCAGATCTTGGTATGTTTCACAATAGGTCTGCTCATGGTATAGTCTTACAACAATTATGCATCAAATTAAAAAATATATTTATATATCCATTTGAAGCCTGGGGGGGGGGAGTACTCTCCAAAAATTTGGGTGGGAGTGTGCAGCCCACTCCTTGAAACCCTTTCCCTATTTCATACCAAAATACATGGTTTTCTCTCCCTATTTCAGACCAGAACCAAAATTCAATACTCTATCTTTCAGACCTGCCCAGAAACGTCTTTGGTTTGCATAGACATTTGAGGACAGCTTCAAATTTCCAATATTACTCGAATACACTTCTCAAGAGAAGGTAATAGTAATAAAACGTACCCAATTCCAGACCAGGTCGCACAACCTTACCCTTTCGGACCAGAATGGTGAAAGTGAATACCCTAATTCAGACTAAAACGGCTCGAAAACCATACCCTTTCATGCTGCACATACCCATCTAGCTTATAAAAGGGAGTACCCACCCCCCCCTGGGATTTCAAGTTGATCTTGAATTGGTGTTATATTACCCAGTGTTCCAGATTACTTAAAAAGGCAGAGGGTCAATAAGGAATTTTGAGGGATCAGTAGATGTGGATCTCTTCAAATCTTCCCAAGTTGACCATTAATTTTGTTTGGTCATGTTACCAGCTTTGTGGGGTTTTTGACCCAAGACCCCTCTCTTCTCTGGAACACTGTTACCCTAAGTTGGTTGTTATACAGTTGAGCTGAAAATATTCCTGGAAGTAACAAAAAAGATGTACCAATTTAAATGATTATATTTTTGCATCTTTTAAATATTGTTTGTCGGTCAAAACTCTCTTATTAACACATCCTTTTTCTTGCAGTTTTAAAAGGATCCAACATGTTTACAGTTCTACCATTTGCACGCCAACTCTTTACTACCCTGTCCAATGCTCTCTCAGGGAGAGATGAGGTATTGTATTATTTAATTAATAACAATTTTTTCTCATTGCAATCAGGAGTCTACCATAAGGTGGAGATTTAGTCATATTTTGCAGCTAGATATTGAATTCTTCATTTGCCTTGCAATAACATTACTGCATGTTTTTTCACTGGATGACCTGGGCGATCCCAGTTCTTGTGTTAACCATTACAAATAACTTATTTTTGGTGAATGACTCCCTCTAAATGCACTTGTTAACTTTGTGTATTTGGGCAAGGTCAGGGACAAATGGAAAAAAATATCTGCTTTAATTAATATTTGTTATAATTTCTTGTCATTAACGGTGGAAAGAAACATTATGAACAAAACAAAAAGAAAACCTGAGAAAACCTGGGAGCCTCTTCCACAGTTTTCCATAACTTCTTAAGTAGATGTTAAAACTAGGTTTTAATTAGGCTGCATTTAAGTGAAATCAGGACAAAGGAAGCAGCAATTTGAGTTTAAATAGATGGTCACACACTTGGTCACACACTGCTTTATTATATTGGTCAATGCTGTCACGTTATTAACAGTCATTATATTTCTGTTTTGTGGCAGGTTTTGAGGGTGTTAAAAACATTTGATTTACCCAATGAATCCCTTGAGGAAATTATGAATCTTCTTCTAATTGACTTTACTAAAGGCCTCTCTGCTGATGAGAGTGAACGCGCAGAGAGCCCCGTCAAAATGCTTCTGACATATGTACGAGCAATTCCTGATGGTTCAGAGAAGGGGGACTTCTTGGCTTTGGATCTTGGAGGCACCAACTTCAGGGTGTTATTGATCTCACTTGAAAGTGGTGAAGTTCGAATGGAAAGTGATATATACCCCCTTGACCAAGCTCTAATGACGAGTGATGCTACGACTTTGTTTGATTACATCGCTGGCTGCATTGCACTCTTTGTCAAGAAAAACAAACTAAACGATAAATCTTTGCCACTGGGATTTACATTTTCATTTCCAGTGCAACAGCTTTCCTTGACATCTGGTTTGCTGATAAGATGGACTAAAGGTTTTTCAGCAACTGGCGTGGAGGGTGAGGATGTTGTCAGACTGCTGAGAGATGCCCTTGTTAGAAATGGCGTGGTAAGTCACATGAATCATGTTTAAAACAGTGGTACATGTACTATATATTAGCAGTTGGAATTAGAGATGGTGTTACATGCCTTTGTTACTAGTAGAATAGATTATTGTAATGGACTCCTCTATGGACTACCAGACCGTGAAATAGGGAAATTGCAAAGAGTTCAAAATGCTACAGCTAGGCTGCTCACGTCATGTAAAAAGTATGATCACATTACGCCCGTCTTGCGCGAATTGCATTGGTTACCGGTAAAGTATCGAATTAATTTTAAAATTTTCTTATTAACCTTCAAGGCTCTTCATGGGATTTCACCTTCTTATATTAGTGATCTAATTAAGGTGAAACATAATACGCGCTATTCATTACGTTCCAATGAAGGTGTATGTTTAATGCATCCCAAAGGTAGGATGAAGAAGTCTTTTGGGGATAGATCATTCAGCGTGGCTGCGCCTACTCTATGGAATAATCTTCCTGCAAGCCTCCGCAGCATGTCAAGCATTTCAAGTTTCAAAAGCCAACTGAAGACACATTTGTTTAGACTAGCTTTTAACAGTTTTTAGACATACTCAATTTTATATATTTATTTTCTATTATTACCATTTATATATTTCTGTATTTTATATCTATTTGTATCTATTATTATTCCTATATTTGATTGTATATATTTATAAATTGTACATATTATGTAACTTAGATAGGTATTCATATTTTTATTAGTTAGATACTCTGTAATGCGCTCTTGATCATATTTATGTTAAATAGTGCAATATAAATTAATAAATTATTATTATTATTATTATTATCATTTTTAAATATTAAGTCAAAAACTCAGGGTCCACCAATACATTTGCAACACTGAAGTTACCAAAAATGAGAAGTTTTGTAGAGATCTGATCAAATGTAAATGGGAATAAAGAAGATTGAGATTGAGAACTTTTGCAGAGAAAAGCATCATTGGCATTCCCTACATCTTTCCACACTAGCAAAGAAAGGTAAAAATTCCTAAATGCCTCACTGAAGAGTACTTTTTTTCATCAGGTTGCCACATGTCAGGTAATGATCAGGGAAAAAAAAATTCTTGAAAGTTTGGTAAAAGTCAGGGAATTGAATTCTGAATCGGAGAAAACTGTTATTTGATGAGAAATAACACTGGTAGATTGTTTATGATAGTCCAGGGAAGAGAAGTTCTGAAAGGGACTGTTGTTGATATTGACTGATGTCTCAACAATCCTTGCAGAAGTCATCATCTGAGTGTTTGACTTGACAACTCAGTGCTCAGATTGTCAAACCCTCAGTCAATGTCACCATATAAGTCCTTTTTTGGACTACTTTCAACCGGACAATCGTTAACAACCTACTCACAACATGACTCCTGGGTTCAAACCAGTTTCTATATTTATTTAGTATTAAGTTATGGCTACCTCTGTTCAAAGGTATTGGGGGCTGCATTGATCACATTCTGATGCTTCTAAACATGGCTGTTTTTCAGAGCACAAGTGTGGATGTTGTAGCGCTTGTCAATGACACCACGGGAACAATGATGTCATGTGCACTTAAGAACCCCAATGTCAGTGCAGGCTTGATATTAGGAACTGGTACAAATGCTTGCTACATGGAGAGCTTTGAAAATGTACAAAAATGGAGTGGAGACCAAAATCCACCTCGGGAAGTCATCATTAACACAGAGTGGGGAGCATTTGGTGACAATGGTTCTTGGAATCACCTGAGAACAGAGTTTGATAAAAGAGTGGACAGAGAGTCAATTAATCCTGGAATGCAATTGTGAGTAGCACTGGGAACTTTTAATCAATTGTTTTTCTTGGAAACTGCTGTAGATGACTTGTTAAGTCTCCCCTGTTCCCCTTAGTTGTTATTATCACCATTAATTATTATTTTTATGTTATCACAAGTGTTAGGGTAACCAGGGTTCACACGGTCATGGAAAGTCATGGAATTTGAAATTTGCATTCCGGGCCTAGAAAAGTCATGGAAATTAGAAAAATGTGTTTGGGTCATGGAAAAGTCATACAAAATTTTCTTTTCTCGTTTCTGTGTGAACCCTAGTAACATGTAATTGCCCTATGTGTACCAAACTTTGCCTCTCAGACAGTTTGTTGTAACAGAGAAAGTTGTTGAAGGCCATTTAAAGTGACTTGCATAAATATTTGCCAATTTTGGAAGTACTGTGTATTGTGTTCTGAAAAAAAAAAAATGACACTGAGCAGGGTTCACATCCCTAGCTGGCTGGGCCCTAATCCATCACAGGTCACATGGTCCAGCAGGGAGCTCTGCTAAAAAGTTGTTTAAATTTGAGAAGGGAGGGAAATCACAGAGAACCACAAATAACCTCTATGTCATTAGCTTATAAGGGAGAGATTCTGTGTACATTAATCAAAGTGTGTTACTATTTTAAGTACTCAGTAATGTGTAGTTTCAGATTGCAGCAGTCTTTGAACTTGTTGGAAATCCAGAAAGTATTTGAAAATGAGCTGTGCTTTCTTATCAGGTGTATGTCTTTTACTTTCTTTCTTCAGATTTGAGAAGATGATTTCAGGAATGTATCTTGGTGAAATAGCCAGACTTGTTTGCCTAGACATGATTGAGAAGAAACTCCTTTTCAATGGTCAAGCTGGAAGGTTCACTAACAAAGACAGCTTTCTGACCAAGTTTGTCTCCGATATTGAAAGGTAATAGTTGAGGACAGATAATTTACAATGAGTTATTTAAATCTATATATGCACTTTTTGTGCACGAAAATTGCCAGCAGATATGTTAGTGACTAGTGCACTTGCCATAATGCCTGTATCACAAAGGTGCTGCAAGGTCCATTAATGGCAGGGTCATGCCAATCCCATATACCATGATATCGCATGGTAGTTGTAGTGGTTAGGGCATGTCATACTGCTGACCTGTGAGTCGGTACTTCAAGTGCTGTATCTCTTTCATGTTGTTTTTTAGATCAGGAAACTTTGCTTCACACTGAAGCTGAAACATTTGTGGTGTCTGGGGCTTGAAACAAATCTACAGTGCCCAGGAGATTCCTGCTGTCTCGAACACTCAAGGGAAACAAAAAGTTGTTTGAGATTGTAACTGTTGGGGTTTGAGAGAACCAATGATAGTAAATCAGTGAACCATATTTTCCCAGGAAAATGCATTTCAGGTTGACATAGCAGCTTCAAGATAGCGGGAGTCTACTGTGATTATAAGCAACTCGACAGGTTTATCCCTTTAAGCCCTGATGTAAAAATGCGTATTCTCCTTAATGTTCTCCATACATTACTTTTTAAAAGGAACTAAAGGAAAATTTGTCTAAATATCAAAACATCTTATCCTTAGTGATCGTTTCCTTTATTCTCATGACTTGAATGTTTTAACAAGTAGTGAAAATGTGAAGGGAATTTCATTTTCGTCACTGTTAAACCACGACGGCAACACCAAGGAAAATGTCACTTAAAAAATGACTTCCAAATATTTCAACTTCTTCGTGATAGTTTCAACTTGTTCAATCTGTCTAATGTAGCCGAACAATCCAGGAGCTGACTCTGTAAGGACAGCGTTACAGTTCAGGTAGAAAAAAGACTTTTGAATTTGGTCATTTCACATTGTTGTTTTGAAGAGGATGGCAAAGAAATGTACCAAAATCTGTATTACCCGTGCAGAGTCATTGTTTTGCTAATTACATGTAAACGTTTTGTTTTGTGACATTCTCGTCAGCGTCGCTGTCGTGTTTGCTTAAGTTCCCTAACAGCAGTGTGTGACAAGGACTACAGGAATGTTTTTGTGTTCTAGCCCCTGTCAAGACATGTGTCTTCCCACCCAGTTATATAATAAATGGAAACCAGTGAACCATTAAGGGTTCCTTCTGTGATTACTGGATCACAAAGGACGTAAAGCAAAGGAAACAAAAGTCGGAAAACAATACAACTCCAAAACAGCACCAAAACACAATACCTTGCTAACAAAAGAAGGACAATGTGTTCTGATGGCCACAGAAAGACACATTATCGGCGAAACCTGACAACATGCCAAAAGTTAAACCTGTGAACATCCAGCATTCAACCCAGGATAACAGAAACTTAATTTAAGCCACAGAAATCTAGTTAATCTTGTAGTCTTTTTTAACCAGGCTATTACATGGAATTTGTAACTTGGTGACTATAAAAACCATTCTGCTCCCCAATACTGACAGTTTGCATTTTTATTTTTAACAGCCATGACAGATACAAGATAGATGAGGTCCTGAATGAAATGGGAGTGAATGCATTGGAGTCTGACATTGAGATATTGAAGCGAGTTTGTGCTGCAGTGTCTATAAGAGCTGCCAGGCTAGCAGCTGCAGGTCTTGCTGCCATTGTCAAGGTGTGTTTGTGATTAATTGTGTCATGTCTAATTCCTTGCTGATATATTTGTTTGGTTCTATCCAGCTGTGATGACTAAGCTGGCAACAGAGGCAAAATAAACAACCAACCTCCAACTTTATAAATTATTCAAGAATGACAGTAACTAGATAACTGGGCCTTTAAACATTTTGTTTTGTATTTCGTGTCCATTTACCTGGAATAATTATGTTCATCAACAGAAAACAAGGAACTACAACACCACCATTGCCGTTGACGGCAGCCTGTTTAAAAAACACCCACAGTTCAAGCGTTACATGGAAGAAACACTTAGAGAGATTGAACCACGGGGCAACATTACTCTGATGCTCTCTGAAGATGGGTCAGGAAAAGGAGCAGCCCTTGTTGCTGCTGTTGCCTCAAAGTTGGGAGTCTAATAAATAAATTCTAATAAACTAAATTCAGTCTGTACAGTTAAGACTAGGTAATTTGATTAATTGATTAAGTTCTGTCTGTAGAGGAGGTGTCTAGTCCCCTTAATGTCCTTGTTAACCGTTTGTTTCCACATTGTTGCTAGTGATATCTAATGGAGATACATGAAGAAAGATGTATGAATTGAAAAATAGAAAACTGTAAGACAGCATGCGGATTTGTTGAGTAAGAAAACCTTGTGCAGGGTGGTGGTTTGTAGGTCAATACTCTGTGCACTGTGTAAATAGCCAGATTCAATAAAAATGTACCCGTTAGAAATGGGTAACAAAAAAGGATTTTTACAGTCAAAACAATAGAAGTGTTTCCTTCAAAGAATAAAAAAGTGAAGTTGGTTATTGCAATGTTGATTTTGTTATTTCAATGATCTGCTTTTCAAATGAAGAACAAAATAGTCAAAACAAAACTCAGTTTCAACAAGCAACAGACAAGGAAAGAATTTTTAAAAGTTCCTTGATTTGTACAACCCAACTCCCATTGAAAATGTGCATGGATTAATTTTTCTGTTTCTAAATGCAATTAACTTCTCTCAATCCCATCCGAATCCTAAAACATTTTTTGTATTCCGATTTGATCGGACAATGGTAGCAAAGAGAAAAGAAAAGGAACATTTAAAAAAGCAGATGACCATTGGAAGGCTGTTTAGGAAACTTGTCATAAATTTGTTGTTGTTTTTTTTTTTTTTTCGATGGAGGCAATACATCTCCTGTTTTGACTGTAATGCACCCGTGAAAAATTTATTGTCTACTATGTAGGTTGCCCAGCCCTTAAGTGAATTTATGTTATTGTCAAATGAATTCCATTATTAACAGACATAAGATCAGTCATATTAGCAGAAAAAGTTCAGTTCAGCTACAATTCACACATTTATCACTTCAAAAGGATTATGTACAGGAACTTAAAGTCAGTTTCTCCAAGTTTATCAGCTTTTGTAGTGGGCTAATTTGCAAGAGCTAGTCTTTGCAAAATGTAACCCAAAGGATCTTGTATCATATTAGTTTTAAATGTTAATTGGTAAACCTGAGTGAAATCTTTGGTCAGAAAAACCCCAAAACAAAACAAATCCCCAAAAATTGGAGTACATGTTTGTCTATGCTATTTATTAATCAGGTCCATTCTGTAAGAATTAACTTTACACAGTAAACATTTTAGGCAAATGTGTGGTTCCACAAAATATACATACCCTCTCCATGGATGGTTCTTGGAAATTCTGAGGGGGTGGGGGTCTCAAACACCAAAACTTTTTATAGGAAAGTGTGCAGCTAAACTAACTTCCAGAGGGGTGAGAGGGTTCAAATGAACAAACCATCCGTGGGAGAGGAAGGGATATTTTCTGGAACAACACAATGTTATGTTGTATTGGTTTTGTTTCTTATAGTTATTTTAGGTAGATATTTTGTCACTTCAACTATAGGTTTACTTCTGATGTAAAAAACTTGTGTAATAACTGAAACTGTTGTCAGACTAAGAATGGGGATGAAGAAATAAATAGAAAATATTAAATAATGATGTGTGTTTCTAAAACACAAACATGTTGCTTTCAGTATATTTGTCCTTTATTAATTAAAGAACCTGAAACATTACATCCAATTTCTGATAAATATTTAAAATACTATAAAATTTTTGTCATAAATTTTTCAGCATATTAGGCGACAATTATATATCATATCACTGGTACATCAAAATCCTAAAGGGCTGGTTCCAGTTTTGAAAGGTGAATATAATTTGTCAATTTTTCTCCAGAGACCATTGGAGACATTTGTAAGAACATGACCAAAAGATTTAACTTTTAGGAACAGGACATGAGGGCAGGGGGGGAGGGGTGGGGGTAGGGTACTATCATTTTCCCAAAACAATAAGGAAAAGAAACATGTTTACAAATATCCTGCTAGCAGTTGCCACAGCAAAAAAGAGCTTGCATGCCTTAAAAACCTGCAGAAAATTAAGCCCAGAAAATCATGCCCTTACAGCCGTGCTCCATCATGCATGACCAGTAATCCACAAGAATGAAATGAACATTTCAATATTTCTTGTAGTATGTCACCAACAAGGGCAAGTGTTTCATCAGGGTATCAAAACACCGAGAAACTGATGTGGCCGAGTGCTTTCATTGTTTCCAGGTGTTTGGATACCCTAATGAAACACGAAGCCCAAGTTGTTGATATGACTTCTCAGTCGCGCATAATAAACAATAGATAATCAACACGTTACTGACAAGCAAAATTTGTTTGCTTTTGTGAGCAAAGCTTGTGATTAGTACGTAGTTGGTTGCTTGCATGCCGTCAAAAAATGCACATTTTTTTGCAAACCATTTATGGCAAGGCTAATATTTGCATTGGCGTCCTTTTCAATCGTGTTAGAACTACCTTCGGAATCATCTTGTTTTGACTGCAAGAAAGTTGTGGGGACAAAAAATCCTTACTGGCCCTGTGCAGGCCTAAAAGTATACTCCAGGAAGGTAAGTCAGGAAGCGGCAAGTGAAGCGAGTAATAAAATTTGCTGTTATCAAGCCAGGAAGTGCATGAATTAAAAGATTGCCCTCACCGAGTGGGAAGACTTGAAGAACAGTTGGAGCTTTCCCAGCAAGTCTCGGGTACAATTGAAACAAAAATTGTCCACATTGTTTAACAATGTTCACGAATTGCTCTGTAAACGTAAATCTCATGAACTGCAATGTAAACGTAAATACTAACTCCAAACAATAATTTGTCATGGAGGTAATAAACATTTGTTCAAGCACTGCATTTTTTTTGCTCATTGATTTCCAAACACGTGTTTGGATATGCACTACATGTGTTTGGATATCCAAACACGCTTGATTTCATCTGTTCTTTTCCAAGGTAAAAAAGGGCATCCATGTGACCCAAATGGGGCCAGGCAATTGGTTTATCACCTCATGCATAATTAATGATTTGAGAATGTAATGTCCGAGTCTTGAATGAAACCTTGAAGATTTCTCTGGAAAACACTTTGAAAGTCACAAGTTAATGGAAAACTAACTTCACTACATGCATAAAAGAATCTAATATTGTTTGGATATGTAATATTTCAATACAATGATATTTTGTAGCTCTGTTTCTGAAAATGTGGTAAAATTCTCACTGGAATTCCACATCTCAGGATGAATTTACAAAACTGATGTGTAAACTTGAAAACTCCATTCAAATTTTCTAAAATACTGGTCTCACTTGACAGAGCATGGCTGTACAATCTGGGTGTTACTTGGTGTCACAGAAACCACTGTTGCCTTATAGCTGTATCGTGTTTTGGTGCACAGCGAGAAACTCTGAAAGAACTTAATATGTCCTTTCATAATGGTCAGCCCTTAAAAGATATATCATCTAAATGTATCTATCTACCGACAAAGATTATATCAATCTATCTACCGACATAATTATATCATCTATAGTCTTTTTGATGTGATGAGCTAAAAAGACAAAAGATGACAGAATGAGCATCTTATTGTAGCGGAAGCCCTACCGCACCCCCTTAGGGATAGTTTTGTTAGACTCGTTACCACTCCCTCGCGGGGAGATTGTCTTGGTTCTGTAATAAACAACATGGCCGCTTGATGTGAATCTGCCTGATCTGTGCAAGTGTTTCGGTTTCTGGACCCGGGATGCAGTCTTCACATTGGTGGCAGCGGTGGGATGTTCCAATAAGTCCGAAGAATCCTTTCAGAAGTGAATTGGAGGCACTTGGGTCCTTTTTTGTGCGATCAGAGGTCGGCGATTCTACGCTAGCGGCGAGTGACACGCCACGTGCTAAGCCAGCGAATCCTTTTCGAAGTGGAAGTGACTGTACTCCTTCCAGGATGCCGCAGCGGCCGGCAGCTGCACAGAAACAAGGAAAGACGGCCAGTCCTTTCATTTTGCGAGCGGAGACTGAAAATTTTACACCAAGAGCATTCTCCACACCGCGTGAAAAATCCGGTAATCCGTTCCGTATTGAAAACGACCTTTGGCCCCTGGCAAAGTCATCAGGTTGTGTAGAGCAGACAGCTGACCGAAAATTCAAGAAGCCGGTTAAACTGCCCGAGGATTTCGATGGCAAACAACCCTTGAAAGAATATTTGATGCATTTCGAGCGCTGTTCGATCGTCAATGGTTGGAATGAGGAAGAGAAGGCTATGTTTTTGACGGCTAGTCTTCGTGGAGACAGCAGGAAATTGTTAAGTGGACTAACCGACGCCGAGTGTCGGCAGTACGGAAAAATTGTGGAAAGATTACAGCTGAGATTTGGTGTCGAGAAACAAGCGGAGTTACATCAGGCGAGACTTCTAAACCGCCGTCAATTTGAAGGTGAGAGTTTGCAAATGCTAGCTACAGATATTCGTTCTATGGTAGACCTTGCTTACCAAGATGTGGGTGCAGTCATACAGGAACGCTTTGCTGTACAGCATTTCATTGATGCATTAAATGATAAAGATGATAGGCTGTACCTAAGAAGGGAGAAACCCAGCACTCTTGATCAAGCCCTTTCACTTGCAAGAGAATTAGAGTCCCTTCGACTACTAGACAGCAACAATTCATTTAGACGGGCAGGCAGTAAAGTCCGAGCAATGGAGACAGAACGTACCCAGTTACAAATGCAAGTGGATCGGCTTAGGTTACAGATAGAACAACAACAACAGCAATTAGAAGCTCAAGAAAATATCATTAAGCAATTAAACGAGTTTGTGGTGAAACAGGAGAAACCACAGGGTACCCAAACTGGCAAAAATCGGGTGCCACAGGGCTTTGCCAGAAGGGGATGGGAGTGTTGGATCTGTGGAGACAGGGGACACTTGAGAAGAGAATGTCCAAAGTGGAGGGAGAACCAGTCTGATCAGTCTTCGGGAAACTTGAACAGGGCATCCTCGAGGGCCCAGTAGGATGTCCCAATGATTGTTCGCAAGGGCCTCAAAGTTCTGACTCTGTAAATTGCAATCGTGAAAGGAGTGAACATGTGACAGTACGGAGTACAAAATCTCGCCCATTTGGACTTTACGTTACAGGTTTTGTAGGACAGTGTAAGATTGTTTGGCTGGTAGATACAGGTGCTGTGAGGAATATTCTCTCTTATGAGTGTTACAAAAGATTACCTGAAGCTTTTAAATTTACTTTGAGGGAAGATGGTTCACAAGTGTTTGTTGCAGATGGAAGGAGAACCAATACGTATGGTACAGGGGACATGACTTTGCGGATTGGAACTCAGGATGTCAGCTTGAGTGTATTAGTAGCTGACATCGAGGACTGCGCCATATTGGGAATGGAATTCCTGTCAGATGTGGATGCAAAAATTGATCTGGTTCAGCAGCAACTTGTTATTAATGGAGAGGCGGTTGACTGTTGTAGTGAGAGTTGCCAGCAGCTGAGTCTGAGGTGTGTGACACGCCGTGTTGTGGCAATTGAACCGCATTGTGAGGCAGTGATACCAGTTCATCTCATCCAACGACAGTCGGTGGCTAAGTCTGAGAAAGCCAATCAAGGACTTCGCATCTTAGAGCCATGTGGATCCCGTTTACAAGACAAGGGCCTATACATTGGGAGAACTCTGGTCTCTGCAGGAAAGACTGGCCTTGTACCTGTTAGAATTCTGAACACCTCTGACAAAATGCAAACCATTGGAGCTCAAACCGTAGTAGCCTTAGCCAAACCAGTAACTAGTGTAGCAGAGTTAGAGCTTCCTGGAGTGGACTCACAGTGCTCCCCAAGTGAAGTGGAGCAGACTGAGAGGGATGTAGAGACGAAGGGAGATACACTGCCAGAACCACTCAGACAACTCTGGGAACGCAGCTCGGAAGAGCTAAATGAGGGGGAACGTGAGGAAGTGGCCCAACTGCTACACCGATGCAAAGATGTGTTTTCACTGTCGGAGCTGGATCTGGGAAGAACCAACCTGCTAACACACTGCATAGACACAGGAAATGCAAGGCCCATAAAGCAGCAGCCTCGCCGAACATCGCCATCAAAGCATGCAGAAATTGAGAGACAAGTAGAAGATCTATTGGAAAGAGGCATTGTGAAGAAATCTAATAGTCCTTGGTCGTCTCCAGTGGTACTAGTAACCAAGAAAGATGGCACCCAGAGGTTCTGCGTTGACTACAGAGAGGTTAATGCGGTCACAGTTAAAGATGCCTATCCGCTCCCACGAATTGACGACTCCCTTTGTGCACTCTCTGGAGCAAAGTGGTTCTCTACCCTAGATTTGGCTTCCGGGTATTGGCAGGTTCCAATGGATCCAGCGAGTAGTGGTAAAGCTGCCTTCGTAACCACATCTGGTCTCTATGAATGGACTGTCATGCCTTTCGGTCTGACCTCCTCTCCAAGCACCTTTGAGCGATTAATGGAACTGATCTTAGTGGGACTAAGGTTTGAAACCTGCTTAATCTACTTGGACGACACAATTGTGTACGGTAGAACATTTCAAGAAGAATTGGAGCGTTTGGAGTTAGTATTCCGTCGGTTTGTCTCAGCCGGACTTAAATTGAAGCCAAGCAAATGTGTGCTGTTTCAGAAGAGTGTTGCTTATCTGGGTCATATTGTGTCTGAGAATGGCATTGAGACTGATCCTGCGAAGGTTGAGCGAGTTTGCGAGTGGCCAGTGCCTGAGAATTCGACTGAGGTTAAAAGCTTCCTAGGACTTGCAGGTTACTACCGCCGATTTGTTCCTAATTTTGCCAGCGTGGCCAGGCCCCTTCATAAACTGACCGAAGCTAATGTTGACTTTGCTTGGACATCAGAGTGCCAGTCTTCATTTGACGCATTAAAGAAGTTGCTGTCCACGGCTCCTATTCTGTCTTACCCTGACTTCTCTGCGGAGTTCATACTAGACACTGATGCCAGCAATCATGGAATTGGAGCCGTCCTAAGTCAGTTGAAGGATGGGGTCGAACACCCTGTCGCTTTTGCAAGCCGAACATTGACTAAAGCTGAGAGAAACTATTGTGTCACGCGGAAAGAATTGCTTGCTGTTGTGGAGTTCGTCAAGCAGTTTCGTCATTATTTACAGGGACCAAAATTTCGAATCCGAACCGACCATGCACCGCTTCGCTCAGTACTTAAAGTCAAGGAACCAGAGGGACAGTTAGCAAGATGGATAGAGCTCCTAAGTCCATTTAACTATGAGATTGAGTATAGAGAAGGTCAGCGGCATCAAAATGCTGACGCCATGTCACGAAGACCTTGTAGTGATGGCTGCAAATGGTGTAAGGAGTGGAAGAAGGCTGAACAAATGGTTAGTGTTGCTGTTCAGACTGAAGTTTCACTTGCTGGGAGTGACGAGTTTGTTGTAAGGCAGACAGGGAGTCCTCATGTTGAGCAAGATGGAGCAGAATTGTCTTCAGCTGCTACTGAACATTGTGCGCCCACTGACGAACTCAGCACCAGATGCAACACAATCAAATTAGAACCAACTTGGACTCGAGAGTACCTTCGTGATCAACAAGAAGCTGATCTCAGTCTTAAAGTGATACTCCAGTTTAAAAAGGCAGGTGCTGTCAGGCCGAAGTGGGAAGATGTGTCTCCATGTGACCGTACAGTCAAGTCACTCTGGGCTCAGTGGGATCAACTGGAAATTCACGATCGGGTGCTTTGCCGAAGATGGGAAGAGGAGAGCGGCGCCAGGGTTAGCTACCAGATTATCCTTCCCCAAGATCTGCGAGACACTGCTCTAAAGGCACACCACGACCACACCACGGCCAGCCATCGAGGTATCAATAAGACCCTTGCAGCAGTGAGATCACGTTACTACTGGCCAGGGCTGACTACACAAGTCAAGAGATGGGTCAGAATATGTCACGAGTGTGGTGCAAAGAAGAACTGGGGAAGAAAGCGACGTTCACCACTAAAGCAGTATGTGGTGGGTGCACCAATGGAACGGCTTGCAATGGACATACTGGGACCCCTGCCGCTGACCCCTCGTGGGAATAGATTTGTACTTGTGGTGACAGACTACTTCACCAAGTGGACAGAGAGTTATGCCATCCCAAATCAAGAAGCCGTTACAGTGGCTGAGAAGTTGGTGGGTGAATTTGTGTGCCGATTTGGAGTTCCTCGTGAGTTGCACAGTGATCAAGGGACTAACTTTGAGTCCAAAGTTATGGCTGAAGTATGTAAGCTCTTGGACATTGAGAAAACTAGAACATCTCCGTTGCATCCACAGTCAGACGGCCAAGTGGAACGGTACAACCGGACATTGATTGAAATGCTGCGAGGTAAACTGAAAGAAACTCAGGAGGACTGGGACCTGCAGCTTCAACCGTGCATGATGGCGTACAGAAGTTCCATTCACGAATCGACAGGGGAGACTCCAAACATGCTAATGCTGGGACGGGAGATTGAAGTACCACTGGATGTGATCACTGAGCCACCGGTAGACTCACCACCTCTGACAACCGAGTATGCGCTGGCTCTCCAAAAGAGACTGGCTGGTGCCCACGAGACAGCACGAAGACACCTCAGCAAAGCCGCAGAACGTCAGAAGCGTAATTATGACAAGCGAGTGTCCAGTAAACCATTTCGGATAGGAGACAGCGTCTGGCTGCACAACATTCGCCGGAAGAAGGGAAAGAACCCCAAATTAGATTGCCCTTGGGAAGGCCCTTACTTAGTAGTGTCAAAGCTGTCAGATGTTACCTATCGAATTCAGAGAAGCCGAAGAGCAAAACCTAAGGTGATCCACGCTGATCGTCTCAAGCCGTATCTTGGACCTGCATTAGAGAGCTGGATTGCAGAGAGGGGAGAGACTGATGTGCCTGCTGTGTCCCCGGTTGTGTGCGCCGAAAGAAGTGAGCCTGTTAACCCGGGTGGCTCTGTGTCAGCTGAACTAAGAGAAGGCCATGTGGATGGAAGCCCTCCAAGGGTTTCCATGGAGTCTCCAAACCCAACTGCACCGGAGATGCCCGAAAGGACTGACTCAGATGCGGAGAACAGTGACACTGAATTTAACGTGGATAATGACTCTGATGCAGATGTACCTAGTGATGCCCTACCAGTTGTTGAAGGAGAGAGCGTAGCTATGAACGGGCAAGCTGCCCCTCCCAGTTTACCTGAGAGCCCCGCGCAGAATTTGAAGAGCCGTTACGGAAGAGAGCGGAGGAAACCAGAACGTTATGGTGAATGGGAGTAGCCCTTTCACTAGCTTGAACATTAAACAGTTGAAATTTCAAAAGATTAATTAGAGATTTGGGTGGATTAGCTGCCACTGGACTGTAGTTTCGTTTTTTCATGTTTCCCGTTTTCAGTTGTCACACTGGGACAGTGTTCATTAAAGGAGGGGACAGTGTAGCGGAAGCCCTACCGCACCCCCTTAGGGATAGTTTTGTTAGACTCGTTACCACTCCCTCGCGGGGAGATTGTCTTGGTTCTGTAATAAACAACATGGCCGCTTGATGTGAATCTGCCTGATCTGTGCAAGTGTTTCGGTTTCTGGACCCGGGATGCAGTCTTCACATTATTTACTAATGTTATTTTGTTTGTGTGTCAGAAGTCTCTCTTCTGCATATATGCATAAATAAAACACTAAATATGCAAATATGCATAAATCTATTGAATAATGTAACAGTGAATTGAACCATCATAATTTATGACATTGTTCCATGCAATAGGGGCAGATATTGAAAACACTGAGGACAAAAAAAACTGTATGGTACGCAGACAGACAGTTGGCAGTTTTGGAGTGTAAATCAAATTTTTTTTAACCAAAACCAAAAATTTTGTGGTTTTAGTTAAAAAAATTGATTAACACACCAAATTAAACCTGCCAACTTTCCACATACCATACAGTGTTTTTGTCCCAAACTCTGGTTTGTGCTCATTTTTTTCCTGAAAACAAAAATTATTGAGAACAATCTCACTGTTGTGAACATTTTGTCATGATTTTTATTAATTTTACTGATCCTTATATCCATGGTAATCATGTGATTTGCATGCGGCCCGCCACGCGGGAACAAAATTAGTTTTCTTGTAATCATTGTTCGAATGGAAGAATAAAGTCATGTCGATTTGTGTTTTGTAAACTCACTGTTGATAGGCAATAACCTAGTTTGTTTTTGTACTGGCCATGCATTGCCATAGTGAGATGTTTGAGAGTTTTGCCTTCCACCAAATAAAAAGATAGATATGTGGACAATGTTTTATCACACAATCCCCACTGCAATAATTTGCAAACAGTAAACAGAATGTATGGAGTGTTCCCCCCCCCTTGTTCCATGTTCTTTTGTTTGGAAGGGGGGGGGGCAAACCCCTTTCACCCCTTAAATAACTGCACCCTTCAATAACACCTGAACTCTACAGTCAACCAACATCTCTGTTTTACACTTCTACCAATAATTACTAAGACTCACAATTATTGTCTTGGCACACATTCCCCTTGGTCAGATTCACCCTTGAGTTCACCACCATGCACGCATGCTTGTGACATCACTTGTAGAGCAAGAGCTACAATTTGAAGCGAGCACGTCAAGGTCAATTGCTTTGCGAAGTCTAAATGCTGTAAAGTAACTTGGACAATTTGGTTGAGAATTTGGCGCACTTTTGCTACTTTCTCAACTCAAAGCTGGATAAAGTGCTAGGAACTAAAGAAGGAACGTTAAAACAAACATAGGCCACGGAAGCAAAGGTCTAGTGCAAATGTGACCACAGGGACAAAAAGAGTTTATAACGTAGCTGGTAAATTCGTGTATTAAAATTCAACATCGCGATGGGCTTCATAATCCTATTGTGCACGCTGATAACGTCAGCAAACAAATGCCTTGAAAAAAAAGCTCTCCTCGAGTCAAATACGGGGCAAACTTCATTTACATGCTTGAATGCACCTGTCAGTTTTTCGACCAATCTGAGACAAGATCGTTGAAGCGTAGCAAAATGTTTTTCTGAGATGAAATAAACAACGTGTTTAAGCACAACAGAGGAAATGTCTCTTTACACAACTACCGCATTGAAAATGGTTCATACGTCAGCTGTGCTTCATTGTCCCACAACCTTGGGATGTTTGGAGAGCACAAAAGATGCATAAGAGTTGCTTGAGGCGTAGCTGAGAGCAACTCTAGCTTCTTGAGTGCTCTCCAAATGTCCCACATGCTTCATATCTCAATGCAGCACACTGATGTATGAACCAATTGTTAATTAGTTTAAAAGGTCATGTTATGCATTGGGTTTGTTGAATTTCAATCTATTTTTGTCTGTTTCTGTTTCTGTTGGTTCCACCAAACTATGCTTTCCAACACATAAACAAACTCATTAGTCTATCAATTTCATTTAAGATTGCGTTTTCAGCTCCCAAATATTGGAAGCCGTTTTTTCAAAATGTAAAGAACAGTGGAAAAGAAGAGTACAAGTCCAAAGAAAATTAGCAGACGATCTGTAACTTCTCTCCTGTCATACTTGTTTAGTAGGTTCTTGCTGGTTTGAATTATTCCAGATAAACCTTTGAATTCTTCCTGGGTGTTTTTGACCTGCGCTGAGGAGGAGGCTGTGAATAAAACATGACGAAAAAAATTAGACATAACTTTGGCTCACCCTGATCTGCTAATGGAAGAAATACATTTATGAGGCTTCTGTCGTCACATGATCTAGACTTCATATTTACCACTGACAATGATTCAATTTAGCACTGAAAGGGCTAATTTTATTTTGAAACCTATGTGGAGACATGGGAAACAGGTTCCTTGTTAGGAAAAACATGGTGCTTTCCTTGTGCAGGTGATTCAACTTGGGGGCAGAATTGGGGAAGCCAGCCCCCCCCCCCCCCCCCCCATTTTCTTAAAGAAAATAAGGCCTGGAATGTGATGTGTTTTTTAAGGCTAAAACATTGTTATCCCAGGCCCCCCCTTTTTTTTTACTCTGGGGGCCCCGACCCACATGAAGTTCTCAATCCACCATGTACTTGGAACTAAAGCAACTCTTTGACTAGTTTAATAACGCAATGTCATAAAGACTTTTTTTTTCAAAAAGTTGCTAATTATATTTTTTAAGACTTTGCTTCTAAAGGGATAGCACCCTTATTGCTTCTAGACTGCCGAGAAGACAAAATATCTGACAAAAAATCTCCTATCAAAAAATCTATTCTACAAAACCTTAATACAAACATCTTAAAATAAAGAGGATATTATGAACTGAACTGTACCAGCTGAAGGTAAGATGAGATTTTTATAAGGGGGTGCATGCTTATTGGGATACGGAAAGACACTTATCTGGAGAGGGTTACTTAGTGGAGTAGAGGTGCAAACTGACAACATTGCTGCTAATCAGAGAGATGGTGCTTATTAAAAGAAGGGTGGTCAGATAAAATCTTAACAGTAGACAAATAAAGGAACAGACCTAATGTCTGCACATCAGATTCACTCCTCTTGACTTGACTCTCCATCATTCTTGCTATGCTCATTAAATCCTGAGTAATGTTGCTTGCTGTCTTAGCTAAATTCTCTTTGTTGAAATTCCTAAATGTCAATAAATGTGCATTTTTACATTATCAGTTTATTACTAGTCTGCTCCTCCCATGGTCCAGATGAAATGAATTAATATACAGTCTCCGGAGTCCACAGGAGTCCACTCTCCTTGCTCTCCATAAGGCCTACTTGCCTTTCATCTGGACTGCTCCTGCATGTTAATGTTTTTAAGCTCTTTTTTTCTTTTCAGGTAAAAAAAATTTAAAGTAATTGCAGAATGAAGTCTTGATCACCAAGTTAGATTTGGTCCAGATGTACAAACATTATCCTCGTTCTTTTTGTTGTTCACATCAGGCCTTGCATTCATCTCTGTCCACATGATTGTAGACAAAGGTAAGAACTAAGCAAACTTGGCAAGAACTTTTAAATAAGTTGAACACTCCATATCTCTTTTATTTATTTATTTAAAAAATTTACCCATGGCAGGTGATAACACAATAGAACACTAAGTCCCCTATAAGGCACATCACCCAAACCCAACCCATGTACTTTTAAAACCCTCAAAGAAAAAAATAATACAAGAATAAATATTACATTGAATACTGAGAAGCTGTACGTATTTGTAGGGTATTGACATTTGTTGTTTTTGCCTGAAAAGATGGGGGGGGGGGATGATCTTACAATGTAGGTGCCATGATTAAAAAAAATAATAATTACAAACAAAATTTTGTTCTGAAGTAGGGTTTGAGTTTTCTTGCTCTGGGACCATCCCCCTCCCCCTCCTCCTTGGGAGAGTTCTTTTAGCTCTGGGCCACACATCTCTCCCACCCACCCCACCTCCCTTGGGACTGTTACCTATCCTTCCTACTAACTTAATTCGTAGTTACTTATATATCTCACAATTAACCCACCTGTGTCTAACATTAGAATCTTGACCCCCCAGTAACTCCTCCTTTTCACTTTTGTCAATTATGGCCTTTGATGCTAGATTGGCTTTCCTAATGGATGCCTGTAGACTAGAGAAACAGTTGGAAAACAAAGTAAGAACATTTTCTAAAATATAAGCTCTACTACTTCCTTATACTGGATATAGTATAGTCAAGAACATTACAAGTCACTGATGTAACACCTTTGAGTGGAAAAAGTGTGAGTAATTCCTTAAAACAGGCTCGGTTAACTTGAGTAAACAAAGATCGAGCTTTGTTTACTCTTCCAGCTCAGGAAGATGGCACTGCTGTCCTCTAGTGATAACTGGTCTGTATTAGTGTAGTTTCTCACATGGCTCCTAAGAAGATCATTGTACGCAATGATACAACTTTGTGTTAATTAAAATAATAAAGTCTATGATGATGATGATGATTGAGAACACTATAAGAAACAATGAAATCTGGCAAGTGGCTATTTTAGCCACCTGCAACAGTTTCCTCATAAAATAAGCGCCATGATTACTCACCTAAACCTCATTTGATGATGTATTCAGTTTCATGCTATTTCTTAAAAGCTATTTTTAATTATTGAATTCTTCTCAATTACCAGAGTCGAGACTCTCAATTATCCAGAATATTTTAGCGGACCCACCAAGTCCAGATAATCAAGGTTTCACTGTAAGAAGCAAACTTTCCTAACTCTTTAAGCCCCAACATCAACAGGCACGTTCTCCTCACTGTTTTCCATATATTTCTTACAGTACTAGTTGGGAGAATTTGCTTACACATCAAGACATCTTTGGTGATCATTTTGTTAATTCTCATGATGTGTATGTTTGATCAAGCAGTGATACTGTTGGGACAAATTAGGTGCTTGTGCATGTCTCTACTGGGCCTTAAAGGGTTAACTACAGCTAGCCTTTGGCTCCTTCACAGGTAACTGTGGGTTTTAGTTTGAATAGAATGGGAGAAAATCAGGCTTCTGAATGAGAGGTGGGAATTTGGGCAGGGCTCAAGCCCAGTCCCAAGCTTCTTCTAAAAGGCCAATTTTCTCCCAGTCTCCCTAAACTAAAACCCAGAGATGCCTGCAGCAGGGGCTAAGCAGGCCTTTTTGCAAAATGAAAGGAAGGCTAGTGTTTATAACTTCTCCTTATATTACGAGAATAGGACCTTAAAACTACAAACAGTGATGGTTTTTTTAAACCCAAGCATAACTAAGACCCTCTTTCATGTTAAAAATAAAGGGTAGTCTAATCGAAAATACAGCCTAACCTGCGATCAGGCCAAATTTTAGTGGCTCTCATTTTTTCTTATGTGGGTCAAGCGAATTGAGATGAAAATAGAGCCAGATCGCAGGTTAAAACAGGCTTTCATCTTTGATTCACTCTGACGAAGAGCTAACACTAGAAACATCAGTTTTCAATCTCTTTACGGTGGCCAATTTACCTTATCAACTCAGTTGATAAATCCAAAATTTTGTGATTCACATCCCCACGGACACAGCACCGTAGTTTCTTTAGAAACTAATCCCTTGTTTCATCCGTTCTGTAGAAGTTTTCTGACACTATATGGGAAGGGTGGGAGATTGATTGCAAGGAATTTAGAGACTATCACTTAAATTTAAAGAAGCAAGAGAAATGGAAAAAGTAGCCAAAAAAGTCACATTTGTAGCAATGTCATGTTTGTGTGTCATAGCAGCTGGAGCTAAGAATTAAATTAGCCTCACAGGAAAATCCTGGTCCTGGATTTACGAAGGTTTCCTAAGTTAAGATTGATGGTAAGTATTGTTTCATAGCAATAGCCTGTTGTTACACGACAATACTTGAGACACATCTTAGCTTAGGATGGCTTCATAAATCCAGGGCCTGGTCCCCGACCAGCCCTAAGGTTGCATCAGAAGCACGGCATTGCAACACTTTTTCACGATGTTGTGACCTAGAAATGAAGGATGAAGGTAATCTGATTGCATTTGCAGCAGCCATTGCATCTAGGACCAGAAGAGGACCCACAGGATGGGCAAAGTGTTCCCCTGCAGGTCACCCTTTCAGCTCCCCCGTGGAAATGGCTGTAGGTATACCTTGACAATTCTTTTCTGTGATGCTGCATCACTGCTAGTATGACTAAACGGTCTGACTCTTTGTCTTGTTCGAATGCCACTTGTTCTAAGCCCTATTAAACATAAAAGTTTAATTTCATTTTAAATTCTCCATTATTTCAAGCCTTTAAGGTACATGTCCAGCTACAAAAGAGATGCAGAAAACTAAAAGAAGCTCAATATTGAGGAAAATTAGTACATCATTTTGGGAGCAACCTGAGAGTAGCCAGCCACCTATTTAAGTTATACATCTCTGAAAGTTCATAGAACTAGGGATATGAAAGCAAAAGGACCCATTCCAGACATGATTTAGCACTCCAATAGGCATTAGGCCCACCTGCCTGTAAATCATGATTATGATTCCAGACATGATTAACACCACAATATGTACCATAACCATGATTTCCTGGGGTTGTAGATCATGGTTATGTTTCCAGACATGATTAAAGACTCCAGTAGTCATTATGACCTTGATTCATGTTCCTGTAAATCATGGCTATGATTCCAGAGATGATTTAACCCTTTAAGCCCCAACAGTGACAAGCATCTGATTTTTCCTTACAGTTTTATGCATCAGTCAATTCCAGCAGTGCCCATCCCCCCCCCCCCCCCCCGGGGCATTAGCTGGGCATTTGCTCACGTTTCAATCCCGGGGGTGGGGCATTTGAATTTTATAACTGCCCAGGGGTCGTGCATTTGCATACCCCCGGGACTACCCCGAGGCATTTGAAACCCTTGTCAGGTTTTGGTCTCGCATGTAATATATGGATTTTAAAGCTATCCAAGATCATCACTTTCGTAAAAATCTTTTACGATCTTTTTTATACGGATCATGCGTTTTCAGTTCTTCGATAACTTATTATAACTATAAAATAAGCATTTCATACCTTATTTTAAAAATAAACACATGAATTGTACAAGTCAAAATCAAGTAAATGAACGAATAATTGAACCAAAAGGAACTGTCTTATACACAATTTGGCCTGTTATTGATATTTAAGGTATCATGGTACCCCAAAATTGACCATGTTTTCGAAAAATACACTTCTGTCATTTTCAGATAGATGTTATTCAAACCTATCTTTTACAAAAAGTTTCAGAAAAAAAGATTGTTTCTACGCAAAGTTATGGACGAAAAACGATTTGTGGCATTAATTTTCTCTAATCATGTGTTGACAGTCATCTGTCAACAACGCTGATAATAGCATGTGACATAACAGGGCCCCGATGTTTTGACACGCGATCGATTGCGTAGCAGTTCCCGCTTATTTCGAGTGTGTCTACAGTGGCTTCGATCATATCTGTGAAAGAGAGTGAGAGAGAGAAAAGATCGAGCGTTGAGGAATTACTTGCGCTTCCTGACTCCTCACTTGTCAGTGTGATAAGCTTCGACTGCCAGCTCGCTTTTCGTAACGCGAACGGCGAAAAACAATCCATCCATTCAAATTCCATAACATTTCTACAAAGCCAGATGTATCAAAGAATCAACTTGGAGCAAAAGACGGCATGTCCAGGAAAGTACGGAATTTGTCTCCAGTAATAAAGAAGTTTATTTTTTCCCAATTGCTCGCATTTCTGAGAGGATGTTCTCTCTTAGATCTTGAGCCGAACATGTGGCGGCTTCTTCGCAGATTTCAATGTGCTTTCCTTTCGCCTTTCCTTGCGTCTTTCAGGTCCAGGCAGCTCAGGTAGTCTTACCCAGCTCAAATGATGATGCCTTCGGCATTTTACAGCCGACGTGATATTATGACTTTAAAATTTCCGTTTATTGCGTTTGAAGACCCTTCGAACGGCACTCGTACTCAACGAAAGTCGCTTTCCAACATAAAAACACGCAGAATTTGACACCATTCTTGTCGGCATGTTTGTGCTATTGTTGTAAGGCGGCAAGTTGACCCTTCCCTCTGTCAACCGCAGGTAATTATCCTGACACCTAGGTGTTTTAATCTCCTCAGACCAGAAAAAGTTTCCAAATCATATTTTGGCTTTTTTCTCGAAACTAATTTTTCAAGAAATTGGGCGCACATTTTAAATTCGCGTTCAGCGAGTTTTTAACCATTTTAGCTCAAACTTGGCGACAATATTGCCACATAATTTGACACCAAAACTGTGTCTCCGAATTTTATTTTTTGCTTTCATTCAAAAGTTATGGGCCGTAAAAGAAAGAGGAGAGGTGTTTCTTAGAACTTCAAAGTTAAACTGAGTGCAGAAAATAAACCAGACCAGATACAAAAATTCGGAGACACGGTTTTTGAGACAAAGGTGTGAAGAATTCGGCGCGATGTTCGTCTTTCTCTCCAGATCATTCTCGACTGGAGCGGAACCGATTCTGTGAACGATGTACTTTTTAAAAACGTAGTCTCTATCTTCGACACAGTTGTCTTTTTTCTTTATCTAAATACGTTTTCGTAATCTTCAATTATTAAGCTTTCAGAAAATATATAGTTTGCTAGGGTCCTTGTGAAATGCCTGACGCTCAAACGGTGAAAACGCAATGTTGTCATTTGGGGTACCCTGATACCTTAAGTGACATTAAAGCAAATGAACAAAGGGAGGATAGATGCAAGGGTAAACAACCGAAAAGCATTGAAATTATTAAAGGCTGGTTTCCATACGATCGCTATGATCGCTGCAATCACTGGAAACAACATTCAGCAATCGTTGCGATCATATAGAAACCACTCTTCAGCGATCGTTGTGAAATGCTGTGATCGCCACGATCGCTGAAGTGTGGTATCCACATGATCACAACAATTACTGAATGTTGTTTTCAGCGATTGCAGCGATCATAGCGATGATATGGAAACCAGCATTAATGATGAGTGACACTTTCTTGTTATGATTTATAAAATCTTGAGCAGTATTGCTTTCTAGATGATCTAGGGGGTGGGGCATTTGCCTTCTTTTCTGGTCCTACCCCGGGGCATTTGACGGACTTATTTGCCCCCACCCCCGGGAATTTGCCATTTTTTTTTAAAAAATGCTAATGCCCGGGGCGTGGTGCGGGGCGGGGGGATGGGCACTGCTGGAATTGACTGATGCATTACTACTTGATCAAACATACAGGTCAGGAGAATAAAGGAAATGATCACCAATTATCAAATGTCTTGATTTTTAATCAAATTCTCCCAACTAGTAACATAACAAATATAGGGAGAGTAGTGTGGAGAATATGGATGTTACTAAATATTGGGGCTAAAAGGGTTAACACATGTCTAAAAAGCATGATGATGATTTAAGAGAATAACAAAAATCATGCTATGATTATTTGAGTACAGATCTTATCATGATATGATTTATTATGATGCATAGAGGACTGTGGAATCATCACAAGAATCATTAAGGGTGATTCATCTGTTTGAATTCCTGCCTTGTGTGTATATATATATACAAGCTTACCTAGTGTATATGTCCATTTTACAGCTAGCCTCAAATTGTACAATGAAGTTTAACAAAATTACGATTTCATTTGACGAAATTCAGATGATTATGCTAACAAACTTCAATTAATTCTTTTGGAAGCGACTGATCTATTATTAAGAAATAGGAAAAGAAAAAGAAAGGAAAAGAAATTAAAGCTCACCTCGACTTTGTGCCTCAAAGAATTTACCTTTTGTTTCACCTTTAAATTTATGTCATTTAGTACATTTAATGGCCCCTCGCACTGCCGTATGTTTTGTATAATGTTTTGAATTTCAAATTCGATTTTAACTATTTCTCGAACATGAATCTTCACTTGTACAGGAATTTGCGTACCATCCGCCATTTTGGAAAACAACGACAACAAAGGATTCTGGGAAAGTGACAAATAAATACCCGACTGTAGGGTGGACTTAGGCTTTACACTTCTCCCTAGTTTCCCAAGGTAAAGGTTTACAAAGCTGGAATTTCAATTTTATTATCTCAAACCTTTTATTTAGCTTTTAAATGGAGTTGTATTTAATGTAGTTTTCGTTTCTTTCTGTCATCTCTGAGGTACTGGAGAAGGGCGAGGTAAAGACGGCTCATATTAGCGGCTGAAATCTATTTCACGCAGATTCCTCAGACTTTTACTTGATTATTTTCCACCGTTGCATTATTCGTAGCCTGCGTCGCAGAAGGAATCAACTGACGATCATGGCTGACTCCTTCTGCGACGCAGCCCCGACGCCGATATCCCGACAACGTCTTCGGGAGTTTTTGTTTATTATCGGTGGATTTACAAAATAGTCGGCTGATATTCGGCGACCGCCAATTTTGAGCCATGTGTATCGGGGGAACCAATCAGAATGTTTCAACCGTTGTTCGATCCGGCAACGCTTCGCAGACTTGGTGCACGCCGCGACCGAATTACTCCTTTTATCGCAATTTTAAAGCGTGGATTTTAACTGTGTCGTCTTATTGGATGGCAGCAGTAGAATCCAAAGATGATCCCGACTCTCCTCAACTTTCAGAGAGTCCCAAGGCGAAGGATTCGAAAGTTTCTTCAAGTCCGAATCAGACTGCTTCGTGGCTCGTCGGGGATGTAGTTTGGTCGAAAATCCCGGGGCATCCTTGGTGGCCATCTATGGTTTCCTACGACCCTAACACCGCTGTTTCTTTCAAGTACAAGGGCAGAGCAAGATATTATCATGTGCAATTTTTTGGGCAGGATCCCGTGAGAGGCTGGGTTGCCGAAAGATCGATTTTGAAATTTGAAGGTAGGTGGCTTTAGTGAGTGAATTGCTAAGAATGAAATTGATGAGCTCAGCTCGGGCGAATAAATTTTGTTGAGATGTCGCAGGTTTTATCGGTAATTGCGGGAATAATCTTAACGCACTCCCCAAGGTGTCGTAATTAAACACATCGTTTTCTTCGTCGCGTAAAGAAACGGCGGCGAAGTAACCTCTTGGTGAGGTTCAAGATTATATTTTACCCCGCCATGTTTATTAGATCTAAATTTCATTCAAAACAAGTGATTCGCCCATCAACAAGTGCAACAGATCAGAAAATCCCCTGCGAAATACAGCTTATTCCAAATGGATTTAAATCAAGAGCTTTTTGCAAAGGCAAGGTTGTTTTTCAGATAGTAGAGCCTTGTTTTTGGATCGTAACTTGCTTATGTAAATAGCCAGTCGTGCGCACTTCAGCCATTTCAATATGTTTTGGCGGCCCGCCATCCTTATATGATTTCACCAGACCCCTGAGCGCATGATCAATAAATACACGACAGCTGTTCTGGGAAGAAAAGTGTGAATTTTACCAATATGGAGTTGTTAGCAGTGATAATCTTGTTTTCTTGGTCTTCTGAATACCACATGATTTTGTTTTGCTTTAAAAAGGTGACATTTTCCAAAAAGCAACACACCTATCAAAATAATAATTTTTCATTCTCACAGAAAGACACTTTGTCTGAAAATTTGTGGCAGGATTCAGCTGGTACAGATACATTGTATTAAGCTTAATTATGGTTTTCTGTCAATATGTTACATTTTTTATGGAAATTGTGAGGGATATAGGGATTTTAGTCTAATTTTGCAGTGATCTTCGCATAGTAACATTTCCCTATACACCATTTAGGATGTTCAGGTTTCTTCGAGTTATTACTTACTGACTCTTCATTTTCCAAGAACAGAATTAATTATCATATTTCAGCAGAAATTAAATAATCTTTTGATGTCTAAAATGTCAATATTTGACTTACAACCTTTTTGCAAGCAGCATAAGAAATTAATGGGCTTTTTCAGATATGCTCCACTTTGCTTGATTTGCAATGAAAAATCTCTTCATGTCTATCAATTATTAACAAGGTACTGGTAATTTAAGTTTAAAAAGAAAAACATTAACTATATTGCTCCTATGTTTTTATGTGAATAATGTAAGGTTATATTTTTTGTTTAATTCAATATTTCAATTTCAGTTATTTATTCTGTCAAGTCTGACATAAATTTCTCCACTAATTTTTCCTGACAGCTTTACATAGCTTTTGACGTGTAAGTTAATTAAAACTGAAACAAACCGGTTCCTTTATTAGATGCTCAAATCACTTTAGTTTTGTTACTCTTCAAAACAGTTTTATTTAAAGATTGGGTGATAAAAAATATCTTAATATTACAATCTTAGATTAGAGCATAGATTTTGTCATCGTGTTTTCGTTGTCAAAGAGAAATGTCTAAGATCTTTGCAATATCTTTGTGCATTTTATCCAATGAGTTTTTTTAAAATAAACTTCTAAGTAAACACTATTATTTTCAAATTAAATCATGTCAGAATTCCCAAAATTTGTTGAATCTTTATTTTTGGTAAGGTCTTGTGTGCAGCAAATATTATCTAATTTTAATATTTGCACGACCTTTTGTACAACGGGAAGGATCATTTAATATAGGTCTCTACAGTGTGATGAATTTTATCCTCTAAACACTGGCAGGAAGAGGGGAGGGAGGGTTGTTTAAAGACATATAGACCAGGCATTTATTTGGGGTCTAGCATTTGGCCCAGTGTTTATTAAATAATGGTTATTTTTGTCTTTTTCTGACAGCCTTAATTTTCCATCATTAAAACAGGGCAAAACTTTCCATAAATTTGTCTGTACTTAAAAGTTTACAGTATTCCCTCTTTCCTTAGTTGTGAGTCTGTCATACAGGTTTGTCTGTTTGCAGCCCCCTTTAAGACTGTGGAGCAAAATGGACTAATAAGAACTAGCATACTATGGTGGTTCAGGAACCTAAATCAGTAAACCTATCAATCCATGAGAAACAGTAACATAAGGCCTAACCTCAAAAAAGGACCGGCACCTTGATTAAATGCCTGGGGCATTTATTTTAAACTCAGGTGTGGCTTTTGTTCAAGAAAGGACATTATCTGAAACTTGACATCAATAAAATTAATACTGAGCTTGAAGTTTTTGTGGGAGCTTAGTTTGTCACCTACTCGTTTTTCTAATTGTTTTTATCCTAGTAAGAATCCCCATTTTTGCAAAACCCTAAAAGCTAACTTGTATGAGGGACACTAGCTTGCAGAGCTGTTGCTGCTAGCTCTATGATCACAGCAAGGAAAAAGGAACTCTGTGATCTTCCAAAATTCTGCATCAACCATTTTAAGAACTCTCTCATAGTGAATTTGTAATGCGCAGAAGCATAAGTTGTAAATAGCTTTTCAGTAGAATTTTATCGTATCAGATTTGTAAATTTTTCTGGCATGTAATTCAGTTTCTGACTGTGATTAAGCAATGAGCTATCTACCTACCTGCCTATCCACTCTTTCTCTAAGTAGCTATATTTCATGCAAACTTAGCTATTTACTGGTTGTTTTTAAGTATGCTTATCACCAGAAAAATGGTAATGGATAACATAGCAGAGTAATAACTTGTAAAATTACTCTGCTGTGGAGGTCCATCAGTTACACTTTATTATTTCCTTATCTAGGGCGACAAAACTTGGAGAACTTACTTCACAGAAAACAACTCAAGATTGCCAAAAAACGTGAAGCTCTTTGGGAATCTGCAGTTAAAGTGGCTGAAAAAGCAAAGCCGATGAACAGGCATGAACGCCAACTTTGTTACACTTTTAAGTACTATGACAAGAATGAGACAAAGCGGATTGATCCCATGAAACAAAAAAAGTTGAATGGTTTCAGCTCAATGCCTGGTGTCTCATGTCTGCCAGAACAAGTGAATGGTTTGGCTGATGGTCATGAAAGTAGAACACATGATCTCAGTAATGCTGAGACTCCAGATTCGGCAGTTAAGTCCAGAAATGGAGTTGGGCACTGCAATAATAGTTTGAAACCTAATCAAAAGAAAAATGTAAAGGAGAAAATACAGCGGAAAAGAAAACTGAGCTCTTCAGCAGGCACTTCAAAATCCTCTCCAAACAACTTGGAAGCCTCTAAAATTTCTGAGCCCCCAAAGAAGAGGAAAAAAGGGACCAACAAACAAAGTAAGGAGTTGAACTCTTTTATTGACTCAGATATTGTGACTGACAAGATTGACATACCGGTCAAATTGGATCTTAGTGTAGGCTTGAATGACAAGTGCAATGGCTTGTGTACGAGTACCAGTGTAACCCCACCTAGAATTAATGGTGATATTTCTGCTTTTGGGACAAACATGGAAGTATCACCTAATACTGCCCTTAAGTTGAAAATCCGAAAAATCACACCAAAGCAAAACCATGCAGAAGGCAAGCCTAAGAGAGGCCGACCTCGAAAACCACAGTTTGTGATTGTCAGTGAAGAAAGTGAAAGTGAGAAAGAGGTGGTGGTTCACTTGCAACCACCAAACAACATGGACAGTGAACAGATTCCTGACAGCAGCAAAGATCTGACTTTAGCATCAGGAGAAGACAGCGTTGAGGAGATGCCGAAGAAGAAACGCATCCGAAAACCCACCAGCAAGGTGTTGCATGCTAAAGAAGCAGCATTATTGCCAAGTAAAGATTCCTTGGCCTTGAAAGAAAAAAAGAAAGTTGATTTGAAGAATAAAAAGGTAAAAGGAGTTGAGAAAATAGAGCCGAAAAGCAAAAAAGTAAAACAGGTGGAAGGGAAAACGGAACTAAAAAGCAAAAAGGTGAAAAGAGTGGAAGAAAAAGTTGAACTGAAAAGCAAAAAGGTAAAAAGAGTGGAAGAAAAAATGGAACCAAAAAGCAAAAAGGTTAAGGCAGTGGAAGATAACATTGAACTAAACAGTAATGAGGTTACAAAGATGGAAGAGAAAAAAGACATCAATTCTGTTTCAGAACCAAATGGTGTGGTTGAAATTGAAGGAAGTGTGACATCTTCTAGTGATGACACAGGCAGCATAAAGAATGGTGCAGCAGTAAAAAAGGAAAAAGATGGGGTTTGCATTGTTTGTGAGCAGCAGGAAAATCTGATATTCTGTGAGGGCATCTGTGGAAACGCCTTTCACTTGGACTGTATTGGATTATCAGTTGTCCCACAGGGGAAGTTTGTCTGTGATGAGTGTGTGACTGGAAATCACTGTTGTTTTGTTTGCAGACAAACTGGAAATGTGAAACAGTGCAGCCAGCCACTGTGTACAAAACACTATCATGAAGAATGCTTGAAGGCATTTAAAGCTACAAAATTTGATGGCGATAAATTCTATTGCCCTCTCCATTTTTGCAGTACCTGTGTTTCAAACAAGACTGTTGTATCTAGAGGAAGGATGACACGTTGTGTACGCTGCCCAACAGCCTATCACATCTCTGGCTGCCTTGTAGCAGGCTGCATTCCGCTAGGTTCTAATCTTATGGTATGCGCAAAGCATTTCTTACGGGAGAAAAACAAGGCACACCACACCCATGTAAACGTCAACTGGTGCTTTGTGTGTTCCATTGGGGGCACATTGATTTGTTGTGAAAGTTGCCCAGCAGCATTTCATCCAGAATGCATCAGTTATGAGGGGATTCCAGAAGGGCATTTCTTTTGCAAAGACTGCACTGAAGGCAAACAGCTTCTCTATGGAGACATTGTGTGGGTCAAGCTTGGAATGTACAGGTAACAATAATGTCTAATTCAGGTTCACTAACTTTCTATAGTGTTGTCCAAGATTATTTGCTGTGATTTTGAATCAGTTAGTTGAATCACAGTTTAAGGTCGTAGTTTGTGTTGTCACCACAAACAAATTTCCATAAAGGACAAGGTACAGTTGAGTTTAAATACATATTCAGGGTTCGAGACTAACGGTAGCCAACTAGTCACAGACTAGTAGAAATTCTGTTTTGGCTAGTAAATTTTGCGCTTGCACTAGCCATTTTGGCTAGTGAAAATTTCAAAGTACTAAAGCACCGGATGGAAACCAAACTAAACATTTCTTCTGATGATCGGATCCCAAAAGCAAATTGAGTGATTAGAAACTAAAACCTATTCTGTAAAAGGGTATCATAATGTTCGCGTGATACTTGCCTTTTGTCCTCTCAATGTTTTTCCCTACTAATTTTTGTCTCAGATGGCAATGTTTTATCTGTCATTTCTATGTTCAAATGAAATTAGCCGTCTTCAGAACATTTTTTTTTCAGAGTGTTAGTACATTCGTACAATAAGTCAACACTGCTTAGCATTTCTCTGTTCGTTAGTATGTTCATACGATATTAGTCTTGTCTTCTCAACATTTATCCATATGTTCGTGCAATTTTAGTTTCTCCAAAATTTATTGTCCCACTGTAATAGTTCAAATAGTTCAGTTTGTCCGTTCGGCGTTCTTCCATACATCACACATTCTTATAATGGAATTAGTTTTCTCTCATAACGCTCCTCTGTAAGCTGGTAGTTGCGTATTCTATTAGTCTCTGTATCTTGGTACGTTGACAGCATTTCTCCCTACTGTAGTGCATTTGCAACCAACGTGTTTGAATTTGCCCTGAAGGCACATGGTACTTTGTATTCCACATGTGAGGATCTTTAACCGTTGATAGTCAACATTCAAGTTCTTCACTCTTGAGATTACAGAGAGGCATGTTTACAGTACTTAACCCATTACCGGCCGCGTGTTTTTTGATCGCTTCGCTAAATTAGCAGTTGGTAATAAACAACCCCATGTGCAGTACGAAACGACAATTTATAGGCTCGAAAAAACAACACTCACTTGATCTAGAATAGTTAAAATTTCTAACTTTCGAATAAAATACACCAGTTGTCAATTAAGAATTGGCCAAAAATACAATCTAAAGTCAAAATTTTGAAAATTTATGCAAGAGATCTCACATGTTGTCTCGCGCGTGAAATCAAACCACAGCAGAGGATTTGTGTCTGTTTAGGTCAGATTACTATTTTTCGAAATTTCATGAAGGAAGATTTACAGGAGAGGAGACAGTAAGCTTTTCTAAATAATACATTTATTAATACATGCCTTTATTCGTTTCTGAAAACCAAACGCGTTCAATTCTTTCTTCGAGGGAAGCTACGCGCAAGCGATTTTGCTTGATGTGCAAGTTATTTTGAAGAGCATTTACTGATGCGGACTGTGCACGTTTTTCAAAACTTTTACGAAAACTTAAAGAAGTACAAAGAATCCTTCAATTAAGAAGTTATTTCGGTAAAAATTTACAATCAAATGTGTTATTTACTCTACCGTAGACTTGTAGAAGTGCTTGAGCATTTCCCAGAAAGTCCGCAGCTCGAAAAATCTCTTGCAATGGAAGATTGTCCTTCGCTTTGACAAAACGGCTGTTCGTCCTCGAAAGATGTTTCTTCGCTCTAAAAGCTCTAAATTCCATCGCTTAACTTATCGAGTGTTCCGTAGAGCTTCTTCTTTCGATTTTTAAGTTTCAAAAGGTAATCCTTCCTTCCGAGAGTGAGATATTGCCATCTTGAAAATTCACGCGTGAAGAGCATGGCAGCCATTTTGAGTGAAATGTGATCTTCTTGGAGAGTGACAAGAAGTCTTCCCTTCTAGGACCCCCTCAAGCCTTGAAATATATGCGCAGTAGGTGAATTCTGATTGGTTGAACATTCCCAAAGACAACTAGGACAAAAGGGGACCAAAAAGCCTTTCTAGGGGAGGCTGGGGCCAAAAGCGAACACACGCAAAATCAAGGCCGGCTCAGGCCGGCACGGATGTTAATGGGTTAACTCAGCTAAAAATTAGACTTATTGAACACAGTATGAGGTTATGCAAAAAAAGTCTGGCTAGTGAAAATTTATTTTGTCTAGTGAAATCAAACCTCTCACTAGCCACTAGGCTGCTGAGCTGAAAAGTTAGTCTCGAACCCTGTGATATTTCTTGTAATATTTGCAACTCCTCAAATAATCCCCCCCCCCTCCCCAAAAATAATCACTGCCTCTTTCCCTCTTGACCTTTCCTCCGTGAGTTAAGCTCAACATCAAACCTGCAGTTTTTGTCACATTGTGTTGGAACACTTCTCTTAATGTCATCATTCACCTTTCTTGAATCTGCAGCCCTTTCTTCTCCTCAGTGTTGAGTGAACCAATTTTGGTCGTGCGGCAAGTTGTTGTTATCAACATTGAGGGGCGGACAGGTAAAGAGTTCCAACAAATGTATCAGAAATTGTAGTAAGGGGGTTAAATCTGCAATACTTTGGTTACTAAATGTAAAGAAGATCCTCGCAGTTATTAATGCAACATAGTTGCGTTAACAACTTAATATTAACATAGTTGCGTTAATAACTGCGAGGATCTTCTTCACATTTATTTCTTCATTCTGCAGTTCAAATATTTGAATTTCATATATTCATAATTTCAACTTTGGTTACTGTTATTAACATGCATTCAAGAATATGCAAACACAATAATAAAGTTCACCAGGCACATGCCAAACTGGAACAGTAGACAGGGTTTGCATGGGTCCTGGAAATTCCTGGAAATTTAATGCAGGTGCTGGAAAGTCCTGGAAATCTATACACTGCTGTAGCTCTTGTTATATTGTTTTCTTTTAAAACAATTGTCTGCAGTATTATTGTTGGATTTCTATTTCATAACGGTTTATTACTTCAATTATTGTGCATTAGGGAGACCTGGAAAAATCTATCTGAGTCCTGGGAACGTCCTGGAAGAAATCTGGAAAACTGTTTCCGAAAAAGGGTACAAACGCTGATTAGAACCACCATTGATTCACAGTCTCCAACACTGTGTGAATTAATGATGTAATGGCCTCCCTCAAATAATCCCCCTTTCACACAACCTATCCTCTTTCCACCCCAATGGGTGGCTATTATGAACCTTTAAGCCCCAGTATCAATAGGCATAAAATTATTCTCTTTAGCGTTCTCCATACATTTCTTATGGTACTAGTAGAGAGAATTTGAACAAAGACATTTCATATTTGGTGATCATTTCATTCATTCTCCTGACCGGTATGACCGTATCAAGTAGGGAAATTTTAAGGACAAATTAGATGCTTGTCACAATTGGGGGTTAAAGGAAGTGAAGTGGGCTGATGTTCCTTTTGGTGCAGCTTTTGAATTGAGTCAAATAAAACTGAATGTCCTTGCTATGAAAATACACCATTATGTCCTGTTGATGACCTCTGTAGGTGGTGGCCAGCGCAGATTTGCAATCCACGTGATGTCCCAACAAATATTCAGAACATGCGTCATCAGCCTGGCGAGTTTCCCGTCCAGTTTCTAGGGTCACATGACTACTACTGGATTCACAGAGGTCGCGTGTTCAGCTATCAGGAAGGCGACAAGGGCTCAACTGACTGTGGCAACAACAAAAATCTGGCCAAAATTTTCAGAAAAGGTTAGTATTTTAGTTCTTTCATGAATGAAAACTGATGTTGACTCTTTTCTAGCAGAGCTACACAGCTTTTTTGGCCTCTGTTGTGGTAATTGCAAACAGCCCCCATGTAGAGATTTTGTAAATCATTTTGTTAAAAAAGCATGCAGAGGCTAGGTGGGTCACAACCATTCAAACTCTTTTACAGATGTATTACTTGGCCTTGTCTCATTTTCCTAGACTGTCAAAGACAATGGGTTATTCCAGAAAAAATCCACACACCCCCCCCCCCCCTGATGGATGGGAAGAGTTTTTGACCCCCCCCCCCCCTTTCTCCCAGATTTCCTGTACTCTAGACCCCTCCCCCCGCCCGGATTTCCAAGACCAGAGACCCCCCCCCTCCCACCCGGATTTCCCTGATTTATTATGGGCCCTAAATTCAATATTCAGTCCATTGAAAATACGTAGAATCGCATCCAGAATATAATGACTGTGGAGCTCAATTTTAATTTTAATTTCTTCTCGTGATATGAGCGGAAATTACGAACGGGTTTTGTACTGGTAACAACATGATTAAAAATTACTTTCTTCCCTTTTTATAGCGCTGAACTACAACTGTAGCCCAATCCTGTGGAAATGCTCAATGAAGCTGATAGCGGCAAATAAAATAAATAAAATTATATAAATCGTCCATGTAAAACTCGAGAACGGATTATTGAATTACGTGTGTCCGGGGTCAAAACAACCTTTCAAATCGAAACCTTTTCCCGGACGTATTCCTGCCATAATTGAAATAAATGTTAAATAAAACTTAAACTTAGAATTAAATTTAACGACGGCAGCGGTAATTTAACAGGAGAATGATAAATTTAGCCCGTTGAAATTTATTTTGTGCTGCTTCTTTTGCAGACGCAATTTGCATACGTCAAAAGTAATTTGAAACCTATGCGTAACGCAACCATTTCATAAAACGTCGTGCGATCGGTCACGCGAAAAGTATCCGATTTATATTCCTTTATACCTGCAATACACAGAAGAGACTCAATGACAGACTGAGATTTATGGTTATTTTCACCCAAACAACATCTATTGGGCAGAAGCAAAGGAAATATGTCACAAAAAATGTGTCAGAAGACACACACATTCCGATACAGCGCACCAGTTTATTATTTTACATTTCACTTTCTTGGCTTTGGTGTTCCTTCAAATTAATAAGATAAACATTTATGACTGACAAACAAGTATGAGAAATGAAATTCATTTGAGCAAGGTATTTGTAACTTGAGTTTTTGTTGCAAAAGTGAGAGCGAGGGAAACGATAGCTCACAAACTTGTCAACACTTGCGTCGAATGCAGTCCATTTGTCCAATTTATTTCTTGAGAGATGACTCAAGCGACTACGTTGTTGCTCATTTGTTTTTCATCTCGAAACTGTCAACTTACATTTGGCCAGTACTGTAATACAATACAAAGTTCCAAGCTTTAAACTTGGTTCGCTGAGCATGCTTTGTAGCTACCAAGTCAACCGTGTGCTTTCTTCGTGTTTTCTCCTTTCATCACTTTGAAAATATTCTTCGCAGAATCTTTGAAACTGAACCAAAAGCGTTTAAGGTAAGAAATGCATCCTTTGGAAGACTACTACTTTCTTCGATTCGTAGGAAGTTTCTTCCGTAAAGTCAAAGATCTGAAAAACTGAGGTTACATTTTTAATGACCCCCCGAAGAAGAGTTTTAATTCTAGACCCCCCCCCCCCTCCCACCTGGATTTCCAGAGCCCTCGACCCCCCCTCCCGCAAGAATTTCCAGCGTGCCATCCGTCGGGGAGGTGTGGATTTTTTCTGGAATAACCCAATCTCAGAGACAGTACAAAAGTATTTCAACACTGTTGTATAACTTAAACAATCTTTTTGTTCGTGTTCAGCTCTTGTTGAAGCTAAAGAGAAATATGCTGAATGGAGAACAGCACAGGAAAATAAAGCTGAGCAGGATCTTCAGAAGATGTCCAGGAAACCAGCACCATATAAACACATTAAGGTTAGAAAATGAATAACATAATTATTAAAGTCATTGATCATCATTCCATGTTATCCCCAATTGGGAGCTGTACGGTCCACTTTTGTAGCTAGTCTGGATTAAGTAAGTTAAAAACAGTTGTCACAAGAACCTCTCTTTTCAGAAACTGAACAGAGTTTTTCTAGAGCAGTGCTGAAAATTACAGTTCGACACCAAAAATTCAGTAAACAGAAAGCAAGTTGGAGAAACCTGTTTTCTCAAACTCATTAACGATTCAAAAAGAGAAACAAAGGAAATCACTACCATGACGGTGGTTTGAATGCCGGATCTTAATTAGCATAAAATATTGCAAACTTTTGCTTGGAATTTCTCAAAGAATTGTGAATGGTTTAAGAAGCCATATCAAAAACTCAAAAGAGTGTTTTGAACATCAGGTATCCAAACACAGAGAAGTCGGTTTAAAAAAAACTTGGCTGCGCCTCGTTTTTTCCACCTACTTCTCTGTGTTTGGATATCCTGATGAAACACTGTTTCTTATGTTTGATATATTACTTCAAAATAATATCTTCTACTAATCACATTGCTGATGCTAACATTGAAAATACAGTCACTGAGGAACATGCAGTAAACAAAGCCAGCATTATCACATGACTCACTTCCACTTAAAGTTGTCACAACCATTGCTGGTAAATATTGACAAATAAATTGAGACCACTAAGAAAGTCTGGACACCATATATCCTCGAATAAGCGCCTGGGTGCTTATGTAAAATTTTGGCCAAAAGGGGGGGCACTCAATCAAGGGGACGGCTTATTAATTGTCTTCTTTCAACGAACTGTAACTTTATTTTGGCTAAATCTTCATGTGGAAAAAAATCTACAACATTATCCCTGTAAATGTAATAAACATTAATGTTTTTTGATTGTTAAACTTTCTTATGTGAATACCATAGTCCTGGTACACGTACAGATACAATGGAAACAGGCTTTCCTTGTGATATCCTTACTATTTATGAAAGTTAGAGGAAGGGAGGGGGGGTGCTTATTTGCTATTTTAGCCAAAGGAGTGGGCGCGTATTTGGGGAAGGGCACTTATTAGAGCGTGGGCACTTATTCGAGGAAATATGGTAATCAACATCCAGGTGAATAAGGTTGATTGAAAAACCTTAAGAATTTACCATGAATTTCTTAAAACATTGGCTGTTGACTGGACACCATTGGAAGTGAGCTTGGTAATTATTAAAATCTTTATTATTAGGCAGCAGATGTATTATAATTGTGTTCCCCTCCTGCGAACCATTCCCTGCAGTTCCCATTGCAGAGGTATGCAACCTCAGGAGGCAGAGTAAACACCAAGGAATGTGTTGTAGGGAGCTTCAAGGAAATATGGCATCATTATGTTTCCACTAATTGCATTCTTTTGCTTACTCTCGTGCATTTGACATACATACATCAGCAAACAACACAATTATTCACTCATTCATTACTACACACACACATTTACTTGACTTGAAGCCAGCAACACATTTCTACATTCTTAGAAGCAAGTAAGCGTTACCTACCCAAGACAGTCAGCATGGTTGCTTTCAGTCTGTGGGATGACACACAATTCGGGTATCAACATGGTGTACTTGTAACATGTGGATGCTTGTTGCTGCTGATAAATTTTAGTGGCTACAAAAAGCCTTTAATTTACAGCAGGCTGACATAAGTCCCCCAAACAATTATACCTGCAGCGTTTTTTTACCGTTACCTCGACTGGTTTGTTTAGCATATGTGCGTGGTTTTTATTTCCTGTTTTGTTGTGTTGAGGTGAGTTCTGTTGTGTTGTGTCTGTTGTGTTGTGTTGCATTGTCTTGCGATCCGTTGTGTCGCTGTTGTGTTGTATCTGTTGAGTTGCGTTGCGTAGTGTTGCGTTGTGATCCGTGGCACAATACATGTTGCGTTGCCTTGTGCTGTGTTGTGTTGTTGACAAGTTCAGCATTTCTAGTATTCCGTCTATGTTAAAGTTGTACATAAGTAGACATACTCAACCAACCTCACTCACTGGCAGACTACACTAGAGAACTAGACAAACTCAAGCACCCTTACCAAATAGATAAACTCAACATCTTTCACTTACTTTAGGACAGTAAGAACCCCACTACGTGACCAACTCGACATACTCCACAACCCTCACTCACTGGCAGACAAAATCTCCTCATCTCAACACAACTTGACAAACAAAACTACCTTTACTAAACAGACAATTTAACAATCCTCACTTATTTTAAGACAGTACGAACCCGCAACACGACCAACTCGACAAAGTCGACTAATTGTCACGCGCTGAGGCAGACTAAAACTACTAAAACTTCACACCTCGACGTAACTCAACACAACTCCTCACCAAATAGGCAAACTCAATAATGCTCACTTTCTCTGAGACAGTGAGAACCACACAACTCGACATACTCAACAAACCGCATTCACTGGCAGACAAAATCTCCACGCCTCGACACAACTTGACAAACGCAATGACCCTTACCAACTAGACAAACCCAACAAACCTCACTCACTGGCAGACGAAATGTTCCAGACCTCGACACAACTCGACAAACACAACGAGCCTTACCAAAAAAATCGATCAACAATCCTTACATACTACAAGACAGTACGAACCCCGCCACGCGAACAAACTAGACAAACTCGACCGACCGGCAAAGCATCTCGACGACTCGACAAAGTCAACAGACGGATTTCACCGAACACTGTAAAGTCGGCAAACCACCAACTCAACAAACACTGACTCTACTAGGAATTGTTTCAGACGATCTTAACTCTTTCACCATTTTATTTTCATCTATGAGCCAACTCATCAGTATATTCTTCCGAAAGATTAAACTTTCTACCCTTTAAACCCGTTGGCTTCACTCAAAAGGTAGACCAATTTTTTGCAATTGAATATACAGTATTTGTTAAGTTTTTGGGTAAAGGGGTACCTTGTTAAAGCTTGCACCATATTTAGAGGGGCTCTGTCACCGTGATTTTCAAGTCCGGTTTTCGGTAGAAGAATATTCTGAAAAATATTTCATGTATCTTTTCTTGTACATGAAATGCTCTTAGAACATTAACGGAATTAAAGGAATATATCTCTTTTAGCTTTTGATAGCAATCCTAAAAATTGTTTACGGTGCCCCTTTAAGGTTAGCAATTCTTTTTAGCATATGAAATGGTCATCAAAACGCGCTTGTTAGTGAAAGAGATGAAATTTTGGCTAACTTAACCAGGGCAACTGAAGGCACATAAAAAGTCGTGATTACGAAAATTCCACAGAGAAAACGGTGTTTGCCTGGGAAGAATACGCAGAGGAAGTTTTGCTTATTAAGTCGTCGAGTTGGTGAACTGTTGTACGTCCTTCTAGTTGTTGCATCGTCGTGCAACGAAGGAAGAGGAAAACTAAGAAATTTTAAGCCAACAAAGTAGAGTAACAAGTAAGAGACATCACAACACATAACATCACAACACAACACAACACAATACGAAGCAGACAACAAAATGCAACACAACGCAACACAACACAACCAGTCGAGGTAACGTCAAGCTCGACCAAAAACTCCACGAAAAAAATTGGTCAAAAAACGCTGCACATTTGCAAACAATGGCAGCAATATCTTTTCAAAATTTCTGTTAATAACCACTAATTACCTATCTTATTTATTTCTGGAGAATATCGTCGTCTCTTTTTGTGCTCGTTGTGGTCATTTATTGGCCTTTGACTTTTAAGTTCTCCACAAAAGCATGCGAGAATATCCCATGCACGTTAGGAACGGTTGAGCCAATCCTACACTGTTTATTCAACTGTGCTGCAGACCCTTTTTTACAAGTCATAATAATTGTCAAATTTGAATTTAGGTTTATTCTCTTATCAGTGTGAATTTGCTGTAAACATCACAAGTTGTAGACACTGTGAATTACCAGGTACTAGCTATGTTGGTGGTTTAAAACACAGACTTTTACTAGATGGTCAATCAAGACTGATGAAAAGGACACAGCAAAGCAATCAGAGGTCAAAGCATGCATATGCAGCAGGTGCCAAGCATGTAAAAATGCGTGGCGCCTAAGTACACGATGTATTGGTTTTGGTTTTTTCATTGTTTGGGAAAATGGTGCAAACTGTTTAAGTCATAGAGCATAATCCAGCAAAACTATGAATAAATTATTCCCTTTCACCTCTTAATTGAAAACTACAGCTGCTGCACAGCTCTTTAGAACCTGTAATTTCATTAGCCTTTTCAGGGCTAGGGCATTTTTTCAGTCAGTTGATTATTGTTTTTTCAACTAATCATGTCAGGGATTCTAGGGAAAACTGTGATTTAGTGCAAAATGTGTTGTACCCTTGCTTGTTATTTATTAGAGGAAGGAGATGCTGTGACACAAGTGGGAAAAACTTGAGGTGTGCAATCCAACTTAATGATTGTTTGCCTTTTGCTGTAGGTAAACAAGTGTACAACAGCAGTACGGATTCTGATTGATCCCTCAGAGCTTCCTGTGTGTGACTGCACAGCAGACAGTCCTTGTGGACCAGATTCCAACTGTCTGAACCGCATGCTTCAGTTTGAGTGTAACCCACAAAGTTGCCCATCAAAAGAAACCTGCCAGAACCAGCGGTTTCAAAAGAGACAGTATGTGGATTGTGAACCTTTTAGAACATTGCACCGTGGATGGGGATTGAGATGCAAGGAGAGTAAGTACCTTACGTTACCTTACCTTATATCTACCTTACCTTTAGTGCTGTAATGTGGAGTGACTTGTTCCCTTGCAAAGCCAAAATATTGTGTAAAAGTGAATAAACATGGGCAACATTTTTCTACAACTTGCCACAGAGGAAATGACTTGAACTGCAAGTTGAATGTTACATGTGTTACCACCTAAGCACGCAACAACTTTTCAGACTGAGTTCAGTCTATTTACTAGACTGCTTACATGTATGACCTATATCTCTTCATAAACAAGTAACAGAAACTTTGGCTGAAGTATTTCCACATCATGTCACAACTCAGGAACATTATAATTATTATTACCTGAAATTTGAATACAAGAAAATTTTTGTTTGGTAAAGAATGATTTTATTCCAAGAAGAAAACATCATCCTCATAATATTGGGCCTGAGTAATTCACAATATTATTGCTTTGGCTGTGGTAAAGATACACTAAATATATATCTTTTGTATTTGTTCCAGATGTGAAAAAAGGCCAGTTTGTTATTGAATATGTTGGGGAGCTTATTGACGAAGCCACCTGTCAAGAACGTGTGCGAAAAGGCGAAGATATCACTAACTACTACATGTTGACAATAGACAAAGATTGCATAATTGATGCTGGCCCCATGGGAAATCTTTCACGCTTTATGAATCACAGCTGTGATCCAAACTGTGAGACCCAGAAATGGACAGTTAATGGAGATGTTAGGGTGGGGCTTTTTGCCACACGTGAGATCTTGGCTGGGGAGGAGCTGACTTTTGATTATAGGCTTGATTGTTTAGGTGAGAGGCCATGTTATTGTTTGATTGAAAAGCATCAATGTGCTGATTCAAATATATATATGCATAAATAGTATCGATAGTTTGTGGGTTCTGTGGCATGTCTGTTAGATGTTAATAAGACTCCCAGCCGTGTGATAAAGCAATGACGAGTTTCAACCTGGAATAGGCCTTGAGTTTTTTGCAGCCCTTCAGTGTTCAATCTAGGCCGCGTCTTTGCATCATTGACGCAGTAAATCATATCCTGACCCAAAATGAAGTTATCGTGGGGTCATACTGATGCAAAAAAAAAAACAAACAGACAAACAAGTTACCTCACATAGAAGTACTTACAGAGAAGCAGGCATTCGCAATAACTAAAAGTAAAAACTCGTGAACGCTTACGAGTACTTTTTGTGTCAGGGGTTCCTTACAAGTACTTTTTATGTCAGACGTTCCACGCAATTCTGAGAGAGACTAGAGCCCACATTTCGACATTTTGCAAGCGTTGCTTCTGCCATCGATGTTTTTCATGGTTGGGTTTTTCTTTCTTTGTAAAATTAACATAAAACGACAACAAAAGCTATCATTTTTAAATCGAGATGAGAAGGGCTGTTGAACCTCCTGAGAAGGATGAAGAAGGACCGGAGAAGGATGGTGAAAGATCAGAAGAGAGTGCAATAAGTGTCACTAAGCTAGAAGTCAACTTCACGAGCCAACTGCCAAAACATGATTTGAGGTTAAGCTTATAATAGTTACTTGTGAAAAGGAAGCATGAATAAATTAAGCTGAAGTGTTTTTCATCATTTTTTATTCAAAATTAGTTTGTCATTTTTTAAAAATAAGTTTCAGCTTTATATACCGTACCACCTGCAGCAGTACCGTATGTTCATGTAATCCGACTTTTCACTTCAATAAAGGAATCAAACTGTGAAAAACATAAAGAATTGGAAACGTATTCTTTGTAATGGTTTTGATGATGTCAATTTTCCAAAGTCTTTTTTTTTGTATATCATAGTTTGACCCAGACCATTTTTAAAATGACGCAATTTAAAATGACATGTGGGACATATGACCCACTTTGACTAATTTCTAGATTGAACACTGGCACTTGGAAACTCTTGATTTTTATCACACTGTTTTGGATACTTCTTGCATTTGCTCCAAAACAGAGTACTAAGAATCATAAACATCACATATTAACTTCATTGCACACATATTTAGCCGCATTTTATTGGCAAAGCATACATGTATTTTGCTATTGGGATGCTCCGTCACTTCAGCCAAAGCATTGAGTGTTTAAACTAATTGTCTTGCTTGAATTTTTTGGTCATTGTTAATCAAAAGTACAATTTAAGAGGGCAAATGAATTTAGTCTATGACAGAAACAAAGTAGCAGTGTGTGTACTTGATCTGAGCCTTACTGGTTTTATTAGAAGGCGACCATTGGAACTGCACAGGCATCTATTTGAACTCGAATAGCTGCTTAGCTTGTCTTGATTTTCACTTAAATGGATATAAACGATTTCTTAGATAGCAGCCTAATTTGGTTGGCTCTGACATGTACGTATACTCTGTGAAGATTCTGGGAGCCCTCTGCATAGCAAGTAGTTGCTACATGTAGTAGACTGTTAGAGAATCCAGACCAAATTTTGGGGTGACCTTTGATAAAATGGTAAAGCTATTTGTCAATTCATTGTATAGAAGCCAGACATGAAAGCTAGTGAGTTTCCATACTATCCAAAATCTGGGATCACAGAGCTGCAATTAACTGTCAGTGAGCAGACACAATTGCCAAAATTTCCCTATGTGGGGTTGTTGTGGTGTAGTGGTTAGTGCACTGGACTTCAGATCTGAAGGTCAGTGGTCCCTGCCATCATGTTGTTTCCTTAGAAAAGAAACACTGTCTTTCTCTGCCCAGGTGTATAAATGGGTAAAGGTGACTTACTGCTGGAGGTAAACTTGTGATGGACTAGCATCCCATCCAGGGGGGAGTGGCAATACTCTTAGTGGCTTCATGCTACAGAAACCGGGATAAGCGGCCACCGTGTGGGCCTCCTTGGCTCGTGTGTGACTTAACCTACCCTACCAATTAAATCCGAACTGTCTTCAGACATAATATCCTAAGATGCTCATAGTATTAAGACGATTTGTGCTCAACGTTCAAGCAGTAAGTGCAAAAATTAAGTTACCAAAAAAATACTTGCAGCACAGTCACATTTTGAGAACAGATCACAAGAACTTATCGATACTCCCAGGCTGACACAACGAGAGAAAATTGGATTTGAAGTTATCCATGTTTCAATAAAAAGTGTTGCTTCTTGTCAGTTCAAAACAAAATGGCGCCCATTTTTAGCATATTTTTCGAGATTTGACATTAATTTTCTTGAGAATGCTTGAGAATTTCATTGTGGGGTCACTTGGAGAAGTGAATTAAAGTGAGAAGTTTCAAATAGCATTGAAAATGGTACCACGCTATGAGTAATTTTTTAGTAAGTATTTTTGGCAGTTATGGCTCAAACGTTAAGTGGAATCCGTCTTAATGGCTGTCACTTTGCAGTGAATGAAATAAACCTTGATCACAGGTGGTATCAGACCACATTGTAGTTCTTTGCAGCTAAAATGGTGACTTAGTCAGACATGTCAGTTTAAGAAAAAAAGTTCCCACCTTGGATTGTAATGGACCTCTAACTTTTTAACATTCAAACAGGAAATGAAAAGAAGAAGTGTCACTGTGGAGCCAAAAATTGCAGCAGTTTTCTTGGGGTGAGACCCAAGAACCACATCCAAGAGGACAAAGCTAAAAAGGTTGGCGACAAAAGAAGGAAGAAGAGAATCAAAAAAGCTGTTGTCAGAGAAGGTACATGGTGATATCCATTTGAATGGTCATCCTTGAGGTATTAATCCACAGACTCAAAAGTTGGAACCTCCTTGTTGAGCACAATTAATAGCACCCCTTGAAAGTTATGCACAATAGTTTTCATTTGAATGGTGACACTTAAGGATTTCATTCACAGACTCAAAAGTTTGAACCACTTTATAAGTCTATGAAACAGCACCACCTGGTCACACTTTAGAATCTTATAGATGTACAGCCTCAAAAGGTTTGAACCACTTTGCATGGTTAAATGAACAGCACCGTGTGCAGGAAAGTATGCTCAACAGCTTTCATTTGAATGGTCGCACTTTAGGATTTTATCCGCAGACTCGAAAGTTAGAACCATCTTGTACAGCATATTAAACAGCACTGCAGGAGAGTAGTGCTCAACAGCTTTCATTTGAATGGGCACCCTTAACAAATTTTATCCACAGACTAAAAAGTTAGAACCACCTTGTACAGCATAATAAACAGCACCACAGCAAAGCACTGCTCAGTAGCTTTCCTTTGAATGGTCACACTTTAGGATTTTATCTACAGACCCAAAAGTTAGAACCACCTTGTACAGCATAATAAACACCACCACAGCAAAGCACTGCTCAGTAGCTTTCATTTGAATGGTCACACTTTAGGATTTTATCCACAGACTCAAAAGTTAGAACCACCTTGTACAGCATAATAAACAGAACCACGGGAATGTACTGCTCAGTAGCTTTCATTTGAATGGTCACACTTTAGGATTTTATCCACAGACTCAAAAGTCAGAACCACCTTGTGCAGCATAATAAACAGAACCACGGGAAAGTACTTCTCAGTAGCTTTCATTTGAATGGTCACACTTTAGGATTTTATCCACGGACTCAAAAGCTAGAAACAGGTTTACAGACTCTCTTTGTGCCACAGTGTTGAAGGTCAGTTCTTTTATTCATCGACAAATAATTTCCGAGATAAGCTTATTGACAATTATTCTTAATCTGTATAGTCATTAATTGAAAAAAAAATAATTTTGTTAAATAAATATAATGAAATTATCAGTTCAAACAGTTTACATCAAGTGAATGCATAATCAGCTGCTTGGCTTGCCAAGTAAAATTAAAGACAAACATTTTTTTGTCTCAATAATCATTGTAAGGCTACTTATAAATGTTGCATGCCATCTAAAACCTAAAAAATAATGCATAAAACTGCCTGTTATGTGCAAGTGTATTTTTTGCCTGTGATTATGACATAACTTTAAAATTATTTCGCAGTAAGCAGCATCGTAGAATTTCAAGGTCCTTGCCTGCTTCGTTTTATTTGTCTTGTGTCTATTCAAGCTATAAGCCCTTTTGGCAGAATGGTGCATCATGGCTGCTTCAGAGTGCTACATTAATGGCGTAATGCACCTAAGATATAATGCACCTAATCAAAGAAGAGATCTGTGTTCCCAAGGGTAATCAAATCCATGACCTTCCGCATAATGGTTGGCTGCTTTATAAGCTTCTAGGAGAGTCGTGGCAAGCTTTGCAGTATTAACCACCTATGAATGTTAAGCCAGAAGAATATTTTATCAAAATGTCCTCCCTGGGTCCCCCAAAAATGACAGATGGGTCAAATCCCTTTGATTTGGGTGATTTATTTCCATTTTAGATACATACCAGTAATAGATCCCATGCTAATTGAAAGGCTCGGTGGAAAAAGGGCATAAGTGACGATTAGAGGTTGAAATCTAAATTGGTGCTATTCAGCTGAACATTGACACACAGGCTGGTTTTCATGTAAGAAACTTTGTTTTGCATTTATTTCTTGACCTGAGAACTTCAATTCGAAGAATTAGCGTATTATTTTTGCTTTAAACTGATGCAAAGTAAACAACAGGACCGCTGATTCTAGGTTGAATTCCTTTGTTTTAGTTCAGGCAAAGAACAAAAGAAATAATTCACGCTTCACTGGAGCGAGTTCAGTTTAATTACAATTTTTGAGCAAAAGTGATACGCTAATTCTTCCAAACACAACAAGGTTCCTCACATGAAAACCAGCCTGTGTGCCAATGTTTAGCTGAATAGCACCCATTTCGATTTTAACCTCAAATCATCACTTACGCCCTTTTTCCACCGAGCCCTTCAATTGTAAATTTCACAGCCAAATATCCGAGGGTGGTGATGGACAAATTGATCAAAAGCTCACATCTTTGGGCACTTCTCAGGATCTTTTCAATGGAATAAATGAATAATATTGTTTATTCCATATTAGTTGAATGATTTGAGGCTTTTTGGCATGACTGTCTCTAAACTGTGATCATATGTAATATTGTGGCCCAAACTTTACAGACAATCATTTGAAGAAAAGAAATCAATTCAGTTTAGAGACGTTCTTAAATAAGTAAAACCTCCTGTCTTTTCTTTTCATTGACATTTTACTTTTATGCTGTTAAAAATTCCTGATCAGAGACCAATCAGTGTTAACCTTGCATTCCCCCACAAACCTTTCTATTTTTGAATAGAGGGGTTAGTTGGTAAAAGAAAACTGTGCTGCTGCATTGGAGGGAAGTGAAATACGAATATTTGAATTTATGACCGAGTTGATCGAGCTAATTGGTCACCATAGTGAAATTCAAAACCTGGGCCTGGTTCTTCAAAGCAGGGTAAAGCTAACCCAGGATTAGTGTCAGTTTTTAATTCAGTCTTATAGCCCTGCTGTGAGAACTCTTGTAAATTGTTTCTGCCTTACAATTCGACTTTGGTTGCTTTCAAACATCCACTTAAAATTCAGTTAGCTAGGAAAACTCTTTTCAACAAAAGAATCAGAAACCTTGGCTAAATTTCAACCCAGGGTTAGCGTTAACCAACTTTTGAACAACTGGGTCGTGATGTTCAGTGTTCCAGATAAGAAAGGGGTCTCGGGTCAAAAACCCGACAAAGCTGGCAACATGACCCGACAAAATAAATGGTCAACTTAAGAAGATTTGGAGAGATCCACATCTATTGACCCCTCAAAATTCCTTATTGACCCTCTGCCTTTATAAGTTATCTGGAACACTGGATGTTTAAGCATTACCCCAGTTGCTCTGATGAGGGGTAATGCTGGCAATGTCCGGTTTTGGATTTCTCAACAGTGGTCAATTTACATTATTCTGAGAGAAAGGTTTATTACCCTAATTCAAGATCAGTGCCCTTTGTATTTAGGTTTTAGTGATAGAGAAAGGACAAAATAACTGTAGTAACTGAAGCAAACATGTGTTGTTTGCCTTCAGATATGCCAGTGTCTACCGAACATCGCAAGCGTCCCCCTCCTCTTCCTGCCGTTCTTCATGAAGTCACTATTGAGCATGGCACAAGTTGTAACACCACTGACCAAGCAATAAAGCTCACTGGCACCTCTCCTCTCAATAGTGCATTACCATGGACTTATAGCCCATTACAGCCAGGGTTGACTTTAAATAACTCCTAAACAAGGTGCGCTTAGTCATAAACCATAAGTTTTAACGAATTAACAATTGTTACACTTATTTTTATAAAACATAAAATTGTTAAATCATAAAATTTTAAATTGTTTCTAAAATCTGAACCTTGTAATCTCAAAATTGTAAATAAGAGGCATCTGACTGCTGTACCTAAACACAAGTTGGGAAAAATAGTGAGAGCCAAAACTTTAAAACACAAGCTATTGTTTCTCACGTTTGTCCATTTTCATCCCAACCACTGTGTCATTTGACAAGCTTTTAGAGCATTTTCTGCCTATCATTTTGCTCTCATGTCAAGCAATTATTAAGAGATCTATCTTAAATGCAAACATGTATGCATTCAGAACCTTCTTTAGAAGAGCTTTTAGCAAACAGACCTCCCTTCCCTTGGCCACCAAGTCTGACAAGTCACTTGATTGTTTCACAGCAAGAGAGGTTGAAGGAAGAGACCGAATCCCCCATACGTGGGCCTCTTCCGATAAAAATTATTTGAAATCTATTTTTAGTTCTGTGTCACACTGGACAACACCTCACTGGTCAATTAGAATGACGTGATGTAATTTTAGATTGTTGACATGGAAACAACAGATGAAAATAACCTTTGCAGCATGGGTGCGGACTAATAATTAATTTCAAATAATTATCATGGGGCACGGGGAATCACGCTCTTACTTCATCCTCTCTTGTTCACAGCTAATGATTATTGTTGCTGTTGTTTAACTACTTATTTGTTGGTTGTAAATCAAGATATATCCTCTTTTATTTCAGTTCATGAGGATGAATGCTATATCTGTGGTGATGGTGGTGAACTGTTGATGTGCGACAAGGGAGGCTGTGCAAAGTGTTACCACAAAGGGTGTCTTGGTGGCGAGGTCACCACTCGCGGTAAGTGGATCTGCCCGTGGCACTTCTGTGACGACTGCGGCAAGTGGGCTAACATCCTGTGCTCCGAGTGCCCTAACTCCTACTGCAGAGCTCATGCCTCTGGACAAATCACTGATGTAGGAAGTGGAATTCATGTTTGCTGTGATCACATTTTGACAAGGAAAAAAACGTCGCAAAACCTGACTGCTGAGGCGGAAAAGGGTAGCGGAGAAGCGGCCGTTGCTAGCATTGAATAATTACACAGTGGTTTGGGGTAGATTTTCATAATTTTTAGCATCTTTGAAATTTAGTTTGTAGTACCACGATCATGTAGAATAGAGGGATACTGGATACTGGAATCTCTGTAAGTTGGTCCACAGCATTATTTTCTTCTATACAGCTACACTCTCCTTTTGATACTTCATGTTGAGAAATGGGTTGAAATCTGGAGCAAATGATTTCTTTCAAAACTTGAAGATAATTATCTTACTATAGCTTATTGCAAACAGGTTGTATTTCCCTGTCATTGTAAAGGAAGACCTTATTTTAGACTACCACAATTAGTGATTTTATCTTTATTGTTAGTGAGTGGATTATTGACTTTTGGCAGCTAAGCTAATCAGACAGGGTACTGTATTTTTTAATTGAATGTGTGAAGTTCTACTGTTTTCTTCGACCTATTACGGATGATTTCTACGGGTTTGTTAAGGGACAAATCAGCAAACAAATCAAAAAGCCAGGCAACGTATGTTAACTGATACTTTTGTCCGTCTTAAGATTGATTATCATAAATTTCGGTAGTTCGGGGAGCAAATTGATTTTCAAAGATTCCCAAATTACGCATTTTTGACTATTTGTCTTTACGACAAACAAAAACTAACAGCACCACAGCTAAAGTGTAGTTTACTGTGTTGCCATTAAAGTTACGACCACATTGCACATCTTTAGATTTTATTCCTCGGCTGAAATGGTTAATACAGGTTTTAAAAACCTCCAGATTTCTTAAAATAGTTTCTTTGGGATGATAGCTTACGTAATATTTAAAAAGATCGTTGTTGGCTTTCGGATGGGTCTACATTCATTAAGTGTTATTTTGCCAGTGAGGGTTTTTCAAAACCATTAACGAGACCATGACCTCAGAACTTGTCAGCAAGAACTTTTCCTGTTACGTATTACAGTTATGAGCAGATTTTATTTATATGCAATCTAAATTTAAAACGTAACGTAGTAAAGCATTGTTATTAGTACTTCACTGTTTCCTCTATATTTTACAATGAACCCCCGTCGTATTGTGAGATGCATTCGTTCAAGATCAACATTTTGGGGGAGGGAGGGTGGGGTATTAGTCAACTGTAGATAGAAATTACATTTTCTTGTATCGTCAATCGTTCGAACACGGCGGTGTAAGTCTATATCCACCTTCGCGTTACAAATCTATGCGCAGCAACGTTCTTGAAGGGAAACCCAAAAGGCAACTTGAAAATCCAGGTGGTCCTGTGTTAAGTTGTGGCGTAACATTCAGTATGGCGTCACGTAAGTGTTGCCTTGAAGTGACCGCCGTGCTTTTTAATCGAAAGTCTTGTGTAAGTCCGAACATTTTTGTATTTTTAATTAATATTCTTTTTTGACGAGATTGTAAAGGATGTTCGTGTTAAAAAAGACTGTCTTAACTTCCCAGACTGAAGTTGTTTGTGCTGAAGTGATCAGTGTTTTTAAAATTACAACATCCATCTAGTGTACATTAAAATTGAAATTATCTACCGTCTGTGACCGCTTGAAGTTGTGATGTTCTGTACACTCACTCGCCTAGAATTTCACTTGTCCGAGAAGACTGACTGACGAGAACGGGTTCTCAAAGGGTTCGAAAGGTTTACTACATTCAGGACAAACCAAGCCTATCCCGGCACAGTTAATTCTTGCTTGATGCCCGTTTTGTTTTAGGGCCCCCAAGTAAGACGAAAATTTTAATTGTAATGCTATTAGGCCCGGCTAAATGGATTCAGCAGTTTCATTCAACATTGCTGAATTCTGCAAGTTAAAGTGATTCTGAAAGGTTAAACAAAGTTAAGTTTCCATGAAGCATTCGTACGACCAAGTTTAATTCAGTGTTGGATGGTTTGGACTCCGTTTGACTTAAGGCCCCAGGCTTATAAGACTGAAAATACTGAGATCGTTTAGAATCAGAACCCGGAAGTGCAAGAGTACAAGGAGACTGTTTCGGAGGGGGGGGGGGGGGGGGGCTAATGGTCCCGGGTGATTTGACAGGTTACGGTTTACACTTCAGAGTCCAGAAGAAAGACAACCTCGTGAGCCGAGTGCCGACTGAGGAGGAGTAGGAATCTGAATCAAAATCTATCGACATAACACCAAGGTTGGCGGGAATAATTTTGTCTTGTTCGTATGGGAAATTCGTATCAGTGGTGCGGTTAACAGCACCAGTCCAATGAGTTACCTGGGCTTGTTTTCCCAGTACGTCTAAGCGCAGGAATCACTAAACCAGCGCGCGCCACACAGTGTGCGCGCGTATGACGCATTTGATTCGCGCGCGCTTTGGAGCTGATTGTGATGTCGTACGCAAGCAGAATTTGTGTTTTGATTGCGAATCGGCTTATAACCAACGTTCCTGTTGTAAAACGGCAGAGCAACAACACAATGAGTCATTTTCCTCACCATTCCTATTTCGGCCAGTATTATTTCAATCCGCAGTGGGTCCAGGCAGCTGGGGGCACTTCTCGTTCCATTGTGTACAACAACATGGTTAATTTTACAGTGGGTCCTGATGGCACGCATTACTTCCATCAAATGTACAGTGGTCAGTTTGTTGCTCCACCGGGTCCAACAGCTGATACGAAAATGGTAAGATATCATACAACTATAATCTACCGGTGAAAATTTACTGTAATCGACTGCCGTTGTAACGACAACTAACGTTAGCATGAAGAGGAGCTGCACGTGTTTCTTCAGATAAGCATTTTTCCTTTATCCCTCTCTGAGGATAAATGCAATTAAGAACGCCGTCATAATTTTGTACTGCAAGGCTCAATAATTATTTTTTGAATTTTTAATTGACATTTGGCATGCTAATAAAAAAAAGGCAGGGGATACTTAAACTTAAAAAATTGAAAAGAAAAAAAATATTTAAATGCGATTTACATTAAAATTTGAAGATAAAAATTAGTAGATGAAAAGCCCGAAAATAGCGCGAGGTTTTCCTTGATTCGGTCATGCGCTTTAAACTATCATCGGTATTAAGAGTCTACAATGCGTGGTGTAGTTTTAGGTTTTTAACATTTCTTTTACGGTTTAAAATCAACAAGAATGTTGCACCCCCCTCTTACGACGAGGCAGTTAAAACCCAAACAGAGAAAGCCCCTAGATCTGGTAGCCATGGCAACAAGGAATCTGGACGAACACGACAGAGGGGGCAAAGTGGTCTGGACAAAACGACACAAGACGCTGGGGTACAAGACCAATATTCATCTGATGAAGACGTGTGGACCACCGAAGACGAAGATAACGATGGTAACAACTCGGACAGCTCACAGGACGAGTGTTACGCCAGCCAATCGGTAGGTGATAATACAATTTCGAAATTGCGCCATGTGTTTATCCCTTAGAAGGGCTCTGTCACCTCTTTTTTTAACATGGTAGCTTAAGAAAGCTCAAAGACCGGAAATCATGGTGCAACAATGCGCAAAACAAAGTTAAAGCGTGTGCCCTTTCCTGGTACCACTTCATTAACAACGTTCGTAATTGCTGCGCTTCTCAGTTTCTGAGGACTTCGGTTTTGGAGAATCGCTATTCCGTCGGCCGGTTGATTCAGTATTTGATGACGCGTGCGCGCTCTAAAATCTTAATGATGCTGGTTCTATGAAACGAGCTCATTTCGCTCATTTCGCGTTCACTTTATAATCCTCGTTGCAACGAAAAATGCGAAAGACTTGGAGCGAGTCTACAGTTTCTGGAGTGGGCACAGGATGAAGTTTTGAACTGTCGCGCATTGGTAGGTACATGGCCTGGTCTTCAGGTGGAATATTGCGCACAGCAATTCCTGGGGGAAATATCTTGCAATTTCAATGCACGCAATATAACACAGTGGATGAATTTCAGATTTTGTCCACCTCTGAAGTTGAAACATTCTGTTTCTGTAAAGTTGCGCGCTACAATTTTTACGCTTCCATATGTGACAAATGGCGTGGAGCAACAACGAACCCCTTTGCTTCCTACTGGCTTTCCTATTTCTAATCCCAACACGGCAGTCGAGTGGCCTATTTTTAAATTCGTCATTAGGCTGTTTCTTAGGTGTTAAAAGCTGCCGTTGAAAGCTTACGTACCTTGTCCGTTTTTGATGATTAATGCAAAGCATCCGCACCATTCAACGGTATTGCAGGCATGTTTCAGTTAACATTGCTGATGATGAAGCCGCGTTGTCCAGTTTGGTGTTATGTAGCTTGTACCAAGAAATATGTAAAAAGTCTTCGCAGAGCAAACGAGGAAACTGTTGACACTATGAATTTCAATGGTTCCCTGAATTTTTTTCCATTTCTAACACACACGTAGATGGGGAAAATTCACGGTTTGCCTTCCTTTCAAAAATTACCTTGACATCTTCCACATGATGTTCTGGAGCATTTTGCATGAGTTAGCCTGTGAACAGCCACCCCCTCCCCTCAGGAAAAAATCGGGAAAGGGGCGTCTGTGATTAGCCCGTGAACAGCCACCCCCTCCCCTCGCGAAAGGCTTAAAAGGGGGGGGGGGGGGTCTGTGATTACCGTATTTACTCAAATAAGCGCCGCATTTGGGACAAAAAAGTTAATAAGCTCCGCGGTCCCGATGCGGTGCTTATTCGAGGAATTCCGTATAATCACAAAACCACTGCAAAGCAAGTGGAAATTTCCTTTCATCAAAAGCGATGTTCTTCAGTTCGAAGTGATTATATTTCACCGCTCGCCCATTAAGTTCCCTATTCAGAAATCTTACAATACATAGTTTTGTTGCGAAGGCCGTGAACTTTTCCGGAGCAACAAGCCTAATTTCTCTCTTCCTTTTTCCGGTTACTTGTGTAAGTAGTCTGTTTTCAGCGTTTGCTTCGATAAAGTTCTTTAACAAGCGCGACAGTTCTATCGGAACATTCCCATTTTTAAATAAGCGCCGCCCTCGAATAAGCGCCACAGTTGAGGCGCCAAAAATTTAATAAGCGCCGCGGCGCTTATTCGAGTAAATACTGTCAGGGGGTGGCTGTTCACAGGCTAGTGTGAGTGCGATGGTACTTAGTCATAATTTGAGTACAGTTTTGAGACAACACAAGCAAAATCCCCGTAACACATTCCCTTTAAACTATACCCATCAGTTAAAATAGGTTGTTCTTAGTAAATTGCATTTTTACGGTGTAAAATTGCCTTTTGTTCTACTCTAGCGAGTTTACACAAGGCCAAGACGTCGCCGAGTCCATAACAAAAGACAAGATTCACCCAGATCTCCTCGGCGAGACACGGATGCGCGTTCAACAATTGTGTCCCTGGTTCCGAGAGAGTTTCAGAACTTTTTAACTAACAACTGAGAATCGTATTCATTGGGGAATTGCAACATTCCCTTGGCGACATTCCCGCAAGAGATTTGAGTCGCCAAGGTTGCCACACGAATAAGCCACTTTTGAGCTTTGTTTTTACCATTATTGTTTCGCAGCAGAGAAATGATTTTGTTATTCTCTAAATATACAGTATATATTGTAAATATGAAAGAACAATTGAGGTAAATAAATTAACCATAAGTCCCTAAAACCAAGTATTATAATATTACTATTATTAAACCTTTCCTTCTAATCTACTACATTTTCTTCACCGTGTTTTACATTGAGTGGATTTTCGACGCTCTAAGAGCTGACTACATTTAAGTTGTAAAAAAGTCTCTCAACTAGCAACAGAATAATGATAATACATAAATTACAGGGAGTTAGAAAAATTGAAACATATTGAATATTGCTACAAATATTCTAATTCAAATCCCGTACAGTAGTTCATTCCATATAAAGAGGTCCGTGTTGATAGAATTTTAAAGTCCTTTGTTATAGTACAACTTTGACTCCTTGGTTTTCATCTGAATTTCAGACTCTAGATCAGACGGTGAAACCTGAAATATCAAAACCAAAAAAGAAAAATTGACATTCACGACAAATTTCTCAAATCACCAAACAGTAGACACCATTGTTCTCATAGCATCAACGTTCACGTGCACCTAACTAATGTATGATGTCTAGACTCGCTCCTTAACGAGGACGCGCTTGGTCCGCGCGAGAACCCGCGCGACTGAATCAAAATCAAAATGGCGGCTGATAAAGCAGGCAACTCATTTGCATCGCATCGTGCGCAATACACACTCATAGTCCGCGCGCGTTTTACAATAATTTGGACATCTGTTCTACACACGCACACACATCTTTTTTGCCCCTAAGAAAACAACTCGTTGGTCCACAAGAAAATACGAGCGACCAGGAGCAAAATCAAATGACGAGGTAAGGATCAAACAAGAGAGAAAGTCGAGTGCTCAAACGCATTTAAAATGCACGAAAATCTCTGAGAGCGCACTCTCGCTAAATGTTGCTCTCGTTTTAAGTGCTACACCCGCACCGCTGCCACTTGTTTTTGACATTTTTTGACACCTTTTTGCAAACTTTTAATGGCTTCCGTGTTAACTGACCAATCAGATCCAAGAACGCTGACAGCAAGAGTCGCGGGCAACTCCACCCCTCACACTTCTGATTTCATTTAAATTGACTAGTTGGCACAGAAGCGACCAAAAACTTGTCAAAAGATGTCAAAACGTTGACAAAAACTAATTTAAAAAATTCTGTGCAAGTGTCAACGTGGCGGAGCACATCAAAATAAAATGACTCGCGCAAGACAACTACTGCACCAACATGTGGTACAACACAAGCGCACGGAGCTTATGTACTGGTTACGCACCTCCTCGTCCAAACCAAAAATGCCGGTAACATAATCGCCTTACCTTGGATGTCTGAGGGAAGAGAGCAATAGCGAGTGGAAGACCAAAGCCAAATGCAGCCACACAAACAAGGGCTTGAACAAGAAGGTGAAGTTTAGGACGGGACATCATGAACTTCGTCCTGTGTTAGACGAAAAAAACATTTCATCAATGGTTGCAAACCTAGAGTTGTGTTCTTACGATCTTCATGTTTTTTCTTCAAACCGCCGAATCGTTAATTTTGATTTTATTTACTAGAATGTTACCTTTCTAAAAGCTGCATAGCAAAGGGTGGAATAACCAAAACGGGTAGCGGAAGAAGCACTCGTGTGAGGGTTGTTTCGAACACAGCCTGAAAACAAGAGAAAAAGTAAAGGCGTTTGCAGAAGTGAGAACTGTTACGACTAACTATAAAAGGAGGGTGAACTGTAGGACAGCGCTTTCTTGTCTTGTTTCCGATAAAGTACGAGGCCAGCAACGCATAAAAGGAGTTGCGAGATACGCATGATGGAAGATATGCACTAGCTGTTGTATACAGCAAGTGAAGTGCTGCCGGGTTTTGATGTAGCTTAAGAGCATGTCACTTAATTTCATCTCAAATGCATGGAGGGGGATGTTCGTCAATGGAAAACATGCATGGATGAAGAGGCGTTTGATTAGAAGCTCTCATGCACGTTGGGATATGTGTGATGCGTGATGGAAAACACACGTGGAGGGAGATAAACTCTCGAGCTGGAAGATGCATGTTATGGAAAACATTCGCGGAGGGAGATGTCAGTGATGGAAAAAAATGCGTAGAGGCCGACTCCTTACCCTGGACTGCGTTAACAAATATAAACAGTTTCTTATGTCAGCTGTATACCTTTCGGGCCGCTATTTTTGATGTTCCTACAACATTTCCATCTTTATCCTTCACTTCAATTCCTGTGAACAGTTCATGGTTTCTCATAAGCACCACGTTACAGATGTTCGCAGTTGCTAGACGACAAGGAAAAAAGAAAAACATTTTTGTTAAGTTTCACTAGGCAAGCTGCTTTACACTAGACATTATGTTGTCGTCAGCTTTTAAAATTTCTTTACGGTGGCCAATTTACCTCATCAAATCAGTTGATTAATTCATATTTCTGTGTTTCACTCCCCACCGACGCAGCACCACAACTTCTTTAGAAACTAGCCCGACGTTCACGGTTTGTAAGGAACACCAATTTTATCATTACTTTGCAATGAAGCTGTATATCTTTTAAGGGAACACCAATTTAATCATACTTGTCCAGGCATATAAGACAGAAAAGCAACTTAAATTCGAAATGGTTGTTCTTCGATATGTTTGTACAGGAAACTCCAATATGACCAATACTTTCGAATGGTGCGACTTTCGAGAATCGCGAGGGGCTTGTAGCGGGAAACGGGATTACAGAAATCTTGGCGGGATCGGGATTTTCACGTAAATAAGGGCTGGATGGCGGGATTATCAGGGAAAAAGGGCGTGATAGCGGGATCTGAAAACCCTATTGTGGGCAATTATTGTGGAGGAGACAACACGACACGATGCAATGACCAGCCTTGAATATATACTGTGAGCTACAAACTGCTGTACGTCTCACCAGTAGCGGGGTAGGCAACTAATCGCTGAAGTAGAGCTTTCAGTGATGCATTAGAAATCTTCGCTCTTTTTACCAATGTAGTGAGTCCAAGCTGTGTACAAAAAGTATCTCAGTCAAGGTTGAATATTGTCAAGAATGGAAATTAACCACGTGACATCGCCGCAGTCACACTGCTTTGGAGCTCCCTTATTATTGTAGAACAAAAAAATTAACCTCCGGCACCAAGTGGAACACTCAGTCATCGGGGGTTTAAAAAAAGGCAAATGCTTTGTGGTACAGTTTGAACACAGTTACAAACTCTCTCCGTCTGTGCCTATCCACACGGTACTTAAAGTTAATCTAGGGCAAACTAATAAAGGCACAAAAAAGTACTTCTTCTCAATGTTCTACTGGTGACCATTACTACTGTGGATCAGCCGTCTCGTTATGATCTCCTGAGAGAAAGTAGTCGTCTTTGCTTAAGTACTTATCATTAAAACAACGCCATGATTCTGTGTTCACAATCATAAAGCTCTCGAATACTACAGGGAAAACCTACCAATACCTAAGGAACAAGCATTGTTGAAATCGCTCATTCATTACAGACCGGCAAGGGTAGAAGTTTTAGTAGTAGTTAACAAAGATTAACTCTAAACTATTTTCACTTGTGGGCTTTTATATTCACTCTTCTTTGGTATTTACAAGTTTCAGTTTGTTTTAAAACAGCTTAATATCTCCATTTAGCAAAATATAATGAAATAAATGGCTGGGGGTAACATAAGCCAGTAACGATACTTGTAAGCACACAAGTTATGAAAGTGATATATTGTCGTCATTTAATATATTTAACACCTAAGTCTCACCAAACACACATGCTAAACGGAAATACATGAATCGAGCGGAGAACAGTTTTAAGATAAATGAACTTACAGCAATTGTCACAGCACTAGTAACGGCTCCAAAGTAGCTCATTAAAAATCTACTTGTCGGGGTTGGCTGAAGATAGAACAAAACGAGAACAATCTCCACTAAGCAATCTGTTGTTAGTGATGTGTTCATTACATTAAAGACTGCTGCCTGATAAGCTCAGTTGCTATGCTACCAAGCTCAACCAAAGCTAGACCATAGCTAGACCAACAATGGCCACGTTAAGACTATTACCTCGTTCCCTACAATGTCTCATGCCAGTAGGAAATTTTATCCTAACAAAAGAACTCACACTGTTGTTAAACCAGTCCTCAGGACTGTTATGGTTATGTCTGACATTGCTTCCAAAGTTATTAAAAGTTTCAATACCTTTTGAAGCAAATGTCAGAGGTAAACACAACAGGCAGATATTTGAGAAGTTTTACGTGACCATTTGAGTGAAAATCAAGACAAACTAGGTTTACACTAGCGTATAAATAGATTTCAGTGCAGTGCTAATAGCCGCCTTCTCATGAAACCACTGCTGTTCAGACGGAAGAAAGGACATGGCCCCCAAGGGTGGTCTGGCCTTTCAATTCATTTCCTCTATGTGCTATGGGTAGGGTGGGTAAAAAAGAGATCCAAAATTCTTTTTGTCATGAATGTAAGGTTAGGTAAGGTAAGCTGCACATGAGTTACAGGCCAGCCATATATAAAGCAACTGAGAGTATATAAATAAAGCAACTGAAAGTATTGCCACCCCCTCCCCTGGATGGGATGCTGGTCCATTGCAGGATTACCTCAGTATTATATTGCTGGTACGCATTGACATACTTGGGTGGAGAGAGACCATGTGGAGTAAAGTTCCTTGTCAAAGCTACAAAATAACTTGATGCAGAGACCACGCCTTGAACTACCAACCTTCAGATCTGAAGGCCAACACACTAACCACTACACTACTGCACCCCCACAAGGTAAGGTATTACTTATTTATCAAATAGATATTTGACAATAAATTTATTGTAGACATAACAAGAAAAAAAAAGGGGCAAGGATGCCTAAAACAAAACCACAAAGCTTATAACATTAGGCTTCCTCTTGACAAAAGTTTTCAAGGCTAAATATTTGCTGACCTTGCTTGCATTTCTGTTGGAGTAGTTAACAGCTGCATTGTGACTCTGGTTCATCCACTACAAGTTTAAAGATGAATTCATTATTAAAGGAAAATAATAATTTGTTGCTAGTAAATCCCAATCTTATGAGGAGAGGAGAGGCTGGTGATTGACTGTCGACAACATACCTGCCAGAATATAACAGTCCTTAGAGATGGCGCAGGTAACAACATTCCTACAACCTAACAGAAAGTAAAAGGTAAGGTACATTTTTAAGACCCAAAATCACATCATATTTCACTAAAAGGATAGAAAACACATATACTTACCGTTACTGTCCCAAAAGGAACATATCCTAGAAAAACAAAGCAAAAAGCAGATATTAGGAAAACTGTTTAAAGACATACTGCAATAAATTATTCATCCAATAAAGAGTGTTTTGACAAACCTGACATTCTAAAGGGCATCAGAACTTTTTTGCCTGTGTCTGGATGTATAATGGCCTGAGAAAAGAGAAAAACAATGTGCGTTCAACAAATTTACATCTGCTTAATAGCTGGTAATAGCCCAAGTTATTTTTTGCATTTTCTGAGGTATGATTTTTATGCTTTCGACCTTTTTAACTTACCTCCTTGATTTTTCTTGCCTCCCAAAGCTAAAAAATACAAAAAGTAACAAAGATTAGCAGATAGTTTCGATAAAACAATTTTCCTCCTCTTCCCTCTCTTCCTCCTCCTCCTCCTCCTCCTCCTCCTCCTCTTTTTCATCTGTTTCTTCTTCTTTTTCTCCTCCTCCTCTCCCTCTTCCTCCACCTCCTCTCTTTTGGTTCTTCCTTCTACCTAATCTTCCTCTCCTCTTTGTCCACACATCTCCTCCTCTCCCCCTACTCTTCTCCTGCCTCCTCCTCCTCTCCCTCCTCTTCTTCCTACTCCTCTTCCTCTACATTCCCCTCCTCCTCCTCTTCCCCTCTTCTTTCCCCTCTACCTCCTGTCCCTCCTCTTCTTCCTACTCCTCCTCCTCTTCATTCCCTCCTCCTCCTCCCTCTCTTCTTCCTCTTCCCCTCTTCATTCTCCTCTCCTCCTCCTCTCCCTCCTCTTCTTCCTACTCCCCCCTCTTCTTTCCCCTCCTCCTCCTCTCCCTCCTCTTCTTCCTCCTCCTCTTACCTCTACATTCCCTCCTCCTCCTCTTCCCTCTTCATTCCCTCCCTCCTCCTCCTCTCCCTCCTCTTCTTCCTACTCCTCTTCCCTCTTCATTCCCCTCCTCCTCCTCATTCCCTCTTCATTCCCCTCCTCCTCCTCTTCCCTCTTCATTCCCCTCCTCCTCCTCTTCCCTCTTCATTCCCCTTCTCCTCCTCTTCCCCTTTCATTTCCCCTCCTCCTCCTCTTTCCCTCTTCATTCCCCTCCTCCTCCTCTTCCCTCTACATTCCCCTCCTCCTCCTTTCCTCCTCTTCATTCCCCTCCTCCTCCTCTCCCTCCTCTTCTTCCTACTCCTCTTCCCTATTCATTCCCCTCCTCCTCCTCATTCCCTCTTCATTCCCCTCCTCCTCCTCTTCCCTCTTCATTCCCCTCCTCCTCCTCTTCCCTCTTCATTCCCCTTCTCCTCCTCTTCCCTCTTCATTCCCCTCCTCCTCCTCATTCCCTCTTCATTCCCCTCCTCCTCCTCTTCCCTCTTCATTCCCCTTCTCCTCCTCTTCCCTCTTCATTCCCCTCCTCCTCCTCATTCCCTCTTCATTCCCCTTCTCCTCCTCTTCCCTCTTCATTCCCCTCCTCCTCCTCTTCCCTCTTCATTCCCCTCCTCCTCCTCATTCCCTCTTCATTCCCCTCCTCCTCCTCTTCCCTCTTCATTCCCCTTCTCCTCCTCTTCCCTCTTCATTCCCCTCCTCCTCCTCATTCCCTCTTCATTCCCCTCCTCCTCCTCTTCCCTCTTCATTCCCCTTCTCCTCCTCTTCCCTCTTCATTCCCCTCCTCCTCCTCATTCCCTCTTCATTCCCCTCCTCCTCCTCTTCCCTCTTCATTCCCCTTCTCCTCCTCATTCCCTCTTCATTCCCCTCCTCCTCCTCATTCTCTCTTCATTCCCCTCCTCCTCCTCATTCCCTCTTCATTCCCCTCCTCCTCCTCTTCCCTCTTCATTCCCCTTCTCCTCCTCTTCCCTCTTCATTCCCCTCCTCCTCCTCTTTCCCTCTTCATTCCCCTCCTCCTCCTCTTCCCTCTACATTCCCCTCCTCCTCCTTTCCTCCTCTTCATTCCCCTCCTCCTCCTCTCCCTCCTCTTCTTCCTACTCCTCTTCCCTCTTCATTCCCCTCCTCCTTCACGTTTCCCAAAATGAGAGAACCGCAAAATTCTGTTAACGTGCTTTGAGTTTTGTTGCAAAACTTCGACCAGAACTACTTTAACTTATAAATCGCTTAAATTGATGGTTTATGTGGATGAAAACCGAGTTGCACGAGCGCTACGATCGGCCGAATAAAAGGGGTCCGTTCCTCTATTTTTGTTCCTTTGTTCCTATAATTGAATTAGGAACAAACCAGCTGTTCCTTTTCTGAAACAAAGGAACAGCTCTTAAACCGTACAAAGGAACGAATTTTGCACTATTCGGAACAAAAAAATACTGATTAGGAACCAAAAGGCCCCTTGTAATAACAAAGGAACGCATTGTTCCAAATCTGGCAAATCAGTTGGGCCTTTCTTGAGTAATTAGGAACCTGAGTTCCTAATAATTTCATTCCTTTTCACATAAAGGGAACGTATTGTTCCCAATAATGAAATCTAATCGGAACCGTTGTTCCTATTAACAGGATTAAGGAACCAACAGTTCCTATATTACTTAGTTCCTATTTCCAGTTAAGTTCTCCTTTAAGGTAATTGGGAACACTTGTTCCCATCTACTGAGCTTACATAGCTCAACAAGGAACTGTTTGTTCCTAATCGCATCCCAGTTAGGAACATTTCGTTCCCATGTCTTAATTGGACCTAACAAAAGGGGAACGTGAAGTTCCTTTGTTTGGAAATTAGGAACGTGCAGTTCCCAAATAAAAAGGAATTAGGAACAAGGTGGCCCTAAATAAAAGGTCACGTTTTGTTCCTATATGAACAAATGGGATCATATTGTTCCTATAGTGATAGGAACATTTTGTTCCACTTCAACACAATTAAGAACAAAAAGTTCCTTTGGAACAAAACGGTCCTTTTCATTAAAGGAACGTTTTGTTCCTATATGAACAAATGGGATCATATTGTTCCTATAGTGATAGGAACATTTTGTTCCACTTCAACACAATTAAGAACAAAAAGTTCCTTTGGAACAAAACGATCCTTTTCATTAAAGGAACATTAGGAACAAAGAAGTCCCATTTACTTGAAAGCAATTGGAGTGCTTGGGGCGGGGGGGGGGGGGGGCATATCGCATTGAACTTCATTCCGCCTAAACATGCTAGGGCAAGTTTGAGCACGCTTTTTGGATTATGCTCGCCTTCGCCTTTCTATTGGACAAGATGCACTTGGGTTCCCAAAGGGGCTACAACATGTTCAGGGCACGTTTGAACAAGGTTAGTATATTTGCCTTGCTATTGGTCAATCGGGAGTTTCGTACTCTAGGGACACAAGGATCGTATAAAACAACTGGCAGGTAAGTGTATGCTCATTTCTCGCTGACTCTCCTCCCAAGAAAGATGAGTAAAAAGTGCAAGCAAGTTGACTGGGCTAAAGTTGCAAATGCTTTGACCAAACCGAAAAGACTTCACTTGGAGAAAGATGAATCCGATGGTCTTTTTCACTGCCCAATACAGACGTGCGATCACGATGGATTTGGGACTCAAAGAGGCTGCAGGAAACACGTAACTCGAAAACACCGTTGGTTCTTTTACTTTGATCAGAAACCAAGCAATGCAGAAATTGAGGCTAGTCAAGTTAGCGACTGTAATGAAAGCCCAAAAAAATCCAAGCCCACCAGCGCGAGCAAACCGATTCCAACCTTTGAACCATCGGGTGCAATCGCTAAAGAATTCCTTTCTTGGCTCACCGGGAGTGGCGGGGGCAAGAGCGATCGCAAAGCTCCGCAAATTGTCAGCAAAAGCCTTAAGTTTCTCAGATTTTGTTGTGAAGACGAAGACGAACTGACTTGGAAAAATGTCGACTATAGCTTATGCTCTCCTAACCTCCTCTTTAAATTTGCTGATATGATGCAGGACACGTGGAATCTTGGACATGCTGGACGTTTAGGATACCTGGACGCCATTGGGGAGCTAGTGCAATTCAGAAAAGTCAGCGAAGGATTGTCAGATACAGTGGCTAGAGGATTAACTGTCACCGAGACGTACTTGAAAAGAGTTCGGCGAACAGTGTCTAAGATGATGAGATTGCAGTGGACCAGCGATCTGGACATTGATGTTTTGGAAGCCAAGGGTCACTGGGCATCACTCGACGAACTACTGGAAGTTGTGTCTCATTACCTGCCTCGATATGAAGAAGTGCTTAAGAAATGCAGGGACAATCCAGGTAGTGTTTGCTCGGGGGATTTGTCGTTTGCCACCAAATTTCTAGCCGTGTACTTGTTCATTAAGGTAAAGGGCTCCCGACCCATGACGTACCAGTACCTCACTGTTGACATGGTTCGTGCAGCGAAAACAAACGGGGGATTCATTGACCAGAAAATGTTTAAAACGGCAGGTAAATACGGATTTGACTCCCTCCTTTTAACCGACACTAACATGAAAGTTTTGGATGGATATATACATCACATTCGCCCTCTGCAGAAACCAGTTTGCGACTACGTACTCGTGACGAGAAACGGGGGACAGCACAACAAGCTTGGAGAGCTGATGAGTAGACTGGTTTTTGATGCCATTGGAAAATATGTTCACCCGACGCGCTACCGCCAAATCGTCGAGACGGCAAGTTCCAACCAGCTCAGTGCAAGAGAACAAGACGCAGTTTCAGAGGATCAAAAACACAGCTCGGTTGTAGCAAGAGTGCATTATCAAAAGCAACGATCCAGAGAGGTCGCAACAAAGGCCCGCCAATGCTTGGATAAACTACATGGCGACAAGGGGACAAAGTTGGAAGAAGATGTAATTTCAAGACTGTCAGACATCTCGTCCGCCTCCTCTCAAGAACATGATGCGCACCATCTGTCCGGCGGTTCTACAGAAGAAGTCGAAAGTGCAGAGGAGGCGTTGCCACTAAAACGGGAATCCAATTTGGGTGAAATTCTAAGACTTACACGCCAGCGCGCTTTCAAAGTGGCAACATCGGTCGTACATGCAATAGAAAAAAAGCCCTCTTGTTCACCCAGGACGAAGACAGGTATCTCAAGGCCGGTAGCCTGCGTAGCAGGCGTAAACGGGGAAGGGGAAGGGGAGCAAGAACGCGGGAGAAAAATGGGTTCTGGGAGCTAGGGACGAGGGAACGCCTGCTACAAAGACCCCCATTTTTCCATCTCCGCCCACCGATTTTTTAGGTAATCTAATTAAGTTAACTGTCAATGCAACCACCAATCAGAAACAGGCGCGCGCTTTCCTGCATGACTGACTGCACGCAGGAATTTAATGAAGCATCTAAAAATAAAGTTAGGATGAGAATTTTTTCCCAATCAAAGAACTTATACTTGCGCTTTTTTCGAAATAAGAGACACGAAGCTTTTCTAAATAAAAAGATTTATTAAGGTAAACCCCTCTTTGCTTCTGAAAAACAAACAAGTTCAATTTTCGCTTCTTGGAAAGGTAAGCTTATTTTAAAACACGCAAGCGAAGAACCGTGATACATTTTGAATGGCATTTATATCGACCGAAGTGCACGTTTTGAAATTTCAAAGGTAACGCGAAATCCATAATGTGAAGAATCGGACAATTAAAAAAATATATTTCAATACAAATTTACAATAAAAAATTTAGGTTGCTATACCATGGATTCCCTACAAAGTCAACAGCTTGAGTGATGTCTTATTGCAACCGCAGATTTCACTTTAAAACAACCGTCTGTTCTCAAAGAATAATTTCTTCGCTTTTAGTTCTCTGAGTTCCACTGTTTAAGGTGTCCAGCGTTTCTTTGGGCTTCTTCTTCTAATTTATAGTTCTCAAAGGGCGAGTCTTCATTCCGATATTAAACGGGATATTTTAATACACTGCCTCGGAAGTTCACGCTTGAAACGGTGCAATGCTTTCTTGAAATCCTCTCTGACAATGACAAAATCTTTTCTTTCTAGGACCGTATCCCTTTGGCAAAACCACTAAAACATCTCTTCCCTTTGGAAAGCTGTAACTACCGTTTCTCACTCTGGTTTCGATTTCGCTACCCGGCCTGCTGGCTGCTGCAACCAAGTTCAAATCTTCTAACTGCACGTCCTCGTCAAATTACGTCATTCCCGTGGGACTTACTCTCAAAAATTAGCCAATCAGAATTTTGCGGCCGCTGGCGGCCGCAGAAATGAAAAAATGGGGGTCTTTGTAGCAGGTGTTCCCTCGTCCCTAGCCCCAGTCCCCCTTCTCCAGCGTTCTTGCTCCCCTTCCCCCTCCCCGTTTGCGCCTGCTACGCAGGCTAAAGGCCGGTCTCAAAAGGTACGGCTATGGTCAGTGGACAGCCATTCTAAGGGATTCCGAATTTCACTTCCAGAAAGGAAGGTCTTCTGACTCACTGAAGAAATGAGCGGCGGCCAAGTTTTACAAAGACACGCGCTAGCTAAAAACTTACTGCTACTATAGAACTGGAATTTCAAATGCGCCCTGGGAACCGCGCTTGCTTGCTTATGTGCCAATCAAACAGGCCTTCTTTGCGTGTGTGTTTCCCAAAGCATTTCGGGATGTTGCGTGTCACTATTTAGCGCGCAGACTTTAAAAGCCGGGCCTCTTTTCCTGCTGAACACACACCCGCTAAGATCATGGACACCATTGTAGATAAACATCCCGCTTTGTCATTGCAAGACATCAAGTTTGCTGGAGAGTTTATTCATGGCATTTGCGAGCCATTTGGTTTTCCAAAATCGACGGCCATGTTGGCAGAAAGCCTTTTTTGGAGGCATTTAAACAGAACAACGCAAAGGCAAAGGGCTACTCTGAGGGAGCTCATCTTGGCATGCCTTTTCATAGCCATTAAACTAGAAAGCAGCGACATTGCAAGAAATTCCTCGTTTATGGACGCTATTGCAACACCGGTTTCGAGGGATGTCATCATACAGGAAGAACTCCGTGTGCTAGAGTCAGTAAATTGGAGGCCATTAGAACACGCGGACATGATTGCTCTTTAGTGTAGGAACCCACATAGTGATGGACTACTAATGCCTATATTAGGGGCTTTGTGAACAATTAATTATGTTCCTTTTTTTGTAAGGGAACGTTTGTTCCTTTCTAACACTGTTCCTGCTTTAAAAATTGGTTCCTTTTTATTCACTTGAGGGACAATTGTTCCCATTAATGGTTCCGTTTTGAATGAAATGTGCCTTTTTATTGGCACGTGGAACAGTTTGTTCCTAACCATTAGTTCCGATTTATGTAAAATGGTTCCTATTTAGAAATGACAGTTTCTTTGTACATCTTGTTCAACAGAAAACAATCTTCTTTTCTTGCCATCTATGGTTTTATCGCTTTTTAATTGGCAAAACGTTTGGTGTAGTGTTTTATGTTTCAAACATCACGAAGCAGAGTCAATAGCAGATTGTAAAAGACTTTTCGAGGCGCTTATAGACTTGTCCGGGAAAGGTTGAACATAATCGCAGCAACGCCATTTCTCACATTGAATTTGTGAATGTATTTGAGAATAATGAACACTGGGCAAGCAGAGGCATGCCTGAGCAAACACGGGCAAGTTGGGGCAGGTTTCGGCAAGTTGGGGCAGGTTGGGGCAAGTTTGAACTTGCACAATGCAGCCATTGTTTTTTGTCGCCTATGTGCTTTGTTCACTATTTATGACAACATGAAAAGTGGATTTTTTTTATTGTTGACTCGGGGAAGAACAGAAGCCTCTTTAAAAAAAGGGCTGGGCTGCGATTGACATGCGCACAAAAGGGACAATGATTTAACTTGAGAACCACTTGAGATTTTAATGAGGATCTTGTTAATTTCAAGATACTACCACTAATACTAATGCATGAACGAAACTGACCTAGAAGCCATTAGTGTTTCACACAGAATACTATCATACTGTCGAGTCTTCACAATGAATTAATGGGCAAAAGCCCTCATAGCGTAAGTGTCATTTCTTTGCTTAGGCTACTTTTGACTAGAGCAAAAGTACTTCAAGATGCTATTTTTGCACGGTTTCTTCGCTCCCTTTCCGTCAGGGAACCCGGGCCTTCGTCTCTTCTGGGCAAACTTTGAACAACCGGGAGGAGCTGTACTGGGTGTTTGCAGGCTTGGCAATGGCGTTATGAAGATGTCTCCGTCACTGCTATTCTCGTTCTCCGAAGTAGCACCTTGCACTGAGGGGACTGCCGGTTTGTCGGTAGCTGAAGGTATGGAATCCACTGATTCTTCGTAGGTGGTGCTGTCATCTCCGTGATCTTCCGATCGGGAAGATTCGCCGAACTCGTCCTCGGTCGGCAGGACATGGAAGAGGCTGGTGACGAGACGCCTTTGTTCTTTTTTCAGGAGGCCCAGAGCAACGCACGATCGCTTCCTCTGCTCCAAGGCAAACTGACAACCGGCCGTACCATAATTCTGGTGAAATTGTCTCAGCTTATCTCGCAACACCTCGCGGTAGGCCTCCATGGACGCCCTTCTCTCCTGATTCAGGGCTGACCGCTCTAGTGTCCTGGTGAGCTTGTGAAGTTCCCGCTCGGTTTCTACTAACCAGGGTGTTTGAAACGCGGCAAGTGCTCTTTCTCGCCTTGTCTTCAACTCTTCTCGAAGGGTCTGCTGCTGGAAGGCGGCCAAGTCGTCTTCAATTTGCGTAGGCATGGGTTCAGATGCATCCCTCGGAAGCAGGGCCACATGTTCGCTTGTGACGCCCTTCGACACGAGATTTTCCTGCCTTCGTCGGTACACCATCTCCTCTGCCTGCCTCCGTCTCTCTCGCTCGCTGAGTCGCACATGCAACATGGCGGAAACTTGGCGGTGGCGGAGTGACTCCTGAGCACACTGCTCCACAACTCTCCTCAAATCACTGACGGTCTGGTCGCCCTGACTTGCGTCCGCATCATCCTGAGTGTTTTCCGTTGCACCCTGAGCACCCATTCCAACAGCTGCATGGGCGATCACACTCATCTAGCACTTTGTCCAAGCTCAACGTGTGAAGCTCTTCCTTTTCTGTTGCTCCCAATACACCATCCTCCACGCTATCCTCGTCACTTAGCTCGTCCTCAGTAGCCGATGCCGTGCACCTCCTGGCTTGTGCGGCCGCCCACACAATGCACTCCATCGGGTGTCTTCGTAGCCATGTCGAGGCTCTTTTCTTGGGAGCCGGGAGACTCTTGAAGTTGTAGTTTCGAAGCCTACGATCCATCGCAGGCTGATCTTCAGGCTTGAAATCCAATTTGTTTTGTGCCGTTAACAACATGGGGCAGCGGTTGATGAACGACTTTGCTGTTTGATACTTCACATCGCATGCAGTATATCCCCCCTGGGTTAAGATTTTCTAGTCATCGACGTCCATTGTGGACGTCGAAGCCTCATCTATGAAGATCACTTCAGTGGATTTCGAGATCATGGCCTTGTTGAATACCCTTTGCTTGGTGATTGTTGCAATGTTTGTGTGGTGTACAAGCCCGAGGATGGGATGGAATAGGCTGGTTTTGCCGCTATTTGCATCACCAATGAGACATGGAACTTTGTCCTTGTGGCACTTTTTGTTGAAGTTGAGAAGCTTTAGGAAATCCTCGCAAAACTCACCAATTTCCACTTCTGAGAGGCTGTTTTCTAAAATTTCTTTGAAGTATTTGGGGTCAGGCTCTTTAGCTGGCTCGTACGTCGTGAAAGCTCTCGGAGAGATGATGCCTATCTTCGCTTCAGGAATTGGGTTCTTTACAAAGTGCCTTTCTTTAATGGACCAGCAGTGTCCGCCATTAACCTCGATTAGATTGCAGTCGATGGAGATTGGACGTACCACCTCGCAGTCTGGGTCAGAGAGTATGTCAATTATCTTTCTCATGTCCTTTAGTAGTCTTGCCTTAAAGAACTCGTTCGCTGCAAGGCTATCTATGAAAACTCGGACTTCGCACTTGTAAGCGTAAGTGTACATGGCCATGGGAACTTTCTTGTAGATTTTTCCGCGAAATAGAGCATACTCCATTTTCTTCATTGCCAATCCTACGTCGTTGACGAGCACAGTCAATTTATCCGACAGTCTTGCTTCTTCGTCTGCACTTTGTGCGTTGTCCTCTTCAAAACCAAACATATCGATGTCTAACTTCGCGTCTTGAAGCTTAGTGACGGACAACTTCAACATGGAGCCGAAATTCAAATTTGTGAGCCACACTCTGGTCACCTTCTCTGTTCCACAATCTTGCGAGTCCATCAAGTCTCCTTCGCCCAGCAGACTATCCATTTCAGTTCGGAAGCAGTGTTCATACGAAGAGTTTACTAATTCCTGAATCATGGGGTTTTTGTGATCTTTTAAAACCTTGAACAATTCTTTCATGGCAGCCGACTCCTTGCCTTCATAGCAGGGTACCTGAGAATAGAATAGCAGCAAATCCATTACTTTGGTTTTGTGGCACTGTTAGAAGATTAAGTGTGTTGTGTTTTCTGTTTGGAAATGTCTCGAAATATTGAATAGTGACTCTGAATGGTCCAACTTTAACACAACTCATTTCGATATCATGGAGTTCCGTTTTTTTCGCAGGATTTTCTCACCGTGGTTGTTGTTAAGGTGGTGTTCGAATGGTATTCAGCAATAAGCTATTAAAACGGACAGAAAACAAGGCCTACGTTTCAAATATGCTATTTATCCGAATACACAATACTTTGGAGAAACGATGTTAAAATGAACATTCACATACCTGTTGTGCCACAGTCTCCACGCCGCATTCCAAGAGCGCACGGTGAATTACGATGGGGTTTGCCGCTGCACCATTTGGCATAGTTAAAGCTATCCAGTAATTGATGCATGGGCATAATTTCTCATTGATGATTGTCGGATGGTTAGATATCCAATTTTGACTTGCTGTGCTTGCTACTTGACTGGATGTCAGTGCTTCATCATTGCTTTCATCACTTTTGTATTCCTCTGTGGTTGCTCCCTTTTTTCCTCGTCTTTTTTTAGGGCTTTGGGCACTTATAGCTCCAAAGAAAAATGCTACGTTTCTTACTCCTGTGGAAAAAAAAAACGATCATTCTTAAGCAACGAGACCTTCTTCAAGAATTGAAAGGAAAGACAGGAAATTGAGAAGCAAATTCTTACCACAGATTGCCTTATCACAAATGTCTCTGGTTTTACAGACGTTATACCAAGCTTTCTGTAGGCCTCCTTCGTCGATTTCACATATACATTGCGCTTTGACAATACTACACTTTCCAACGATGATAGGGCTCACAAAGCATAAAGCTGCACTCTTTATGGCGTTACTGTTCAATTGCCGACAAGGATACCTCGTCTTGTTCATGTTGGGAATGATTTCTTCTCAGAACAGGCACAAATTTTATACGCAAATCTACTTGTGATAGTCAAGAGGAATAAATTTGAAAATCAAAGGAAACTGATAGAAGTGTTTAATTTGAGGTCCAAAGTTGTAACCTGCTTTAACACGCTACAGTCTTGCTGTTACCCCCAGAGATTTCCTATCATGTTTAGTGCAATTATTTCCCGGTTTTGTTATCTTGCCGCAACAAAGAAGCCTAATTACTGGCGAAAAACGTTTGAAGTATCCAAGGTCAAGTTCAAGCTTGTTTTTCATAGTTTTGATGTACATCACATAACGCAAAACAAACGATCGAAGCAACAGGTGTTGGTGTTGTTCGTTAGACTCCATGGAACACTGGTTCCATTATTTTCCGTGATAATAGGTAGCAATTAGCAGTCGAAGACTATTGAAGCAGCCCAAGCTCAATTCCATGTTTATTTCACATTTGTTACGGACTTTACTAAGCATCGCAAAATCAAGAAACAAATGTCTCGATTACTTGGTGCGAAATTTGTTATTTGCACTTTTTCATGACAAAAAGGGGTAATAATCGTCTGGTACCGTCAGGGTCACTTGTTAATCATGTTGTCATATTTCATAAAAGTTGACAATGAAAATTTGTTCATGAATCTAAATCGCTGGGTGGAGGTTCTTTTGTCCGCAAATACCACGAAATCCGCCCTATCTACAGTTTTTTTCGGACAGCAAGAAGTTCCACTCTCTGACAACGTGCTAGTTCACCAGCAGAATTTGTACATGCAAGTGTTAGATAAATGTTATTTATACTTCTCACTCTCTCTTTTTTTTTTTACTTTAACTGTCTTCCGATGAACATGAAGACATCTACACTGTAAAAGAGCAGTATCAACCCATTCACTCCTAGGAGTGACCAGCATTTAAATTCTCCTCATCATTTTAATACACTGTCAAGGAGACAAATAATGAGAATTAAGAAAATAATCAATTAGGGAATACGGTCTTGATTTAACGCCAAATTCTCAGGAACGGCCAACAAAGAAATGTATGGTTATCGGTTAGAAGAATGAGAACTGGTAATGGAGTGAAAGGGTTAAGTCATATTTGTATAAAACATTTACGTAAAATCCGTGAAATCCGGCCCAACCACAGATTTCTCGCTGGCCTTTGTACTTCCAGTTTGAAGTGGAAGTTGACAGGGTGATTTTGCTGTTTTTCTAGAATGCGGCGGATTTTACGGATTTCACGGATATTTAGAACATACATGATTTAATACTTCCTTTTTTAACTGCAAGTATCTTATGTATGTAATATATTCATATATTCTCTTCAAAGATGTTTGCAGTTTAAAGTTTCCGTAAAATCCGTGAATCCCGCCCTAACCACAGATTTCTTGCTGGCCTTTGAACTTCCAGTTTGAAGTGGAAGTTGACAGGGTGATTTTGCTTTTTTTCTAAAATGCGGCGGATTTTACGGATTTCACGGATATTTAGAACATACATGATTTCATACTTACTTCCTTTTTTAACTGCAAGTATCTTATGTATGTAATAATAATAATAATAATAATAATAATAATAATAATGTAATAATGTATGTAATATATTCATATATTCTCTTTAAAGATGTTTGCAGTTTAAAGTTTCCGTAAAATCCGTGAATCCCGCCCTAACTACAGATTTCTTGCTGGCCTTTGAACTTCCAGTTTGAAGTGGAAGTTGACAGGGTGATTTTGTTGTTTTTCTAAAATGCGGCGGATTTTACGGATTTCACGGATATTTAGAACATACATGATTTAATACTTCCTTTTTTAACTGCAAGTATCTTATGTATATAATATATTCATATATTCTCTTCAAAGATGTTTGCAGTTTAAAGTTTCCGTAAAATCCGTGAATCCTGCCCTAACCACAGATTTCTTGCTGGCCTTTGAACTTCCAGTTTGAAGTGGAAGTTGACAGGGTGATTTTGCTTTTTTTCTAAAATGCGGCGGATTTTACGGATTTCACGGATATTTAGAACATACATGATTTAATACTTACTTCCTTTTTTAACTGCAAGTATCTTATGTATGTAATAATAATAATAATAATAATAATGTAATAATGTATGTAATATATTCATATATTCTCTTTAAAGATGTTTGCAGTTTAAAGTTTCCGTAAAATCCGTGAATCCCGCCCTAACTACAGATTTCTTGCTGGCCTTTGAACTTCCAGTTTGAAGTGGAAGTTGACAGGGTGATTTTGTTGTTTTTCTAAAATGCGGCGGATTTTACGGATTTCACGGATATTTAGAACATACATGATTTAATACTTCCTTTTTTAACTGCAAGTATCTTATGTATATAATATATTCATATATTCTCTTCAAAGATGTTTGCAGTTTAAAGTTTCCGTAAAATCCGTGAATCCCGCCCTAACCACAGATTTCTTGCTGGCCTTTGAACTTCCAGTTTGAAGTGGAATATTTAGAACATACATGATTTAATACTTCCTTTTTTAACTGCAAGTATCTTATGTATGTAATATATTCATATACTCTCTTCAAAGATGTTTGCAGTTTGAAGTTTCCGTAAAATCCGTGAATCCCGCCCTAACTACAGATTTCTTGCTGGCCTTTGAACTTCCAGTTTGAAGTTGAAGTTGACAGGGTGATTTTGTTTTTTTTTTCTAAAATGTGGTGGATTTTACGGATTTGGCGGTGTTCTGAGAGTTTCCTTTCAAGAAGTGAACTTTTAATCAAGAGAGGACTGTTTTGGACCTCTTTCTTCATTCTCAGAGTTTCGAGGACATCTATGAAATTAATGCTCTTAAATTCAGCGAGCAAACTCAACGGAAACCAAAAGCACTCTTAACGTAATGTGTGTCATCATCTCTGTCCAGAGATGATGGTAAACACTTGTGTATCATGGAACAAGATCGCTCTGGATTAACCCAAGTTCTGCTGATATAAATGTATGGCCAATATCTTTTAATACTGTTATAGGAACAAGTGTGCCTTTTCATAACAGTTCCTCTTAAGAGGAACGCCTTTAAGCAAAAACATCCTGTCTGAGTTGTATTTTTTAGCCAAAAAAATAGGAAAACGTATTTTCGGACATAGCCCTACATAAAACTACAGGGAAACACAGTTATGGAGAGATTTTCGCGGTAGTTGGTATTATTTTAAGGCTTTAAAGAAAGGAACTGAAATTTTGGGAAACGATCCTCCTCATTCCCTCTTCATTCCCCTCCTCCTCCTCTTTCCCTCTTCATTCCCCTCCTCCTCCTCTTCCCTCTTCATTCCCCTTCTCCTCCTCTTCCCTCTTCATTCCCCTTCTCCTCCTCTTCCTCTTCATTCCCCTCCTCCTCCTCTTCCCTCTACATTCCCCTCCTCCTCCTTTCTCCTCTTCATTCCCCTCCTCCTCCTCTCCCTCCTCTTCTTCCTACTCCTCTTCCCTCTTCATTCCCTCCTCCTCCTCTTCCCTCTTCATTCCCCTCCTCCTCCTCTTCCCTCTTCATTCCCCTCCTCCTCCTCTCCCTCCTCTTCTTCCTACTCTCTTCCCTCTTCATTCTCTTCCTCCTCCTCTTCCCTCCTCTTTCCCCTCTTCATTCCCCTCCTCCTCCTCCTCTTCCCTCCTCTTCATTCCCTCCTCCTCCTCATCCCTCTTCATTCCCCTCCTCCTCTTCCCCTCTTCATTCCCCTCCTCCTCTTCCCCTCTTCATTCCCCTCCTCCTCTTCCCCTCTTCATTCCCCTCCTCCTCCTCTCCCTCCTCTTCTTCCTCCTCCTCTTCCCCTCTTCATTCCCCTCCTCCCTTCCCCTCTTCATTCCCCTCCTCCTCCTCTCCCTCCTCTTCTTCCTACTCCTTTTCCCTCTTCATTCCCTTCCTCCTCCTCTCCCCTCTTCATTCCCCTCCTCCTCCTCTCCCTCCTACTCCTCCTCCCTCCTCTTCATCTCCCTCCTCCTCCTCCCCCTCCTCTTCTTCCTCCTCCTCTCCCCTCTTCGTTCCCCTCCTCCTCCTCTCCTCCTCTTCTTCCTCCTCCTCTCCGCTCTTCATTCCCCTCCTCCTCCTCTCCCTCCTCTTCTTCCTACTCCTCTTCCCTCTTCATTCCCCTCCTCCTCCTCTTCCCTCTTCATTCCCCTCCTACTACTCTTCCCTCTTCATTCCCCTCCTCCTCCTCTTCCCTCTTCATTCCCCTTCTCCTCCTCTTCCCTCTTCATTCCCCTCCTCCTCCTCCTCTCCCTCCTCTTCTTCCTACTCCTCTTCCCTCTTCATTCCCCTCCTACTCCTCTTCCCTCTTCATTCCCCTCCTCCTCCTCTTCCCTCTTCATTCCCCTCCTACTACTCTTCCCTCTTCATTCCCCTCCTCCTCCTTTCCTCCTCTTCATTCCCCTCCTCCTCCTCTCCCTCCTACTCCTCCTCCCTCTTCATCTCCCTCCTCCTCCTCCCCCTCCTCTTCTTCCTCCTCCTCTCCCCTCTTCGTTCCCCTCCTCCTCCTCTCCTTCCTCTTCTTCCTCCTCCTCTCCCCTATTCATTCCCCTCCTCCTCCTCTCCCTCCTCTTCTTCCTACTCCTCTTCCCCCTTCATTCCCCTCCTCCTCCTTTCCTCCTCTTCATTCCCTTCCTCCTCCTCTCCCTCCTCTTCTTCCTACTCCTCTTCCCCCTTCATTCCCCTCCTCCTCCTTTCCTCCTCTTCATTCCCCTCCTCCTCCTTTCCTCCTCTTCATTCCCCTCCTCCTCCTTTCCTCCTCTTCATTCCCCTCCTCCTCCTCTCCCTCCTCTTCTTCCTCCTCCTCTTCCCTCTTCATTCCCCTCCTCCTCCTTTCCTCCTCTTCATTCCCCTCCTCCTCCTCTCCCTCCTCTTCTTCCTCCTCCTCTCCCCTCTTCATTCCCCTCCTCCTCCTCTCCCTCCTCTTCTTCCTACTCCTCTTCCCCCTTCATTCCCCTCCTCCTCCTTTCCTCCTCTTCATTCCCTTCTTCCTCCTCTCCCTCTTCTTCTTCCTCCTCCTCTTCCCTCTTCATTCCCTTCCTCCTCCTCTCCCCTCTTCATTTCCCTCCTCCTCCTTTCCTCCTCTTCATTCCCCTCCTCCTTCTCTCCCTCCTCTTCATTCCCCTCCTCCTCACCTTTCCCTTCCACGTCCTCTTCACTTCTTCCACTTCTGCTAACATATGAACCAGCAACTGTGACTGACTTCTCTTTATGAGGTCAATATCGTGGCATGAGCAGGCACTAATAAGTGTGAGAACTGTGTGCTACAAACAACCATTATTCAACTTATTTTCTTTGGCTCTGCAAGTAAGTCAACTTTGATGAATAAAGAGATTGGATTGAAGAGATATGAAAGTTGCTTTCCTTTGGCTGTGAACTCACAGGTTGAATGATAAAATCAATGAGAAATATTAATAAATGCAGTAGAGTTTCACACAATGTCAAGTAGTTAAATTCAATGTGTCCTGTAGATAAATCACTTGCTTCCACCTTCAGAATTAGCAAATAATGTGGTTCTCACCCCTGGAAAATCATGATATTTTGCTCAATCTTGTGCAATAACCGCTTTTTGTTAGCAATACTTACTTTACGATCTGTTGTTCCTTGTGGTAATGTTCCATTTTCAAACTGCTTTAACAAGGTTATAGATTCCTGGAGCTTTTTCTGCAAGCATAAAATATTGAACAAGTCTGAATTTTAAAAAATCACGTCATGGCATCAGTGTGCATCCTGTGTTGGAGGGGAGATAGGGGAGAGTGAACTCACTGCTTACCATTTCCCACCCTTCTACTTTATTTCATGTTTTTCTTTGGTAACTTCCACCTCTCTGTTCTTTGCAGTAATATATGGCCTGGGAGACTCCCATAAAACAAGTGACAGGGATGTTCGTTGGAAATTTTGAAAAAATCTCCTAAAAGGAACAAAAATCTCATCCTAACCAGTGCCAAACCACAACCCTTAACCCCTAAAAGGTCAACAAGCAACCCCTTAAATTTTATAGGGAGTTCCCCCCACTGGGAATGTACGATGTCCGCTCACAAGCTGACATCCGGTACCTCTTGGGAAATCATTCCAAATTGCCAGCAACAAGCACTCTCCCCACGATTATCAGCATGAAACTTTTTGCACTCATTCCTTAAATTTTGTTTATTAACAATGCATAAACTATATGCATATCTCATAAACTTTAAATGTATTGTGTCAGATGGGATGCATAAAAGAACATAATTAAAACTAAGCAAATAAGAAATTGCTATTGTTCTAGTAGCATTCTAATGATGATGATGATGATGATCATCATCATCATTTGTTGTCATTCCTATCTTATGTACAGGTCAAATCAAAACTTCAACCCCCCCCCCCCCCCCAGGCATACCCTGGGTATTTCACTGTGCATCGTGCTCGGGTAGGGGGGAATTTGAACATTGCCTTGGAAGGGTGGGGAATTTGAACCGGATTTATCTCTTGTTTTAGTGTACTGTAGTGTAATATGCCCATGAGTTTTTTTTTTTCACTTTTTGCAGGGTTTGACGGATTTACAAGATAGAATTTCGCCTTTGTTAGCGAATAACTCTTTCAAAAGGGTCTTTAAAAGAAGTTTGAAGGTGTCATTATGGCATGTCTCTGAAAAGCAAGAACAGTGTTTAATTCAAGACAAAATTTGTCTTTGAGGAGAGGTATTTCAGTACTAATTGGTGGGGCATTTGAACAGCTTTTTTGCCCCGAGCGGAGGGAATTCGAACAAGCCAATCTTGAAAAGTTCAAATGCCCGGGGGGTTGCGCGGGGGGGGAATGTTGAAGCTTCGAGTTGACTGATACATTTGATACACATATTCTAAACATGAAATTTCAGCATATAAGAAACAATGAGATGGACATACCTCGCCAGCAAACAAGGTTCTAGGGTCTGTAACATCGAGACACCGCTTATACCTTCCCCAGTAAGTTCCCTGTGAGCGATTTCAATTTTTACCAAAATGCAAACATGTATTAGCTCATGCAAGCAAAGATCGTACGATTTCGTAGCCCAAACGTTTCTTCTACGAATATATTAACCTGGGAAGTGCTTCTAATAATGTAATGATGTTGCTTACCTGATCAAATCGCGACTCCGTAAGAGAAAACTTCGGATATCCTACAGATGGGACTGTATCCGCCATCTTGAGCTACTGCTGTCTAAAAGATTGCAGGCTCTCCCCGTTCCAAGAATTATGTGATAAAATCAGGAACGAGTCTCGGACTTCTAAGATTTTGGACTGTGGATCCCAAAGTTTATGTTGCATTGGCCCGTAGAAGCTATGAAATTTTTCTCTCTTTCTCTAGGGTGAAAAAAACATTCATAAAACTTGTGTCGTTTTATGCTTATTTAGGCTGTGTTTTTCATAATCAGTAATGACAGAATGCTAACTGTACGTCCACGTCCATATCCTGTAATAAAGTAGTCAAAGGTGCCACAAATTTAAAGTGCCAAAAAATCTTGGCGAGGAAGTCTGATTTTCAAACCGCAAAAAGTCATTCATTTCAAGAAAACGACCGTAAAGATGGCGTTGCTAAAGAAAAAAAATTGAAATGGCACACGTAGGTAATGATCCGGTATCCAGTAACGCCCTTCCCCTTGACAATCATGCTACAACGCACGATCTTGAACGCTAAGTACATGTTAAGTACTCACGTGCATGCTTGTTTCAACTGATCAGAAAAGAAAGTGGTTGTTTCCACCGTCACGAGACAAACATGAACTTTGTTAACCCACCTTTACTGCCGAAATCGCCAAAGCGAATTCAAGAAAATTTTTTCAAAAAATTCGCTTTGGACAACACTGTGGAGAAAAAAACAAGGCCACCATGGCCAGGAAACACTGCTCAACCTCAGAAGTTTTCTCAAAGACTTCCTCCGCAAGGTAAAAATTGTTAGATTCTCGTTGACTCGGCTTTGGGCTGAGAAAAGCTAGGTTATTATTTATTCGTAAAGTAAATGGAACTGAATTTTGCCTGGGTTTCCCCTTTTTATTGATATTTTGATTCCTCCATCGAGAAGAACTAACCCGAACAGTTCATCCTCACTCGTGACTTTACTCTTTAGACTTCTTGTAACAGCTTTAATCCGGAAACACTTGATTTTTTTTTTCAGTTCCGGCTATACCGGCACTGAGACGAGTTTACCGCCCCAAAGGTTACTCACGGATTCGTAAGCGACCAGAACCATGAGGAAAAATGGCTGAGAGAAATGGATGCTAACAGTATTTAAACATACTAACTGAGATCTCTGACGGCTGGTTTGGCGAGATTTTAAGGTGGCCTTTTATGAGATATCGTTGTTTGAGTCAAGAGATTGTCAGGAGAGTAGAGTGGTCGGTTGAGAGATCAGCAAATGAAAGGGTGTTTTTTTTTTCAGTTTTTTTTTGTGAAAATTAGTGAAGGTAATAGTAAATTAAACTTATCAAATTTTTGGCCTTTTGTCACCCTTTTTTTTTTAGGAAAATGAGTGTTTTTCGCTAAAAGTCGCGGGATAACTGGACGGTTTGCAATTTGTTTAAGAAATTACAAAACCTTTAAGAATACGAAATTGGACTATGACAACAGGAAATGGCCATTTGCTGACAGAAAGAGAGTTTTAAATTCGACGCATTTACAACCACAATCACGCTTTTCCGGTTATAAGAGCACATGTCGTGGTATTTCATGTCACGGCTATTTATTTATTTCCGATATAGCCACCACCGCCAAAGCGAGGATTATTGGCTGGGTGGTTTTACAACGGTAGAAATTTAGCCAGCCACTTAAACCTGCACTCTAAAAATCGATGCAAAGATCAAGACGTACTTATAATTTGGGTAAACGCAAGGGTTAGGCATGCACGTGTCCTGTCGCACGTGCTGATACGGGGCCAAGGTATAGGCGCGCCGGTTGAGAGAAAAAACAACATTGTATCATTCCAGCTTTGTTTCCAGGGACACAGTACTCAGAGATACACATCCTATGATTACATTAGTTAATGAGGTCAAGGTAATGGCATCTTAAAATATGCAGAACTGTCACGTTTTCAAGTCACTGGTGGTCTTTAGAATTGATTCGGTTCAAACTCTAACTTTATCAGTAGCATGAGATACAGTAACGAAAAGACGTGAGTAACTCAAAACCATGAAAAAGAACTGAGTGATCGATGTGAGGGGAGAACAGTTTTACATATTCAAACCAACCAAGACTTTTGTGAAAAAGTCAAGTCAGTTCTCTCTTGTTGTTTAGTTGACTGTCTTGAATCGCTGCCAATGCCAATGTCAAGATGTACTTTACACCCACGCAGAGCACTGAAGAAAAGATCTCACGGCCGGCGGACGAAAACAACCAAAACCTTTTCACGTATAGGAACATTGAGGCTAAGAAGTGTCCAGAAGTTTAACATGCGGAACTGAAATGCATGCTAAGAATATATCCAGGCAGAGATTTAGTTAATACTGGGCCCACTTTTCAATACAAATATAAAAAAACTAATGCGTCGAACGATTTCCCTATCTCACTCATACTTCTAATACTGAAAAGCACCAATTATGTACACAGTAAGAATTTTTCAGGGCAGCAAATCGACAGCGGTTCCGGATAAAAAAAAGAGCGGAAAGCACGGCCTCGTTGCCATACCTGAAAATTTTTAACTTTAACACGTTTTATCAAAAAGCAGGAACAATACTGACAGGGCAGTGTAAGCTCAGTATTACTGAAAAGCCTTTGAACTGCTGTGGGAAGCGTGAATGAGAAATATAATAAGTCAGATATGCTCAGGATTTCGCTTGATAAGTATCTTTGCCCATTCTAAACCATTTTATGTATGGTGGCAATCTCTATCTTCCACGCGAAGCTTTCGTTGGTCTTGCTTCTGCGTACTGTATTAAAATGCTGGTACACAGTTTGGTGCTCGTGTAGCTATACAAAAGACATGCCCTATAGTAACGTGAAATGCGTAACTGGGTCAGTAAGGCCTGAGCTGGGTGAGGGATTCCACTTAGTCTCTCTGGATAGATTCGGACAGTCAGATGGGTCAGATACGCGTCATCTCAGATGACCCCGCTGACGTCTAATGAGGCCCTTTTTGAGGGGCCATGAATGTTGCTAGTCTGAATTTCAAGACCCTTCGTTTCACGTATTGAGGAGGAAGCCATGTCCCTGTCGGTATTTTACTATTGTATTTGCGCTTGTCTTCGTCGAAGTCGCACTTTCAATCCATCTTTGTGTCGTTTGTCGCCATTTCATCTGTCTTACGTCGCTGTTTGAAGGCCATGTCGCTTGTCGAAATTTACCCTAACAGGGCCTCTCTAATAGCTCCCTCGGTGGTTACAAAATAATGCAAACCACAATTACAAATTAAAGCCGTTGTTTTTATTGTGATTTACACTCCGCTAGTGAATATATAATGAATTTGATTGAATGGAGTGAAGCGCCCAAACTGAATGATTTGGGTTAACTGATGATAATCCATATTTCCTAAGTTCACAGTAGTTAGTTTCACTATTAATTCTTTCAGTTCTTGAAATTTCGAATAGTGAGCAATACTATAAAGTGTAGTTCCGATGGATCATTGATTTTTCGACACTCAATATAAGCCCCGCCGTCTCCTCCTTTTAAAACCCTCAGGAAACGTGGTGCATTTTAGCTCGCGTCTGTTCACGTTTTGTTGCTTGTCTGCTCGCAGTCTTAGCCACTAGTAGGTCTAGTAGCTACTGAAGGCTTTCGAAACCATTTGCTTCTAACTGTCTCGGAGTATCTGACCTTGATCAATCCGCAAAATGCTGGACATGTCGGGAGCCAGTTGAATTATTTTTCAACGCTCTAACCACATAAACTCACGTGCACGCAATCCAATTGCAAATTGGCGATTGAAATGTGAAGTGTTATGTTAAGTTTCTCTTCTTATGTATCATTGATGATAAAAGCAAATTCATTATTTTAAATTTTCTGATTGTATAAATTCAGGGTGTTGCTAATTAGTGTCTAAATTAAAGCCTAGTATTCAGCAGTTAAATTACATGTTTTTATCATCTGACAAATGGAATTGAATAAACAGTTATCCCCGTTAACTCGTGAATTTGAAACGTCAACTCTTTTTTTAGTAATCTCGTGTTTTCATCCGCACTGAAAGAGTCGGATAGGAACTTCTCTTCCAGTTCTGTTTTACGTCATGCCCTGTTAACCTGAAACGGAAGTTTCAAGCTCTCGAAAGTTTGATGGATGACTGAGAGCGGATGAAAAATTGCTGCCCTTCCTAACCTCTGAAAGTTGGGTAAATCACATTTCCGGGTTGGGCACGGACAAGTCTTAACAAATATTTTAACCCTTTCAATCCAGTTTCAATCCCAAAAAAATCAACTCAATTCACAATTTAGAAAGTACTAAAAAAAAAAAAAAAACAGGTGAAATCAGTTCCAAAGAGCAGCGCCATTTAAACGGTCACACTTTCTAAAATGCATTTCTTTCACAGCCGTTGCGCTATGTGAGGAGGGGAGGGGCGTTGCGTGACTAACCAAAAACACCGGGGGGCAGGAGACTACGGCAGTGCAAGACACTTCAGGGTTCACCCCCTCCCCCGCCCGAAAATATTGATACTCGGGCTACTTCAGGGGGTGTGTTGAGGGTCAAAAGTTTCCGAAACAGTGAAGCAAGGCCACTTCGACCGATGTCCGTACGGACTCCTTTTGTGTAGAACGGATGGGCCAAAACATCCCGGGGGGGGGACTCCCATATGAAAGGGACGGGGATGCTCGTCGGAAAATTATAATTAAAACCCTAAAGGAGACCAATCTGGGCGAGGCTCAGGCTTTATTTGACCCCTCCAAGGAGACCACGCTAAAACAGACAACCAAACATGGGGATTTAAATTGCGCTTAAGATGTTTACATCGCGCATCGAAGGCTGTATTCTGTTATTAGATTTTAGACAGGAGCTCCTGATTTTAGAAGCATTGTCATAAGCGATACCTGTGGGGGTAAAAATATTGGCTTTCTGTCCTGAACACCCTAAGTGAGACCAAAATCAGCAATTTACACCCCTAAGCGAGACGACGAGCATCCCCGTCACTTTCATATGGGAGTCCCCCCCCCCCCCCCCCGCCAAAACATACCCGACGCAAAGCTGAGATTTGGGTGCATTTACTTGCAGACGGGCATAGTTGCTGCATTACCCCGTGTTTTTTGAAACCTTCCTTCGTTTTTTAGGCTTGGAAGAAAAAAGAACAAAACAAAAACCAAAGACACATCGCAAACAATAGGCGTATCGATCGCTCAGGCAAATACCCGAACTCGGTATTGGCGTAAAACGTCTTTCTTTGTCGTTCTTTTGACAACGTGGTTTTAACCAAGTTGTATAAATAAAAGGAAGCAGTCTTTGGAAGTCATAATGTTTCCTATTTTGATATTTTACAATCTGAGTGATTGAAGCTGAAGCAATTGATTGACAGTATGTTAATTAGGAATTTGGTGGATATTTCTAGCAATGATTTGATTTTTCGTTGTGAGGCATTTCAGCTGTCTTCTGAATAATAGAAGAATATTTGATTTTAAAAAAAGTCAGCTTAATGCCATGCCCGCATGAAACATAACTGAGTTTGTTGCAAAACAGCTATGGTCATTTCGTGGTTTTTCTGGCACTGACCTCAGCCGGAATAATTTTTGCACAGTCAGTCATATTGTGAACCCAAAGAATAACGTATAGATTAAAAACAGCCAAACCAACCAGAGAGATAATCGGTAGAGATAACTATTTTACGATGGTACTGAAGAAACAGGAACAGAAAAGTCACCGATTCACATGGAATCGAACTGTTCCAAAGCAGCTTTAGAGTCGCTTGACCGGACTGTCACGTGACATCGTATTGCATCACATTGACAATTATTCTATTTATGTTTAAACTGGAGGAGCCAAGGTGAACTAAGCCATAAAATGTTTTAAACTCGGACTATAAGATGTTTCCAATGGGCACTGACCTTTGATAAGGAAAAATTGTGATTGCGTGAATTGATGGCAAATTTTCTGCCCCAATAAGTTCTTTTGAAACAAATCCAGACAAGCCTGAGCACAATCCTGACTAATGACAGCAATAAATGACAAAAATAGCCAAAAACAATAAACGCTGAAATATCCCGCTGACAGAAACAAAGGGAAGAATTGTTCTACCCAGATCTACTGCAGAAAAATTCGGTTGGGTAAAAAATTCACTGTCAGGAACATGCAGTCTTGAACAATATTAAACTACGAAGACAATACTTACCGATCAAAAGCCGATAAAATCGCGCATGCCAAGATAAACCTTTTGTTGTCAGTTACTGGGTCGTCACTTCTCAAGTGCCAGTGATGACAGCATAAAGCCCTTACGGAAATGCAGCACGTTTTGCATTGAATGGGTTTTTCTGGGGGTTTTCCCATAAGTTGACATGCAGTGTTAGCGTTTTTCTACGACCTTCAAGCTTCGCATGAGTGCACTCCTAGATCCTTTCATTATTTCTATCCCAGCTGCCAGAAAATGTCTGATATTTTGAGGCGAAGTTTTTGTTTTCTAATGCTCGATAATACTTCCTGAGAATTATTATTTGTTTCCTGATCTTTGTCTTATCGGAGCAATCATGATAACATGTCCGTTACATTTCCGATGTACAAGCCAAAATGAAGGAATATATAAACACGACAAACCTCACAGCTTGGAAACAATATTGTATTGAAATTACTAACGTTTACTTCATTTAGGTGGGCGCATTCTTCCAAAGATTATCACCTTACGGCAGTGAACAATAGCTGAAGAGTCGGTGATAGAAACAGAGCACTGAATGTACAAACACGAATTTCACTGTTTATTGGAAAGGCAGTTTTTCAACGTTTTGACAAATTCAGACCAGATCTTGGAAGTTCAAATATTTATAGATAATAGCGTCGGATCATAACCCTGTCAAGAAATTCGTTCTATAACGGTTAAAGAAAACGTTGTAAAAAGACGCGGGCATTAACAGCTTTACTTTCTAAAGGAGCCCGTCCCAGGGGAATATTTTTTGTAATTAAAACACGATTGACACGAAAACATGCGTGCATATTTCTTTGCCCATATTTTACGTAAATGGACTTGCGTAGTTCAAAAGAGTGGGCGAGATATTTGGACAACTTCCTGCATGCCTCAACTAGCTGGGATAAACGTAAATTCGTTCCGATGGACAGGCTAGACAGCCAATTGTTCCGTTCCCCACCCGTCTTGATCAAGGATTTCACTTCAGTCGCATAATAGCCTTTCATTGCATTAGCACATCTATAATTATATACTTGTCCCAAAAATTTCTTTAGTTGCGAGTAGTTCACGATGTGTGTAGAAGAAGTAAAGCATACGTTAAGAAAAGTAAATTTTTCGATCAATTAAGAATTTTTTTTTCAGATTTTTTAAGATCCTTGTGAAATTAAAGCTGTCAGTGTTAGCGGCTAGTGTTTTGCGTTGGTTCCTACCCACGTGGAACACCAAAGCAACCATGTGAATTTACACGTTAAATTTCGCCCCTTGTGATTGGTTCGCTCCTTAACTTCTAGTCCCTCGTGATTTTTTCCCTTGTCCTTCAACCAATCACATCGTTTAGATTGGCGTGTGATTTCCATGACGTTTGGGCGCGTGACACATATCTTGTTTTCGTTTTGATAATATTTACAATCCGTGTACAGCACATGCAGAGAAAAATTTCTCTTGTGAATTTCGTTTCTGGCTCGCGAAATATTCACCTAGACAAAAGTTATGAACATCGAACAGCTTCTGGAAGCTGCTAAAATCATCGAGCAAAGGGATGCAGGTAAGTTTTGTTCGTTTCTATGCGAAAATTTCGTGGCACATGTTGTTCTCACGCCCCGCTAATATCCTCTTTCCGCCCCAAACTACAGCAAAGAAGCAGAGCCAGGCGCCTGTCAAACGCGATAGAAAGCCAACGAAACGTTCACAGAGCTATAGGTAAGACTAACGACGTTTTTCTGTACATTTTGAAGAAAAAAATACGCGTTAAGCGCTCCTGCCACGTTGCATGTGTTGTGTCGAAAATTTTGCGCCCAAAATTATGGCGCCTGATGTTTTGTTCAGTGTGCCTTATGTACACAGCAGATGTGAAGTACTTTAACGGCCTTTTCTATGTTTGGTGCCATTATGAAATCTTTTTACGACGTCTTGCTTTACAGAAAAGAACATGAAACGGACATACGTTGTCAATTCCCGGGCTACGTGGGACTGAAATTGATTTCGTGAAATAAACATCTTGCCCAATGCGAAAGCGCTTCGTCGGGCAGTTTCTTTCTCCGGGTATTCCCCGACACAGCGTGGGCTATTTTTACTTGTCAAGTTCGTTTCGGTTTAAAAACTCTATGTTGACAATGTGCCCTACCTGTAAACCCTCTTCAACATCCGTAAAGTGTGGGTCCGGATTTTCGTGAGGAACCGCTTCGCCTTCTCCCCCTGGAAGCTTCATTTATGTTTTATAAACACGGCTTGCCCGCGAGGACTGGAAGTGTACTCGTGCTATTTACAGGCCGTGAAGGAGGTCTGTTTTCACGGTATTTCAAGAATACTTCTCCTAGAAGCATGGTACCTTTGCCTTTATTTAAAGTGGTTCTTTGACTAACGACAAGTTTCTGTTTTGCACTTTACTTTTCATACAACCCACTGTCAACTCTACCAGCCGTACGACACACAACCAGTTGGAGAAAAACCGGTAAGTACACAAGACCAGCCACATCACCTAGAATACGTTTAATCAGCAAGTAGTTTGATTCAGAAGGCGAAAAGCTTTCCAAAACGTAAAATTATTATTTCTTTGTTGCTGTGCATTTCAGTAGGAGGTTTCCGCTCAACAAATGTTCCTCTCCTTTGCCACGTGGCTCATCAAAACAACAGAATGCACGTGCGAAACACATACCAAATTGAATACGTATGCACGCGTGAAACGAACAGATTTCTTTCTGGACGAATTTGATCTTGGACTTGTCAAGTTGCTAAGAAGAAAATAAATTTTGGTCTCGTAAGTGCTAACCAGACAAGGGTAGTCGATGTTTGTGAGATAGCTCCAGATGTTTTGCCCAGATTTGGGCGCCAAAATCGTTTATTGTGGTCAGTAATTTTCCGTAGATGTTATTTTGGCCCGGTGCTATTATTTTGCCGGGTACCAGTCAAAAAATTTTCCGCTTATATCGTCAGACAAATAAGGCACTGTCTGTTTCTTAGCCTCAAGCTTGCATGAGAATTGTGTTCCGTAGCCTGGGATATATAGGCCGTTTTGGACCTTGAACAACCGAAACTTCGCTACCCTATCCTTTGCCAAAATCACGCCATCCTAGATTTGAGGAACAATATACTCTTATGCAAGTGACTGTGGGTGGATCGAGTTCCAAGCCAGTGTTGTTAAAGTGTTTAAACCAGGAGCAGGTTTCATTAGCCTTAATGATAAAATATTATCAAAATAATGACTCGTTTCTATTTTCTTTCCGTTTCTTTTCAGACGCGCTCATCTTAGGGACTGCCTAGAACTACTGAAAGAGTTGGTTCCTTCACCGCCAGAGCACCAGAAAGCTACCACTTTGGCCCTACTGCAGAGCGCACAGCAATATATTCAGGTAAACATGGCACTTCATTTCTTCTTGTTTCATATGAATATGACTGATACCACCACCATGCCATTATAGTTTTCAAGTTGTAACTATATTTCGATACTCGTACACGTGGAATATCGTTGAATGTCAAAGTTGGTTTCCCCTAACAAGTAATTTGAGAATGCTACAGGTATTCCAAACGCAAATCTGTAATGTTTTTAGCTCATGAATCAAAAGCGTTGCAGCAGATGTTTTTCTTTGGTGGTGGCCAGTGGAAAGGCCAAGGCTTGTGTGCATAAAATGAAATTAAATTAAACTAGCCATTAAACCCATGCACATAAAGCCATTCAGACATTTTTAGCATTTAGATGGTCTTCAGCAGTAAATAAGTTAGGGAAATTTTCTGCCGTCTTTTTTGTTTACCAGGACAGCCTCTAAGTGCAAATTTTTTATGCAAATAATGAATTTTTCCCTATGGTCGTCCCATTTTTTCCGTGGTGAATGAATAAATTTTAAGCAGAGTTAAAAAAAATGAATATTTGTTTGCCTGCGTCATTATAAGACTACATTAAAATGTTATATATGTTTTTAATTTCGTACTTTTTTTCTCCAAAAGAAATGTGCCAAAAATATAGATTCCTTTTTCTGGACTGTTTTGACTGTTGTCATAAACCAACCCTAGTTATAAATTTTAATAACTGTCACACAACATGATATCCATTTGAATTTTACTTCCAATCTTAGGTTTGTGCATTTTGTATTTAGAAATAGAAAATTCCTGCCAGGCAGGATAAAGAAGTAACAGCCTCACATCCTGTTTCTTTAGAATATTCTTTAGCAGCAGTTGCTGCTTGAATCCTATTAATATTAACCTCAAAGTTAAATAAAGCCATTGTTAATCAAGCTAGGAAACTTGGAGGATTATCTCTTGTCATTAGGGTGTAATTTGCATGTTATCAAATGTTTAAGAAATTTGTGGATCTGTGTTTTATATAACCAGATAACTTTGACAGATGAGTGCAGAATGATGACGGTTTTATATACATTAGGATTCTGGGAGCAAGAAATTTTATGCAGAGGTTGGATGTAACCTTGATAGCACGAAGCCCTGCTGGTGTTATGAAAAGCTTCACTGTTTGCATGTAGAGACTGGGGCTGCTAATTTGTGAAAAATTACAGGTGTAACTTGGAAGTGTAATTAATCTTGGTTTTTGAAATGTGGATGAAGACAGGTGAAACATACACAGAAAGAAGAAACACTTTTTTAAGCTTGCATCCTTTAAGAACAAAAATGCAACAATAAAATTTTTGTCAAATTGTAACAAGCTACTGGCTTTTGAAAATTGAATTTTTTCCTGGTGTGAGCAAAATGTTTGGTTTAACATGTCAGCTTTCTTGGGTGGCCTGCTGTCCTTGTAATAATTTTATATTTGTCATAAGAAAATCTTTGATTATAATTATTCACAGTACTTCAAACCACGAATTTCGTAGGATTTGAGTTCTTTGTGTCATTTAGTGACATTTTTAGAACCATCTTGTTATCTATCTGCTGCGAAGCATTTGAAATGACTCTACCATCTCCAGGAATGATTTAAACAGTGTGTACTTCAAACCATGAATTTCTCAGTGTGGGACTCTCTGTGAATTTTGCTGATGGCATGTTTTAATAACATCCCAATGTTGATCTACACCCCTCAGTCACTAGTTTGATGTTATAATGGCTTTTGCAAAATTTTAATCCACATCCAGTGCTGAAAATATCTGACTTTCGAAGGTAGGTTCTCTGACTTTTCAACTTAATTTTCTTTTGTGAACACCGTAAATTGCTTTAAATGTTGGAGCAAAGTCCCTTTACTGGTTTCAAAATCGTAACTTGTCAAGCACAGGTTGTGAAAATCAAAATTCACGGGATAATCAACTCTTGAAAGTGGCTTGAATAATAAAAGGAAATTAAGACTTGCATGCAAGTTAGGGAGTAATATTTTTTGTTGTCATTAGAATTCATTATTATTCTAATGAGCATTTCCATCAAGATTCATTGGCCATTATCTTTTCTATGATATGTGACAGAAATTAATATTGCTTGTTGAGTTTTGTTTTAGGCCTCTTTTTGTTTAGTTTTCCAATGATATGTTTCTCCAATGTTAACTTCAATATTTTGTTTGAGGTATCTGATGTAGGAATGAAAATATTCTTATTTACATGTATTATCTTATCAAGTTTATATTGTACATTTTGTAAGTGCTTTAAAAATCTGGTCATGATGTTGTGAACAAACAGAGATGAACTTTGAACTTTTCTGGGCCCAGTTTGGTGCTAGTTCAGCTAAGAATTTTGTTTCTATATTATTTTTTAAACTCCATTCCTGTTGTCAGCCCTTTAGTTGTCTGATTTGAATGTAAGTTTTGAGTTCCAAAAGTTTATAGAAAACTTGCATGTATTGCAGGCTGAAAGCTGTTGTACATGTATTGTCGGGGTTTTTTGAGGATTCTACAATTCATAATTATTATAATATTATACATTTTTTCAAATTTTAAACTTGTATTATGTAAACTTATGTAAAAAGTTGCTCAAATTGAAAGATGGAAATATTTGCACTTTGTCTTTGGTGCGTTCTTGGTAATATTATTTATGCTGTGGTGAAGCTTGCCAAATTTCAGTTGCCAATATCTAGTTTGCACACTTAAGTGTTCGACCTCTCTGAAGGTCCTTTTAAGAGGTGGTTGAACAAATTAAAGTCCAAAGTTTCAAGTTTGACTAACCAACAAGTATAATTACCTCAAAATTCTCAAAATACAGTTTTCAAGAAATAATAGGGAAACCAGTGAAGAAAATTTATACTTTGTAAACTTTGTAAATAGAAGACAGTGTTTGTCTTATAACAGCTGGGTAGTGTCTGAGTGGTTGCCAGTTGACTCATACTGAACATTTTTTCCAAATTTGGCTGGAACGACATCATTAGGCTGTAGGGTGGAGTGACCGATGTCACTAAATATACACATAATAATAGTTTAAGGCGTTTGGTAGTGGCAATTCCAAGTTCCAAGCTCTGGGTGTGGAAGGTATGGTGATGGAGGTGGCCTCATCATTATAGCTTGCTTTGCAAGAGAAATGTTAGCTTGTTAGCTGAATTTAAGCCAAGTCTTGGTTGTGATGAATACTTCTAAGTTTCTGTTCATATTTTGAGCTAGCACTTTTTTTTTTCAATTTTTTAGTACTGTTCTGTTACAAATGGCCCTCTATTTTCCTTGCTAGTTTTCTTTGTGACTGTATTCAAAATGTCCCTGAGTGGCCAAAACAAGTTCATCAGCTAAATGATCCTTATATTCTGTTGTCTAACATTCTAATTTCACCTATGTATAATAGGTATTTGCAGTGTACATATTGACACTGCAAGGAGGTGAAGGAGCAGTTGTATAATGTCAAATATTCTTGAGCTTATCAAAAGTCCAAAAAAAATATTTCGATACCATTAAATAATAGTAATGTTCCTCAGGAAAAGGGTGTTATTAGTGTTAATGGGAAAAATTGCAGAATTAAGAAAAGTCCTGGCATTTGTTTCCTGTGAGAAAGAAAAAAAATCAATTTAAAAAGTGCAATTAACATTTTTAATCAAACCCAAGTGTTGATAAAATAAACCAATAATCTTTTGTTATGATAGGCCTTTGAATCTTTCTCTTTTGAAGTAATCAACAAATCATTGAAATCATTTCATAAATACCGCTTGGCTCTCTGACTGTAAATTATATCCTAGGCACTCAAAAACTGGCAGAAGAATATTGAATCATTTTAATTATTTGAAGGAAAAAAGTTCAAAATGCAATGCATTAGTGTGGCAAAAAAATGGAAATCATATTCATTAAATATTGCTATCTATTCATTTCACTTAAATGTGATTGAATATTGAAAATATTAGAGAATAATAGGTTTACTAATTGACTTCCCATCCTTTTAAAATTAATATCCTGGCGTCATGCTGAGATTGAATGTTCAGTGACGATATATATTGGCATCAGTTGTTCTTGCCTCCAGATCAAAGAATTTACATTTATCTAGTCCAATTTACTTAAGGGAAATGTATTGACAGCAGTTTCACGTTTTCCCTTTGATTGATTTTTTAGGTGTTGCAAATGTCTGAGAAAGAAGCGCTAGAGACCAAGAGGCAATTGAACCAAGAGAGGTATGCTCTTCAGAGGAGACTTGCATTTCTTCAAGGTCGTAGTGATAAGGCCATGATTGGTATCAAGAGACCACGTCATTCTGAAGGCGAGTCCTCAACTAGCAGTGAAGAAATAGATGTAGAAAATGATGAGGAAACTGGCTATGCCAGTAGTGAGTCTGATGATCGCTTTAGCACTGGAAGCAGTGCTGGCAGTGATGGTGGATTAACAGCAAACTCTAGAAGAGTTTAATTACCTGAGTTTTTGGCATGAATTTCAGAATCAGTGATGACATTGATTCATATTGCCGCACTTTTTTTTTTTCAACTCAGGTGTTAGGTGAACCTCAGTGTTTTAGTTGCGGTAGTTTTTGAAACGAAAAAAAAATTTTTGGTTGGGGGTAAGAGTAGGGTAGGGAGGGTCGTACAGACAACACCATAGCATAATTCTAAAAGCAGTAGATTCAGTTAGTCCTCATTATGTTCTTAGATTAGGTTCTTTAAAATGCCTATTGTCTGGTGGAACCTTTACAACAAAATTTCTAGTGTGTACCATATTAATCCTTTCACTCCCAAGAGTGCCTAAAATCAAAATCCAAGACGAGTCCCAAATTTTCATTTTTGCAAAATCCTGAAATATGAATAATACCATGTGAAAGTTCTACTGAAGAGGTTTCGTTTGAATGGTCACGCCATAGGATTTCGTCCACAGACTCAAAAGTTAGTATCTCCTTTGGCATCTCCATAACTGACTCTGGGAGTGAAAGGGTTAATGTATCCCTTTGGAGGTTATGTCTTCCTCAGTTCAACTTTTGTATCAAAGTTTTTTTGTCTGCTTGAATACTTGCAGCAGATAGTTTTTAAATGTCCTTTAGAGGGATTCCCTTAAAAATTTGTAAGTAGCAGGATGCTGTCTCATATCAACCAACAACCATCCCATTGCTAAAGATGGGATGTCAAACATTTTAAAAATTATAATTTATCCTTTGAGTTGTAAATAGGGAAATTATATTGGCAGATCTCAACTATCCATCCAAGAAATTGATGTAAAATTGATTTGAGAAATCAATGATATAGTATGAATTAACCACACAAATGCATTTAGTTGGTGAATCAGTCATCACTTCTTCCCTAACAGTTGGAAGTAAGCAATGTACTGGTCCTTGATTCATACAAACCAGGTGGAGGGTTTTAGTTTATCTTGAGGTTGCTTTGCTTCCACATACACGGATTGTAACCTGTTTTGGCAGCTAAGGAAATTTTTTGTGACTGTGAGAAGGAAAATGTAGACTGTGATTCCTGTGATTTGGATTTACAGAGCTCAATATTTGGCTCTAAAAAAACTACTGTTAGTAGTTTGTTCATCTTGCTTTGTCTTATCTGAGCTGAACGTCAAAGTTACCTTGTTTTTAATGATTCAAGGACCTTGTTACATGTAACACTCGAGTGTTCTTAGATGTGATTGGTTTTGTGACAGCCATTGGAATGATGTTGTAAGATACATGTAGCGCGCTTACCATTTCACCCAAAGAACTAACAGATTTGTGAGTTTTTGGTTGAGTGGTTAACATTTTAAACCTCGATTGTCAGTTTTTTGGGGTGAATGGAAAGCTTTAATAATATTTGTGTATCAATCATCTCTGGTTCCAATGCATTATCACTGCACTCTAAGATATCACTGCACTTTATAACCCTTAATTTTCTTAAAAAGTAACTGGGTAATCATAATGGTGGTAGCCAAGACAACAGCTACATCTTTGTTCACTGCAAACTAAAGGTTTGAGAATTCCAGAGGGTCTAAGTCGGTTTCAACCCTTGTAAAACCTCTGCAGACTGAAGTATAATTTATTCCTGTCAAATGCTCTTGGTGGTTAAAATTTCTTAACATTTACTGTAGATAATTGTAAATTACTTTTACGTGTGTAAATTCCTCATAATATCACCAAATGCAGTATTATATAAATAATTATGACTATTTATGATGTGGGTTCTTAGAGGATAACTGGGACCTATCCAATCACTTTTCTTCTGTGTAAAATCTTGGATGGTAGTGTTTGTATTTTTAACATGATCTGTAAATAATGTGTATTTTTGAACAACAAAGTGTACCTAAGATGACATTTTTATAAATTATTATTGCCAGTTTCAAGAAATAGCAAATAAACATGTTTTGAACATCTGAAAAATTTGTCTTTCTATGGCTTCTGGGTCTCCTGTTTATTGACTGTTTAGTTGGAACGTTTGGACAAAAGCCTGTTGTTAAGATTCATCTTAACCTTGAAGAACTTTGTGAGTGTGAACCAATAAATTGTAAGGTACTCGGTCAAAATTGCTGCAAAGCAACTGGGAGCACTTGTACCCCCTCCCCCACCCCAATGGGATTATAGTCCATCCCTCCTCAAGGTTTGCTGGTTGCCATTTACAGTATACACCTGGGTGGAGAATACGGAGTAAAGCTTCTTCTTTCTTTTCTAATCACTTCACCACTAAAACACCTGTTAAAAGGTCTACACATTGAATGTTATCTTTCGTTGCTGGTGCAAAGTTCTTTTTCACACTGGAAAAACACTCAAGATCCCCCCACCTCTTGAATTTGTTACATCTCCACACATCCTTCCCAACATAACATTTTTTCTTTCATCATGCCACCAAAACGCAAATAGTCGTGAGTATGTAGTTGATATTTTCCTTCAAGTATTATTAAAGTAGAACAAGCTCAAATCAGGAATAGCACCATCTGAGTGGGGAGTGGCAAAGCCAGAAGCCATAAGGAACCACTGGCCCTGAAGGGAAATCAGAGAATTAACACCAGGGTACAAAGAAAAATCTTTGGACCTTAGCAGGATTTGAACCCGCGACCTCCAGACCAGATCACTGTTGTTCAAACCAACTGAGCTACATGAGTCCAAGCTGGGAGCAGATCGTGAGAATTAAGATATTTACCAGTAAGTTGTGGTAAAAGAAATGCACATATAGAAACCGTGAGGAGCCACATAGACTAGACAAGTTTAAATAGTGCAAAAAGTGTCTTTGCAAAGATTTATTTAAATTCTTTTACAGTAATTCAATCAAACTAGGCAAACAATGCAGCTAGTAATTGACTAGGTTCTGATTTATCCATGGGAAATCTTGTCACCCAGCTGTGTGATAAGGGACAGCAAAGTAAGTTTACTGGAAAAATTGCTTTTCCATGGAGGTGTTACCACGGCTGTCTTTAACTCCACACTTACATTAAGAATACAAAACTTGTGTACAGGTGACAAGAAAGACAACTAAATTATATTTAGCAAGATATGTCAGAAGAAATAATGTCCATCACCTTTACATCTTTAAAGGCAAGAAGTTTGTTCACGAGTGGATTATTGAGGGTTCTGGCAATGGAGGTTTGTCTACATGGTGGGTGAATAAATTATTATGAACAGGTCAAGCATTGATAACTCGAAGACAAGAACGTAATATTATATCAGGAAGACCTCCGTAGTTCAATAAATATCGTTCTCTAACGGCACGGTCTCCTGAGATAAAGTTCTTTTCTTATGATGCACTTGAGTGACATTGTTCAGTTCAACTTGAAGTTATCAGACAATCAACTCTGGATCCTTTATATGCTTCTTTAAATATTTCATCATTCCAAATGTTTGTATTCTCTTTTTACCTGAAAAACAGTTAGACAAAATATTTTAAAGACTTGTTAAAAAGAAGTGTTAACTAAACCTGAGAAACTGATAACAAAGGAGGGCCTTGGCGAAAAAGGAGCATAGGGATTGAAATCCAAATTGCTTCAAAGTTGGTCATAACTGCCAAAGATTGCCAGGGTCAAATGATGTAAGAAACATAATTCTGTAATGAGAAAGATGGAATATTCAGTTGTCACAAGCGTTGGACAAAGACAAAATCTGAGTCCCCAGAAGGAATCAAACCCACGAACTCCCGTACACTGGTTGGGTGCTCTAACCACAGAGCTACTGGGAGAATTGTGGCAAGTGATGTCTTGTTTACAGAGTTCATTTTAACACGCGACCTGCATACCGGATATTGCTAGGAACTACTTGAACTATTAAAAGGCTCAACCTAATTTTCAATAATTTATTTAATCAACTTAGGCCTCAGGTAAGTGGATTCATCAAACATTCTTGAAGGCAACTTTATTGCAAGATGTTGAACAAAGAGGCCGAGCAAATCTAACAATCTTGATTTAACATCATTCAACACTTGAATTAAACTTGCTGAACACATTTGGCCAACCTGTTGTCATAGATGATGTTGAATGTTGCTCAATTAGGTACTAATTAAAATTGGTGTTTTCTGCACGTGTGTGAGTGCAACAATGAACATTGAACATGCTAGCCAAACAAATTCAACACTGTTTCTCACACCCTGAGAACAACTGTTATAACAACAAAATGTGTTGAATAGTGTTGTATTGAAAGTTTGAAGACAATCAAACTTCATTCAGCACTTTTCAACTCATTTGACACCATCCAACATCACTCAACAGGGTAGCCAAACGTGTAACAATGGTGACGCTCTCGCAGGCTAGTTTACATTATGACATTACGCTTAAATTTCTTTGCAAGCTTCAAGGAAAAGGTAATAAGCAGAGTAAAATAAATGTCAGCCTTAAGATTTAAAAAAAAAACAGATGAAACTACTAACATTTCTTACATGACAGTTGACCAGTATGTATGCCACAATAGAGTTAATTTACAGCAATTTGGATTTTATGGTCAAATCATCATTTACACCCATCATGCAACAAACCTCTCAAATAATCAAGCAATAGAAAACTTTTTGCATAGCCTGATATAAACGTAGCCTGATATAAACATGAGAGGGGTCGGGAGAATTTGACAGAGTTATGAAAACCTGAGACTTCATCTCGGGTTTGCATAACTTTTGAGAATTCTCCCAACCCTTCAAGTGTTTATATCATGCTAGGCAAACACAGGAAAAAGTTTTCCATTGTTTTTGTAAAATAAATTTAGTCCTCTCAAAGATCAAGACGTTACAACTGTGTTTACATACTCTCATGCAAACACACCTCTCAGCCAATCAGAGTGCGCATAGTATCTTAGTTATTTTATAAAACAAATCTAAATATTAAATAATCATTACTCCTGATTCTTGTCCCATTGCTACCTTCTTTGCTGTTTTGCAAAACTGCACTTTTTTTGGTTTTTCCAGTTTTCCTCAACTCTTATATAACAGGTTCTCATCCTATTTTTCTCAGTTCCCTCTGCCTTTTCTGGACCAGGTTCCTGACTTCTCCTATTAATAATGCCTCTATTTAAAGGTCTAGAAAACCAGCTTTTCTACACCTTAAATGTAAAAAGGTAATGTCCCACACAAGCCACATTCAGTCCACACACAGTCAGTGCTTAGCTAATTATATGTAACTAAGGGAAGGTACGTTTTCTCTTGGGGGGGGGGGGGGGGGGAGGGCTGGGGCCTCAGAGGGGAGGGTCAACAGTGAAAGTGAGCACCAAAAGGGGAGGGCCATACCTTATGTGAGCTATTCAAAGGAGGGTCACACATCTTTTCCAAAATTTTTTAATGAGAATTTTTGTGCTGTTGCTTTCCATTTTTCTTACAGATTAAGTTTTTCTTTTCACCTACTTTGATTTAATTTGGTGTTTTATTATAGGTACCAGGTTACATTTCTACATGCATATTATGCTATGGGACATAGTTTTGTCCTTTTCCGTCCGTATCGAGAAGTACTTGACTCAGGTATCGTTTCTTCAGCTTCTTGCTGTTGGCTATCCACTGCCTGATCTCCTGAGTCATTTAGTTCTGAATAATTACTAGTAGATCCAACAATACGCTCTACCTTGTTGGAAATGTAGGAAATATTTGTTTTTGAGAGGCAGATTTCACATGCTCAACAAATAAACCTTTCTGTTCAAATAACCAACAGTAATGCCGGCTTGTCGGAGAAAGAAGCGCGTGTATTTTTCCTTAGATATTTTATGTTAAAAACTTTTATAATACTCAAATACTTCCATATTCAAACTTCAGCTATAAAACATAAATATCCCACAATGATTGTTCGCATTTCCCTTGTTTCAGCGCACACACATTCAATATCAAGATATATTCATATTCAAACACTTTGCGTTCACAAGCGAAACATTCTGAGGTTTCTACAGCATGGAACATACCATGAAGTGGTGAGGGGAGGGTCGCACTTTTGTCAGTCACCTAAAGGTGGGGGGTCAAGAGTTTTTATTAGAATGCAAGGGAGGGCCAACACTTTTTTGGGAAAAAAAATACCAAAATTCCCCAGCCCTCCCCCCCCCAAGAAAAAACGTACCTTCCCTAAGGAGTATTTACAACTCCCCCTTGAAAGGAATGCTAGTTCAACACAGGGTTACCAACAACAGTTGTAAAGAACACGGAAGACCTAGAAGTTCTTTAATTTGGAGGTGTCACATTATTTTAATAAAACTTGACCTACCAAACAATTGCTGCAGTTGTTCATCACATATTGTATATCGTTTATTTTTGGGATCCTGATGTGTAAAAGAAATAAGAAAATATTACTTTATAAATATATCCAAAATTTTTACATATTTGAGAGATACCTAGAACAAATGATATTTGGCATTTATTTAATACAATAACAAATAATTAATTCAATAGCTAGCTACAAAGCCAGCAAAAGTCAATATTAAGAACACTAAACAAGTTACTAGGCTATTAACCTTGGGGAAGATATACCACAAAATTAATAATTTTGATTACCTCTAACTTTCTTTCCCGTATTACTTGCCACATTTTCTTTACTACATCACTTCTGGCCATCTGCCGAAAGAAAAAAAATCTTTTCAAATGACAGCCAACCTATCATAGCCAGAACAGTGTACTTTTTGAAGAATCTGATAATTTCAGCTAACGGGACTATAATTCTGTTAATAAATAAATAAGACCAACTAGCTAGAAGTGAAGAAGGGGAGAAAGGATTAGAGGGCTGCAACAAAGATGTGTTTAACTGAATATGTACAAAGAGTTGTAGGTCAGTAGAGTTGGTCATAAAAAGAGGTTTGAATTCGTAAAGATTGTACCAAATTGCTGCACTTTGAAAGGTTAACAGGTTGTTAAAATGTACTCACTTTCTCTTGTCCTACAACTTCAGCAAGTATGGGAGACAGCACCATAGGCTTTCCAAACCCTGCAAATTAGTTATTTACTAACAGTCAAACTATTTGAGTTTTTTTCAGTTGGTTAAAGATTTTGCTTTGCTTGAATTTATTCTTTCTAAGAGCCTAATACACATGAACTGAGTCAAGTTGACCATCAGCATGTTGAATAGTATCTCATCAGAAGTCAAGAAAGCAAGAAGGATGGTGGAAAATGTTGACGGATCATTAGGGCCTGACTCAGGTCATCACCACCTGTCTTGGTGAATTTAGTTAACCCATCTTACTGGGAGTCATTTAATAAGAGGAAAAATACAGCAAGAAGGTCAATTAATGTGCAAGGTGAGTAAGCGGGATTTTTGAAGAGAAAAGGGCCCTGGACTAAAGAAGATTTTTACCCATCTTACTGTAAAACTGTCAGGGACAAAAGCTGGAAACGTTTACAAACCACATGCAAGATGTGCAACAAGGTGGCTGCAATTTTTTGTAGGTGAGATTGACTGTAAATACTCAGACTGTCAGACGTAAACAGGTGTAAATTGATCCACAGGAAAAGGCTAATATTCCAAGTCTTTAAAAAAACTCTACCCATAAGACATGGTTGGTTAGTTCAGAGAGGAAAGTTGTCATTATTTGATGGTCCTGATGTTCTTTTGCAAATGTCTGACCTTTCTTTTCTCCTTTGCTTTCCTTGGGTTTCTTTGCTGTTGCTGGCTTTTTTCTTTCCTTGAAAATTTTGAAAAATTGTTTCTCATGAATAAATGTGTACATGATCTGCAACTGTTGCCTGGTAAGCTCAGTTGGCGAGGCATAGACTCCCTACCAGACCAACCAGTAAGATCACAATGACTGGCTAAACACCTTCAGTTGTCTCACTTCAGATCACGTAATTGGGTGAATTGGCCATCACCTGGTCATGTCTCTTAAGCCTTGTCACAGTTAACTAGGTAAAGGCAAAAAGGTAAGGTAGACCCACACACAAGCCACATAGGGGCCCACACAGCCAGAGATTATCCCTGGTTTCTGTAGCATGAAGCAACTGAGAGTATTGCTACTCCCGCCTGGAAGGGATCCATGCTGGTCCATCGCAGGGTTACCCCCAGCAGAATGTTGCTGGTACCCATTTACATACCTGGGCCCTGTTGTTCAAAGCATGATTAAGCTAACCCAGGATTAAAGTGAACTTTGATTCCAGTTTGATTACTAATCAATAAAGACTTTTCCAAAATATTTTTGCCCATCAGTTTTGAATTAGAGCTTTCTTTACCTTTAGCTTAAAATTATCTTTTAAAAACATTTTCAATGAGCAGATGACAACCACGGTCAACTTTAAATCGTGGATTAGTGATAATTAGCTTTTGAACAACTAGGCCCTGGGTGGAAAGAGTAATGTGGAGTAATAATTCTTGTCTAAGGCAACCATACGATGGCAAAGACCTGGCCTCCAACCACTGACCTTCAGTTGTGAAGTCCAATACTCTATCCACACAGTTAACTAGTAGGGATGTTAAGAAACCCTCATTATTGTTCCAAACAAGAGGTTTGCCGGTTGGTTTGTACGTATTTATTCATGGTTGGGTTGGTGGGACAAGATCATAACTTGACTATTAGTGGCTACAAAAGGGGCTTATTTCCTCACCTCTCTTGAAGCTGTAGATAGAAATGTGCTAATGTTGCATATACCAGTAAACTGCATTATTATAACCAATATTATTGCCATCATTGCCATTGTCATTGCCATGATTATAATTACTACTGAATTACATTTACTAGGCCTGGAATTTTTCAGTAGGATTGCTCTGAACAAGCTAGTGGATATCTTACTTCCGAGAAACCTGCACACATTTCTTAGCTTAATGCACTCTGTAATAAACAAAGATTCAAGCCATTAACTTACTACTGGTTTCTTTGCTGTCTGTCTTCTTGCTCTGAGACCTTTTTCATCCTCATGGAGTTTGCGAGCTAGTTCAGCATCATTAATATCATGAGTTTCCTTCAGAAAAGTCAAACAAAATTAAACATACATGTAAAGTTTAGAGACACTTAGACTGTTTCAACCTTCTCTCCAGCATTTCTGTCACAAGGATGCCTGGGGTGGGGGCGGGGGGGGGGGGAATAGCTAGATGCTGGTAGGGGTTGTGTGATCTTGTAAGGCTTGACTGGTCAGAAGGAGAGGGTCACATGAAACAGCACCCTGGTCCTTCGGGCCACGGGGATTTGGCATGGGGCTTGCAATTCACATGCCTCTGTCTTTGTTGGGTCTTAAGTGTGTGACTACCTCTTTTTCAACAGTCCAATCAAAATATAAGAATTGTTGAAAGTAGAATTCTCAACTTTCACATTCATGCTTGTAAGGACTGCTTCAAACATCAAACTTTTGAGTTTTGATGTGGCAAAACTAATGCACAAGACCAAAAGCTATTAATATTAAAGCAATTTGCTAATTTGCATTAGGTTCGGTGCATGGAAAGTTCGACGCCTGAACTAGGCCTGACTTTATCTTCTGCAGTTGCCAGCAGTTGAAATGGAGGCTGCCAAAAAGTTCAAAAAAGATACCCCAAAAAGTAGTCTAGATACAGAGCTGTTCTTAACTTGACAGAAAAAGTAATAAATATTATAAGTTCCTAACTAAAACCAACAGTTTTTGTTGTCTGTGCAGTGAAATGGATGCAATACTTGATGCAACATTTAGGTACATGATTGTAGTGCTCATACTGTCATTCTGATTAGAAAATAATAATCATTATGTACTCACTTTATCTGAATGAGGTTCAGCTACATTGGATTCCTAGGATAAAAAATAAATTTCACTTATTGTTAAGTGATGTAATGTCTGTGTTAACTAATTTTGTTGTGAAAAGTAAATAAATAGATAATTTTTATTTTTTACCTTATTGCCATCTTCTTTCATTTTCTTTGGTGTGGGTTCATCATCCTAAATTCACAAAAGTCCATTATTTAATTTTTTTTTTCAACCAGGAAAAGCGGCACTGTACTATTTTTAGTACCTTGCTGTTATTCAGTGATCATCCCAACCAGTTTTTTCCAACTCCCATCATCTCCATTACTTAAATACTGGAGTCACTCTCACTTTGAGCAGGACATTTTTTCTGTTGCTCCCATCTATACACTCTATTGTTGTGAAGTCTTAATGAAAGAAATTATTGTTGAACACCAACATATAATTAAATTAACATTTTAGACTAAAAAGTTTGTTAGAGTTTTCAGTACTCTTCTTAGACCCTTTATCAATGATGTAATGACTGACCTCACCCTGATATACAAGGTGCTCTTGCAGTCTCATTATCACACGAGGCTGCACATTACACCATTGACAAAGGGACTCAGAGGAGCCCCTAGTGCTCTGAGGTTGGCATTAAGAATAAGAAATGAGAAATTATTTCTTTGAGTAAATAATCTAGAAACACTGTAACCTCTGACGATTCATCAGCTTCCTGGTCACTCTCTTTTTGTTCAACTCCATTCACTTCATCTGTTCCATTTTCTTGCTCTTTCTCATCCTCTGTTGATTTTTCTTGGTTTTCAATCATTTCCATTAACATCTTATCAATCTCTTTTTTCCTGAATAAGAGAATTGAGTTTGAAGGTTGAATTAACTGTTAATTAAGTAGCCCAAATTTTAGGCTCGATCACCAGCAGTTTTGGGAAATGAGCCCCCACCCGAGTGAGCAGTGGAAATCAAGCCTAACCTAATTTAAAGAATTGTTGCTACTACTTTCATCAAAAACATACTTTGTCTAATGGTTGTACTTTTCACCACTGTCAAATGTTGTAGCAAAACTCTGAGAAAACAGAGAAGTACAAGTCATGTAATTGGGTTCATAAGGTTATATTCAAGCCCTGTAACTGGTGGATTTTTTGACCAGCCATTTCTTTTTTCCAGGCCCAATGGTAGTTGATGGATTGTTGGTTTTCAAAAGGGGTAGCAATGACCTTTATGCTGACAAAGTAAGAGTCACAACCTTCCAGGATAGCTTAGTTTTAGGCTTCCTTGCATAATAGCATAGCTGTATTGAATCCCAGCACCTCAAATTCATCGCTACCTTGAGCTGAAACTCATTTCCCTGGAATGACGTTGCGCAGTTATTAACTATTGGCCATCTCAAACTCCTGTTATCTAAAAAAATTTATAATTATTCTTTTAAATGTGTGAGATGGCAAGAGTTTACTATTATTACTTTCTTGGAAAACTGAGCCAAATGAAATATGAAAGCAACTGGAGGTTACCGGTATTTTTTTTCAAACCAGTTTATTAGTTTTATTTCCCTTTCTCTCATATACCACACCAAATACCACTGACAGCATTACCATAATCAAGAAAAAAGGAAAATAAAAATCGAACTGGTTCCCATTTACGACAACTCTCCCAGATTGTCCAGGAGTCTCCTGGAGATATGAAACTAATCTCCCACTCTCCCATACTGGTCACCAAATCTCCCAGATGAAAGCAGCATTGAATCTTTTCTCTAGATTAGCCTAAGATTTTAACCCCAATTCTCTTCAAAATCCAAGACAGTCCATTTTTCAAATTCATTTTAGGGTTCCTGGCTGCATTTTTTCACCCTAAATGTTTTTTGTCATTATGACCACATAAGTGACTCTCTGGTTGGATCAACATTCAACCAAAAATACCCAATTGTGGGGTGATGGGTCAATTTTTTTGGCAGGGGTTGGGTTGATGGGTGTTTGGGTTGATTACTGGGGGGTGGAGAGTTTGAGCAAAAGAAAAAATCTCTTGATTTCAGACTCGAGCAGTTGGCATATCTGGATTTAACGATTTTCAAAGCGAAAACAAATTTGGGCAAGGAGATATATTCATTGTCTCCTATGCTATGAACTTCAGAGTTTGGGCAATTTGGTAAGACATTAAGATTTTAAAACTGCAAAAGGTCTATGACAGCTGGCAACAGCAAGTAGCCATAAAAATTCTTAAAAATCCCAGACATGAAGCTACCACGAAGACATATTTTCAATCTTAAACTCTCCTGCCCAAACGTAAATTTTTTGAAAAGTATTTCAATCATGATTGGAATTAGTCAATTGCTCTAAATCCGTCAACATTTTTGCATACTAAAAGAACTTGCTTTTGAAGTTAAGAAATTGGTGCATGCAATTAAAATTTCCAAAACAAAACTCTACTGAAAAAAATAACAACTTTCTATAACTTAACAATAAGTTTTCAAATAAAAATTTCTCTTGGACCAAATTTGTGCGTCTCTACCGTGATAACGGACATTAGCGCCGATTCGGAAGTGTTTAGAAATAACGGCGAAAGATGAACTTTTATACGTTGTAACTAGTCACCTTAGATAAGTTTTAATGATAAAATTAAAGTACATAAACGTACATATCCATGGAAGAATTCCCAGAAGGTTGCATTTTTCTTTTGTGGCTTGTCTGATATCCGACTGGAGCCGCAGTGAAGTTCATTCATTCCTCCGAGTTTATAATTAAATTTCTTCATCTCTTTATACAGTACGTTGTCTTTCACTGCTGCGGCTATACCGTGATTACGTTTGTCACTGTATATAAGTATATAAGCATACATGCCAGCACAAATTGGTTTTCCCCTTTTTTTTCACTCAAAACAAAATACCGAAGCATCAGATGTAAGCTTTACGTTACCTTCCTAGAAAGCTAACACCAAACTTCTCTTCCAGCTTAGTCCGGACAATTCTCGAGGTCAACTTCGAAAGTTCGCCCTCCCTTAATATGGCTGCAAAGCAAGATGTGATGAACAGATTACTAAGAGTGTTCCTGCAAAAGAGCTTGAGCTTAGCGGGTTAAATGTCGTTAAATAAGGCTGCTTTACCTGCTATTGCCGACTGAATTTCGGCATCTGATGGTTCGCCCGCCATTGTGTTTGTTGTTGTGCCATGTGTATTGAGCCTGCATGTGTTGAAAGAATTGCCCAGCGGGTATGATCCCTTCTGGTGAGGGACGGGACAGAGGGGAAGGGACGGGATGAGGAAGGCGGGACACGAGTAACTACTGCAAACAGCCTTTCTTTCCTTGTCTAAAAAACCTTTATTTCCATGGATTCATATCCAAAATAGATCTGACCGAAACGGTCAGATCCATCGGCTGGGAAGCAAAATCTAAATCCATCACTGTGAACCTGGGAGTATTGATGAAATGCTTTGTGGCGATCTTTACAGTTTAGCAAAGAGAGCGCTTTGTCATCCCAGTTACAAAATACACAAAACACCTACGGGCCAAGTACTACCTTCTACCTTCTGAGGGCAATTAAAACCTACAGCCAGAATAGCTTTGTTCCTAGAACTAAAGAAACAGTTAAACAATTTGCTTGCCAAACACTGTGTATTCGGAGCACATATAAGCCTCGAGGAGAGGAGTTGCTCCTATAAATATAGGAGAAGAAGAAGAAGACTGACAACAACAACAACAACAACTGGCAAGCACACGGCACTTCTTGTTTCTTTTTTGGAACAACTATCTAATCAATTAAAGGTAATTTACTGAACTGTATGTTGTTACACATATATAATGTCTGTATGCACTGCGCTGTCTTTGTGTTTTATAATTTTAAGAAAAATGTAAATTTGTAGTGTAATGTAAGAAGTAATGTAATTATAATCGTAAGTTGTGTACTGTAGGTTATCCTAAGCTATATACTTCCAGTAGTGTATTGTAAATAAGTCATGTAGTTAAGTTGTAAGTATAAGTAATGTATTGTAACGTGTAATGTAAGTAAGTTATTGTATATATTGTAACCTGTTGTTGAAAAAAATAAACAAATTACAAAAACAAAAAAAACAAAAAAAAAAACAACAACAACAACAGCAAGAGCAAATCGAGGATGACAATAAGGCTATGCACTTGATAAAAGTGCCACTCGCCTTGTACTATGTGCTTTGTGTTCACAGGTGATTTCGGATTAAAGGAGGATGGGCATTGTGACTTTTGCCTCTGGTTTGTTTTAATCCTTGTTTTTTTTTGCGCTTTAGTGGAGCCTTCCCAAAATTCAGTCTTACAGCAAATCGATGAGAGTTCCTGTATATCCTTTTTGCCGAAAGATTTGATTTCAGCCACTGTGAAAAGTCTTTTGAACGAAAGAAACAGAAACCTTGGTCAACTTTTAATCCTGAATTAGTGTCAACCGGCTTTGGAGCATCCGGGTCCTAACAGATCTGCACCCGTGACTGAGCTTCGTGTGAGTTTCGTGTGAGTTTCGTATGAAGTAAAACCCAGCTGCACGCCCGGGGGGCGGGAGGGCGGGTAGCACGGTCATGTAAGGTAAGTCTTACTTTGGATTTTCAATGGATGAAATCATTTTTTAAAATGATTTCATCCCTCAGTGATCATTCAAACTCAGTGATCATTCAAAAGTGCCCTCAGTGATCATTCAAACTTCCTTAACATTTGACCATCCCTAACAATATGACCATTCCGGAATGAAAGCTACCAATGTTATTAGCAAGCTGTTTGAGCCCAGGCTATTCTTTGAAAACTAAATGCAAAGAAAGTCGTTTTAGTTTAAAGGCGCTACATTGGGAAAATGGCGCCTGGGAAAAGCATTGTAGTCTTAACTTACTTGAGATGATTGTAATTAAAGCTTCATTTGAGGGCAGGTCTTTGCTGGAAATTAAAGGAGATAACTGCTGCACTGTCAGTGTTTTGGTCCCAGTTTATCGTGCAGAAATTTAGTCACTACACCGAAGAATACGTACAAAATTTTAAACGTGTTTGGGTTCTTGCTTGTCTATTATGTTATGGCTAGAAAGGATTTTCTCTTCATCGTACCTGTTACCTGTAGTTTTATTTATTGATGGCAATGAAATAATTGAAAAGAAATATCCGAAATATAGGAACTGCACGTGAATAGAAAACAATTTTAATGAATTATAATGAATAAAAAACATCGCAGTTATGAAAGCAATTTAAGCAGCTGCCATAGCAAGCCTAAAAAAAATTCAGGCTTGAACAGCGTGATTCGTAAATCGTTTATAGAAAAAAAAAACATTTTGCAGTCCAGACGACTGAATTACGTGCCTATTCCCACCCATGACTTATCAGTTATTAATGTAAATGTTTGGTCTGTAATACAGGCACAATTCAGTTTTAAACAGGCACAGAAGTATTCCGATATTACACCAAAAAAATCCACTACCAGTCCTCGTTGTCTTCTTACAGTTTACATTTTCATATAGAACCTGGTAATGGAAAAAATTTGAGATAGTTTTGAGGTCATAATTTTGAAAGACATCAGATAATTTTTTAGTGGGTCTCCAAAGGGAGAAACTATGCGGTGTAGCTTATTTATTTAACTAATGGCCGGGAAAGCTAAAAGAGAACGTGAATGTTAGCTTATACAATTTTTTCTTAAATGTAAATAAATTTGCTAAAAGCGCGCCACTTAACATTAGAAAACTTCATTTTTTAAAAATTCCTCCGACATAATACGAAAACGCCTTTACCTTTAATTGAGTTTAGTTTATTTATTTAACAAATGGAGTGAATGTAAGCGCGTAGTTAGTATATCAGTATCTTAATGTATACTTAACTATCTTTGATAAGGAGTAATAATAAACACACTCGGCAGTGGTCGCCTAGCATAATTACTTCTTACGTAAACTTCCGTCCTACTACCTGAATCTTAAAAAGCTCTTTCTGTTATCGTGACATAGTTGTTGCAAATTATCGCCGGCGAGCTCGAATTGTTCTTCAAACAAACAACAAGAGAAGCTAAGAGAGTGCCGGCCCATTTTTGTTCCTTTGTTGGCAAATAAGTAAAAATTGCGTTGCGGTGTTGACGCTTTTTACTAAAGATTTCTGTGATACTTTTGGGCTACAATAAACAATTTCTAAAATGTTCCTTAGAGGTCTATGACCCAAGTGCACCTCGCGTTTAGCACATGCGTGATTCGAGAATTCTTGCACCGACCAAATCAGATCATAGAGTCCCGGAGTTTTGAATTTTGACAATTGAGTTGAAGTTCGACCTATAGAAGGTTTGACAGGTTTATCATACGAGTTCCCTCTTGCCGGGTCAATTTTGTAGGACTGAGAGCAAAGCAAGAATCTGGCAGTGAGAAAATGTATAGTATAAAGGAACAGTTCTTCTTTTCTTTATTTCTCTTAAAAAGGACCGGTGAAGCTTGAAACAACAAGTCAGCACACTTGCTTTTAGTTGCCCGCCGAGTGGGAACACAAGATAGCAACAAGCGTCGTAGGCCTGGTCTAGTTATTAAACCATCGAGGACAACAAGGGTCCGGAACTGTGTTTAAAATGAAAGCGTTCCTTGAGCTATAGGGGTAAATGTTCAGTAGCGTCCCTAAACAGGCAGGCAGTCAGTGCAGGGGGTGAAGACGTGGGTAGATTGTAATCAAGCTTTTTAATGAATTATGAAGTGTTTATGTTTTACCTGCATTCTTGTAGTTTGTGATGAAGCTGGATGTACGCCAGTTTTCAAGACCTTTCAGCAAAGAGTTACTTGGCCCACCAATGTGAGTTGCGAGCTTTTTTTCTTTCTTTTTTTTTTATTCTTTTGTTTCTAGTTTCCACGCAGCTAGCCTGCTCCAGTCGTTCTTCGGATTGATTATTGTCAAGAGCAAAGGAAAGATTTCGTCTGAGGATCAAAACTTCGTGACATGATTTTTGCCTTGCCCCCACCCCCTTTTCACAGGTAGTCTTCTTCCCCTTAACATTTTTTCTTTTCAAGTACCATTTGTTTCCTCGCACTCCACCGTTTCTCATTCTCCCGACTGAAGGTCTGATCGCCGAGAACATCGCTGACCGCACTCATCCTAGCCTGGTGAGGGAATGCCTGTGGTACATAATGGAAACAGCGGTTCAAGTGGAGCTAGAATCGGAGGAAAGCCCCAAACTGCAGCTTCTTCTAGAAAAGAATCTGCTGGCACATAATGATTAACAGGCAAGCTTTAGCCTGGCTTACTTGGTGTCTGCACGCAAAGAACACAGCTGCCTTCACAAGGTGCTCTCTAGTGCACTCTTCTTAGGCAAACGAGCTTTGCTTTCCATTTAATTAAGTCATTAAATTTTAAAGGAAAGTATCATGAGCGTCAAGCACTGAAATGCTTCTCATGTAAATCAAAAATACGATCGACCTGATAGAGGTATCACGCTAAATTCAGTTGAGAATGAAGCCAAGATGGACTATGGCTATTCCAAGTTATTTCTAGACTTGCCAGTACAAGACAAATTATATAGTTTATCCCTCTGAAATACACTTGACCTACATCACCGATACACTTTGGTTACACTTACTTTGTAACCACAAATTGGCTTAAATGGAAAACAAAATTACTTCCTTTGCCACCCACCCAGTTAAACGGAAATTGGCCGTGTAATGACAGAAGGTACTCTTTTCTTGTGCCAGCTTAAAAATGATATGGTTCATAATCACTGAGTTGAGTGCTGTTGAGAGTAAGATCGAGTTTGTCGGTTAGGAGTTCACGGTCAAGACTGAAACTTAACTATCAAATTGCCTTTCCTTACGCAACTGCCTAAATCGACTTTATGAAGATGGCTGTTCAAAGGCGTGTCTGCAATTTTCTTTTACCCCTGAAAGTAAACAGATTTCAAGCCGAAACTTAAAGTGACAATTTAACAATTTATATTTGTTTCTGCATGGTACCTCTAAATGAACTTGTCGAGCCCATATTGAAACGAAAACGTAGCACTGCTTTGGGTGACCTCTAGAAAGCACTCAGTACAGTAACTCATTCGTTAGTTTCAAACGTGAACTTTTTGAACGTCGCTTCGCACCCCTCGGCAAGGTATATCAAGCAACCCGCCAGTGCTTTACATGAGTGGTCATCGCCCCTCCCCCTGCCCCTTGGTTTCGCAGACCCCCCCCCCCTCCTCCATTGGTTAGGTAGACTATGACAGACAACCTACTATGGCTTGGTATCCTGTCCGGGGTTGAATCAAGGGAAAATCATTTTCTTTTGGTTGAGTGTATTACACTCCTAGCATTAATGGCCGGAAGTTTTGGAACTTATTCTTTTCACTAAGGAGCCAGCGGAGATCAGAATAACCAAACTCTGTACAAATTCAACTTTAACTGAAATAAAAGAACTCTCACGTCGAATACTTCAGTAGTACTAGATTCCATTTACAGACACAAAAGTTAGAAACACAACAGCATAGTAAACAGAACCATTTGAAAAGAACTGTTCAATAGTTCACATTTTATGCTTCCAACCGCCGACACAAATGTCAGTTAATCCCATTGCATGACTAAAGGATTGCATGCTTCGAGCAATCTTTGACTATAAAAAGACCATGTTTTGACCTTTTCGATCCTTTATCTTACTAACAAATCCTGGTAAAAATTAGATCGACCGAAAAGAAGTACGAAACTTTTTGTTGGCGGTTCCTAGCTACGGGACATGCTCAGGCTCTTGACTACAACATCAAAAGAGGTCTGTTCGATTTCCCGCAGCACAAGATGGTGTGTCCGGCTAATGGCTTTCAGTAAATGTCTTTTTATTATTTTTCTTTAAATAATATTTTAAAAGTTGATTATCGCCCGCTTGAGCGTTTCGTCTCGCCTGTTTGTCAGTTCCAACGCGAAAATAATCGCTTGAACGGCTAGAACATCTCTGAAACTGTGTCACTGTCATGTTTGAAATACACGCACAAGCAGTGATGCACAAGGATTTTTTCCTTTTTCGAATTTTTGCTCTTACGTTTGTGTCCGCTCACTTGTTCGTCCCTTTTCACTATTTATACGACTCAGTACTGAGCAGGTAGTTTGGATCACACTGTAAGTCTAGATTGAAAATATATTTGTGGAGTTCACTCGGATCGTCCAACTATTTTTAGTAGAGAAGTCGCTTGTGTTTCGAAAATTCAACGTCAGGTTTAGTTATTAAAATGTCGTTTCAGGTAATACAAGCTTTACTTCGTGTAAACCAATGTTAACTCAAAATACAGTTCACAGGATATGTTTTTTCTTCCATCCCGGTGGCGCAGGAGAAGCCCTTTCGAAATTCACGCAACTTTAACCTTGACTCCAATTGAAGCGGTTTAGTTCAAGAGCAAGAAACTAGTATAGAGCGAAAAACAAACCGAGAACCAAAGGACAATATTGTCGTAGGCTGATCCAACTTTTCTTTCAATGCTCCATCTTTTTCACCTCGAACTCTAGTTTCATCACAATTCGCAATTTAAGATTTCATCCACACTCAAAAATTAGAACCACATTACTGACTTGAAATTTGCCTCTTGGTTGCAAGGCTTAAATCGTTATCAGTCTTCAATTTGCACAACCCAGCACAAACATTTGACCTAGTGCCTTGAGCTATTTTAAGAGAAAATCCCCAAAGCTTAACCGGTTTAATTTTTTTTAGGAAAACAGCAAAAGTAGGGGTATATTTTGAATTCTAGCAATGATCGAAGTGTACGTCTGCTGACCAAATTTGGTGATTAGCTGAGGCTTATCAAAACACTAGTAACAGGCGATGAATTCGTTAAGGAGTTTTTCTTGGCAACTCAAATAGCAGTCATAAACATATTGATTAAATGTTCTATGGGTGTTCGAATGTTTTTTATCTGTGGATTTCATTTGAAGTGGTTGGTAGACCAATCGGAAAGAGATCGAGACACAATCAACCTTTGAAACGTTTTGTCTGCGAAGTTTTTTTTGTCTTTTGTGACAATCTTTAAAAAACTTTCGAGCCACATTATAATAGAATTCGTGAGTCATACCACGCAGAGAAAACTTAAAATAAATAATAAATGATTGAGCATGATAATTGTGACACCCTTTAATTAGTTTCATAGATATCTGGGCTCGATTCATGGCTTAATCCTGCTTTTGAAGGAAAATAGCTGAATCTATCCTACAACCATCTGTCATGTCGGAAGTGTCCGAATCCAGAATTACCAAGTTGTGTGGGGCTCAGAGATAAGAAAGTAATGTTATACTCCAGTCAAATACTTTGGGATTAATAACTTATCAAGCGATTCCACGCGGTCGCTCGGTAGTTTTGTGTTGAAAAAGACCACCGAGAGGAATATTTAGGTGGTCTTTAACGAATACGAATTGCCAAACATCGCAAAACCAGCGGCTTTTTAACGACTTTCAGGGATCTCTCTTAAGAAAAACAGATTCCCGATAAGCAAGATGGAATGTGCTAGACAACACGCAGGCTAACGATGGAAAAGTGCTTGGCATAAAATATATTACATCACAGCATTCCCTAGATATCTAGATCTTTATCGGTTGCGAGTTCATGAGGGGCAAGACAGCGTTTGAGATAAAAAACCTAAAATGTGAAAAATGTATCATCTGTTTGCAATACAAAAGAAGGAAAATCGTGTTTTTGTGAAAGAGTAGGCAGAAGTGTCGTGCAGTGTTGAACATATCGTCCTCAATCGAGGTTTTTGTTAATTAACACTGAAAACTTTCAGTGAACAGCGTCCATTCAAGAGCGATTCAAGTGCCGGCTTAGCAGTTTGTTATCTGGCGCTAACAGTGAACTTGCCACAAGTCATTTGAGATCAAATAAACAAATCTGTTTCGTTTTATGAGATGTTAACTACACCCAACTACAACTAACCTTGACCGATGACGAATAATAATAACTTTGCACATTTCTGCACGATTCTGAAAAAAAGGAAAAAAAGTCCTGGCAGATATTCTGGATGAAATCGAAAACGTCCAATGAATATGGAAGCTTTCCTGAGAAAAATTAGGGATTTACGCTATCACAAAGAAATACAGTGGCTCATTATTTTCTGTAAACTATTTATTATAAGAGTAAACAGAAGTTAATGTTATAAATAACATGGAAGTTGTGCTAAAATATCACGTAAATCCTTTGATTCCTCATGTATATACATTATCTCGAGTGAAAAACACTCGTTTAACAAAGCAATTGAGACTAACTACGACATACTTAATATATACAAGTACGACCCATACATCTCAGATTTACCTAGTTAAATACACCGATACGGTGAGGTTCAGGTGAAATGATCTTACGGTGATATCAAACGATTATTCTTCAGTTCTTATGTACACTGCTGTGAGAGAGATGCGGCGATTTGACCGCACTTCATCATCAGCCCGTATTATCCGGGAAGTCCATACGGAAAAATGCTGTTGTCTTAGCCTATCGCATCAGCAAAACGCGTGTTAATCCGTTCACCTTAAAAAGTCGTTAATAGCACCAAATACTTTGACATTTCGTGAAAACATTACAGGGATATTTTCTCATTATGAAAGTTGTTACAGATGTTATAGATGCGGCTAATCTGCTTTAATGTTGTGTTTCAGTGTATTTAACGTCCCATAAACTCTTGGGTGAACCACTAACTAAAACAGATAAAAGAGATCGATGAAGTTTAATACCGCCATCTGAAATGACACTAAAATTGTATGAGGTGTAAACGTGAGGGTATCCGCAAAAGGTTATAGATTTCCTTTTCTCATTTTCCTGGCTGGAAAATACATTAATGAGGTTATTACGAGTTTGGCAATAAATTAATTGTACCGCTAGCCTTCAGCGCATTTCTGCTTATCTCTTCAATTGCTGTAATGTACAAATTGATCCTAATTATGCTTTCTAGAGGTATTTTCGTAATTGTCGTGGAATAGAGTTGTTGTCTCTGGTCCAAAATGGCGCGTTGTCATCTGCCATTTTCGAATGTGATGTTCTCCCTTTCTCTTCTTGCTCTTCCCCAGTTTTTCCAGTTCTTCATCCCTTTTGAATTTTATTCTACGGTTCTGAAACCAAACTTTGACTTGCGCTTCGGACAAGTCGAGTTCCTTTGCTATTTTCTGTCTCTCTTCGCCGACTATGTAGTGATTTCCGAGAAAACGTTTTTCCAACCTTTTTAGTTGCTCAGCCGAGAAGGTTGTTCGTGCCCGTTTCTTCTTTGGCGGGTACATCCCGGGATCGTCTAAATCTCCAAACTCAGGCCCGTAAGGAAAATATTCCCCTGGTAAAAGGCAAAAAGAAAACATATTAACATGAAGTTGGGTTAATTAACTGACCGCTTGGAAATTACATCACCGCAAATAAGGCACATCCGTGCATGATTAGAAATTGGGCTGTGACTAGCCCATTTATGAGACTGGGTGACAAGCAATTTTTCAACTGACTGACTTTTGTATCCTACGGTAAAAAGTTGCATGAGTTTTGCTTGTATTCTCTTTTCAGTACTTAAGTGTTAAGTGTTGCTTTATCTCAAGCCAGGAAACAAGTTGTTTACTTTCTCTTTCCGGTCAGGAATTGTTAAATGTTATAGTTAAAAGTTCAGGTTTTCGGGGGCGGAATGTGGCGAATGGGAACACTTAAAAAATTTTAACAACTCTAGTAGCGTGTCCGTTTATAGCCAAACAACCCTTTGTTTTTGCTGTCTTTGTCTTATTAAGTGTATTCTTTGTTCTGCGAAGCTCTGAGCGTAGAATTACATGGACAACGTAGTATAGTCAACATAAAAACAAGGGGCCAGAATGTGTAACACGGGCAATCATTCCGTTTTTCCTACAAAAAGCGCGAAGTTGTGCATCGAGAAAAGTGCGCTAATCCCTTCTGTAAACTTGTACACAAAACATAACAAGCCATATAATTGTTATGAAGAAAGACAGCCGTTGGCGTATAGAAATATAGACGGAAGATTTCGTGTCAGATAACTTGATAAAATTTGATCTTGAGGTGGCTCAATTTTCGATCTCGTTTCTTTGATCACGGTAGTATACTTTATGACACAAGACGATCGATTGCTGTCGTCCGCTTAACGATGTTTTTGAGACGGAATAGAAATGACTTCATCTCGTCTCCTTTCTTGATAATTCGTCAAATATAACGCACGCAACTTTAATGAAGCAATCAATCAGTTCTTATACATACGCGCACTGAAAAATTGTCGCTATCTGTGCTTAAACATTCGCTTCGGCTTTGACGCTAGTTTACAGTTCTTCTGCCGCGCTGTCGCCGAGTGCTAAGCAACATATACATCAAATGAATGGATTTATTGGAGGTTAAACGGATGCATTCGCGATATTATTCAAGATAGAGGCGGTTTTAATCAGTCACGATTTGCGAGCGTTTAACTATTACGGGCTGTTAAAATTCGCACCTCGAGTACGACATAGGCGTGCAAATTTGCGTGCGCGTGTCACTTCTAACAGCTAATTTACACCATCGTGTTTGGCTCGCTCCTTCCTAGAGTACGCACTAAATGTAAATAAACATACTACAGGGGCTATGCAAATACGGTAAGAAGTTTTAACAACATATAAATAAAACTGCGACAACTATTAAAGAGCACTTCGAGTTCAAATGATTTGATAAGTTCTTGAAGGCCGTCAAATGAGTCCAAGATGTCTCTTTTAGAAGCGCAGTCATTCAACTAAAAACAGATTCGGTCAACGCGCGCGCGATTTGAGTCGAGTAGCAAAATATTGGAACAGTATTTACCTGGGTTAGGATGGCCAAGATACTGCAAATTCTGTCTCTGGTGCCAGGAAGATATCCAAGGAAGGGGCAAAGTTTGGTTAGCTTGTATGTCTGGCATGTAACTTGGGTAGTTCATTTCATTGGAATACATGACTTCTTGTAGGACTCTTGCCGATGGCACGATAGGATTCGGGCCCGAAGCGTGTGGCTGACAGACAGAGAAAGGTGGCCTAGACGAACTGGTATTAATCCCATAACCAGGTTCTTCAAAGCATGGTGGCACAAGAGCCGGAATACTCATACCGTGGCTGTTTTGCAGCATTTTGCTGGACAGTTTCCTTGTAGAATACTCAATTGTGCTGGAAAAATCTGGCCGCACGTTTTGTTTTTGAGCGAGTGTGTTTGTATGAATCCTCTCTTCTCAGCTCGATGCGTCCGATAATTTTTGCCTGTTAGCTCTTTATCTCGACAATCGTAGGTCTGGAGTGCATTTAAGGCCGAGGGGGGTTTTACTTAAAGGGCAGGCTCGTTATTGGTCGAGACATTTCTTTACGTCCTGCAATGTGTCATCGTGATGGGTTGATGAAGGAGGAATAAACTCCCTTCTCAAGATGCACAGTTTCGCGGCTTGAAAACGTAATTATCAGATCGCATTTCGTCTCAGCTGGCGTGGCAAAACCTGAAGACCTACATAATTGTAGTTAAGAGATAAGATAAGAGAGGGTCTTTGTTTTTATTTGCACTGAAATGTTTGCTTTAGGAGGTAAGTTTTAAAAATGTAAGACAAACGTTTATTTTGCAGAATGGATCACGGGCACATGGTTTTCTGCCCTAGGGATCTCTCAACATCATTTCCGAAGCGTGCGAGGTTTTTTCACACCACTGATAGGTTCATGGCGTTCTAAATACTGCTAAACGACTGTTGCACGGGCGTCAAGACCACCAACATTGAGAGTAGGGCTGGAATGTACGCGAGCGTCAAACGAGATTCCGAGAACGCTATTAACCAGACCCTAGATTCTGTTTCTAAGAACATTAACGCTGCAGACTTCCTCGACAAATAATTCTCATTTTCTAGAGGGTCAACAAGCCATTTAGGGTTATTTAGCTAAGAAATCGGCTGAGAAGTGCTTTCCTGTAAAGTTAAGTTGTCGTTCGTGATGCGTTGGGTAATAATGGCAGGGTTGTTTATTCAATCCTTTTCTAGTCTCCAAAAAGTCGATGGTTATCGTACTTTTGCGGCGAGATCTGCTTACGCAGTCAGAAGATTCATGCATTCGAGTTTCAACGCCTTCAGGAAAAACATCTTTCAACGAAGCGTGCGTTTACTGTGCTACAATTGAGTTAAACCGCGACTTGTTGTGTTGACGAAAAAGGATTTTTTTGGTGGCCACTTTTGACAGTTTTAAGCTGTTGGTGATAAATTGACTAGCACCGAAACGGAAATGTGGAGGTTGGCAAAGGTTGACAAAGGTTGACAAAGGAAATCGCCATTTTTCAGTTGTCTATTGTTTGCTTGATAATACAAAGGCCATAAGCTATTTTTATTCCAGTGCAGAACAGATACAGTGACATTCTCTTATCAGTCTGGAAAAATATACTTTGTCTCTAGCTATCGCGGGATGTATGAGAAGAAAACTAATAAAAATATCCTTAACTAACCGCTGTTAGTTTGGGAGAATTACATTTTTTTAAAATTAAATTCGCTTCTGTTTTCCCTAGAACGGTCAGATTGTTGTTTGCTTTCTGTTTTATTAATTCAGGTCTGGCAACGCAGTTTGAGCGTCTCTCATTCGGCGGGGGGGGGGGGGGTAGGGGTACTCCCTATAGTGGGCTATACGGGGAGGCTCTGCCCGAAAGGGGTTGCTTTTTTAAGCTCGTGGAAGAAATGGTGGCTAAAGCGAAGTATATGAAAGGCTGCCACATTTTGGCAGAAATGACTACGCAACTGAATCAGAACGACTGAAAACCCGGGAAAAACGTAGCGATTATAGGAAATTCTATTGTTTTGGCTTATCCTTAAGGTATAAGAAAGAGGTCCGATTTTGCGCTAGGTATATTAAAGGGGTACCATTTTGGTAAAAATTAGTATATTAAAGGGTAAGGGTTTGAACCTCCGGGCGGAGCGTCCCCGTACAAAACTTTCTTGAGTAGCCCCCCCCTCCCCATCCCCCCGGGCTCTCATTTAATACTGATTTATTTTTACTGGCAAAAAGCCGCACAAATTCCTGTTCTCTCCTTCAAAAAGCCAAAATATCACATTTCTTTCTGATTTCCATTCACTTCGTTTTTATCGATGATACTTTGGATTCCATAAGCAGAAAGACTAGCGTTAACTCAGTGTGGGGAGGAAGATCAGTCGAACCTCTCTTTCAGTACGGGCACCGAGTCGCATATAAACTCTATCTCTGAAAAAAACCTCCTTAAGCTTACCCCTTTGGTGTTAGTATAAAAGAGGTTCGAACCGTACTTTACAAGATCATTCTTGTATTTTTTCCTCACTGATACCGCTGTAACAATTCGCTTGGTGCTCGTGTCAGTGGAGAAAGAAAACTCCTTTTGCAGTCTAACTTTTCCTCAGTCGAGTGTTTTGTTTGTCAGATGAAGGAGAAAGTGTTTTTGAACACTGTTGACAGGGCTGAATGACTAAACTTCTCTACAAAAAATAAAATGAAATGAAACAAAAAAGATTACCTAAATTTCTATCTTTTTGTGGTATTCTGAGTTAATCAGAACAGTACTTCAATTACCGAAAAATATAATTATTGTGTGATCAGATGTACAGAAGGATATATGAAGTTATGGTGTAAAACCACTGCAAAAACCGTGTACGATCAATCTTGCACAACGTCGGATCAGAAAGATCGTAATCTGTCCAAATTGATAAAAATGTAAATGGTTGTCAAAATGACTACTGCAGAGACTGATCAAACAACGTGAAAAGACGTAGGTTACAATATTTCGGCTGGCCAATACCAGTCTTCATCAGGTTTTATTGAGGCAAATCACGAATTTACAGAAATATATATGTAGTAAAACAATGAGCGGAAGTTACATATATGACGTGGTATGGCGTGGCTTAGGAATGATAGAAAATAAACAAAAAAATATATTATATGCAGTTACAAATTACAGTTCATCACGTTTATTAATGCCTAGAGGCTCAAGAGGCTTAGCCTTGTGAATAATGTGAGCCTCACGTGCCTTCCTGAAAGAATCGCGTTCATTTTTAAGTTTTCCAATAGGAATAAGTAGCATATGGGTGTCGGAGTGATTATTGCTGAGAAAGTGTTCTGAAACCGCTGTATGGATATAATTAGAAGTAGGGTTGAGTACTGGTCGTCTATGTCCATTGAAACGGTCTTTGAGGCGACGCTTAGTGTCCCCAATGTATTGTAAATTACATAGGCGACATTGAATCATGTAGATAACATTGAAAGTAGTACAAGTTATATGAGATTTGATATAGTACGTTTCACCTGTGGAATGAAAAGTATATTGAGGGCGGCCATGTTCAATGCAGGGACAAGTGGTACAATTCCTGCTATTGCACCGAAAGGAACCGGGAGTGACCCGGGAGTTACTTGAATCGGGTATAGATATAGCTCATTTGTAATTATGCAATTATATTTGATTTGGCCAACACGTTTTGATTATCACTATCACTCAAATTTGCCATTGTTTAAAATTAGTTGTCGGCTACATAATTACGATAAGTGATTTTTAAAACGACGTAGATGGAAACATGTGTTTTGAGCCCAGGAGACTAGGATGTAAGACTCTATTCCAGTAAGAGGCCATGCGCTAAAAATGTTGATGATCGAGGGGTGAGTAATTCAGTGTAATTCAGTGTAAGACGTTCGTGGCCTCGCCACTCCTTGTGAAAAAAAAGGGAACCCTCTGGCACCCAAGGTACATTAGGAGAGCATCAGTAACCTATTCAGCTTCGTCTGGTTCAGTGGCAACTAATCTCATACTCCCTTCCCAATTTTACGCTGGTTCCAGTTTGGTGATATGGCCGATTCATGTTTTAGTTTGAGTAAAAAGATTTCATTTGAATTGTCACATTAGTAGAATGAACCACTCAGTCTCAAAACGTTCGACTCACCTCGTGCGGAGTAATAAACAACATCACAGAGACGGTACTTTTAAATGGTGGAATTTTAGGGTTTCCTTGACAACGGCAATGGCAAGATTATGGTCCCTTCAGACAAGTTGCTTGATCCTCGATAATAATTTTCTCGTTTTCTCTTCATTTCCAATTTCTAATTCTCCTCGATTTCTAACTTTCTCGATTTCCGTTTATTTGTAATCAAATTAATGGGTGGATCCTTTACCACATTCCAGTAGTTCAGTTCCACATTCCTGTCATTTTCCGTCCTCTCCTTTCTTCCTTTTCTTGCGAGAGGGACTGGGATAAAGTATATATTCCCTCGTCCCAGTCTCCGGGCTCACATTCAAGGCGGAGAAGTGTGCAGAGAGTCACGGAAGGATGGCTGGAAAACATTTTCTTGTAATTTTCTGCTATTTCTTCTGCAATATTGCAGTGAATGTTAGAGCAGATCTTCCAGCTTATTGTGGAAAGGAAAGCTATGCTTATACTCCGCTAAGAAAGGGACCACAAGGGCAATATACCCTGAAACAAGTTCATGTTGTTATAAGGTACGTGCATAGGTACAGTATCTGCAGCGTGTTAATCATTTCTTTTGTTCATAAAAATTCTTACTTAGGATTCACATCTCATCGCAGCTAACTAGCTAACTAATTTTTCAATGCATCCTTTTCATTTTATTAAAACCCGCTTAAGAGACTTTTTGTTTTCAGTTTCGTGTCTTTAGTATTTTCGCGCCCACAAATTTTTCAATTGATGGTCTTCAGACAATAGATGTGGTAAGAGTCTCCGGGGACAAAAATATCACGTATCAGTGTTCAAGATCAAAAACCGGAAAAAAAGGCTCTCACTGAATCCCTTTTTTGCGTTATAACACTTAGAAAAAACTGCCCCACAGTATTTCGTGCTAGACGCTCGATTGCTTTGATTTGACTGGTCACTCTTGAGGAGTTTATGTGTTAAACATTGCATGACTGGGGCATAAAGAGTTAACTGTAGCAAACTAACAATAATTCTTGATCACATGATAAATTACCACTAATTTTCTTGAACGTGTGCTTGCTTCAAACTCTTGTAACAACAAGTCCATGCACTGTTTTCATGATTTTGGCCTCAAGTTTTGCAGGTGAGGGCATTGCGCCACAGAGGTGTGGTGTGGCAAAAGGTGTGGTGTGGTGTGGTGGTCCCAGACAGCAGGGATGATTGCTATATGGAAGAAATAAATTATAGTTTTAGCCAGGTTATTTATAACTTGGTACATTTCTAAACAGGTCATGTTGTTACTTGGTTAAGGAAGTTTACACGAATCTCAGCAGTCTTCAATTGTCGTTATCCCATATTCTTATAAAACTATGGTGTGGAACCAAGTTTGATTGTAATATTGTTTGGTGGGCCGGGGCTAATAGGCCACTGCCTGTCTCGTGTTCTGCAAATGTTTCTTTTTCCAAGTGGGGGCCTTCAAGGTCATGATCTTCTGTGTAAGAGTGGGCAAAAGTGGGCCTTTTCCTACATTGTTTTTCCTGGGGAGAGGGCTAGGTTATATCTATCCATCCACTGAGTTTTTGGGGACCCTAGAAAGAAGAATTTTTGTCACCAATCAAAAATGCTTTAATAAAATGGTGGACCACTTATTGCATGCAATGATTTTCAAGAAGGACAGAACAGAAAAGGCATGTGGGTGACTGAAAATTAAGGCTTATACTTTGGCCTTGGACTCCCTGTGGATTTTTGAAACCTTTTGTGGATAAAAACAGACAGTACATTTCATGCCTGTGTAATTGATTTTTGAACTGTAATTGAACTGTTATTGAACTGATTTTGCTGATTTTTAGCTACTATACATGAATGATGGGCTGTTTTTGATAGATCAATTTCATGCTTCAAGTATAAATTAATTATTATATAATTAAGCTTACATGTATGTTCCACGCGGAAAGTAAAATTTATCACATATAAAATAGAAGTCTACAACCGTGCAGTTATGAACCTGCCGATTAATGAAACTCTAACTTCAGACTTGAGACGAGATATCTGGATTGATACGATAGTGAAAACGGCAGTTCAGTAAGCTTAGGGCCTAAAATAAAATAATGAAAATGGTCTCAAAGTGTCTTAGCTTTATTGCATGTTGTGAATGCAAATGCTACACTTAAAATCCTACCAGTCTCCAAAATGCTTGCTATGCCTACGTGCAATACAAATCTTCTGCTTTTTCTGGCTCTCCATTGTAGTTTTTGACACATTCTTTCGACGGGAATTCAATCTAATTCCACGCAACGCGAGCCATAAATGATCACCAGTAAGAAGTCTTTTTTACTCTACACAAAATGACTTCCTTGCAACGTGATTAATTACACCCTTCGTTCGAATATTAAAGAGCTATTCAAGGGAGCCAGTCTCACAAAAAAACGAAGACTCCATGTTTAATTCCATGATAATAAAACGCTCTCACATCTCATCGTTTTCATCGCATTGAAACTCGATTGAACCCAAACACATGCCGGAGGCAGTGACCGCTGACCAGTTACTCTGACGTCACAAAACGTATTTCCGCGGTGTCGTGGGTACCTGGGAGAAAATGATGTGGGAAGATATACCAGTAGCAGGAGGGATGGGAAGTGGGATTCCCAAGGTGGCGGTAAGTGGGAGGAATAGGGAAAAAATTACACAACATTGCATAATGTTTTGCAGTTGAAAAAGGGTAAAGAGGGGCCAGCAAGAATGGGGTGGAAACCAGGATTGAAGGGTAGGGAAAGTGGGAAATTTAGACCCCCCTGTTCCCCCTCTTGCTAGCTACCCAAAAGTAGTGACTTCCCTAAGCTAATACCAGTACAATACTGCTTAATAAGAAGGGTCTTACAGTTTGTAACTTTTATAAATTTAAATGTAATTGACTAAAAAAAATCAGCCTTATAATGTTATTTCTGTAATTCTACAGGCATGGTGACAGGACAAGAGCAGGAGCAGCACCGTGCTGGCCTGATGATACTGCTGAGTGGGACTGTCTGCTGTCTTCGGCTTCCATACCGGTCATCAAACACGATATCCATGATATAACTGTCAGCAGGGTCTACAGAGATGGTATATTCTTACATTGTTGGGGGGGGGGGGGGAGAGGGAGACAAAGATGTAAGTTCCTGGGCCTCCATGGGAAACTACCATTTAGAAGTAGTGTGGTTGCCTGTGTACTTTGAAAGAAACCCTTTTTGTGGGCATGGCTACAAAGGTTACCTCTAAGGGGTGCCAAAACAGAAAGTAGCTGAATTGAAATAGGCCATAATGGTTTCAAGAAGTTGGCAGTTCCCTCCCCTATTCCACTTTTAGCATTCACTCCTGTTAACATGTTGCAGTCAGAAACCCTTAATTAATATTAATATATTGTTAATACTGTTTCCCTTTTTGTTTACATGAAAATTGCAGCTTACATCCCAAACCGTAACGACATGAAAGGGGATTGTGGCTTAGGTCATCTTACTTTTAAGGGTTATAAACAGCAAGAACTCAATGGAGAGAACTTGCGCAAGGCATATGTTGACACTGGCTTTCTTTCTCCCAACTATAATGTCCACGAGGATTTTTTTCGGACTGATGGTGAGTTGGTATATATAAATATGTTTTATTTTCTTTAAATGATAATCTGTTTCCACCTTACCTGAAAGGTGATTTATGCTTTGCGATAATTTTTTGCTAACTACATGATGGCAAACGTTTTTTTTTAGAATTGTATACTGTTTTGTGGTGATGACCTATGAGTTGTCAAAACTTCAATGCGAATTGTGGTCTCAAAATTATTAAAAAGAGACTTGTCTTGAGCATTGACCTCAGGGTGAAAGGCTCAAGTGAGTAGGTTTTTTTTGTGGAGAGAACCACAGCCTTGCATTGAGTCCATAATCACCCAAGAGTCTTAAAACACAAAGTGGCAGCTTAATTCATTAATTTTCCAATGCTGCCAGTCACCTTTGCAATAATTTGCCTTCAATTTTCTGCAATGCTGCTAATTTAAATGCTTTTAGAAACATATGTATGTCATACAGGAAAGAATGATATTTTGGTTGTTCCAGTGTATGTTTTATATTTGATGTCTCTAAGTGTGATTGTCTAAATATCTCTGTTTTTATTTTGATTCAAAGATATGTCAAGAACTAGACAGGTAAGTTTAATCTGTCTTGAATTCTTTCCATATAGTTAACTGCTTTAGGCAAGTGTTTCCCTTTTATCTGTTTGTCCATTGTTTGTTCTTTTTACTTCAATGATTACTTAAAGGTAAAATAAATAAAATTACTGTAAGTAGAATATTTGTTGCTGTTGTTTTTGGTACTTATAAAAGCTCGCATTTTATTATATTTTAAATAAACTGTTGTATTCTCTACAGTCTGCTCAAGCTCTTGGATTAGCACTGTTCCCTCCTGCGGCACCCCCTCAAGGCAAAGCAGAGGTTATTGATATTCATGTCATGGATAAAGATCTTGATGACATTGAACCAAATCCACGGCAAGTTTTGACTTAAATGCAGTTTTCAGTAGGTCGGGTTGCGCTCTCAACAACACTAACTACATTTTTATACATTTTGACAGGATGAGTGCATTTTCATTTAATTAAAGGGTGTGTTTTGAGCAAGTTTGACTGTTTTTATGTTTTTGACAAATGTCTGTACTTTGGGATACTTCTCCTTAGCAACCAGACCTTAGAGACTGAAGCTAACAACAACAACAACAACAACAACAACAACAACAACAACAACAACAGCAACAACAGACAACTGTTCTTCAGTATTATCCCTTTTACCAACTGACCTCCCGTGGTTGCTCTAGATTGAACATTAAAGAAAGTAATTTTACGAGTACTGGCTTTATTTGATTTACTAGGTGTTAAGAAAGCTAACTGTTTGAACTTTCGCTCTTTACAGACTTTGTCCCAAGTTGGATCAGTATGAAAGGGAATTTTATGCTAGTGATATGTGGAAAAAGCACTACAAGGAACAAACAGTACCACTGTTTGCTGAAGTTCAGGAGGCACTTGGTTTGAAATACAATTTGAGTAAGTGACTTATGATAAATGCTGCATTTAGTCCCAGAGGGAACCCAGCTTGGAATTCTTGAACTGTGGAGATTGTGGACCTTGGGGCAGGGTTCAAATCCCATATAAAATAATATGATGAGGGTGCTTGTTGTACCTTTTAGGGGTAAAAGTTTGTTGTCTTGTACCAGGGAATTTAATTCTGAAATGTCCACTGTTAGAGCTATCATGGTACCTTTAAGGGTATAATCATGGGGAATATGATCGGAAACATGATTACCGTCAAAGTTCTCTTTGCAATCACTCTTGAAGTGACCAGCTCAAGATAGTTATGACCAGAACTGCAAAATCCAGTTTGAACTGTCTCTTAAACTTTGTAATTAAAAGCTCTCGTAAGTGGCCACAGCCTTCTCCTTTGCTTTTAAGTTCTCGTGAGTGACGTCCCAGCCATACCCGTTAATATAAGCATTCACGTCGTGATCAAATTTAGAATAACACATGACATTAGTGCTAATGGTTTGTTGACAAGTTTGTACATTTGCGAACCTCTTCTGTAGAAGGCAGTCATAAACTATTTGATATTATAATTACAACAATACTATTAGTAACCATTAACATATCCCAAGCTTTATCCTAAAAGCTCACATAAGCAAGTGCTTCATCACGCAGACACTTACAAGACCCCTTTCTCGTAAGCGAACAGCTCTAGTTGCAACCCCTTTTTTATGAATTCTTGAGGTGGTTGCTTATGCGGGCATTGACTTTACTTGTCAGAAATGTAATATTTAGTCAATTAAGTCACAAGGCTCAGCTGACACTAGTGTAAGTCACTTACTGGTGCATTTAGTCCCACTTTACAATGATTGAGCACCTTGAAAAATGCATCTGTATGTTGTTTCTTGAAGTTCAGAGTTCACATGTTATTAATAGAGGATATTACAGAGCAGTGAGAAGATATGAATTTTATTTTCGAGTGATAAAAATATTTTACAAACAAGAGCAGTGAGTGAGTAAATTTAGCTTTTTACCATGAAAAAATAAAATGCATATCTCCAAGCTGCCAAGTGATTTTCGTTTTATTAAATAGACAAGTTAGAGTGTTTTAGACTTTGCACAAACAACTGCACAGGACAAATGTGAGAAATGATGTCATTGATATCCTCACAAGTGAGAATATGGAAAATGTGCTACCCAAGTCCCAATTATATATCGTGTGAACTTTAGAAGTGGTCTATTTTCCACTAAAACACTCTTTTCTATATAATGAAAAGGTGTATTTAATGAACAGTTGTATAGATGCTATGATGTAAATGTCATTTTCCCATATCTTACCCTCAGCTATTGATGGGTTGATTCACATTGCTGACTGCTTGCTTACCCACATATGCCATGGCTTTTCTATCCCATCTGCTGTCACTCAAGACTTGGTGGATCGTATTGCTGCAGAGCTAGAATTCACTTGGTACTCCTTGTACAGTTACCCATCTATCCAGGAGTATTCAAAAGCTGGCATTGGTTTTCTGATTGCTGAGATGTGGCAGGTAAGAATTGCTAAGGGATCCCATTTTTTGCATGGTGTCATAGCCTACTTTCTGTTGCAATTTTGATGTGTTTTGTGAAATTTGCCTCATGAAAAAGGCCTTTTCGTCTGGTATTATACAAAAATTATACATATTATTATTATACATATTATACAAGATCATAAATCACCTTTGGTGGCCAGCGGAAATTGTAGAGTATACTCAGCAGTACTTTCCCGTGTTGTTGTTTATTATGCTGTGCAAGGTGATTCTAACTTATGAGACTGTGGTGTTACCATTCAAATGAAAGCTGTTGAGCAGTACTTTCCTGTGGTACTGTTTATTATGCTGTACAAGATGGTTTTAACTTGTGAGTCTGTGGATGAAATCCTAAAGTGTGACCATTCAAATGAAAGCTGTTGAGCAGTACTTTCCTGTGATACTGTTTATTCTGCTGTACAAGGTGGTTCACGTGGTGGTGTAATGGTTAGTGCATTGGTCTTCAGATCTGAAAGTCAGGGGTTCAACGCCCAGTCCCTGCCATCTTGTTGTTTCCTTAGACAAGAAACTTCACCCCACGTTGTCTCTCCACCCAGGTGTATAAAATGGGTCCCGGTAACATACTGCTGCAGGGTTGTCCACAACTTTTTAAGTAGCTGGCAAAAATTTCTAAGTAGCTGGATAGTGATTATCGAGTGCCAAAGGCGATCCCTTCTAGGGGAGTCTGGTGGCATGCCCCCAGGAAATTTTTACATTTTAAGTCCCCCAGAAACGGAATTTCCTTGATTCTGAGCACAAATTTCCAATCACGTCAGTTCCAAAAGAAATCGTAATTTTAAAACTTTTTTTATATAAACTCATGCCTTCAGTGGTTTAATCTACATGTAATTCCCAGAACTCAACGTAATGAACTAATAATCGTGTGTCTCTGTGCCAACCAGATTATTTTTAAGTCAATAAACTGCAATGGGAAATAAGTTTCATTTTCATATATCTGCGCCAGTAAAGGAACAAATAATTTGTCTTTAAAAAATATAGATGCCACAAAAGTAGCCAGCACAAACGACCCAAGTATCCGGTTAATTCTGCTGGCTGCCGGCTGTTAGGGATAACCGTGCTGCTGGGGGTAACCCTGCGAAAGACTAGCATCCCATCCAAGGGGGAGTAACAGTACTCTCAGTTGCTTCATGCTACAGAAACTGGGTTAAACTCTGGCTGTGTGGGCCTCCTTGGCTCATGTGTGACTTAACCTTTTTACAAGGTGGTTCTAACTTTTATCAATGTGTATTAAATCCTGTAGTGTGATCATTCAACCGAAAGCTATTTCACTGTATATTACTTTTCAATTTTTGTCACGTAGAAACTTTTGAAGATATATTTACTGGCATTCTTAACATTTGAATGGCATAATAACGTGATTTGTTTTATACCGTCATTGGTAAGCAAAGGTAACAGATGTATGATAATGATAATATCTTTTACTTTTTTCTGTTCTTTTAGGCAATGCAAGAGGTTATACAAGGAGAAAGATTTGAAAAGTTCTATCTTTACTCTGGACATGACCACACAGGTATGATGAGATTGAAAATGGGGAAAATTGTGAAACCTAAAAAATTCAAATAAAGGAGTGCTTTATTATTGATTGTTACCAATTGCTACTCGCATCAACTACCAGTCTTCAGGGGTTTCAATAAAAATTGAAGTAGGCAGCTGGTTTGAGTAGAGTAACCGACTGTATCACCTTGGGGTTTGAAAGAATCTTCGTTTAATTACTTTAATTTAGGGCAAAAAGTAGCCGACTTTTTTGAGGGAAATAGCCGACGCTTTTCGTCGGCCGTCGGTGCTTATTGAAAGCACTGCAGTCTTCCCTTTCTATACAGTTTAATGGACCTGGAAACATAGTGTCATATTTTCTCCTGTAGTAGCTAAAATAGTTGCCCCTTAAAATTATACTATAATGATTTCCTCCCTTGAATAACCCTTCCGCCTTTCCCTAAAAGAGATTACTAAAGTAATCGTACCTTCCAGGCCCCAGTTGTTCAAAGGAAGGATAACTTTATCCATTGGGTCAACAGCTATCCAGTGGATAAAATGTACTCCAACCAATACATTTTTATCCATTGGTTAGTGATGTATCCAGCGGATAAAGCTATCCAATCTGTGAACAACTGGGGCCTGAACAATCATGCCTACAGTAGAACTGTAAACCGATCACGTAAGAATTGGTGTCGCTGAAGTTCATAGTTTGGTTTTCCTTGTTCAGTGATGCCACTCCTCCAAGCCTTCAATGCAAGTGATCGCAAGTGGTCCCCATACGCCTCCATGGTCCAACTGGAGCTACTCCAGGTCTCTAACTCCACAAACACGGACTACGCCGTAAGACTGCTGTACCATGGCCAGGAACGTCGCATCCCCTATTGCGACAGCTCTCCATGCTCGCTGGCTCAATTCAGTGAGTACATCCGGGCTATTACTCCCCAAGACCCTGATACGGAATGCAAGGTGACCAAACCCGAGATCATGACTGGACCAAGCCCACCACGTTTAGGCAGAACACGAGTGCTGTTCTAAGAAGAGACACACCCTAACACGTGGGGAACCAACAACCACTTGGACCCGTGCGTGATTCTGGAACTCAAGTCGGAAATGGCATTTTCTAACAAACAAGACATTAATTCAATTTGTAATGTTTAGACGTTAATTCAATTTGCACTGTTTAGATGAATTAGAAGACTGGCTTACTGCGCCTTTCAGTAACGTACAAACTCAGGACCCGGTCGAATTAGCGCCAACTCCGGGCAAGAGAAAAGTTACCAAGGTACTTCTTTTTCCTATCTGTAAGCCTTTCTGCTTCTATTATGAAGTAAAAGTTAAAAGGATCCACAGTCAAAATGAAGGATAAAAATACTTTACTCGTAATCTTAATCCTGCTTTGATCAGGATCCCGAAGGTGAAAAGTTTACTAACAGTTGTGTGTACGCTGCTGTCAATTATCTAAGCGACCTTATCGTGAAACAAAGAAGTATGGTTCAACAGCTTCTAAAGGTCATGTTCGTGAGTCGTGATTCGTGCATTTTCAACGTTTTTGTTGGCTTTTTTATTCAGGGTCCCATGGTTGTCATGGTAATTATGATTGACGGCAGTTTTTAACACGATCGTTCGTTGAATTTGAACTTCATAGTTGGCGTGTTTATATTTAAGGTGCAGTAAGCCATTGCTTTTACTAAGCCAAACTAGTTTTGATCGGAGGGAATGTATTTTTAATGAAGCTTATTTTGAAAATGTTAAAAAAAAAAATCTAGCGAAATTTGAACCTCTCTACGGTTACCTCCCCCCCTTTTAAATCGTCGTTTTTTAATAATCTGTAGTGTGTGGTACTTCTCGAGGTTCATGTTTTTGAAAGCAACTTGATTTGGTAGGCTATCCTTCGGAGACCCAAGGGCAGATAATCGGAGCTGGAGGAACATAGGTCGGGCCATGTCGGTGCAAGCAAACGTTTTCGCCGCCCGTTTTATCCTCCTCCCTCCTTCACGCCCTGGATTTCCGAGGTTGGTACCAGGCTAGTAGCTTTGTAGGTGCTACACTAGTGGACAACTTAGAAAACAAGGTAGTTGTTTTATCAGTAGCAGTCGTCGCGACTTTAATTTCGTCGGAGATCTATAGAGAGGGACAAGTTTTGTCCGAACCTTGTAAACGTAGACTGGTTATTAACAGTCCTGTGTGTGGACACGATGAGATGTTTTTGTAGAGTAAGAATAGAAGCTTTTCATCACTCATGGTGTAATAATGATCTTACAAAATAAAGCAAACAACTTCGTTATTCATTCACAATGCGCTTGTTGGTTCTTCTAGTTTTAGTTTTAATTGCCAGTTGTCAACATACAAAGAAACAAACAAACAAAGCGACTGAGGCAAACCAACCGTTGGTATTAAACTGGACTATATTCTAAAGCATTTCACTTTTCCACCCTTGAAAGCGCCTACGTTTGAAACTGTGGACAAATCCCAAACGTCGTTCTGTAAAATATTTCGAATCATACACAATCACAGATAAACTTTAATTTGAGTGGTCCAACTTACACAAATTGCTTTCCACAGCACAATAAATCAGTACCACAGCAAAGCCCTGCTCAATGTTTTGGCTTTCATTTGAATGGTACGCTGAGTTAATCCTCCGACTCAGGCTAGAACCACCTTGGCCCGACCCTTAAGTACTGTAGGTTACCGTGATCATTGTCCCCTTATTGATGAGTGCTCCCGTTTGAGTGAGTGAGCGTTAATAGCTTCCCATCTGTGCAATGAGCGTTATAAATAAGCACCCTGTATACTAGAAAGCGCGGCGGTTGGTCTCATGCTAGGCCAGTTTACATGTTTTACCAAAGGTCTTGCAAACCGGATTACTAGTTTCATAGAGAGTACAGCTGATTGATTGACTGATTGATTGCTTGATTGATTGACTGACTGATTGAGTGATCGATCGATTGATTTTGCCATTTTGCCTTAAAATTAGGTATGATTTTTTCTTCCAATCTGAGATTGGGTATGGTTCTAAGTCAGTGAACCAAGAGAGGAAATAATCGTATTTATTTAAGACAGCATCAGCAGCCCCTCCCCCCCCCCCCCCACACCAGGCCGCACATTTAGGCCAGACTAATCCGCTTCAACTGCGATCTACAATTAATACACGATAAGGCCATGGAAGCGTTTTTCGTAGAAAGAGGGAAAACTCTCTTACCTGTTACAGATGAGTCATTTGAGAAAATCAAATAATACAATAAAAATTTTAATGGATTTGCCGGATCAACGTAGTGGTACAGTGGTGGAAGAGGGATGTTAGCATGCAAGAGACTCCGGGTTCGATTCTAGGCGTGGGTAGGTAATTGCATGTTTCTTATAGAAAAAATTTCGATGACTGTTAAAACATTTTCAAAGTGTCACTAAAATGGCATCGACCGTTTACGAAGGGGAAATTTGCCTCGCCGGCTTCTTCGCCAAGGTTCTCGCGCGAATTTCCAATTCAGGCTAGGCTAAAAGAAATTAGGATTGTCTTTTTGTTCCCGGGGTGTTGTGGGCGTTGCACCATATCATATCGTTATCATTTCCTATCCTTCGTCAAAGTTTTAAATGTGATTCTCTTGAAAGAAAGGTAATCTTAGCCTGGTATTGTTTGACGAGTCGCGACATGCCATCATTGCGTACATCAGTGACGCTCATTACTTTTCACTCAATACGGATAGTATATGCGTATAAATTAAAGTTTATTGTTCCCTTAGGCGAAGGTTGTTTACAGAAGTCAGTGAAGATTGTTGCAGCTTATGTATCTTGTCTAAGGTGAGTTGTGCACGTGTAGCTTTTTGTGGCTCTAAGAATTTGTACGTTTTAGACGATTTGGAAATTATATTGTAAGGATGCGTTCGACTGGCCGCATTCTACATTACGAATCAGTGACGAATAAAACGCAGTAGTCTGATATATATATCTAAACTGATATCTGATTAATTACTTTTAAAAATACAAAAATTCAATTTCCTCTGTTCTATTTGGTTCTAAACTCCTAATTTAAGGTATTGTTGGGTCACTTTGTGTATTCTCATTCCAGAATATTGGGTCACTGTAATCGAACGCACCCATGTCATCGTTTCGCGAGCTCGATCTTTCAAAACACTTACAGTAATTGTCTACAGACAATCCATCACATAGCAACAGTATTCACAAATAAAAGAACACAAGAGGAAGTACAATACGAGTCTGAGTTTTACATCTTTTTATATTTCTAAACCTCTGTTGCAAAACAACGACCGGCCATAGCACTAGATTCTCAGTGATACGACACGGGGATTGTGTATAAGAGTCGTAAAAACATGCTGTTTTTTTGTATGGATTTTTTTAATGAGCTTTCCGTATCAATTAAGCGCTTTAAAAGCTATGAGATAGTGAGGACTCGAGTGATAGCAACTTATGCTTTTATGTTTAAAAATCTCATTAATCTAATAGTCGGGCTCATCTGACGTTCAGGGAACTTTCAAATGACTGATGACCAGAAAATAGAAACCACGTCTCTACCGACATGATTTATTAAATACAGACAATAAGATAGTTAAATTAGTAGCATATGCTATTATATATCGTTGTAGATCCGGCCATTCATTCAAGTGTCTCTAGGTCTGTCTCAGTATTCGAAGTATTATCTTGTAATTGCCGCGAGATAACGCGTAAACCCTTGAGCTGGCAAAAATTCTCCATCGTTGTTGACCTCTTCAAGTTCTTTAGAAGATCTTTAAAAGATTTAGAATTTGTTCGTTGTTGTTGTCTAGCAGAGGACTGCTTATAGGAAATGTACCAAAATGTATAACTCGCGAAAAAGCGACATCGAACTGCTCACCAGCCCGGCGCCCTCTTTACCGTAGTCGACGGATTATACTTCCTGTTGTTCACGAGACTGCATGTCTCACAATTGTTATGGATTACTGTGTCATACACAGTACGCCTTTATTCCTAAGAGAAGGACAGCACTTGTTGCAGAATTTGGGACTCGCACCAAAACGTTTCGGTATTTCAAGTACTCAACTTTAACCGTCGATATGACCTTTCTAACATATAGCATAGCATTCTGCATTCCAGCGGCATTCACAACATAAGCCAGGGGTTTTGATCAAGCCGAGATTCTTGCAATTTAATAGCCTTATACACCCTTCATATTATATTTGTGTCGCCAGGGTTTATTTTGTGCCGGCTTGCCACTCAGCCAGTTTTCAAGTGTAGCAATTTTGCAGTGAACAATGACTGATGAACATCTTTCAATACTGTCTCGTTAGCAATATCTTTGGTAATGTAACCGTTTGAGTCAATCATTGCACTTCAAAACTACTTAACCTTAGAAGCAGATTGAATTGTAACAAACAACAGCCCCACGCCAAGGCCTGGGGGATGTGATGGCACAAAAGGCATCTGACAGTGGCCCCGAGAGCCTGAATTTTATTTGAACTCAAAAATCTAAGATAAACAAACAAGACCACAGCACAGCGACAAACTGTTGGTTGAGAAGTGCCGTACATTTTGTAGACCAGGATGAGTAATATACTTGGGAAAAGAAAATATTAAAGGCAAGCTGATCTTTACGGCAGTTAAAAAAGTCGGAAGCTACCCACGTCTCCCCCCAGTCCTCCTCTTCTCCCCCCCAAAAACAAAATAAAAAAAAAATTTCGTTCCCCCCAAAATTAGTTCCGCCAGTTTGGAAGAATTAGGGTACCAGGGTTAGAGTATTAGACAAGTATTTACAATCCAGCAAAAAAAAAAAACCCAATGCAAAATTCTTGACCGTTGGATTGACGTAAGCCCGAAAGGGGCATTTTAAACAGAACAACCATTTACTTCATTTTAAACCAATTATATTCTAAAGCATTTCAGTTTTCCACCCTCGAAAGCGCCTATGTTTGAAACAGTAGACAAATCCCAAATGTCGTTCTGTAAAATATTTCGAAACATACACAATCAGAGATAAACTTTAATTTGAGTGGCCCAACTTACACAAATTGCTTTCCACGGCACAATAAACCAGCAGCACAACAAAGCCCTTCGCAATGTTATGGCTTTCATTGAAATGGTACGCTGATTTAATCCTCCGACTCAAAAGCTAGAACCACCTTGGCCTTACCTGTAGGTACTGTAGGTTACAGTGATTAGTGTCCCCATACTGATGAGTGCTCCTGTTTGAGTAAGTGATGGTTGATAAGTGGCCTTCTATGCAATGAGCGTTGTAAATAAGCACCCTGTGTACTAAATTTAAGCGCGACAATTGGTCTGATGCTAGGCCAGTTTACATGTGTTACCTAAAGGTGCTACAAACCGGGTTACTAATTTCATAGAGAGTACAGTTGATTGATTGATTGATCGATTGATTGATTGAGTGATCGATCGATTGATTTTGCCATTTTGCTTTAAAATTAGGTATGATATTTCCTTCTGATCTGAGAATGGGTATGGTTCTAAGTCAGTGGACCGCGAGAGGAAATAATCGTATTTATTTAAGACAGCATCAGCAGCCCTCCCCCTCCCCCCCCCCCCCCCCCACACACACACACCAGGCCGCACATTAAAGTCATAAGACTAATCCGCTTGAACTCCGATCTACAATTAATACACGATAAGGCCACGGAAGCGTTTTTCGTAGAAAGAGGGAAAACTCTCTTACCTGTTACAGATGAATCATTTAAGAAAAACAAATAATACAATAAAAATTTTCATGGATTTTCCTGATCAACGTAGTGGTACAGTGGTGAAAGAGGGATGTTAGCATGCAAGAGGCTCCGGGTTCGATTCTAGATGTAGGTAGGTAATTACATTTTTCTTTTCTAATAGAAAAAATTTCGATGACTGTTAAAAAATTTTCTAAGTGCCACTAAAATGGCATCCACCGTTTAAGAAAGGGAAATTTGCCTCGACGGCTTCTTCGCCAAGGTTCTCGTGCGAATTCTTAAAGAAGTGAGCCTGCTCAGAGGCTAGGTCCAGAGAATTCTACTTTTGCTCTTGGGGTGTTGTGGGCGTGGAACCATATCATATCGTTATCATTTGACCTATCCTTCGGAAAGGTAATCTTAGCCTGGTATTGTTTGACGAGTCGCTCAGTACGGGTAGTATATGCGAATAAATTAAAGTTTATTGTTCCCTAAGGCGAAGGTTGTTTACAGAAGTCAGTGAAGATTGTTGCAGCTTATGTATCTTGTCTAAGGTGAGTTGTACACGTGTACCTTTTTGTGGCTCCAAGAATTTGTACGTTTTAGACGATTTGGAAATTATATTGTAAGGATGCGTTCGACTGGCCGCATTCTACATTACGAATCAGTGACGAATAAAACGCAGTAGTCTGATTTATATATCTAAACTGATATCTGATTAATTACTTTTAAAAATACAAAAATTCAATTTCCTCTGTTCTATTTGGTTCTAAACTCCTAATTTAAGGTACTGTTGGATCACTTTGTGTATTCTCATTCCAGAATATTGGGTCACTGTAATCGAACGCACCCATGTCATCGTTTCGCGAGCTCGCTCTGTCAAAACACTTACAGTAATTGTCTACAGACAATCCATCACATAGCAACTGTATTCACAAATTAGAGAACACAAGAGGAAGTACAATACGAGTCTGAGTTTTACATCTTTTTATATTTCTAAACCTCCGTTGCAAAACAACGACCGGCCATAGCACTAGATTCTCAGTGATGCGGCACGGGGAATGTGTATAAGAATCGTAAAAACATGCTGTTTTTTGTATGGATTTTTTTAATGAGCTTTCTAATCAATTAAGCGCTTTAAAAGCTATGAGATAGTGAGGACTCGAGTGATAGCAACGTATGCTTTTATGTTTAAAAATCTCATTAATCTAATAGTCGGGCTCATCTGACGTTCATGGAACTTTCAAATGACTGATGAATAAGAAAATAGAAACCACGTCTCTACCGACATGATTTATTAAATACAGACAATAAGATAGTTAAATTAGTAGCATATGCTATTATATGTCGTTGTAGATCCGGCCATTCATTCAAGTGTCTCTAGGTCTGTCTCAGTATTCGAAGTATTATCTTGTAATTGCCGCGAGATAACGCGTAAACCCTTGAGCTGGCAAAAATTCTCCATTATTGTTGACCTCTTCAAGTTCTTTGGAAGATCTTTAAAAGATTTAGAATTTGTTCGTTGTTGTTGTCTAGCAGAGGACTGCTTATAGGAAATGTACCAAAATGTATAACGCGCAAAAAAGCGCCATCGAACTGCTCACCGGCCCGGCGCCCTCTTTACCGTAGTCGACTGATTATACTTCCTGTTGTTCACGAGACTGCATCTCTCACAATTGTAATGGATTACTGTGTCATACACAGTACGCCTTTATTCCTAAGAGAAGGACAGCACTTGTTGCAGAATTTGGGACTCGCACCAAAACGTTTCGGTATTTCAATTACTCAACTTTAACCGTCGAAATGACCTTTCTTACATATAGCATAGCATTCTGCATTCCAGCGGCATTCACAACATAAGCCAGGGGTTTTGATCAAGCCGAGATTCTTGCAATTTAATAGCATTATACACCCTTCATATTATATTTGTGTCGCCAGGGTTTATTTTGTGCCGGCTTGCCACTCAGCCAGTTTTCAAGTGTAGCAATTTTGCAGTGAACAATGACTGATGAACATCTTTCAATACTGTCTCGTTAGCAATATCTTTGGTAATGTAACCGTTTGAGTCAATCATTGCACTTCAAAACTACTTCACCTTAGAAGCAAATTGAATTGTAACAAACAACAGCCCCAAGCCAAGGCCTGGGGGGTGTGATGGCAAAAAAGGCATCTGACAGTGGCCCCGAGAGCCTGAATTTTATTTGAACTCAAAAATCTAAGATAAACAAACAAGACCACAGCACAGCGACAAACTGTTGGTTGAGAAGTGCCGTACATTTTGTAGACCAGGATGAGTAATATACTTGGGAAAAGAAAATATTAAAGGTAAGCTGATCTTTACGGCAGTTAAAAAAGTCGGAAGCTACCCACGTCTCCCCCAGTCCTCCCCTTCCCCCCCCCCCCAAAAAAAAATATTCGTTTCCCCCAAAATTAGTTCCACCAGTTTGGAAGAATTAGGGTACCAGGGTTAGAGTATTAGACAAGTATTTACAATCCAGCAAAAAAAAAAACCCAATGCAAAATTCTTGATCTTTGGATTGACGTAAGCCCGAAAGGGGCATTTTAAACAGAACAACCATTTACTTCATTTTAAAAATAGAATTGCTCTTTTTATTCAACAGGTCGGAGCTGAGGTTAAACTAATCAGTACACAAAGTTTTAAGGCCATACTCCTGTCAGGGAAGGGACTCAACATTGAACAATGCAAACGAGGCAAGGAAGGTCAGGATGAATTTTCCATACAAATCTGAATAAAAATACTATAGGCGCATTTTTACAGGTTAGTCTCAATCTGAAGTTGAATTTTCACAAATACCACCAGGAAATTGCTGAATTCTGAAATATAACAATACATATAGTTGTGAGTAGTTCATCTTCTCACTGGTATTTGTAAATATTTTGCTTCAGATTGAGACTACCTTGTAAAAATGCGTCTTTAGTGGTTTTGTTCAGCGGTGTTGGTGAACTATTGAACAAGCCATGCAATCCCTGTATGTTCTATATGACCCCACGCTTTTTAGCACAACGTCATTGCGTGCATTTTCAAGCGTTATGATCGATTTCCTGGTGGAGAGCCTTGATAAAACAACAGAAGACAACATTTGAGAGACAAGTGACGACTTTTAATGGCTTCATAGCCAACGCAGCAGGCGTGCTTTGATGGAGGGGGAGAGGAGGGGAGAAAACCGCCAGCCCCTCTCTGTTTCTTTTTTTTTTTTCCTGTTTCCTTTCCTTTCCCTTCACTCAAATTTACCTGGTACGCAGGGAAGTTTCTTTACTGTTCGACCAACTTTCAGCTTGTCACCCTTTCTTATTCAACACTTGTCGCATTTTGAAGTTAACTGTTGTCAACTTTTTGTAATCTCAGTTTCTAGTCTAGCAGAGTATTTTACTACATGACGTTTGTCGCATATTGTAATTGCATTTTGTACTGAATAGATTTGTTGCAAACATTTTCAGCGATAGTGACCAAAATAGGTAAGATCACTGGACAAAATCAGTGAAGAAAGAAGCCAACTGTCCGAAATCGAGACATACAGTAGAACCTTGCAATAGAGCCTTTTTTACTCACGGGACCAGTAGCTATGTAAAATTACTGGAACAAAAGAAAGTGTTTACATAAGAAAAGACTTCAACTCCCACAGCATTGGCTTGGCACACCAATATGGCCACCGTGACGTTCTATGAAAACTCTCTATATGGATATCATTGGGACTAGAAAATGTGTCCGTATTAATAATGTGGCCACAATAAGGGAGTTATCTTAGGGAAATGAATGGACCGGGGAAAACGAAACTGCCGCGGAGAAACGATTGCAACATTTCCATCCACCAATTAAGGGCAATGTTCAACGTTGATTTCAACATGTTATGCACGTTTGGCCATTAAATGATGTTGGGTGAAGTTAAAGACGTTGAATGGTGTCGAACGAAATTTGATTGACATCAAATTGTCAAACCCCGTTTTGATCTAACACTAGGGAGCTTTAGCAACCACGACGGCAACGCGAAGGAAAACGTCACTTAAAAATGACTTCACAATCTTGTTAACTTCTTCGCGATTATTTTAAGGCCGCGGGTGACAAGCTGCTCATGAATAAATTTATAAGGCAAAATTTTGGTGGAAGTCTTACGTTAAAAAACTTAAGATCTTGGTCGTTTGGGAGCCGATTTCGATGAAACTTAATAGAGGGCTTGAGGAATGTTGGAAGTGCAACAAGGTTGTTTTTCCTTTGATAAATTGCGTTTCTTTGCGATGCCTTGAGCTTCCAAAGTTAAGATTTGGTAAGACGCGACTTCGTGTCCAAGTTTTCCCCTCGTGGAGAAGACAACGCTTCTTGATTTTGCCACTAATTGATCAGTTAAAACCTCTATTGTGTCACAACAGAAGCCGATTTTGTGATTTCAAGTTCCACTGAAAGTTATAAGCCTTTAAATTAGTAAAATCGTCCTTGTTTAAAAGCTGAAGTCAGTTTCAGTGCCGTTTTTAAAGTAAAGCGTATATAGATTCTAATTGCAGGATAACACGACAGTGGAAATAAATGTCTTTTCTGGCCTGGAAGTACATTGCGTACGGCCATATTATCAACAAAACGATTTCGTCATTGGCTTTTCTCTACACTCTGTAAAAACACTTTGGTTGCTGCAGAAACCACTGAAACTAATGCCCGGCTAGGAATAAACTCTGGGAACTCGTTCTTAAATTGAAATGAATCGAAAATCCAGCGCGCTCTCTATAAGAACGACGACATTCTTGCGGTATTAAAACATCAAAACAATCGGCACTTTCGGTTCTTCTTAGGTTGATGGAAACAGTAAGCTGATTATGTGAACACAAGGGCTTTGATGTTCTTAATAGACCCTAAAAGAACTTTAACAAAGAAATCTCACAGCTGAGGTGCTTCCACTGATGTACAGTCAGAATAAATCATCGACTTTGAGATCAACATCCTCACCACAGTACGAAAGAAGAGAAGACATCGCAAATGTTCGTCGTCGTCTGGTTTAATAAGACCTAAAACAGCTCTACTTTTTCTCCTACTTGTTCTTTCTCACTGTAGGTCTTGGAAGTTTCGAAAAGATCCCCATTACAGCTGAACAATGTCAACATTTTGAGGCGATTTGTAACAAAAACACTGCGTTCGCGGGAACGCAATCAAGTCAATGACGTCACAATACGGTAAATTCGGTCCCAGTCCCCGGGACAGTTTTTAAGTGAAAAATAGGGTCTTTTGCCCGCGAAAAAAGAGGTTTTTAAAAATTTTAGACAGGTTTTAAGTTTAGAATCGTTTTTTATACACATCAGACTCTCGAAAACCGAAGAAAAAAATTTCGTGTCATATACACTTTAAAAAACCTGTTTTAAAAAAGTGCTTCTGTTGTGACAACCTACAACACACCTTTTTTACTTGTCTGCTGTGTCAGTTCAGGAAATTTTATATCCGGGCTGTATTCTTGGATACAAAATTGGTGGTTTTAGGGCTTCCGAAGGCTTATCGAAGAAACACGAGTGTTTAAGCCAAGAATATTTTATTATGCAAATTAGTGATATAAAAATTAAGAAGCTATTGTTAACACTCCAGAAACAAACAATAGGTTGCATGCAATCTAAAAAAATCGTGTGTTTTCCGTCTAAAATAAATGAAAGAAAAAAGCATTGGTGCTGAACCAATTAACATTTATACCACACAAAAAATAGAACGAGAATTTTACTATCGAAATTTTCAAAGCGGATATTTCCACTTAAACGTAGAATTAAACACTAAAACCAAAAAGAACGACGAAATCGAACTCTTTTATTATTTTCTAGTCTGTGGAGCAGTGTATATATACACAGAAAAAAACTTCACGGAGTTCCACTTACGAAAGACCCAGATGTTGATAAATATTGGACACAAAGTTGGTGATGTTGATAAATATTCGAGATAGAGATAGAAACACTATTTTATTTTCGTTTTGTTTTGCTGGAAAAATTCTAAAAAGTTGCAATTAACGTTTCAACTAACAGATAAAGAGTAAAAAGAACGGTACAGATATAACAAGCGAGCGCTCAACGCATTTACTGTTATTGTTATTATGAAAATTTTTATTTAACAATACTTAAAATGCATAATATTTCCTGCCACACGATTAAACGCACGAGCAATCATTGATACATAAACCAAAGATTTTAAACTGCAGAGCTCACTCATGAATATTTCGTGTAATGTCGCTATCATTCGTCACACTTCGTGGTTACGCTTTAAATAAATGAATACTGATGATAATAGTAATAATAATAATAATAATAATAATAATAATAATAATAATAATAATAATAAAAACTTTATTTAACGAGGGTAGCACGAAATAGTGCGAAGCACTAATAAACTCGTGGCCCTCCTAACTTTCTAACATATTTACAATGAATTATCAAAAAAAATATTTACAATGAGTTATATAAGAATCTAAAACCTACTATATAAATATAAATATATACATGTAATGAAAAACAAAAAGAAAGAAAAAATTAATTAATAAAAACTGAGATAAAAATTGAAATGAAATAATATAAAAAACTAAAAATGAGGTAAAAATTGCTGATTTATCAAAATTTCTGGCGCAAAGCACGCCTGAACGATTTAACGGTGACTTCCTTGATCTAGTCTCTCACCCGCGGCCTTAATGTAGCCAAACTATCCAGGAGCTGAATTTGTAAGGACGGCGTTACAGTTGAGGGAGAAAAACGAAAATTCACGATCACCGTCGTTTGTTTACGTTCTTCACAAAACTTTGAATTTGTTTTGTTTTGTGACGTTCTCGTCAGCCGTTGCCGTCGTGTTTGCTTAAGCTCCCTACTATTCCACGGTCCCTCTGTTCTTGGGTGTGAGCAATGATGTTGCAATAATTCGTTAGGCACGTGCAACAGCACGTGCATGTGTCCAACACTGCACGACACAAAAATTACATTAAAATTAAAATAATAATCCAACAACGTTGAGCGATGTTTAAGCGAGATGTTGAATTCGTTTAGCCACGTCATGCAACATCGTCCAACAAAGTGGTATTGAACAACGTTAGATGTCGTTGAATCTGTTTGACCGGAGTCTAATACTGAACAAGTTGACCATATGCGAAGCGGGTGTCCGTAAAATGGCGTTTGACTGTGCTAAACGATAAAACATTTTTTTCTAACATGGTGTTTGTTACACAAACCGTTCGGTGGCTAAATTAGCAAACAATGTTTGACCAAACATCGGACGATGCGAGCCCATACCACTTTTTTGCGTACTTTACTATTGAAAATTACGACCTGACTAGTTTTTGATTGGTTGCTTTTCCTCGTTCCCGCAAGCCTTGTTGGCAGAAGTGGCTCTGAAACGATGAAACATTTGCTCGTGAAGCAAAATGCTGGGTGAGGATATTTGATCTAGATCATCGAAACTCATTTAGATGCAAGGTTCAGAGAGGCGGCTAAACATTTCCTCCAACACGATATTGGACGAAAATGTGCGATCGTTTAGCCGGAGATTAATAAGCTCTAAAATCCAGACGGTGGACATATGTACACCCTAACGGCCTCTCTCTCATCTGCGTTAGTAATGTTGCGTGCAAGAATGAAACGGATAAACAAAACTGTGACAACTGTCACCTTAGGGTGCGAAACAATTTCATTAAATTGATCAGAAACAACAGAGAATCAGTGCAGGTGGTTTCATTTTTAGACCCTTCGAATCGATAAACATTTGTCCTCACGGGCAAAGGCTTGATCCGTATCTGTATCCGGTATAAACAATGCAATGCTGAGTCCGCTCGGAAAACGTTCGGCGTCTACGTGGCTTCATGTTGGACAAAAGTAAAACTAATTATCAGTTAGAATACATTTTGCTTGTACAACAGAACAGATAGATTCTTTTAGACGCTTAGCCTCTGTCATAAGCCTTTCGTGTCCAGGACCATATTTATTATTGTTGGAGACACTTGTCGTGCAGGAAGAACAGCAAGCCATGCATATTCTAATCCGTCGGTTTCGCAGATCACCTTATAAATCCTTTTAATCTTTTCCTTTAAGGTCTGAACAAGACTTCACCCTTTCTTTCCTAGCGTGTGGATATTGAGGTGATGAATGAAATCCTTTTAAGTTGTACCATCCTTTGAAATTAGTGCGATTTAGCATAACCTGTATCTGAAACTAAATACTTTTTATTTTGTAAAGGGTGACCGTTTTAAGTGTTTGATTTTGTGGGCAAAAATCTTTAAGAAGTTGTTAAATATGCTGCACGCAACATAGTGTTTCTAACATTTTGGAGTCTGTGGATGAAATCTTTAAAAAGCGTAACCGTACAAATTATCATATAGAGCTTATAATGTTTAATTTTCGTGTTTCTTTTAGTTTTAATCTCAAAGTGTAACCGTACAAATTATAGAGCTTATAATTTTCGTATTTCTTTAGTTTTAAGTACAAATTTCCTAACGCTTGTCACACTTGTGCGTTTGCTATTATCATGCAGTGTTAGCGCTTGCAAGTTCAATTAAGTGTTGAGTTTTTAGAAGAAAGCAACCGTAAACTTAGTTGATGTGCTATTTTTTCACATTATGTATGGTAAAAAAGAAGTTTGGTTCCTTTCACTGCCTCATTGCGTGCCTTACCTTATCGCGATGGTTATCAGTGGATCAAGCATTTGTCTCAATCAGGAAGAAAGGGTCACCCATTATCAAACGCCTTTATTTCATGATCCGTCCTTCGATTGGAAGCCCTTCAAGGCGCGGATTAGATCTCTGCGTTGACTGATTGCACGTTACTCTTATTGTTTAGCCGTAATTGCTGTACACGACTTGAACAAAAGAACAAAACCTGGCGACAAGAGTAATGCAAACAAAACTGTCTTTGTGTTCTCAAAGTAGTTGATATTCGTAAGTACAAAGCCGCATTAAGATTGCAAATTAATTAAATATCTGTGTGTCATGACCTCGTGTCTAATGCGGTTTAACCGAAGAAAGTGAAATTGCATTCGCATTCCAGTCCCAATTCAGTACACACAACGAGGAGCTTTACCCCTAAACAGCACTCAAACCGGCGTGGAGTGAAAAACTGAAATCGTTTGTTCTCGACTGCTTTCAACTTACCCCTGGGATTTTGCTGCGTCGAGTCTCCGTCGCCTAGCAATAGTACATTACCGGGTGTCAAACTGAGAGGAAATGCAAATCGTGTGATTCATTCGTGTTATCTAGACTCCACATAACAGACCGGCAAGACGTGCCATACCATGCGTATTTCACTTGCAGATCGCTGGGTCGAGTTTCATCCCTCGTGCAAGAAACGCGGCAGTAGATAGCAGAGTGGGACCTTCGTGCTTTCGTCTGTATAAACTCCTTCCCTGCTGAGGCCTTTCACATGATTGATTGGCTTCGTTTGCAGAGAAAGAAACCTCCGTTTGCTGCAAAACGTCATGGATGTCTCACAGAAGGTTTTAAAAATGTCCACGGGAAATTTTCGACCCAAAACCTGTGTTTCTGTTTCGAATCGTCCCAGGTAAGTCAGAGACGTTTCCTTTGACTTACATGGCGTTGGTATTTATGCTAAGTTAAGTTAAATTTTTTCAGTCCTGGAATGAATAGAGTTTTAATACCCGCAAATACACATGAAGGGAACACCCTCGACGGGTCTTTCAATCGATTGGTTTTGAAGGCTGTACTTGTAAGTGTTTATGTTGACCTTCCTCGACCTAGTCCTTTCATCTCGCTCTTCAGAGTGATTGCAGGCCACGTTTAGTGAACAATTGAAATTCTTAGTGTCGTGAGAAAGTTGATGAATACACTTTAGCCACAAGAGAATTGTGGATCATGTTTACTGCGACTCTCGTCAATCAAAGAGAAATCCCACTTTGATTCGTTTTTTAAACATAATGTAATCTCTGTCTACAATCTCTGATTTGAAGCATGCACTTTTGCTGTATCTAATTTAAAGGAGCCGATTTCATCACTATGCGTTTCCAAATTAATTTCTCGCTCTTATCATCACTGCAAAGTTTTGCAGCTGGTACCTTGATTGTACTCATGTTTCGTAACTCATCGTTTGTTTGCAGAACAGGTTTGTTTTTCTCAATAGAGACTTCACATTGTAATTAGCTTATCCTGTTGTCAGGTTAGGTAAGTTACTTAAGTTAATTTTCCTGAACAATTTATTGAACAACGCTGTGTATTAGCTGGTTTAGACATTTTGCTTTGGAGTCCATTCTCTGCGTTTTCCTCAACATCTACAGTTTCAAAATGTTCAATTGCGTCCGACAAACCTTGCATTACAACAAAGGTATTTATGAATACAGTACTCATTGCTTTTGTTGTAGTGTTTGTGTACAAAACATCTTCCACTTATAACGAGTTTGTCAGTTAAATATGCGAAGCTTGACGCGGAAGTGTTAACGCTGGTCTGATCATAACTTAATCCTCTCTCTTGCAGAATCGTTACTTTTGCAGGAGTCGTAACATTTATGACCAGTACTCACATAAAACCTTGAATCAGTACCTTTTGGTGCTGTTTGTTTCGTTTCGCAATGGACACGATGCACGTCTGACTTTTTTGAGTCTACCGAATCCTAAAGGAAAGCTATCACCGAGCAGCCTTTTCTGTGGAGCTGTTTGTTATTTTGGTACAAGGTCTTTTATAAAACTATTATGCAGTACTTTCAGCTAGCGTTGTACTGTTTATTAAGTAGTGTGCACTTCTGACCATATGGTGTCTGTGTGACAATGATTCAATTGAAAGCTTTTTAGCCGTACTTTCGGACGATGCTGTTTGTATCGCCGTGATCACTATAATAAGTAAAATTCATACACTGTTTTCCGAGTTTTAGACGTGTGGGCACGTTTGACACTGCGTGACTAAAGGCTAGTTCCAGCGGGCTAGGCTTAGTTCCTAACACTAATCCTTTCTCGTTGCATGGTAGAACTTGAAAACAAAATTTGAAGGTTTCAACAAAGTGAACACCTCTAGTGGTTTAAGCCGTACTTTAGGGATAGCCGTCCAACAAGGGCGGTGTTACAGTAGCAAACATTACCTCTCCCTCACAGACAGGATGCAGTCCATTCCCTAACCAAACATCGACAATCTAACGAAACCCCGATGCGCAACTGAGTACTTCACGGACAGTCTTTCAATCCATCGTAAGACAAATAATTGATTTACTCTTTGTCTTTGCGTGTTCATGCCCTCTCTCAGTTCGTAAACTGTGACAAATGGCTTTATCTCGTACTATACAACTGCATGCGTCACCGTAGGTCATTTCTCACGTTATGCTTTCGGTTGCTCAGTTTTACAAAGTCATTTTGGTTTGTCACTTCCACTGCTAGTTGTTAAGCATGTTCTCCAGGAGAACTAGTGCAAATAAGTCTCGCACATTTCTCTTAAACGGCTTTTAATTGTATTTGTAAGGATAATAAGTCATCTTTACGATTGCGTCATTTTCCTACAAATATCAGAATTCATTTTGTTTTTTTATTTTTGTTTTTTAATTTTGTAAGCCCGTTGGGTTAACATTAGCCCGAATTAGCATGAATAGGAAACTGGCAGAGAACGGAAGGAGTCTGGTAGCTGTAGTAAAAAGACACCATGGTGAAAATGGCCTATTGGGTGAGATTTGGCTCAAAAAATACCATTATTTAACTGTTTAAGCCAAAATATCAACCTGCATGTTCTCCTCGCTGTTCTCAATATATGACACTAGCTGGGAGAATTTACTTAAACATCAAGACATTTCAACTTAAGTGATCGTTTCTCTTCTTCTCATAACTTTTATGTTTGATCAAGTAGTGATGCTGTGAGGAGAAATTAGATGCTCTTCCGGCTATTTAAGCTTTAAGGGTTAAATTGCGAGCGTTAAGGGGGCCCAGAAGTCGAGAGAAGATTGGGTATCATCGAGGCTTTCAGGCAGTCTCAGAACAAGCTCTCGTGCAAATATTCCTTTTCGCCAAGGTCATGGAATTAGCCAGACAAGAAACGTGTCTAGAAACTAGTTGTAGACGCTATAAATCCTAAAATAAAACATTCGTGGCATTTTTGTTTTAATCCGCCTTTTCAACCGGCAGACACAAATATTGAAGCTTTGTAAATTTTTAATAGCTCTAAAATGTTTAATCCGATTTTGGAGACTTTGGTTACGCAAGGTTTAGCGTTTTCATGCAAAATAACTTAAAACTGAATGAAGTATTCGGTTCGAAGCCAACAGAGAAGTCTTAATCGAATATGCTTAGTTTGCTTTGAAAGGTACGTTCTTAACGACTATTAGTATAACCACTGCTTGCATGTTCACTCATTTAGAGATTTCGATCGTTCGCTGTTTCATCTGCATGCAGTTGAATATGACACGCAACTTACTGATGTCGCACTGCCAGCAGACTTAAACATAATTTCATGCCGTTTAATTTTGTCATTTGTGATAGATATGAATTAATCTCTAGTATTGAAAGATGACTTCATGTAGCTTGCTATTTCTATTCTCAACTCTCGCACTGTGGGAGACCAGTTGTTTTCTCCCTCCGAGTTGAATAAAGGTGCGCCAGCGAACCGCAAGAACAAACCTAACAAACTGCTCGAAGGAGAGAAGGAAATCTTGCGATGAATAAGCATCTTATCCACTTAGTAGCAAAGTTAAAGAAATTTTAAGCCTACGATTGACGCACGCCAAGGGCAAGTTTGCGGCACTTGGCTCAAGTGGAGACGGCTTCGAGAACTCAAACGGAAGGAACAAATGTGTGAAACTGCACGAGCAGCACAATGCACGCATGTGCAGTTTGCTTGCTCGTGCTTGCGTCCTCTTTTAAGAATCAAAGCTCTTGATCAAGGCATTCGGATCGAGAATAATGCTTTCTGGTATGTTTTTCCTTTATTCACACTTGAAACAAGTACAAAAGCGATATGGAATTGAAATGATGTTTAATCAAAATCTAGCATTTACGTTCACTTCACGTACGTTGTATATTCACTCGCGCTTATGCGTAAACCAAGCTTTAACGAGAATCTATTTACTGGAGTCTTTTTTCACTGTTTAGTATTAGGGAGTCTTTCCTGAGGTTTTTGGCCTGGAGGGGGCTCTGTCGTCGGGTAATTCGCGTGAGCATTTTGGCGGCAATTTGCTTGCCAATAAGTTAAGCGGGCCAAAGAGAACTGGGGTGAGTTGCATAAAACCTAACGCCGGACGTAACCGCTAACGTCACGTTAAAATAGTGACTTTGACTGAAGTGAACGTCTGGCGTGAGAAGTTACGCCGGACGTTAAGTTTTACGCAACTGTACTTGCCCCTGGAACGGTGCGCCGGGTTGCATCGCTCGCTGGGTCCCAAATTGGTTCCGCCGCCAACGTACGCTCGCCGATAGCTGAGTGAGTGAGCCGGCTCGCACGCTGACGGTTTTTCGAACTTTGGACCGAATCGATGGCTTTACGAGCACTAGTCTGGTACCGAGAACTCCAGAAAGGGATGCCGCGATGCACTGACAAATTAATTATTCTAAAAGACCGCCTCAATTTTAAGAAAGGGATACGAGTCGATTGCGAGCAGTCTCTTTCTTGTACAAACTTTCGTTCGTCCGTAGAATATGAGGGGAAAAAGACGACTGCTTGCACTCTAGGAACAAGAAAGTCAGCGCTACTTGTTTTTTTCCCTATTATATTGAGCACGCGCGACCACTTGCACAAGGTGAAAAGAAGAAGTCGCACTAGTGCTTTCGTCAATTGGTTCCCAATATAGCTTGAATTAGGTCAATATTCACTGAGGTAGAAAATGAACGATTTTTTTGTGCACCGGTTGAGTGCGTATTTGCAAAAGAAGGTCTTGAACTCCCTGCCTGATGTTCGTGAACTTTATGAAAGTTGTTCATCATGTTTCAACTTGTTAAATAAACAAAATAAATACCTTGTTTATTGTGGGGTTTTAATGACGCTGAAAGCACTATACAAGGATCATCTTCTTCATGGTTTAGTGATAAGCTTCGCGGCACTGGAATAGTATCAAAGTGATTGTCAAATGTTTTTTCTTAATTCTTAATTTGCATGTTGAAGTGATATCTCTTTGTTTGTCTTGGTTGCGTTTATTCAGTCATTTGTTGATGAATAATATAGGCGATGTGTAATTAGTGTTAAAAATAACGGTGCATACAGCTTTGCTGAACGTGGGAATAGCGTGTGTTGAAAATGAAAGCCATGAAAGTGTTTGACTGGTTTTTGCCAGTGTTGTGGTTAAAGTTGAAAGTCACCTGGTAGGCTCAAAAGTGAAGCGTTATGGAAGTCACGATTCATCAAGACTGCAAAGGTAAATCCTTGAAATAACTAAGGATTAATGAATAGTTTTGAGAGATCTTTTCGTCTGCCAGATTTTTGTCCACCCTTTCTCTCTAAGATGCCGCAATGATCTCAAAATTTTATCTTAATACATCAAATCTCATTGATTTTAACTTCTAAAACGATCACCAGTACAAGAAAGTGCTTCTAAGCAGCTGTTCTTTGCACGATCACACTTCAGGATTTCATCTACAAAGAATTCAGAACTCACATGACAACTCGAGGCTTCACGCTTTTAAGGTCTTAGGTCTTGGCCAGAAGAAGAATAAATAGTATCCCACAATCCTTTGCGTTTTTGTTCTGGGTCTTGGCTATAATACTTTCGCATTAAAATGTTAGCATATCACGCGACGGAGGCACTGTTCAGTTAATAGTATGTTTACTTGTTAATATTGTTAACAACGCAAGCTGGACAGTAGTAGTAACTATATGTTTATAATGAGATGTTGAGAAACACTGTATGGATTCGGATAAAGTATTGTTTTATAGATTTTATTGTTGTCGATACATTAAGAAAATACCGATCATTAGATCAGTATAATCAGCAGCAGTTCAGTCCGCTGTTACAAAATCATACTTAGCTATGAGCAGTTGAAGCAGAATTGAAGCAAATTACGAGTAGAGTGGTTTTCTTAGTGCAAACTTTGCTAAGAACAAATTAAGAGGGAACTGATTTCAAGTGATGCTGTAAATAAGCTGTAGATATTTTAACTCTCCACTGATTTGTCTTCAAGCTTTTATCCACAAGAGCTTCGCCAAACGGAGTAGTCGACAAAACGAGGCCTTTTCCCTAGCGAAATCCATTGTTCTGCTTCATTGAAGACTTGCGGTTTTAATTGAAGTAAGCATTGCAAACTTCATAGAGCCATTTTGAAAATGCAAATTTTCTTCCCTCATTCTTAAAACGTTAGTTTCACTTATCTTAGGTCTGGCACTAAAGATTCGCTATCTTTTGGCAACTAAACTAGTTTAATTAAGCTTTATTTTAATACAGAGCTAGAGTTTACTTTAAAAGTTTAAAAACTCTTAGGTGAGCAAATTCTTTAAAAAGTGCCAGCCCTCTTCAATTATCACGCTATATTTAGAAAGTGTTTTAAATTCCTGAAGCTAAAAATTTACTCAGAAACGAGCCTAAAAGAGGTAGTTTCTAGGACAAGCAAAATCGTTGAATTAAATTCCAAAATGAATATTGAACATCACTGTCCTTATAAGGCCTGTGGTTTTAGCTTTAAAGAACCAAAGCTCGGATTTTTGAGTAATATTAACTTCTAACGACTGTTCATAAGCTAATACAAAGTCACTGGACCGGCCATAATGACAATAAGGTTGTACTTAATTTACCACACCAGTGATAACCCCGACGATGTAGAATTATTGGATTTTATTTCCTGTATTCCGTGTTTATCGCAAGTTATCTAACAACGATTTTGGTGGCCCCGCTATTTCCCATCTGTGCATAATGTGTCACAAGAGAAACTGTGTGCTTTATCCCGAAAAGTGATATTTTGTGGCCTTGTGGCTTTGATGTAAATGACCTTAAATTGACCACTAAAACTACCGTGTTCTTCCGAATAAGTTTTTTTTGTACCACCAAAGTCTTCGCGTTTGCTACGGGCGCCATTCCAAGAAGTAGAATTTCTGCAATCTTTATTTATATTTTAGGATTTGAAAACTTTAAATCAAGGTCTTATTTAGGTAGTCGCTTAGCCTTTTTAGCAATAAAAATGTTGTTTATTTAGCAAACATAAATTTTAAAATAGCTTTAAGCTGCGAGCCACCTTACCAGTTAAATGGAACGATGCTCGTAGCTTTTAAAGTTATGCCTTTTTCTGAGGACCAACCTGCTATCTAAATATTTGATATTTAAAACATGAATCGGCGTTTTACTAGAAGGAACTGTGATGTTTATCGTTATCTAATCAAGGGACAGGCACATTCAGGAGAAACACGAAACTTTTGGAGTTTTCGCAAAGTTGGAGTTTTAGGGAGTAATTTACTGCAATGATTGAAGCCGGAAAAACAGCACCAGTTTTCGTAACTTTATAGGCACAAAAATAAATTGTAAAAAGGGCCTAAAATATCTGAGACAGGTGCAAAGAATTACCCAAGCGAAAAAACATTCTTGAGGTCAGGTGCACTTTTATGCTAGAAGTGACTGTATAAACCAGACAAGTCTTGCGTCATTTTTTTCTATCACCTCTGCGAGGTGATTTTTTTCCCTAATGACTCCAAATTTGCTTAATTCAACATCCATAGCAATCCAGCTCAGAGACCTTACCTCAGTTTACTTCTATTATAGTTCCCAGAGGCAGCCGCTGAGGGAGGAGTGGGACGCGTGGATGTCGTTTCAGAGGCACCGCCCTGTTCCGCTGCCCGAAACTGCTGCTAGGAGCTGGCCGAGCTCCCGACCTGCTGGACGTAAGTAATCTTGGTCTACATCCAAATTTAACAATAACGTACTTGGACATTGCGACGTTTCAATAAGCCCGTTTTGTACTCGAACCGAAGAGGAGAGTCTGTAAATCTTTTGTGACATTAATCTCTTTCCTAGAGCTTCCTTCCCTACTGGTCAGCGGTAACGGGGAGAAAAAAGGGTCTTTTCTAGGGCCCAACAAGTACGCGTAGCCATCACACGAGAGGCGATTTATCTGTTTTCTTAGGGGACGACTTACTGAATTTCTGGCGACTTAATTTTGAAATTTGTTTTTCGGTTGCTTTTGCACCCATAATCCAATTTAGAAATTGGGCGCATCCCAGCATTCTACACGTTTTGAGCACGTGCATAACTGGCTTCGAGCTTTCTCAGTTTTCAAATAACGCATTACAACCGCAGTAGAGTTTCATTCAAAAAGATGAAGATTGACAAGTAACAGGGTAATGGGCTCCTGCAAGTAAGCATTAGAGTTTTTTCTGAAACTGAGTCACCCAAGTTAAAATGTATCAATAGTTTTCATTTATATGGTTGCAAAACGAGTTTTATCTACCATCAAGCAACTCAATACAAGGAAACACAAAAACACATCTCCCAGGTTTGGCCAGAACACGCACGCATGCGCACAATCTATCACTCGGGCATTGGCAATCGGTGGTTTCCTGTAGCAAGTTGCTTGTTTTGTTTACAGCTATATTAGCCGCTTAGAGGATTGATCCTATTAAGTGATTTTATTTTCAACAGTTTCTACTTTAGAATTGGGCTTCAATAGTAGGCGTGCGGTATCTACCACTGAACCACGTGCCAGAAACCTGCCACCAATCACAAACAAGCCTCGGCCTGGAAACCGGAAGGTGGGAATTAAAAACGAGAAACAGGGAAAAGACCAGGAATGTTGGGCCAAGAATTGGGCGAGAGAACGAGCGGAGCAAACTAACGTCCACGCTAAAGGCTGTTCAGTTTGTACGACGCACAATGGACAAAACCATTTAAGTCCATTGAAAAACACGGGCTTAAAATCTGCACGAAAGAAGAACGAAGTGATAGCGATGAATGATAAAGAAGCAATGTTGTTTCAGAGGCTCAAAGGAATCTATGCCAATTCCACGGAAAGGTCTTTACGGGCTCAGCGATTACAAAACAGCATTAATACACTGCAAACACGAACTCTTCACTCAGAGATAGATTATAGTTTGAAAGAGTATAAAAAGAAACAGGAGGAAGACAAGAAGAATAGATCAGAATTACAACGCGTGAGGAAAAGATATGTTCAAGACAGAGAGCGTCGCCGTAGACGTTCGCACGTTAGTTTAAGCGCATTAGAGTTTCCTCAAGTGTCACGTCACGCCTATGGGCTTCCTGAGGACGGCCATGAGTACAGACAGTCTGGCGTGGCGCTGCACGCTCAAGAAAAGTTGCGTGACATTTGGAAAAATGCTATGAAGCGCGCCGCTATCGTGGATAAAATGATAAACATACGGACGAAAGAAAAAGAGCCATTACCACAAATTAAAGTTAGAAGACGAAGTATTGCTCAAAAAGAAACAAGATCCTCAAGTCCAACTAAAGAAGGTATGTCAGCGTTCAAATTTATAAATGATTGTCGCAGTTTTGAGCGCCAGTTTTGAATGCACAGAGTGCCAATTAAAACTTGGGTCTTAACTAATTAAGACTTTTAATTTAAACACGAGTACAAAACTCTACCAGCTAAGCTCTGAAGCCCCTACCTACTTTAAACTGCACGTATGAGGCTTCACAGCATAGTTGGTAGAGCAGTTGGGCCGACGTTTCATTTCTTTGATATGTATCCTCCATTCACGTCTATTGATATAAAAAATATGGTAAAGGTAAAAGTAGCACACGAGCCAAGGAGGCCCACACGGCCGGAGCTTATCCCGGTTTCTGTAGTATGAAGCAGCCGAGAGTATTGATACTCCCACTGGATGGGATGCTAATCCATCTCAGGGTTATTCCCAGCAGTATGTCGATGGTACCCATTTTATACACCCGGGTGGAGAGATAATGCGGAGTAAAGTTTCTTGTCTAAGAAAACAACACGATGGCGGGATTAACACAGGAGCTCCTGATTAACAGAAATAGAAAATGGCCGCTTTGTATTCGCATAAGCTGATGCCACAAGTACGTATACTCAGAACTTCTAACATTGGAATTCTGGGAAAGTTGAGATGTGGATCTTACTTTCAGTGATACTTTTTACAGGGCCTCGACGGGACTTCGTAGAAACAGTAAACAAACTTGAAGTCGTGCTTGGAGAAATAGATGTCATGTCTACAGGTAGGTGAGACAGAATAAACCATAATTTTCAGTCGGGGTAAAAAGGTAACAAATCAACCGCACTGTGTCTCTACCCAGCGCCAGGAGGAGTGCGGTACGTCGGACCGACAAAAAGCTCGTTATACGAGTCTCCCAGGAACTCAGTGGTTAGAGCACCCGACCGGTGTACGGGAGGTCATGGGTTTGATTCCCGCCGGGGACTCAGACTTTATCTTTGTCGCTCGTGACAAGCTGAACATAACCATGATCTTGCTTATTCACTCACCAAGCCTAAAATTTACCATCTTTCGTTATCTATCAGCATTAGGATTTTTCGGCTATTTTTTAAGTCAGCCAGTCAGCTCAGTTAGAATATTAATTTTTTTGGCCGTTTTTATGCTAGAGACGTTAAAGTCGTCTAGACGTATTTAACGTCTCAGACGTTAATGTCGTCTGGTATAAAAACGGGACGTATTAAAGTAGACGAACAAGTAGAAAAAACCCAAGATTTTCTAAGAAAAGGACTGGGTTCTATTCTTGGAAGACACTATAGACGCGACTAAACTCGGCGGCAAATCAAATAAAGTGTGCAAAACAACAAATCCATATGCATCTGCAAGTAAACATGGCGGAGACTTTGCTTAACTGCTTCGCAGCTTCTGAAGGCTTGTTTCTCGACGTCGTCGAAAAATAAAAGACATGGAAACGCAAATGCTTTTTAAAAAGGCTAAATCAGTCAAGAAAGCGGTTTTTGGAAGAAGCACTTGGCTTGTGCGTCGTGGCCAACAAGAGAGAAAGGAAGGAAAGAAGTGGAGATGAACGGAGGGATTCTTCGTGGTGGAGAAACGGCTAACTAAATTGGAACGATAAAGCGCTTTAGGGCTAAATTCGTCCCAGATAAGGTCGTCTCGTTTTTATACTAGACGACTTTAACGTCTCAGACGTTAAAGTCGTCTGTTAAGTTCGACGTTCAGTCGCACTTAACAGAAGACGTTAATATCGTCAGACGTTAAAGTCGTCTGACTTATATTCCGTTTTTATACTAGACGTTAATGTCGTCTCGAGACGATAATAACGTCTTAGACGATATTAACGTCTCTAGCATAAAAACGGCCAATCTCATAGTAAGTCAGTCAGTCAGTCGTTCGGTCGGTCGGTCGGTCGGTCGGTCAGTCAGTTAGTCAGTTAGTGAGTCAGTCAGTCAGTCAGTCAGTCAGTCAGTCAGTCGGTCGGTCGGTCGGTCGATCAGTCCATCGGTTATTCTTTTTCAAGTTTGTCATGATTTTTTACAATTTCTTTTGCAGTTTTATCGGAATCAGAAGAAGACCTTGAAGACAGTGAAGAGGAATTTGACCAATAGTTTTCCTTATTCATAAAATTCCAAAAACAAAGAAATAAGTAGAGCTAAATGCGTGACTACGTTCCTCCCTTCTTTTATTTCATCTTTTCCCTGCAGTCGGCCACGCAACTCTTCACAGTGAGGTAATTTTTTTGTTGCAGTTTATCTGCTTTTGTGATTCAGCCGGCAAACACGATTTCAAAACCTGAAGCTAAAAAACTGAAAAAACAAAAAACAAAAACAAAAACAAAAAAACGCAATACACCTACAACATTAAAAAAAAAAGTTGCAGAGAAGCTCACTTGTTTACAGAAGTATCTTAACTATTACGCAAATCGAGGTTGCAGATCTTACGACACTGGCACAGTAGCTATGATTTGATGTCGTAGAAGAGTACTCGTTGGAATGCAACGATAGCAGCAACCCACTACGAAAATGAATCACTGAAATGCAATAATCAGTGAAAACATACAAGGTTTACGTCTGTATCAGATTCTTATGGAAGTTTGCAGAAGTGTCCTTGTATCCCTTTAACTGCATTTTTTGTTTTCTGTTGCTCTAAATCTGGCAGAAGATGAAGTCTTTTCACTTAATAATATTTAAAGATAGAATGAAATATATTTTACATTGTCCGTTTTTTATCTAACAGCTCTCTCTTTTACTCTGTGCAAGTCATAAAATTCGTGGCGTGGCTCTTTCTTACGTCATCTAATAGATTACAGATTATTTATTTATTGAAAAAATATTTTATAAGAATAATTATGTAACTTGATAGGAAATAAAGAGAGACGTGTGAATTTGAACTCGAGCGATGTTTTTGCTCTTGCTTTTTGACGTAAAACTCATATTTTATGAATTAAGATGCTATGTTTGTGTTATATTGGGCAGTGAAAATTAAGTCATCGGTGAAACAGGTTATTGCCCAATTAAGTAAAAAAATGTTAGAGTTTTGGCGCTCAAAGGCCTGTTACGTTTGGAGTGGAAGGGCAGGATGTTTTCAGGGGCGTCAACAAAACCCGGAACGTGGAACATTCCGGAACATCCCGGAACAGGGCTAATTATTACAAAACAAATGAAAAAAATAATAATAAAAAAAAAAAAAGAAAAGAAAGAAAGCGATTAAAGAAACAACCAAAAAACGAACGAACAAACAAACAAAATTTTAAAAAAGGTGTAACAGTAGTACATAAACATCTTTTTCCCGCCAATTTTATCGCGTGATTTTCAAATCTGTGACAAAGATCTGGATCAGCAGAAAAACTTGGACTGAACAAAAGTAAAACCACATCAAATTAACGCAACATTACAGCGGAGAAAAGACAAAGGCAAGAAGAATAAATTAATAAAAATAATTAATAAACTAACAAACTGATATAGTTTTTGTGTCGGATGTTACGGTTTGAAACACAAAGTTGCAGCATAAGAAAGGGAGGGAAATTTGTTATCTTAGAATTTTAAAGGTCGCTGAAATACGCCACAAACTGAAGGAGATAGCAGCTAGGTCTAAATACTAAAAGGGGTTGAAAATTAAAATTTTTGACAGAAATTACCGCGCAAAATAATACAAAAGCTTGGAGCCTCGAGCTTGGAGCGAATAAAAGCGAGCGATGACTGATGCATGTTATGCATGTGGGTGTGCAAAAGGTCCAATTTTTGTTCTAAGTATATGGAAGGAGTACCCTTAAATCTAGGATACTAAGGGTGAACAATTACAGCTTTATTTAATAGGATTCATTTCCAATTTTAAATTGGTAAAAGATTTATTTAAAGAATGGACGCCGCCGCATGTCTTGTATTCTGTTGTCAGTAGTTACTGTTGTCACTCGATGATAATAAATAATAATAATGGTAATAATAATAACAATAATAATAATAACAATAATAATAATGATAATAATAAATTTATTTATCGCTAATACTATAACATATTTAAAAGCGCTTTACATTAAGTTGTTATTATTCATAAATTAAAAGCCTTCTTAAATTGAAATGTTTTCAGTTGCTTTTTTAAAAAGGCGAGGCTACTACTTGTTATTACAGTTAATGTTCCATAAAATAGGTGCAGCATGAGCGAAGGTGCGATCCCCAAGTGTAGAACAGCTGACTTTTGGAACGAACAGAAGAGATTGTGTTGACGAGCAAAGAGAATAATTAGAAGCTGGTTTGACAAAAGATCTTTAATGTAGGGTGGACTTCTAATTTCTTGGTTAGTATAATTTAGGTTTATTCATCCCTGCACACTTTTACTTGGGAAATCAACTTAAACACAAAAAGGTTCTTAAACAACCGAATAAACATGAGACCAGGAAACTCAAAAGCGTGCCAGGAAAGTGGAACTGCGTGACTGCGTGGGCAGTTCCCTAAGTCGCGGTTCTTAGGGTCGTCACGCAACGCTAAAGGAGACTACCACGTGCGTCACTGATAAAATGCTTTAATTTTCTCATATCAAGTAAACCGTCTCTCGAAACCCAAAATAAAGCCTTAATGTTATCCGTGATATTTTTGAATTCGAGAAATGAGGCGCATTTAGCCAGGCACGCCTTCGGTACCCTGAAAAGAGTTGGTGTATTCGTTCATTTAGTCACAGATGCATATATTTATTTATCTATTATTAATTCTATATCTTTTATTTTATTTTATTTTATTTTATTCTATTTAATTTTATTGACTATCAGAACTTTTTTCATTACTTTTTTTTCATTTATTTTGCGATAATTTGCCCTGTTCCGGGATCTTCCGGGATGTTCCGGAATGTTCCATGTTCCTGGTTTTGTTGACGCCCTGTTTTCAGTAGTCAAAAACATGGTTCCAAAGGCGTCGCAATAAGATCTTTGGGCGATGACGTTCGTAGCATTGATGACCTAGGGGCGCATACTTCCGCTTGCACGTGAACACGTCAATTAGGCCACTTTTCCCCAGGCTTCCCCAGCATGCATGATGATGGCTGCCGATGTGACCCGGGACCGAGTTTTCCCTAGGTTCGGTTTTAATAATCGAAAGGCTTTGGTCTTTCCTGCGATATACCAGCCGTTATCATATATCTTGGAATTGAACGATAGGAAGACACAAAACGAGGCTGATCCTGGTGTGTAAATCTAATAGCTTCTAATGTACAGATTTTTGTTGGCTACTACAGGCTGAACGTAAGAGTCACAATAGTCCTCCTTTTTGCAAGGCTTTTTAATTAGAGTAATTAAGTTCCCGCGTACGTCGGCCATCATTGCGGCAAACTGCTGTGTTCAAACTTGATCAGGTCGGGCGTTTAGTCCATAGATAGACATCGACATAGTTTATTTACTCACAAAGAGCTCAGGAGCCGTAGTTCGTTAAAACGCTCTCGTGAAATAAAAGGCTCAAAAATAGAACAGGTAAAGTAAAAAAATCAAAAAATATACATAAATACAACAGCAGTTAAATGGTAATAACATATTTACAGTTATAGTGAGCAGTCCAGTCTAAATTTAAGCTTTAGGCTAAAACTTTAGCGGTTAGAAGAGCGATTTCAGCTTTTGCTGCGTGAAAGCAGGTCCAAATTGTTCTCTCATGGGAGAGTACGCGGTTGAATGCTGTTTTGGATACATTTCAGCGTTATACTTTTACTTTTCTCTTTGATGATTCAAACAACCTAAAAAAAAAAATTGCTTCATCAGGTTTCTAGTTTGAGACCCCATGAATCCCTTGGAATTTTCCTTATGTTGTAGAGATAGGCCAGTGTGTTTTGAGTCGTTTGCGCCGCAGCAGTGGCTTCTTGCAAAACTGGTATGTAATGTTTGTTAATTTCAAGGTATTTTTCTTTCCGGGCCGAAATACAAAATTGGAAAAACGACGAGGTAGCCAGTAATTGAATAATAAGGTGTCCTAACTACAGAGGGCTCTGGAGCAACTGTACCAATTTTGAAGATCATAAAGAGCAATTGTACAAAAAAAAAAAAAAGATCCGGGAGGAGAAAGAAATTTCGATCTTGAAGACCATCAACTTGATAAGAGAACGTATGCATAAACGAAGTCTTCAGTTGAGAAAGTGTATCCTTCTTCCTCAAGCAAAAATATTCCTTTTCACAGCCATCATGACGCTTGGACGTTTCTTGCTTTTATGTCTTTGAGGTCGCCTCATCTTCGTTAACGGACTGTGTTAAGACTGTACCTTAAAGAAATACAAACAATTTGAAGCCTCTAATGTCGTTAATTAGACAGGGCCAGAGCTAATGAGAACACGTGAAAATTGATGTGTCATTCTTCTTCCAGTTTTGAACTGCAACGAACCTATAATTGAAGTATAGCCTGCTAGTCATACTGCAGATGACAAATTCCCACTCAATCCTAGACTCGATCAGTGTGGTTGTGAACTATGAAGCCAAACACTGGCCCAGAAGGTACTCCATTGTGGCAACACATGATTGAGCCTCCAGCACAATAGACGGTCATTTTCTTCAATAACGAGAGTTTGTCTTTCTCTTTGACAAAAGAAAATTCAACAAAGCGTTGATTTGGTCGTTGAGTAAGGAACAATGGATCCATGGGTCTCTCCAAGATAAACACGTGCAAATTTTTAATTGTTGCTTGTTTCTTGCATAATTGCTTTTAACATTAAAGACGTGTCAATTGGGTTTGTGGCACGCTTCGGGGGTGGTAGAAATAAATTATTTCCCTGTGTTTTTGCCTGTTGGATGCCCTGCATGAAATTTTAAAGATGAAGCATTTTGATCTTAATAAGCCGGGATCGTTTCCGCTTAATTTTTTTAATCCTAAAATTTGCTTGTTAATACCTCAGTTGACCTTTTTCAACGGAGAACAATTTAGGCCGCCATGTCAGGCTGGGTGCAAATTAAATTTGAATTTAAAAAGACAATAACTTCGCACTTTTTATTTCTGGTGGGCTGGGAGTTTCTGTCGTTAGCTTTAAAGTGGAGCTTAAAGTTTTATTTACGACAAAAAGAAAGATATTGTCTTTTCAATCACCGTTACTCAAGCGTGGCTGCAGTCCGGTTCGATGAAAAGACAAAAAGTCACCCTGCATTTAAGTAGGTGATAACTCCATTTCCAAGGGTGTAATTTCTGCAATAATGAATATTAGATGTCTGTACCACTATCAAGACTTCTCGTATATCATTATTAGTATTAATGTTATTTTTTCGTGTAACTTCAATCCACGTTCACTTAAATAGCACTTATCATTTTGACAGCTAATTTATCTTCAATAAAATGACGGAAATTCAATTAAACAGTCGTTTGTAGTTTTTTTAGCAGTTGGTTTATTTAATTGTTTTGCTGTATCAAAGTTGACTTTTCTTTAGGATCAATATGTTCGTAAAGTTGCCAACACCTGATGCGGTTCAAGCCCGGGGCAATTTGACTTGTTTTTAGCTTGAGTTTTACGATAGCAGTTTCCTTTGGGCCTTCCCTGATTTTAGAAAACATGATATGTCTTTGAAACAGTTTATCCAAGTAGTATCAGTTTAACTATTTTTTGTCTGGATTTTCTGTGTAAAATACTTATCTTAAATGGTGGCAGTTCAACTTTGTTCAACTCAGAGCAGATTTTATTAAATGGTTCTAAGCGAAGACCTAAGAATAGCTACTGAGTTTCCATCAATTGCAATGGGAAAAATTGATTGCTATTTTGAAAAGTAAATTTAACTAATGAACATTTTCTTCTGCATAAATTTCACTTTAGTAATCTTAAGCGACAAATTTAGGTGCAATATTCAGAAATTCTATTTGTTTTTTTTAAACAGTTTATCTCAGTTAATGCCCGCGGGACCCTGTTTTCTCTGGTTAGTTCGTATCAGACAGAGGCAATAGTTTCTTTTTAACTTGCCAGATGTCATGATGTTTTCGTGCAGCCTCATGTTTGTCTCTAACACCTACGGTAACTATATATTGATGCAATCGATATTTTTAATTCCAGATTAACAATAATTACCTTAAATCTCGTATCGTTTCTCGCATATACCGATAAGGGGTGTTAGCTGAGGCTTTGTTCGCACCGTGTAAAATCGCTCAAAAACAACATGAGCACAGACAATTGTAAGCTCTACTAGATTACGGAGTAGCCACAGTAATTGCCAACACTTTGGCTATTTTTCTCGTGGGAAATACTCTTATGCTGTGGCGTTCTCAAATTAAAGCAACAATCGAATCATCGAAGCCGGCTTCAGTGAAATTGATTAAAGCACAAAAGCGCACCTAGTTTTGCCACACCTTCACAGCTGATGAAAGCTTTCAAAGAAGAGGAAATTTTATACCGGCCCAAATTGATTGAGGTGTGAAGGAGGAGGATAGGAGTTATGTTCCGTAGCAATTATGTCACCTTCTAGATACAGAATACACAGAATTGGCGGTGGGAATGCATATTAAAATGTGTTAAAATTAAATACGGATTTGCTTCAATTAATCCTTTAGTTTCTTGAACGATATAATGAGTCTGGTCATGACAGAAACATCTTTTTAGCTTATTTTAAGAAATCATTCATTCAATGTATCTTTTCTGAAATATGACCAATTAAAGTTGCGCATTGAAAGACGTGGTCTGAGAAAAATGAGTCTTTTTGTTGAAGGAGTGAAAAGACCGCAAAGCATTCTGAAAGTCATGTGGTTGTTATGGCAACAAAAGAAGCTAGTCACATTGAAAATGTTGTATTTATCGCGAAGCGCAATGTGGTGCTCTTAAAGGTTTTGAGCTTTCTCGTTTGCCCTTTCACTTTTTCTTGTTTTTCATTTTTATCATGTTGTAACCAGGCATTTTGAAAAAGAAAAATACTTGGAAGTTTATCACTGATTATTTGTCATAACGACTTTTAAGAATCCTTCAAGCCTAGTTACTCTCTTAAACTCTCATAGCGCCCCCTGCTAATAGCTAACAGTAATGGAATAATAATCCAAAATTCTCTCATCAGAAAATCTTAAACGAGTTGTTAACTTGGGTTTCAAAATATAGTTTCATTTATAAAACAAATTTATTATCTAGTTGGGAAAAAATTGTGTTCTGTTATTGCAGGATCATTTACAACGTGCCGAATAAATGTTCCGTGCAATTGACTACTTCTAGAAATTCGATTACTCGTATCTAAGATTTTAGTAGGCAAAAGAGCCTCACGCACTTATCGAACCATTTTGGCTGGAAGCGCACAAATAACGATATCATTTTTACTGATTTTCGCTTTCATTTTCAACCAAAAACTCCACAACAAAGTAGTAACTTTTTCGATAGTAATTAGTACAACGAGAATGCTGTTTTTGCTTGGGTTTTTATTAACAGTAGAATCTTAAGATCTGGTCCCCGTTTTTGATTTTAAACTCCTTGCTAGATGGAACTGAACCCCCCGAATATCTCCACGAATAACTTAAAGTTTAGTTAGTAACATGAATCAGTTCTGTGTTCCCGTGACGATATTCAACCGACGTAGGCCGGTTTAGGAACCTCTATGCTAAATTCAAGTCTAAATTACTACATCAAATGAAGAAAACTGTTTCAGTCTATTCTAAGAAAGAAGTTGGAAAGTCTTTATTTCTTGATAATGGTCTATATACGGTGATATTTACAGGGAGCTTTGAACAGTTAGAATACTTTTTTAGCTAGCTGAATAGATACTGAGTCCAGCTTTACGACACATTATCACCAAACGTTATTTTTCGTTTTCATTAGCACGTCCATCCTTAAGAGAAGAACCTTTATACCATGCATCTTTAAATTTCTTCTTAATTGAAAGTACGTGTATAGTTAGGCCTAATTTAATTAATTTCAATAAAGTCTCTTCAAACGATTAACTTGTTTGTGTAATCTTTACCTTAAAAATAGTAATAATGATAATAATGAAAAAGGAAAGAAATTCAGGAGAAAGCTCAGCGGATCGGCAACTTGAGCTAAGAAAAAATATTATCTTTGACAGCGTTTCTCCTGCAATGTTCAGTCTTAATTTAATCAGGGATAAAAGAGAAAATGAATAAATCAAACTGCTTTCCTAATAGCCCCGACAGCAGTTCAATTTCCTATTAATCCCACGCAAAAGCTAATGGCCATCGACAGTTTTCTGTCGGCAACTAGACAAAAAATTGGGTAAGCGAAACTTAGGTATCATGTAAGCAAAATACAGTGTGAAAGAAAAATTAATTCGAACTTCTGTGCCACTCAACCTCATTTTTGCCAAATATATTTTTCAATACCTTGCCCTGAAATCATCTCTTTTAACGGGTATCAATTTTTCATTAACTTCTATATTAAGTCGATTTTATTTCTATTGCATGGAGGCAAATGTTATAAATGACTTTTAAAGGCCAGATGAAGTAAAATTAGTCCAAAAATTGCAAATCGATAGAAAGTGAGTAGCGAAACGCTGATTCGTAAGTTCTGCGTAATTTTGACGGGGTATTTTTTTTTTAGTTTTATGGGATTGAAAATCAGAAATTTCAGTGCTTTGGAGAGCAATTTTAAGGCTTATAATTCAGTCCTTGCTTAAAAACTTTTGCTATGAAGTGACAGGTGGTAGAGTATCATATTTCTGTCTTCCATAGTATTTACTCAGTTTCAAGTCTTTCACGGTAAATTCCACGAGATTTTGTACTTTCTGCAGGAAACTAATTTTCCTCATGTTCCTGACTAGTTAACAGTTTACCTGCGTTTGTCATAAAATTTGTTGCTTTATTCTTCTGTGAGACAGGACTTTATATTGCCTTTGTATTTGAAAACAGTTGGGGAAGGGCGTCGTACTATGGTCGGGAACTCGGCTCTAAGAGTATCTTTTTTGCATTATGATTGCAGAAGTTTTTAGCTGTCTACACAAAAAACTGACAAGTGTCATAAGTTTGAGAAATCTTTATTGTATTTGTTAGGCAAAGCATTTTATTTTTACAACCTTTCATCTGGTTTCTCGAAGTTTGCCAGCAAGAATTTATTTACAGTTAAATCGCCTTTGAAATTTGTATATTTGTACAATACAACTCTATTTTGTTAACACGAATCTTTCTCTCTTACGTGTCACAACTTTACTGAATTCCGCTTGCGGTCATGGCTTTCTTGAGCTGTAATATCTTGACTTTATTTTCAACCAGTTTCAGCTTTATCTTTATACAAGTATTATTCTGTAAACAGTATACTTTAAATTTCTGTCTACTACGTAAGCAATCTTATCGAAAACACGTTTTCAAAACGTTTCGCAAAATGGAATAACACTGTTAAACGCCAAAGGAAGTTCATTATTTTTCTATCTGCAAAAGACAAGCGTTTTTTTTTTCATTTACAGTTTGTGTCCTTAGCTTTGTTGTTAGGACAGAATGAGTTCTGTTTTGTGCACTGGGAAGTAGCCTTTCTTAAGTCTTATATATGCTTTATAAACCTCGATATTGTATCATATGATCCATGAAGCTATAACTATACTTTTTGTTTTATGGTCCCAAAGGCGGAGCAAATGTTGTTCTGAACGGGCGATCGAGTTCGATAAAAATAGCAAGTTTTTCGACAGTGAGAATTATCCATGATTTCAGTTTTTCTTCCATGAAAACTGTATTTGAAGAAGAAGAATCATGAGAGTTTTCTTCTCAGTTGGTAGATGTGAGATCACAGTGAATGATCGCTCTCCTCCTTTTGTAGCTGACCATTGCCCAGGCCATGGCATTCGCTCACACTAATCCCGCCAGAACCTTTTGGTTGCGCTGACGCCTTTTCTTCGGCTTGTTGTCGTTTCCACTTGGTTCTTCTGTTCTGGAACCAAACTTTGATTTGTGTCTCAGAGAGATTAAGGAAAGATGCCAGTTGTTTACGTTCTGTTCCAACGATGTAGTGGTTCTTTTCGAAGGCGTTTTCCAAATGAAGAAGTTGAGTTGGAGTGAACGCTGTCCTGATTCTTTTTGGCCTGCGACATGCTACGAAACCTTTGCAAAATAAAGAAAACGAAAATTATAAGAATGGTTGGAGAAAAAATGTCAATATGTTTAACTGTCTACCCATGCGTTAAGAAAAGGTTTTTAAGAAGGAGAACGCACCCATTCTTGCTTCACGCAGTTTTCTGCGTGCTTTCCAAAAGCAAATTGGTGTTTTCTGTCGAGAGCAAGTGATGAAATAGTATCATTATCAACGTTAACCAAATTACAGCCCTGCAAGAAAATGCGCTTTTATGCTCATCATCACATATCTTTTTTGCTAGTAATTAATCCTAGACGCAAATCTTTCAACATTTTCTCAAAATCACTTTTATAGAGCGTATAACTACTGCATGTTAAGTTTTATCTCGTAATAATACCATAACATACGGGCGGACAAGAAACGTTTGCGGTGACTAACTTATCTACGCAATTCAGATTAAGTACTCAAGGAAAGTGAAGAAACTGTGAATAATTCTCACCACTGTGAAGTGCGCCGCCAGTGTAGCTGCAGTTAAGGTCGTGTACATATCGATGAGTTGACGCACATGGATAGAAGGAGAACGAGCCAGAGTTGTAAGCGGACAGGCTGTGAAGAGGGTGCGAATCAAATCTTACGGCCATAGGGTACTCCGTTTGAGACTTGTAGCTCGCGTAGCTTTGTTGCGGTGTGGAAGGTTGAAGAGCAGAGCTGGGTCTGTACATGGAGTTGATAAACGATGACTGCGAGCTTTCATAAGCGTGCATCTTGTAATTAGTTGCGACCTGACTTTTCTTCGGGCTGTGGTCGGTACGATCTGCTTGAGTTCAGGGCTAAGAGTGACTGCTTCTTACGAGCAATCCAATTATATAGCTTACAATTTCATTATTATTATTATTACAATACATTGTTCCCATTTTCAATTATTGACTTGGAACTAATTAAAAGGATAAGCAGCGAAAAACTGCAAGCTGCCGGATGGCTCATTGTAATGAAAACTGTGAAATTTGGAAATTAGGTTCGAGGTAAAGCTTCCACAGAGGAACAATAAACACTCGCCAATTTGCACCCAAGCAAACAGCTCAAGACGATCAACAACCGAGATGAACGGGTCATTTGCGATTTCATTTTTATTGACATCTTTGCTCTATTAAGCCAATGATAGCTGGAAACAGCTAATGAAAATTTCAAAATTGGAGAAAATGCTTCTTTCAATGAAATCAAACCTAAACACGGTTTCAAACTTCGGATGTGCTGTTTGGCACAAATTCTTTCCTTAATAAAGTGAAGCATGAGACAAGTTAATCAAGGCAATCTCAAATTAACTTCCAGTTAAGTTGTGTCCGGGATATGCAGTGTGTAAAGATAATAAAGGTGTCAGATGATTATTAGATTCAAGAACGAGGATGTACGAATGAATGCTGCAAACAGTAATTTGTCAAAGAATCAAATGTGACCAGCGATTCGTTCATCATCCTTTGTTTCGTTTGCTTTCAAACTCAGAGAGATTTTATTTTCAATGAAAACCGCCATGTGGTTAACCGAAAATAGCTTCATTACATTTTAATAATCTCCCGTCGAATCTGTTTGGAAATCCACTAAATAATGAATTTCACTTAAGCACTGAACTTTAGGGTATTAGTGCAAAAAACAGCATTGTCGCGCGTCTAAAGCCGCGGCTACACGAGCGATTTTTTGCTTGCGATGGTGATGCGATTTTTTGGAAATTGTCGCGTCGCCAGCGCGCGGCGAAAATCGCCTGTTTAGCCACCCTCTGACGAAGTCCGTGATTTTGTCGCAAAAATTCAACTCATTGAATTTCTCGCGATTTTTTTTCTGCGATTTTTTCATATGTCGAATCACCTGTGCGAGGGTGGCTACACATGCGATTTTCTCCGCGCGCTGGTGACGCGACAATTTTCAAAAAAATCGCATCACCATCGCAAGCAAAAAATCGCTCGTGTAGCCGCGGCTTAAATTGTAACTCTGAAAACCTCAGCTAGAAATGTCATACCGACGTGCTAAGAGATTGCGTTTTGGTTCCTTCGTAGTCTTAACCTATTATCGCTCCACAAAAGACTAGCTTTGTTTGTTTGAACAAAGATGGTCCGTGGTTTATAAAGAAAGGCATTCGGTCTTCACAGTTCATTTATTTAAGCTAAGTAAATTTCAATTAGGAAATATCCGGTAGCTTTTTGATACTTTCTCTTCACAAAGTGAAAGTGTTGTAGCGAAATATCGTTTCCCTTTAATGTTACCCAGCATACGTTTCAGCGTTTCTTGATGTACATTTTTTGGCGGCTTAGGAAGTTCTCTCCAAATTGTTTTTCCACGAGAAAAAAATTTTCCATTTTGTTTTCACTCTAACAAAAAATGATATAATATTTAAAGTCTGGAACTCCCTAAAGCATTGGACCTTGTAAATGCATTCTTGTTTTGTTCACTTGAAAAGTAAAGTTTATGTAGTGCTTGATGAATTTCATCTTTTTTAGTGAACAAAGTGATGTTCAATAAAATCGTTAAATTTCTTCGCACTGTTCCTCTTTTAGTACGATGTTCAAAATTTAATGATTTAAAATTATTTTTCAAACCTTTAAAAACTGATTTGAAATTGATGCTTTAGCGGCGAGGTGTTTGTTTACTTTTTTTATTTTACTCACTTGGGCAGCGAGAAAAACTCTACGTAAAACCGTGGGATAATGGTCTCTTTGCCTTAAAGTTGCGGTAATTTCGACAAAATAAACAGGCTTATTATCCGACTGGTCTATACTGATGTTAATGCACTCGCAATACTGGCTATTTTTGTCTCGGTTCAAATGGAATACGAATTAGGCGATAAGAGGAGATTTACAGTGAAATAATCATGCTAAAGTTTGGGTAAATTAAGCGAGATGGTCTACTGCTGCGATTGAAAGGATGCGATTGAGATTCTCTTAATGGAAGCGAAGCAAAACAGAAGCGGGGGGTATATGAGTTGACGCCCGAGTGAAAAAATGCTACTTTAAAAGTTATCATTTCAAAATTAATTTCTCAAAACAGTCGACTGGCTGTGCCATGACTTCTTTCTTCATCATCAATTTAACACGGTGCCGATTTAAGTTCTGTTTTCTGGCTGACCCCTTCCAAAAACAAATCGATAATTTTAAATTGTAAACTTTATAGTTTTGTTCATACAGGTGATTCAGAGTTACTGCTAATCAACTTTCTCGTGACGTCATACCTTTAGTTTTTTTCCTTCTCTTTGTCAAAAATTCAGCGATATTATCTTTGCTTCTTTTAGCATTAAAAGGTTGAGCGATTCTAAATAAAAGATTTATGATATATTCTAATTGAGTTAAGTACGCGCTTCCGTGCTTAAAGGTTTTGCAGATTTCTATTTTCTCGCCATGGGAAAGTAGCATCTGTTTGTCGCTGTTCTGCAAACACACCCCCGTACATTTTTCATAAGCTTGTTTATACAAAATGCAAACATGACCCAAACAGTGCCATTTGCCTTCACCATCATCGACAAACGATATTTAAAGTTTCTTAAACCCGAATAAAAGAGGAATTACGTTTTGACGAGTCAATCTGGATGTTTTGACGGGTCGTTCTCGTTGTCGACACTTCTGCCCCAACGCTGGAGCCAATTTTGTTGCTTAGATTAACTGATTCAAGAGTTCAATCGGCTTGGTGTATGTATAAAACTAATAAAAGCTGTCTGTAGCTAACTTAAGTTACAGGAAGTTGTAAAAATTGCAATTGAATTTTGAAGTCCCACAGCTGTAAGCTAAATAAACACAGACAATAGCTGAGATCGAAACTAGATAAGTTTTTTTTTCTGGAAAAAAAGAAGAAGAAAAAGACAAATTAGATAAGGGTTCTAGGAGGCATAGCAAGCCTGAACGATCTTAAAGAAAAGATTCTTCGGGCTTCCTAGACAAGTTGGTTTAATTTCCAATTACACATAATTCTCAAGAGTGGTCAATCTTTAAATTCTCCTTACGATTATCATACAGGTGATGAGAAAGTAAAGGGAGTTGTCTCTCGATTAAGCACCGAATTCTCATAACTGAATAAAAAGAAACATGATTCTGACTCCTTTAACTGAGTAAAATAACTATCAATTTGGCAGTGAGCCGGACTGGATTTAGCCCTAAAAGACAAGGAATGAACAATGTTAGTTGCCAAATTATTGCCTGTAAGTGGAAAAAAGAATGCTTTGCATGTAACTCAACTTTGTTTGGCTCTTGGTAGCATTTAAGTTACATCACGTGATCAGATCTTAAGAGATCAGACTCGAGGAAAACTGAGAAAGGTTGAAAAAGCTTCTTCTATATGTCAACAATTTATTCATTTAGGTTTTTTGCTTACCTAAAGGCAACTCACGTTTTAGACTAGGCACATATTCATCCTTCGTAGTCTTTTTATCAGACAAAATTAACCTTGGTAGATGCCTTCTCGTACGACATACCTTTTAGAATACGGATTTACACTAGCCTTACTCCCCATTCCTGTGTACAACGGAATCAAAAACATATAACTGTAATCTCGCCGGATACTTATCGTTGGAACACTTAAAATATTCCTACGTCTGCACCCCTTTTCCCGCTAAGCAATGTTGAAAAAAGACGCGCATTTGAAAAAAAAGGTGAACCCCTTTTAACATTACAAAAGGGAAGGAAGAGTTAAGATTTCTAGGGAAAGAATAATGCCGTTAAATCAGATTTTACCTTATTCACTTAATTCTCCAAAAAATATACAAAAAAGTTTTTAAAAGAAAGAAAAAGTGACTTCTAAAATTACAAAATATTGAGCCTTTTAACCCATTTTTATTCTTGAATTATTTTTAGATTGCGTCACGTGAGTTTTGAAATCACTTCGCTAGAACTTTCTGAAATTACTGAAATAAGCTGACCAGCGGTACGTCTCTGTTTATCTAGGACGCAATTCTTCGCGAAGAATTATGATACTCACACCAAAAATATTGTATTATTAATATACACGATGGGAATATTATATTTTGGTTTTCAAGGCAATAGAGGGGTAGCGTACACTGTTTTGGTCAACTTCCATCAAACGATGGTCGAGTTGGTTTTAAGCCCGGTCCGGCTTTCAGTGTGACAACATTTGAAAAGAAAATCGAAAGTTACTGGAGTACGAAATATTATAACTTGAATGCTGTTTGATATATCTTGTCAAAGAAGCCTAAAAGGAGATATATGAAGACTATTTCCGTTTATCTTGGTATTGAATGTATCCTAATAATAGTGGAAAACTAACCGAACCGGCATAATGTTAAAATTCACGCACAGTGGTTAAAATGGAACTTAGCTGAAGTTGTTTTAAAAGTTCGAAGCTCGTAAACAGTCTGTTTTTGAATGGTATGTTATCACTTGGTGCTGGTTTACCTCCGAAAAACTATTACTTCGAGTGTTTGTTTAAGCTGACTAGAATTTTATACCTATACTACAACATTATGATAGGAAACTTCGCCGCTTTGAGGTTACATTTACTGATTGCAGCTCTAGATTTTCTAACACCTATTTACAACTCTTTGTCATCCACTTTCCATGTTCATAAAAAATAAACTAGGAGAGCCAAAATGTCGGACCATTAAAAAGTTGTTAAATGGAATCATTGTTAAAAATTTTAAAAGAAATAATTTTGCATGATATTATTTTATTCAGTTGGGCACTAATGCTGCACGTGGTCGTTTCAGTAATGAAAATTTTATAACCCTAAAATCACTTCAGGTATCCTTTCGCAATTAAACGGATATATTTGCGTCAATCTTTAAGATTGATGCATACCCACAGCATAAGAAAATATGCTCTTACTTTGTTCTCCAACTGATAGTTGAAAATTGGTTATTCCAAATTTATCAATTACAATTATGACCGTGAAGACTAAGGAAAAGGGCTTTAACCAACTGAACATTTTTTTAATGACTTTTCGGTTTTTCTTTTTTAACAACGATATTCCACATATTACTAATTATAAATCATCTAAATCTTATTCTTAGTTGTTGACCGACAAAGCACGTTTTAGAACCGCAGGCTGTGTGAAAAATACTGATAACGTCGTCACTTCGAAGTTTTGAAAGACTTCACTTGTTTTCGCTAAAATAATAGAGATAATCGTATAAAACAGTAAAAAAACAAAAGGCCAACAATAGAGGGGCTTGGCTGAGAAAATTAAACACGAATTTCTGTCACACTTTTCTCTTTATATTTGTTTTCATTTGACGCTTCTTTTCTTCCATGTTGTCACGCTGATTTTGCTCTATTCCCAATTGCATTCAATGGAATAAAGCCTCTATAGTGAGTGGTTTATTGCGAAATTCATCGCGCTGTGGCGATTCAGGAGTCTCAGTATTTGCTCGATACTCGAAACACGTGAAAACAACAGGGAGCTTAAAATTTCATTGTCAAAATACACGCTCATTTTGAAATCAATTCTTTGTTCAAGAGCCTTGCATTGTTTGAAATCAGTGTGTAGACTTTTCACTCAATTGAGCTAAGGGATTCGTTGGTGCTTGCGAAAGTCCTTGTTTTGTGTGAGAAAAATAACTGACCTGTAGCTTATCACTCACGAACTGCTCTTCTCAAATATATGTCGCAAGTTTGAAACTGTAAATAGACTTATAACCACCAAAGTAACTGACACTTAGAGCCAAATTTACCTCTATATGTTTTTGTGTAATTGGCAAAATTACAGGGTTTGTCTTCAAGATAGTGGTCAGCGCATTGTTGTAATAATAAAATGACATTTGGTTTTATTACACGGATGATTGTTTTATTCTGGTGGAAAGGCAAATAGGCTCCCACGGGAAATTCTATGCCATTTTCAAGCTATATGTTAGCAGAAAAAAAGGGAAAAGGAAAATGGAGGACAAAACGCACGAAGATCCTTAGAGATATCTTCTTAGAATTCCTTCTTGCTTCAATAATTGAGCAGGCCTTATTCAAGAGGTGATGTTGGATTTTAAATTCTATTTCGTCTCACAGGGTGTGGTCATTGCGTGATATAGGGGATTATCCAAGAGGAAATGCAAACCAGTCATCTGATAAAACTGCCTGATGATCCGGGAGAGGCACTTATAACAACCATACAGTGGAGACAAGGACATAAACACAACACTGAATAGTGCTTTGAGTTAAAAATCAAAACTTTTGAGCAGTACTTTCCTTTAGTGCTGTTCATTACACTGTACTGTACAAGTTGGTCGTAACCGTTAATTCTCTGGATGAAACCCTGGAGTGCTACTCAACTGAAAGCTATTGAGCGGTAACGCCCGTGCTACACGTTTGCCGTACGTGTTGGTCTTACGTTTTGAGTTAGTGGACAAAATTCTAAAGTGTGAGTGTGACCACTCAAAATGAAAGCTATTGAGCAGTACTTTCCGTGATACACGTTTGCCGTACATGTTTTTCCTTACTTTTGAGTCTGTGGACGAAATCCCAAAGTGCGAACTTTCAGATGAAAGCTATTGAGCGGAACTTTGTTTTCCTGTGGTGACGTTTATTATGCTGTACAAAGTGGTTCTACCTTTTAAGTTTGAGGATGAAATCTTAAATTGTACCATTCAAATGAAAGCTGTTGAGCAGTACTTTCCTGTGGTACTGTTTATTATGCTTTAATGTGCAAGATGGTTCTTACTTTTACAGTAATTCTGTAGATAAAATCTTCATAATGTAACAGTCCAAATTCAAGCTCTCGAGTAGCACCGTGCTACTTTTAAGAGCTTAAAAGCTCTTTGGTACAGTTCCTCTATCTACAGATTTTTTTTCTCTGCGAACAGTGTAAGGAAATGGTAATAAGGGGATCTTTCTAGAAAAGCTCAGCAGAGCTTGCTAAGATCTACTGCCATTGTAATTAACAGATAAATAGTGGATCGAAATAGAAATTGTATTGTGGATAAGAAATGTAATGGCCAAAAAAAAAAAATGTGGACCAACACCCTCAGCGTCAGCTAGAGTTGTAAGTCTGGGCACTGAGTTCAAATTCTTAGCCAGCTGGTCATCGTTTTTGAACCCTGGAAACGATGTCCAAGAAGAACCCGCCTGCCAAATAACTAGTACTACTGTGTTAAATACAAATAGCATAGTAAGATCATGTGAACCTCTGTTAACGGTTCTTCCTCATTTGACGTCAAATTTTTATTTCTAAAGGCTGTTTTCCATATGATCGCTACGATCGCTGCGACCTTTGCCAAACTGCATGGATAAAACAACATCTCGTTCGCGCCATTTCTTAAATTCAACATGTTAATTACTTTGCAGTCAATCTCAGATTCATGTTCGAAGCTTGTTGTTTTCTTGTTTTCTTGTTTCCAGATAGCACTGCTTTTCTTTTTCTAGAAAAAGTTTACCGTACGATGTTATTGTGTTTTTAAACTTCTTGTCGGTATCTTCGGCAAACATTCCTGTCCAGCAGTTAACCCTTGTGTATTTATTCTCGTATATCTTTTGAAAACTTGCTGTGTAAGTAGTCGCACAATTTTACTTCTTCCATATCATGAAAGCCTGCCACGCTGTTAGCCGACATCTTGGAATGCATATAGGACGTACATATTCTGGATATATATATATTTACCAGCGCAAGGATCGCAGTGATCGCTACGATCGCTGAATGGTGGTTTCCGTTGTCCATATGATCGCAACGATCGCTACGATCGCTGAGATAGAACTGAAGTCTATACAATTATATATTTACCATCGCAAGGATTGCAAAGATCGCAAGGATCGCAGTGATCGCTACAATCGCTGAATGGTAGTTTCCGTTGTCCATATGATCGCAACGATCGCTACGATCGCTGAGATAGAACTGAAGTCTATCTCAGCGATCGTTGTCACAACGATAAAAGTGGTTTCCATATGATCACAACGATCGCTGAACTTTTTTTCAGCGACCGCAGCGATCATAGCGATTGTAGGGATCATATGGCAGGGTCGTAACGAGGTATGTGCGATCAGGGATCAAACGGGTGGGATCAGGGATCAGAAGGATGGGATCTGAGATCACAACCCTGGGTTCAGGGATCATAGACCATGGGATCGGGATCAGCAGTTCTTTTAGGGATCAGGGATAAGGCTGTACCATATTTGTGGGATCAGGGACGAAAATTGGTCACGCTTTTCGAATCAAGGATCAGAAATTTGCGTGCAAAAATGGGATCAGCGATGAAAAAACATACCTTGTTACCATCGTGATATGGAAAGCAGCCTTCAACATGCTTTAAGGTTACTCAAACGAAGAAACGTTGTTGTGGAAACAGCACTGATTCCAGAACGTTTCTTTGGGATATTTCTAAAGTGAAATATTTCTAAAGTGACTCTGGCATTTAAAATCAGCCCTTTTGACGTTTTGGAACACATTTTCAGAGTGATAACGGGCTCGCTACAAAGTGGCGGTCACTCGCCCCTGTGAGTCGGCGCGCGTGACCAATCTTCATCAGCAATCCGGCATTGTGTGACGTCCCTCGCTTCCATGATCTTGCTGTTCGATCGATAACAGACGGGATTTGCATTCAAATCGCAAAATGCGCTGAGTCACATTCTGTCAAATTTTGCTCGTCATATTCGCCGCTAACGGCTGGAATGTTTAATCGATTTTGATAATCGACATCTTTCAAGGACAGGTATGATCACGTTCTCCTTAAACAGCTTTTGAAATGCTAAAACATCTCGTGAGTTATTGTCGTTATTGTAAAATGTAAATTGCTACACGAAGTTGCATCGCACTACATTTTGCTCGTTTGCATTTCGGCTTGGACGAAAAAATCACCAATACCACTGTGAATTTAAACGTGATTTCTTGTCTAGTTGCTTATACAGAGCGGTGAGTTTTGAAAATGTTTGTGGACGACTACATAGTGATATAATAGCGATACGCACTTCTTCGAGTGGAACTGTCACATGTTTAGGAAATTACTACTGCCATACAAATGCGTGTAGAGATTTCGAAATTGTCTTCTCTTCTGAGCAAGATATTATGCCCAAATTCTCAGGTTTTGTCAACTGTATAGTTTTCTTTCCATTGGTATCCACTTTTTTCGAAACACGTTACAAAATGTAGAAAAACTGCGAGGTGGTCTCATTTGCCATGGAATGACAATGCAAAATCCGAGCGTTATCTTTGACATCAGTGCTTTTGATTCATTCATTCAGCATGGGCAGTATGAGGCAGGAAACCATTAACACTGCCTGAAATAGCATCTCAGTGAAATTGAAACCTTTGATAGCAAGATCTTGCTTTATTAGTGAAAATCAGATGGCGATTGTGGCCCGTGATGGAATTGTAGCGGTTTCCTGGGGGGCGATCGGGGATCGAGGATCGAGGATCGAGGATCGAGGATCGAGGATCGAGGATCGAGGATCGAGGGTCAAGGATCGGGCATCGGGAAAAATAGCAAAAACGAAAACTGCTAATAGTAATATAAAAATGGAAATGATATAAAAAATAATTAACTATTAAGTTAAAATTATCATTCATTATCCACTGGAAAAACATGATATTTATAAAACATTATTTGACGTGTTCCAGTGGAGCTGAGCGCATAACTGAGCACATTCATGTGGTTATTGCATGAGCTCTCGTGTAGATTCGCTGATGTGCAAGAGATATTCGGTATTCCCAAGAGAGGAACTTCGCTATATCATCGTGCTGTGTCGGAAATGTTTTCGTTAAATGCGAGACGAATGCGTCTGAGATTCCAAAACCAAAATAAAGAAATCCATCCCGGCAACCTGACTGGCTGGCAAGGACCAATCAGAATGCGCCTTTTTCGATCCTAACACCCTTAACCGTGGCTATAAAAATTCAAACTGCAAGATTGTTTTGTGAAACGGAATTGAGTTTTACACTCTACCTTTCCACGGACAAATCTTAAAAAAAATTAGCAACTGACGAGAATTGTAAGGTTGAAAACCGCGGTCTTGCTTGTAAACCATCACATCACTTTCTGGAACCATGATGAACACATAGCATAACTATGATGACCTCGTAAATGAAAACACAAGTCCCTTGAACGCCATCTGCGAGGATGACCAAATACCTGGATACTTAACAGGCTCCGACTGTAAATATCGAGAATCGGCGGACAAGCTCAGGAAATTGAAAATCCTGATAACTTGCCAGAAGAACACTTTTGGGGAGCTATCTTCGAAAATATTACTTATAAACCTTCTAGATTTCTATTGTTTTTGGGAAATTCGGAAAAACGGTTTTGCTTAATTTATTACGCAATAATCAGGCTTAAAATTGAACAAATTAAAAGCGCTTGCTTTTAAACAATTTGCAACGCCAGAAAACAATTTTAATTTTAAATGATAGCAATACTCTTCTACTTTCTATCAATAGGACTTGCATGGAGTTTTGCTTTATTTCTGTGGTTTGGTGGTTCTTTGAAACAAAGCCATTTTGCGCACTTCGGAAAAAGGCAAAAATTGGTAAACTTCAGAGGCTTAAAATGGGTCTTGGTATGTCTAATATCGAATTGAAATAAACTCTGTGATAAAGTTTGGCTCTACTTCTATCATGATATGAAATAAAAAATCTGGGCAATTCAGGCTCGCGCAGACAAAAACAAAAATTCGCGAACCAGTGTTGCCAAAATTTGCATAATGAAATGAAAAGTAGTAGTCTGGGTGAGCTCAATTTAGAGGATTTTATTTACTGAAGACACACAAAGAATGAACTAAAACATTCCTTTAATCTATTCTTGCATTGTTTTGGGCTTATACTATTTCTACGTAAAACTAAAGAGAAGGAGAAGAAGTTTTAAAAGTTCTACACAAGCTGTTGCGTGACCGGTGTCACGTGAATCTTTTTTGTCAATTTGTCATTCCACTTATGGCAGTTTTTAAATGCGGTCTCCATGCATAAAACAACGGCCAATGCTTCATTCCGCGGTTCAAATATATGAAACGCAACTTATGCAGTTACGAAAAGAAAGCCTGAAAAAATCAGGCTTGCCGGGATTCGAACCCTGACCTCTGCGATACCGGTGCAGCGCTCTAACCAATTGAGCTAACAAGCCAACTGGGAGCTGGTCATTAAGTTGGTTCGTAATATACCCGGGAAAGATGAAGTTGAAATTATGAATATATGAAATTCATATATTTGAACTGCGGAATGAAGAAATTAATGTAAAGAAGATCCTCGCAGTTATTAACGCAACTTATGCAGTTACGAAAAGAAAGCCTGAAAAAATCAGGCTTGCCGGGATTCGAACCCTGACCTCTGCGATACCGGTGCAGCGCTCTAACCAATTGAGCTAACAAGCCAACTGGGAGCTGGTCATTAAGTTGGTTCGTAATATACCCGGGAAAGATGAAGTTGAAATTATGAATATATGAAATTCATATATTTGAACTGCGGAATGAAGAAATTAATGTAAAGAAGATCCTCGCAGTTATTAACGCAACTTATGCAGTTACGAAAAGAAAGCCTGAAAAAATCAGGCTTGCCGGGATTCGAACCCTAGTATGTTGTTGTGTACGTGACTCGATCGCTCTTTTCAAACGGCTACTAAGATTTTGGGCGACTTTTTGAAATGACACTATTTTGGCCAGGAAGCAAAAGTGCATCATTATTATTATGATTTATACGTATTTGTCAAAAATTGTGCTGTTCCTATCAATATTATTACACTTGGATAAATATGTTTAAAAAACGCATCTCGCAGCGGGATCGGTATTTACGAGTTCTAAATGCTGCTGTATATCTAAGAGATATCAATACACAGTTTGTTTGGTTTTACTTTGCAAGATCGCTGAGAACTCTTTCACGGTTTCGGAGGAAAAGATTTTCATTGAAGAATATTTTCACGTTTGCATGAACGTGCAGTGATCGGTTGCATGACTGGATTATTTTGAGTCATACTTTTGTGTTCCTTACTTTACACAGACCGGCTGAGCTCTCAATTTATACGCGTATGTCAACTTTAATGATTTTTATAAGAAACCGTTTGGATTTTCGAGAACATTGGTATTTTCCCCCCAAAAAACTGCAAATAACAAAGAAGAACCATTGGTGCTGCAGAGTATAGACATCTGACAAAATATGATAACCCACTGCACTCTAGTTTCACCAACAATTTTCCAAATTTGTTCGTAGTTCTTCAGAGAGATAAATGAAGATATCAGCGAATGCATCATCTAGTAGAAAGACCATCCGAAAATAGTTATATACGGTAAACGATTTGTCATATTTCAAGTCGTCCTTCCATTACGGTTTTTTTTCTATTATCCAAATTATGCAAATTTGGTCAACACTGGTTCGCGAATTTGTGTTTTTGTCAGCGCTAGCCTGAATTGCCCAGATTTTTTATTTCATATCATAATAGAAGTAGGGCAAACTTTATCACGGTGTTTGTTTCAATTCGATATTAGACATACCAAGACCCATTTTAAGCCTCTGAAGTTTACCAATTTTTGCCTTTTTCCGAAGTGCGCAAAATGGCTTTGTTTCGAAGAACCACCAAACCATATAAATAACGCCGAAAACTCCATGCAATTCCCATTGATAGAAAGTAGAACAGTATTGCTATCATAATTCGGTAAATTGTGATCGTCCGGGTGAGTGTAGTCCTGAGAAGGACTGTTTGAGGTGACATTGACTGACGTTTCGACAACCTGAGCGGAAGTCATCATCAGAGTCAAGTGAACTGTAAATCGTCAGGAGATGTTATAAATCTCTGGTCGTTGTCCTGATTGGTCGACGATCTCGTGATGTTATTGGTCGTCTGTCAGTTAAGCCGTGATGTTATTGGCTGTGAAGACTGTAAACGTGATTGGTGCGTTTCGATCCGTCTTTTGTTAGTCAAATGTCCGTTGGTCTATTGTTAGTCAAATGAGTCAGTTTGTCTATTGTTTGTCTGTCTTGTTATTGTCGGCAATCAGTCGTTTGTAAGGTGCAGGTAGCTGTTGGCAACGGTTCAGTGGTGTTTGTTCTAAGTTGGTAAACCAGCTTTCCAGAGTGATTCGTTGATAGTAGTCCGTACTGTAGGTAACGCATTCAGCAGAGTCCCAGTCGATTCTGTGGTTTGTTTTTAAATGGTGCTCGGCAATGTGATTGTTGATATCACCATTTCTAGTCGCTCGTTTGTGTTCAGTCAGTCGGACGTTCAGATTTCTGCCGGTCTCACCAATATAAGTGGCCTGGCAGTCGCAGCATTTGATTTTATAAACTGCTCCCCGTCTGTCGCTCGGTTCGTCTTTGTCTTTAACGTTCGTCAGTAGCTGTCGTAAAGTAGTGATAGGTTTGTGAGCAACGCGGATGTTGTAGGGTTGTAGGATTCGTGCGATAGTTTCAGAAGTCCCTTTGATGTAAGGTATGGTTGCAGTAGTGACAGGTGTCGCGTTAGCGTTCGTAGCGTTTGGTTCGGAGTTTCTGTAAGTGTTGTGTCTAATAAAGTCCCGGTTGTAATTGTTCTTGTTGAAAACGTTGTCTAAGTACTTGTTTTCGTCCGTTAAGCTGTCAGGTGAGTCACAAACTAGTTGCGCGCGTCTTGTCAGGGTCCGTATAGTCGTAGCTTTGTGAGAAGTTGGGTTGTAAGATGATTGGTCGAGTAGTCTGTCAGTATGTGTCGGTTTTCTGTAAATTGTCGTCCGTAGTTTGTTATTGTCGCGGGTAACTAAGCAGTCTAGAAAAGGTATTTTACCATTTTCCTCGATCTCCTTAGTAAACTGTATGTCGGCGTTTTGTCCGTTGAGGTGTTCGTGAAAATCGTCGATTTCACTCTGGAAAGCTGGTTTACCAACTTAGAACAAACACCACTGAACCGTTGCCAACAGCTACCTGCACCTTACAAACGACTGATTGCCGACAATAACAAGACAGACAAAAATAGACGAACTGACTCATTTGACTAACAATAGACCAACGGACATTTGACTAACAAAAGACGGATCGAAACGCACCAATCACGTTTACAGTCTTCACAGCCAATAACATCACGGCTTAACTGACAGACGACCAATAACATCACGAGATCGTCGACCAATCAGGACAACGACCAGAGATTTATAACATCTCCTGACGATTTACAGTTCACTTGACTCTGATGATGACTTCCGCTCAGGTTGTCGAAACGTCAGTCAATGTCACCTCAAACAGTCCTTCTCAGGACTACACTCACCCGGACGATCACAATTTACCGAATTATGATATGACTCCTGGGTTCAAACCATTTACAGTATTGCTATCATTTAAAATTAAAATTGTTTTCTGGCGTTGCAAGTTGTTTACAAGCAAGCGCATTCAATTTATTTAATTTTAAACCTGATTTTTGCATAATTAATTAAGCAAAACCGTTTTTTCCCAATTTCTCCAAAACAATAGAATTCCAGAAGGTTTATGTAATATTTTCGAAGATAGCTCCCCAAAAGTGTTCTTCTGGCAAATTATCAGGATTTTCGATTTTTTGAGCTTGTCCACCGATTCTCGATATTTACAGTCAGAGCCTCTCAAAAGACCATAATAGCGGAGCCAGCGCGCTAGCGCGTCAGCGGAGCTCCATTGCTAAGGAAATTTCGTAATCTATCAAGCCAAAAAATTTTGGTAGTGACGTAGTAGTCACGTGACCGTCCGTCCGTACATCCGTCCGTCCGTACATCCGTACGTCCGTCCGTCCGCACCACAGGGTACCAATACATTTCGATAGAATCCTGTGCTGAATCCCGTATGTTTTCGGCGCGAAATCGCATGTTGACCCGCGTTGTAGCAAAACAAGCAAAGACAACAAAAGTCAAAAACAAATTTGTTAGTGGAAAAAAAAAGTTCAAAAGAACACTCAGTTGTCTTTTTGGTGGAAGGGGAAAAGTTCAATCTAGGCGAAAGAAATTCGGCGATAAAGTTCAGGCAAAAAGTTCAAATTTGCCTCGTCGGTTCTGTTCAAACTCGGTCGGCACACCGCTTGAGTTCGCAGCTTTTCGCAGCGGTTTCGACGCCAAATATAGCAGAGCTAGTGCTTTTTGGTTTTTTCTGTCCACAACCATGGTTTTTACGGCGTTTCGAACACATTTTGCCAGGAAAAACACCAGCATTTTCATGCTGATAGGCAGCTTGTCACGAAGAAAGAAATAAGTATTAAAATTAACTACGAAAACAATGTCAAGCGCCCATGGCCTAGTGGACTGGTTACCGGCATCTCACGCCGACGAGCCGAGTTTGACACTCAGCGGGAGCAAGAATTTTTTTCTTTGTTTTTTTTCTTTGTTTTTTTTAATAAAACGACTTGGATGAGAGTATTTTCACAAATTAATAACTGCCAGCAAAAACAAAACAAAAAACAAAACAAGAAACAAAAGCAAAAAACAGACAAAACAAAAAGGGGGGCTCCGCTTTTAGGCTTGGTTAAATCTATATATTAGCAATTCAGAGGAAGACATCCCACAGCGAAGGCAAGCAAACAATCAAATCAAGGTGAAACCAAAAGAAAGAGAAAAGCTGAAGCAGACATCCCATCCTCAGCGGAGGCCAAAGTCAAGAAAACAGAGGAATCTATAAGAAAACGCCAGAGACACGTCCTCGTTCTCCAGGAAACCAATTGCAACTCGGCTGGGTGCTTTAGCCCGGGCGCAAAATACAACCTCATATCAAGGGTCCTATCTCTTCATCCGTCGAGAAAAAATCTGCGTCCCTTGTCTCTCTGAAACGTGAAAGGTCACTGTAGAGTTTTGTAGGATGCCTGTGTTTGAAAAAAATGTGTCAAATGACTCGCATTGTTTTGGCCTTCACACTTCAGGTTGAGAATTTTTGTTCGCTTTCGGTGAAGTAATGCGAGGCCACCCTGATGAGCAGTTAATTGTCATAAGTAGTCACGTGGTCAAGATTCTCGAGGATGAAGAGAATGGGCCCTGGGAACGAGGTTGCTGTAAGTAAAATCGCGTGGAAGAAACTGGAATCAAGATTGGCCTTTTCATTGAAATCACAACAGATTAAGTTCTCTTGTCAGCCCGTGCTGAAATTTCATGGCAATACCGTTTTCTCCAGAACTGGACTGGGCTGAATTTTGGCCCTGGCTGAATATTTCTCCATGTAATTGCACACTGTTCACAAATAAAAGGATGTTTCATGAAAGCAGGGCTGGGATTTCACTAGCCTGTGTGCAGACGTCTCCTATTTCCTTTGCTTCACGCGCAAGCAAAGAAAATAGGAGACGTCTGCACGCATGCTAGGATTTCACACCCGCTAAACGGACTGAAACGGGGGAGGTAGAGTGCAATCGCAACCTCGGGTCGTTTGACAGGTGGAAGTGATAAACCGGGACTGGTCTCGGGAGTGGGTGAGTTATGGAACCGATGCAGTTCTCTGACGGAGAAAAAAAAAACCTTTATGTCTTCAGGGATTTAAAAAGCTTGGCCTAGGAATTGCCATCGACAGCCAAAACATACTTAAAATTTATATAAATCTAAACTACATGTATTCGCTATCCCATTATCGCGAACAGTTGTTCATCCTTGCGTGTTCGAGATAGCAGGATCTAATGTAGTTGCAGTGTACTAAGTAAAGAAATGTTTTTGAAAAGAAAAAAAGGTTTTTTAGGCTGTTAAAGGCACAAATATGTCTTTAAGGTTTTTGAAGTGATACTAAAGGCAACTGACGTCAGTGACCATTCCCTTCCAATGAGCTTTTCTTTTGAAACAGTGACGTTATCACTAACATTCGACATCGTTTTTGCACACCCATACAGATAATGGAACAAGCGCAAGAAACCTCCTATACAACCTACTGCACTCTGCCCATTGCCTTTGTAACAGCTGGCATTGTTGTTTTGGTGTATAATTTCTGGCAAGCAGTACGCAATGAAGCCATTCGCAAGAAAATCAATGCTCCAGGCCCCAGGTCGTGGCCGTTTGTTGGCAATTTGCTCGAAACTAGAAAATTTAACGGCATCCACCTTTTGCACTTCCACTACATTCAAAAGTACGGCAAGGTGTTCTCGATATGCCTGGGAAGGAAGCCCACAGTTGTCATTGCCGATCCTGATATCCTGAAGCAGATTCTTGTGAAAGATTTCTGGAACTTTCGAAATCGCTTTTTGCAAGTACAGATCAATGCTCCGATAGGCAAGAGTGTATTCTTCGCCCGTGATGAAGCGTGGAAGCGTATCCGCACGACTCTTACGCCATCGTTCAGTGCAAAGAAAATGAAAGGAATGGTGTCCTTGATCGAAGAATCACATGACAGGTTGATGGAGAAGATAGAGAAAGTTGTTGGTACAGGTACGTGAACAGTTTTTGTCATACTGTTTAAAACTGATGTATCAATCAAAGTAAAATAAAACAAACTACGAAGATGATGAGGATGAAAGTTTGGAATTGGACTGTAATGAAATTGGGGTTGGAAAATAAGAACTGGGCAACATGAACCGGGAAACAGAAAACGCGGACCGGATTGCTAATGAAAATATTAGTTGGTGTAACGAAATTTATTTAAGGAAGGTGAATGTGAAAGGTGGGAGGGATTTTTGTAGACATATGAATCCACTTAAACTTTGATTTACATGTAGTTTCTCTTGCATGAGATAATAAAACAAAATGCGGGATTTTGCAGCCCATTTCATTTATTCTCTTGCGGCTTTCTATAGGTCAGTATAAAGTAGGAAGGTAAAGTCGCACTCGGACCACTCCGGTTACTATAGCATAAAACAGTTAGAAGCATTGCTACACATCCGTGGATGGGATGGTTGGGATGCATGACTGTTAGGTTAAGTTGGCCTTGGTCACTTCGGGGAGTTTAAACGCTGAACACATTTTTTCAATTACTTAGGTGAATCTGTGGACATTCTAGACTGGTACAGCAGACTGACTCTTGAGGTTATTCTATCCACTGCGTTTGGTGTCCAGGCTGACATTCAAAACGACAAGGAAAGCTTGCTGTTTGAGAGAGTAAAGGAGGTGTTCCGAACTCCATGGATAGTCGACATTTTGAGACGGTTTCCTTTTGGAATTTATGTATTGAGGTTTCTGTCACGTGTCCGTCGGAGGGTAGGCTACTTTGACAAGGTCGCCTCTGACATTGTACAGCAACGTAGGAAAACTGGGCTGACGGGCAGGCAAGATTTAATGGAACTCATGTTGACCGCGCATGAAGAGTCAACTGAGGAAGGAATCTCCAAACTCACAGATGAAGAAATAGTTGGCCAGTGCGTTATCTTTCTCTTCGCTGGCTACGAAACCTCAAGCAATACTCTGGCGTACACTACATATCACCTTGCGTTGAACGAGGACGTGCAAGAAAAGTTAAGAGAGGAGATCAAGGTGGCGGTCAAGTCAAACCCCGACAGCACGTTATATGATCTCGCACATAACATCGAGTACCTGGACTGCGTTATAAACGAGTCTCTGCGGTTGAATCCGCCACTTGCTCAGGTAAACCGAGAATGCGTGGAAGATTACGAGTTTAATGGCATTCATATTCCCGCGGGACTGGAGGTGATGATTCCCGTGTACTTCCTGCATCGTGATCCCGACGCTTGGCCCGACCCGGAGAAATTTGATCCGGAGAGATTCCGAAGTCCCGCCAAAGACACTCGCCATCAGTACCAGTTCATGCCTTTCGGTACGGGACCAAGGTCCTGCATCGGAATGAGATTCGGCTTGATGGAGATCAAGATTACCCTGGTGAAAATCTTGATGAAGTACAAGTTTGTGCGATCACCGGAGACACAAGTTCCCCTAAAAATTCTTGCCGGTGCCACTTTGATTCCAGAAAATGGAGTCCATGTGAGGATAGAGCAACTCTAGGATCTCATTTGCTCACAATTTAATTTTCGTTTTTTCCTTTGACGTTTAGTTAAGTTTTTGTTAGCTGTCACCATTATTGTTCCGGAGTCATTCGATTCTGTTCGTCTACAGGTTTTTCTGCCGCTGCCCTGCCTACCTAGAGGGTAAACAAGCTCCGGTGGGTGGGTGTTAGATTCTGTTCCTAGTTTTGGGAAATTCGCAAGAAAGCAAAAAATAGGGACTGGGATCCTTTTCGTACACATACAACCGTAACGAAGTAGGTGGGGCAATGCAACTCGCACACTGCGCTTTGTGCTGTATGTGAAGAGAAGTGGAATCAACCTTATCGGTATTCCTTCTACTGGAAAAGGTACCTTTAAAATATAACAGTTAGGAGTAAGGAGTTGCAATTGTAAGTTCCCACTTACAAGTTAATTCCGCATTTTTATGACCCTTGAACTTAAATATCGCAGAAACATGCAATATGTAATTCTTTTCTCAGTTTAACGTTTAGTAAAGGTGACCCTCTTTGACCGGCACTCAAAACTATTTGAGCATGATGGGTTGAAATTCTACTTTCAGATAGCCTGTATGGTTAACTAAGAAGTTTGAAAATTTCTGACATAAGCAGTACTTGCTGTAGTGCTGTTTATCATGTTGTACAAGTTGCTCCTAACGTTTGACCACTTTATTGAAAGCTGTCGAGCAGTACTTGAATGAATGATAACCTTATTTAAACACGGTTGAAAAGTAGCAGTATCACATAGAAAATACATAACAATTTTCTACAACTGGTTTACATATTTGCTGTGTGGGAATACTGTTCAGAAAACCATCTATGAATACTTCTCTTAAAGAGATCTGAGGAATTAACTGTAAGTATTCCTCAGGAAGATTGTTCCACAGAAGAGGGCTACTGTAACTAAAGCTACGCTTCAGGTAGTCAGTTCATGGTTTTGGAAGCATTAATTGGCCCTTGGCGTCGCGAAGATCATAGTTGGAGATTCTCGGGGCAAACAAATTGCAGAGATAGGCTGGGGCGAGATTATTAGTACACTTGGTTAAGTTAGCCTTTTGTTTAGTCCTTCTAATTGATAAGTTGTCCCAACCAAGCGAGTTAAGAAGATATCTGGAACTCGTATCAGAGCTTGATTTGGTGATAACTCTGACAGCGCGATTTTGTAGATTTTGGAGTTTGTCACTCGGCTGTTGCGACAGGCCATCCCAAATAACACTGGAGTAGTCAAAGTGTGGTTCGATAAGGCTTTTGTATATTTTAATTGCAGTGTGCATGGAGACAAATGGCCTGACTCGCTTAATTGCACCGATACCTGAGGAGACTTTTGTTGAGATCTCATGTATGTGGGCCTTCCACGAGAGATTTTCATCAATGTTAATCCCGAGAGTTTTGCTACAATTGGTTTGGTTAATTTGGACGCCGTCTACATTAATGTTTATTGTGTAGTCATTTAAAGACTGTAGTTTTTGCCTCGAGCTAATAATCATAAACTCTGTTTTGGCGACATTGAGACTTAACTTATTAGCTTTAAGCCAGAGATCAATATGTTTAATTTCGCTATTGATTTGGGTCTCAAGATCGGTTATGGTAGATGCAGCAAAGGTAACGCTAGTGTCGTCCGCATACATTCTAGGAGAGCCTACTTTCAAACAATTTGGTAGATCATTTATATAGATCAAAAAGAGGAGGGGGCCGATTATTGACCCTTGAGGTACTCCACAGTTTAGATAGATGGTTGCTTACGTTGCATCTTTGCATACGGTTAGTTAGATAGGATTTGAACCATTTCAGGGCATCTTGATCGACGCCGTATTTAGTACGTTTTTTAAGAATAATCTCATGGTCAATAGTGTCAAACGCCTTCTTCAAATCAATGGAGATTACGCCATTGAGAAGTCCTTTATCAATAATGACACACCTCCTATCGTTTGTCTTCAAACAGGCCGTGAGAGTGCTGTGCAGGGAGCGAAAACCAGACTGGCATTTGTTTAATAAGCCATTTTCATTCAGGTAGTAGCAGTATAGTTGGTCATAGATAATTTTTTCGAAAATTTTGGCTGTGGCAGGAATAACAGATATAGGTTGGTAGTTGTTTAGGTCAGACTTGGAGCGTTCTTAAAAATAGGTGACACTTTAGCTAGTTTCCAGTCAGAGGGGAAAATGCCAGTCAGTAGTGATTGATTAAAGATGCCTCTTAAAGAGGGCGCAACAACATCGGCAACAATTTTTATTAGCCTGTTTGGAATTTTGTCAAGGTCAGTTGCCTTACCTACATCGATACTTTGCTGTGGTACTGTTTATTGTGCTGATAATGTACAAGATAAATTCTAATTTTGTTCTAGTTAGAGTCTTAATTTTTAATTTTGTTTTCGTGTAAAGCGCCTTTTAACGTTAGGATACTGGTAGACTGCGAGTGGTCTAATTTTGGCGATGGCGATTGTGGGGTGGGCGAAACACACACGTACGCGCGCGAAATTTCGAGGTGACGCGATGCGAGGTGAGCGCCAAAATTTTAGGATACTGGCGCTCTATAAATATTTTATTATTATTATTATTATTATTATTATTATTATTATTGTTATTATTATTATTATTATTATTATTATTATTATTATATTAAGATGGTTTTCACTTTTAAAGAATTTCTGTAGATGAAATCCTATAATGTAACAGTTCAAATTCAAGCTCTCGAGTAGCACCGTGCTACTTAACCTCTTTGGTTCTCTCTTTAGTTTTATCTTTTACTGTGAAACGTTTAAGGTAGACCAACACCCTTAGCGTCAGCTGACGGCACTATTAAAGCTCAATTTCTTAGATATGCTATCACAGCTAGCTGGTCAAGTTCCGGGTAGCTTGGATTGTCATCAGTTTCTCTTAGTTTAAGAAGGGCCGAAAGCTGTTTCCGTACTTTTCAATGGAGAAACTGCTATTCTCGCAATTTTTCATAAAAGCTTCATAACCTTTCAGTTTCGTTATATTTTCCATGAAACGGAATTTAGATTTTCATAATCAATTCAATGTTTGCACAAGTGCAGCGCATCACGGGTTTCCGAGACAACACCATATTTGGAAAGCAGTTTAACGAGCCAGGGGCCCGTTTCTCGAAAGTCCCGGTAACTTTTCGGACCCGGAGCTATATTTTAAGGTCAAAATCTACAGTACGTTGGCGTAGTTTTTGGCCCGCATATCAGCCCGACTTGTTTTATCAACTTAGAATTTTATTGCTCAGCTTTTAAAACCAACAAAATCTGAGACTTTAATGTAAACATCGCGGACATAAAATAGCTTTCCGGGCCCGAAAAGTTATCGGGACTTTCGAGAAACGGGCCCCAGGTTAATGAAGGGTAAAAATTATCCGCCAGCTGCGGAACACAAAACTAAGGTGCCTCTCCTGGATTTTGTTTTAAAAGCACACCATCCCAGAGCTTGGTAGAACTAGTGACCTCAGCAATTTACTACACACTGAACAATGTTTTCCAAAAAGGTTAGTTTGGTTGATATTGGTATTACAATAGCAACCTCTCATGACGTCATGCATTTGACATATTTTCGATTTCCTCGACATCCAGACCTAAACTTTTGAAACGACCTTATGTCGCTGGTAGGCCACGTTTCTTGAGTTAATTCGTCAAGACTAATGTTTTCCGTGTGCACTGAAAGAGAGAGGGTAAGTGAGGCGTTGCATGACAGCTGCAAAGACGACCAAACATCCCGTTAAAGTTTCATTTTGGATTACTGGACGTAATTTGAGGTCACACTTGTCTCCTCAGCGAAGCTATTTTCAGTTAAGTTAATTCGTTACCATGGCACAGGTGAATACTTCAAGTCAAACAAAGTACGTTGCACGTTTGGGAGCGTGATCTCATGATTAGCTTGAGGAACTGGAAAGAAATAAAAAATTATAACTCAAGGATGAAGCATTTAAAGTATTTAATTTTGCAATATCTGCTTAATTTGGCGATTTTTGCAGTGCGACTACAGTAAACACCGGGGGTAAACATTTCGGGGTTCAGGCTGATCAAGTTCTTATTTACCGGGTGCTTAGTGAGAAATCAGACTGAAAATGTTCTTAAAATTTGTTTCAGAAATACTATACATTACACATTACTAGAGGTTTAGTGAACATACGAGGTTTTATATAATGGTGTCAACTGTTGTAGTCCCGCAGTCCCATCCTTCCTGTCAGGTACTGTATGGCTCTTAGAGTTTGTATGGTCCAGCAAACCATAATACTTTAATATGAGTTACTGTATTGCTTTCTTATTCTGGCATCCTCTTTCTTTTTATATAAGAACATGTTTTATTTATCAGGCTAAATTAGTTCTTATATATATGGTGCTTTACTGGCCAACTTTCAGCCTGATGTTCTTAATCCATTTGTTCTTATATGCGGGTGTTTACTGTACTGCAATCTGGGCGACTTACAAGTGTTAAGTGACAAGACACTGCAAAAACAACCACACATGCACTAGGGGCCCTTACAAATCATCCTCGGAGACCCAGGGGCGGATAGTGGGGCGATGGAAAGCCGCAACGGGCGAACAAAAAAGCGGGCGAAGAAAAATTGCCCTTGACTTTTCTTCACCCACCCTTTAGTTCGCCCGTTCCGACGTTCCCTCGCCCAACTATCCGCCCCTGGGTCTCCGAGGATGTTCACACATGTGCACAGCCTGTTACCCGTCCATATCCTTGGGCAGCCATGGACAGCTGTTTTCGCCCTTGCTAGGGCTCGTTAGGTTGCATGGCCAAGTCTATGTAGAGGTGCCGGCTCGAAGAGCGGCTTAAACCCCGTCTCCACACAACAATTGGCTGGGCATACATGTGTGCTGGTGCATGGATCTGTGAAAAGACCTGGTAGTGAAAATCGGCATGGACAAAACCATCCTAGGGAATAATACTGTCCTGGGCCACTGACACTTTTGGGTTCGCAGAACATTACAAAAGTCCGCGCGATACGGACAACAAGCTCCCTCCCCCTCCCCGACCGTTTTAGGCTTTGGCTCAAAGAAGTAAGAGAGAAGATCAGATCTAGAGATCGTCACTGAGGGCAGTCCAGCTGAATGATCCTTTTTGAGACGTTTCAACGAAAGTGCCTCCAAACTGGTTCGTAGCGTGAAGGACTCGTCAGTCTTTCAGCTTTGTCATGAATATTCGAGATTGGTAATTACTAGCAAAAAAAAGCAAGCAAACAAACAAACAAACAAACAAACAAACAAACAAACAAAAAGAAACAAACAAACAAACAAACAAACAAACAAACAAATCGCTATCAGCCAGGAGTGCTGTTGTGTGGTTAACGATCTATTTCACCTCTTATTTGGCTACGTGTAGACGCCATTTTCTTGCTTGGCCCTCGCATGTCGACACGCGTGACCAACCTTCATTAGTTCATTGTGTGACAACCCTCGCTTCCAGCTGTTTGCGCGACGACGACGGAATTTGCATGTGAAATTAATACGCTGAATCACAGGCGTGCTGAGTTACATTCTTTGAAACTGCAAGAACTGGGAAGTTTTAAAATCGATTATGATAATCGACATCTTTCAAGCACAGGTATGATCGCGTTCTACTTAAACAGCTCTTGAAATGCTAAAACATGTCGTAAGTTATTGTCGTTTATTTATATTATAAAATGTAAATCACGAAACGAAACTGTTCCGATTGACCACATCACACTGCCGTTTTTTTAGGGGCCGATTACATGAGCCGGGCTGGCTCGGTTAGCAGGGCTGGCTCGGTCTACCGACAGGACTGTTCAGCCCGGTATTACATAAGGCGAGCCAGCCCGCCAGCGGCTAAATTTTGACGCTGTCGTGTGAAAAGATGGCTACTGATCAAAGAGAATGAATCGAGTGTTTTTACTTTCGCTAATCCATTATTTTGGTGCATTATTTTCAGTTTTACGTAGCTTTATGGTCTGATAAACCTTTACCTGTTATATAGAAAGAGAAAGATCGATATTATGGAGAGCCATTTTGCTCTGAAGAGAAATTTAGTGACAAGAAAGTGTTGGCCCGGCAATCGCGATTACATGGTAAATTTCCATCCCGGCTAGCCGAGATCCCGGCATCGCGATGCCGGGATCCCAGCTAGCCGGGCTGAGTTTTTTCCATGTAATCGCAAAGTTGATTTTTAATGTGTTTTACAGACGTGCCGAGATCCCAGCAAACCGAGCCAGCCCGGCTAAGCGGGCCAGCCCGCCTCATGTAATCGGCCCCTTATTTGCATTTCAGCTTGGACAGAAAAACCATCAATACCACGAAGAAGTGGTCCTTAAAATTGGCTGGCCAAACCTGAATTTAAACGTTATTTTTTGTCTAGATGCAAAGATACAGGGTAGCGAGTTTGAGGTGTTTGTACACGTTGGTAGCGATTTCTTCGAGTGTTGTGCACTCATGTCTTATTTCTTCGCTTTTAAGCAAGATATAACGCTGAAATTTACAGAGCTTGCTAATTTTCATGTACTCTTTGCAGTGGTATCGCTGAAATTTCGAAACAAAGTACAAAATCTCGAAAATCTGCAAGGTGGTCTCATATGACACGGGAATGCGTTATTAATTTTATAAATGAAGATTTTTGAGTTACGTTTTAGACAAATATCAATTACATAGCGAACTCTGACATTTATGATCCCATCGAGTCCCCAACGTGAGTGTAAGAGAAGGACTGCGGACTGCGGACCACGAACTGCGGACATAAAATGAGGACTAGCCCAGATTATTTGAAGTATCCTTTTTGCAACAATTAAAAAAGGATAAAGACTGGGAGTGTCGTCAAACTAAAAATCTACTGTATTTGTTGTTGCATGACTAAATCCAACTTAAGCTCCATATTGAACCATTAAATGGAAGTGGCGGCTAATCTCGCCAGTTTAGTGATGGTACAGTCATGACCGTACTGTGGAGTCTGTTGGTTTGCTGTAAGTCAAATAAGTAAATCCAATACAGAAATCTGTCTTGTGTTTACATGTAAATCACCCATTCCATGTTAAGTGGGTAAAATGAGCTAGAGGATTTCTGAAAAAATGAAAGTCATCAATTCGGGTAACCAATGCAATTAACTCAAAGGGAGCATCATTCAAGGATGAACAAACGAAATTTCGTCAACCTATCTTTAATCCATAAAAAGTTATAGCATTTTCTCGTATAGCACTTGGCGTGGTATTTTTTGCCAATAAAAATGAGATGTGAAATAATTTTCTCCTCTCTTAACACCGAATAAATTCCTACCTACTGAGAATAAATAACACACCAAACTAGGGTCTCTGATTAATATTTCAAGTGCATTTTCGAAGCAGAGGACGAAAAAATCAAGGTGTGCTGCCAAGGCCAGTTAGGGTCTAACTTCTTAGAATATTGAGGGACGAAAATCCCCATTCTGTTTTTTTCTTTTTTCTTCTAAATACGCAGTCAGAGATGATATTTTTCCACTAAGGGTTTAGTTTGAGGGGTGTTCTTCCACATATCAAAGTTTGGCAGTGCAGATTCCGGTACATAGAGAAAAACTCAAGTTTTGGTAACGGAAGTTACAGCAATGGAAGTGGTAACCACACTACGGCGTGTGTTGTCAATATTGTTTCTGAAACTTGCTGTAAATTACTACAGTTACCTGATTGCATGATGAAAAACCATCTAGACTTGCACCAAGTCGCCCTCTCTTAGGATGCGTCGCGAAGCAATCAGCGCGAGTCGCGAGAGGGCAACCTTCATACGTGACATACCTAAACTGCGCGGCGACGAAGGACTTTGTGAAAGTCTAGGGACACTGCAAAAACAGATGATTGAGACACTTTTCACCTTAAGTTCTTCAAAATGTTGTCCTTACCCTCACAATCGAGGGCGTCAACAAAATCCGGAACATGGAACATTCCGGAACATCCCGGAACATTCCGTAATATCTCGGAACAGGGCAAATTGTCACAAAATAAATGACAAAAGTAATAAAAATTCTGATCGTCAAAAAAAGATAATAAATAAAATAAAATAGAATAAAATAACAGTGAAATAAAACAAAATAAAAGATATAGAATAAATAAATAAATAAATATATCCCTCTGTGACTGAATGAACGAATATACTAATTCTTTAGCCAGGGTACCGAAGGCGTGCCTTGTTTATAAAATGCGCCTCCTTTTTCGAATCCAAAAATAACTCAGTTAACATTGAGCCCTTATTTACGGTTTCGAGAGACGGTTTACTTGATATGAGAAAATTAAAGCATTTTCTCGTTCACTCACGCAGTAGTCTCCTACGGCGTTGCGTGATTACCCTAGGAAGACTACGCACGCAGTCACGCAGTTCTACTTTCGATTTAATTCCTGGCACCCTTTTGACTTTCCTGCTTTCATGTTTATTCGATTGTTTAAGAACATTTTATATTTAAGTTGATTTCCAAAGCAAAAGTGTGCAGGGATGAATAAACCTAAACTATTCTAACCAAGAAAATAGAAGTCCACCCTACAGTAAAGGTCTTTTGCCACCCTTAATAATATCCCAATTTTAAGAGTACCCCTTTTATATACCTAAAGCAAAAATTGGACCCTTTTGCATACCCACATGCATACCATGCATCAGTTATCGTTCGCTTTTGTCGCTCCAAGCTCCAGGGTCCAAGCTTTCGTATTTTTTTTTGCTTGGTAATTTCTGTCAAAATTTTGCAACCCTTATAGTACTTATGACCCTCTAAAATTCTAAGATAACAAATTTCCCTCCCTTTCTTATGCTGCAACTGAAAAAGGGCACCGCTTTCGGTGAAGGTTTGTGTTTGTGCTTGTGTTTCAAACTGAAATATCCGACACAAAAACTTTATCAATTTTGTAGTGATTTGTTATTTTATTCTTCGTGCGTTTGTCTTTTCTCCGCTGTAATGTTGAGTTAATTTGATGTGGTTTTACTTTTGTTCAGTCCAGGTTTTTCTGCAGATCCAGATCTTTGTCACAGATCTGGTAACCCTCACTGGTTACTATGTGGCTTAATCCATTTTTTTTTTAACTTGGGGGGGGGGGGGGAGGGGGGTTGCAAAGAAACCATCACAGTAGAAAATCACGTGATAAAATTGGCGGGAAAGTACGGTGGCCCGTAGGTGCCATGCTCATGGAGAGAGATGTTTTATGTACTACTGTTATACTTTTTTTTTAATTTTGTTTATTTGTGTGTTTGTTTTTTGGTTGTTTCGTTTATTGCTTTCTTTCTTTCTTTCTTTCTTTCTTTCTTTCTTTTTTTTTCATTTATTTTGTGATAATTTGCCCTGTTCCGGGATGTTCCGGAATGTTCCGGGTTTTGTTGACGCCCCACAATCGAGTGTTTTCTTTAAATAGCTGATTGCCGACAATTATTTTTTTTTCACATACAAAGACCATAGAAAAGCAACTTGACCGCACAAAAAAAAGAAAAAAAAAACTTGCCTGGGACACGGAAAAGTGGTAATTTACCCACTTAACGTGAAATGAGTGAAATACAACTAATAAAAATAAATCCTGTGATCTCTGCTTTACCCATTATTGTCACTTCTCTCGGAGTTATCAGTGAAAATTAAAAGACGAACAGAAGCCGATTGAGATCTAAAAACACTGTTTATCCCCTGAAGGCCAGAAATATCCCACATTGACTTGGAAATGTAAAGTCAGGAGAAATGTGTGTCAAAGTTCACAATTTGACTGAGCAATTGACAATTTGATTTTTTTTTCCAATTTTTGGGCACTCTTAAGACAAAACAAAATATTATCTGGTCATTTAAGTACAAATTGTTTAATGTAGTCCACAATTTTTACCGAAAATGTATTTTTTACCCAGCCGGCCCGCAGTCCTTAGCCCATATTTTATACCTTGTCCATGTTTTGTACCCCAGGCAGTCCATAGTTGAGTTGGTGTTTTATACCAACCCATTCAAGGTCATTCAAATTCAGTAGTGCTTTTCATTAATGCAGCCTGGGCAGTAAAAGACAAGAAAGACCATCAATACTGCTTGAAATAGCATCTCAAAATCAGCGAAATTAAAACCTTTGATAGCAAGATCTTGCTTTTATATTAGTGAAAATCAGCTCAGCAATACCTTTAGGGCCCAGTTATATGGTGAACATGAGCCAAAGATGAAATTTCAGATTGGTTTTGGGGGGGGGGGGGGGGCTGTCAAGCTGAGATTTTGTTGTAATTTAATTGATAGGTGAATAATTGCAGCCCAGGCCGGTGCAAATTACAACCTCGTTCCCGACAGGGCCTTACATGTACTACAGTAGAATCCAGATAGCTCGATCCTGTAAAACGTTTCGATATGTCGAGTTATCGGGGGTAACTTGTGAAAGTAAAAATAGGAGAAAATGCTTTTGATTTGATTAAGAGAGAAGTTCGAGATAATGGGGGTCAAATTGTAGAGATTCAATTGTGTTTCCAGTGTTTTATAATACTTTTGAGTAAGCGCGACCACATGTTAACCAACTCGTCGCGTCACGCTCTTATTGGTGGGAAATATTTTGGTGTTAATGATCTGTGAAAGCCGCGTTAACGATCCAATTTTCTAACGTTTTAATAGCGATCACACGTGTCAGTACTATTATCAGATATTGTTTAGAGACACGCACGTTCACACTCTTATCGACTGAGTTTTTGTTTTCCTTGCGTGTTGAAGACAAAGGCTTCCACTGTGGTTGCAGTTTACTACCCATAGAATTTTTTTTATGAAAAAAAAAGGGTTTCCTAAGATGCAAATATGTCTTTTAGCTTTTTTAAGTGATACTTAACGTGGCTCACATCTGTGGCCATTACCCTTTAATGAACTATACGTTTGAAACGGTGATATATTCTTTGGCAATCACTAAAATTGGCCACTGTTTTTCATATTCAGGAATAATGGACATTAATACTAAAGACACGCAAGTACATGTAAACTCCTATACAACTTACTTCACTCTGCCCATCGCCCTTGTAGCAGCTGGCGTTGTTGTTTTAGTGTATACTTTCTGGCAAGAAGCCCGCAATGAAGCCATTCGCAAGAAAATCAATGTTCCGGGTCCCCGATCGTGGCCTTTTATTGGCAATTTGCTCGATAACAGAAAATTTAATGGCGTTCACCTCTTGTTCTGTGACTACATTCAAAAGTACGGCAAGGTGTTCTCGATATCCTTCGGAAGAAAGCCTGCAGTTGTCATCGCCAATCCTGATATCCTGAAGCAGATTCTTGTGAAAGATTTCTGGAACTTCTGAAATCACTTTGTGCAAGTAAAGATCAGTACTTCGATTGGCAAGAGTGTGTTCTTCGCGCGTGATGAAGAGTGGAAGCGTATCCGCGCGACTCTTACGCCCTCATTCAGTGCCAAGAAAATGAAAAGAATGGTGTTCTTGATTGAAGAATCACTTGACAGATTGATGAAGAAGATAGAGAAAGTTGTTGGTACAGGTACGTGAACGGTTTATGTCATACTGATGCATCAACCGAAATAGAATAAACCAGGAGGATGATGGGAATGAATGGGGAATATGGGAATGAAATCAAAGTGGGTTTGGAAATAGACTACGAGCAGTCTCTCTTTCCGCTCAGGGATAATCAAGGAAAACGAAAGAGCGAGCGAGCGCGAAATCGCCTGCCGCGTTGAAAAGTGGCACGCGTGTCGAGTGTCGACGTGCGTCACGTTTCACTCCGCAAGCGATTTTCGCGCTCGCTCGCTTGTTCGTTTCCCTCGATTGGGTGAATTGTTACTTCCCCGTGGAGGGGATGTTAGTCCTCCCCCAGCACTTTGTTGGGTTTCCCTAATGGTTGGCCGGTAACCATAAATATGCACTTGGGTAGAGAGAGCCAAAAGTGCAGTTCCTTGTGTAAGGAAGCAACACAGCACGGTGTAGAGTCCAAGTCTTGAACCGCTCACCTTCCGATCGAAAGTCCAATCGAAAGTCCGATCCGAAGTCTGACGCAAACACCACCGCAATTCAAATTTCTGGTTGTAAGATCCCCGTTTTTCAGTGGCTGTCCATTCAAACTAGGTAGGATTTCAAATGAAATCCCAGACTCCGTCCACACTAACGTGTTTTCGAAGACCTCCGTTTTTAATGTCAAGAAAAACTGCTAAACGCACTTGCGTTCCGCTCGTGCGTCCACTAGCAGTCAATTTTCTAGACCTCAAACGCGCATCATTTTTTAGGGAACATGGAACGCCATATCCTATTTTGTAATGGTCTCTAAAAGGAGGTGATATCTCTTGTGACTGTTGAAATGAAAGCTACGGAACACTACTTTCCTGTCCTGTCATGTGAAACTGTTTATTATGCTCTGTAAGGTGGTTCTAAGTTTTAAGTGTTTAGGTACAATCCTACAGTGTGACCATTCATATGAAAGCTGCTGAGCAGTAGTCTCATGTAGTGCTGTTTGTTTTCCGTATCGTCTAGAAAATGACTGTTTAGTTAGTTGACCTTGTTCACTGCCGGAAGTTCAAAGGCTGAACAAAATTTTTTCAATTATTTAGGTGAATCTGTGGACATGTTAGACTGGTACAGCAGAATGACCCTTGAAGTTATACTATCCACCGCGTTTGGTGTCCAGGCTGACATTCAAAACGACAAGGAAAGCTTTCTGTTGGAGAGAGTACGAGAGGTGTTCCGAACTCCGTGGATAGTCGACATTTTGCGACGGTTTCCTTTTGGAATACAGATATTGATGTTTCTTTCACGTGTTCGTGGGAGGCCAGACTACTTCAGCAAGGTCGCCTCGGACATCATACAGCAACGTAGAAAAACTGGGCTGACGGGAAGGCAAGATTTAATGGATTTGATGTTGACCGCGCATGAAGAGTCAACCGAGGAGGGAATCTCCAAACTCACAGATGAAGAAATAGTTGGCCAGTGCGTCATCTTTCTCTTCGCTGGCTACGAAACCTCAAGCAATACTCTGGCGTACATGACATACCACCTTGCGTTGAACGAGGACGTGCAAGACAAGTTAAGAGAGGAGATCAAGTTAGCGGTCAAGTCAAACCCCGACAGCACGTTATATGATATCGCACATAACATCGAGTACCTGGACTGCGTTATAAGTGAGACTCTGCGATTGAATCCGCCAGGGGCTCAGTTAAACCGAGAATGCGTCGAGGATTTCGAGTTTAATGGCATTCATATTCCGGCGGGACTGGAGGTGATAATTCCCGTGTACTTCCTGCATCGTGATCCCGACGCTTGGCCCGACCCGGAGAAATTTGATCCGGAGAGATTCCGAAGTCCCGCCAAAGACACTCGCCATCAGTACCAGTTCATGCCTTTCGGTACGGGACCAAGGTCCTGCATCGGAATGAGATTCGCCTTGATGGAGATCAAGATTACCCTGGTGAAATTTTTGATGAAGTACAAGTTTGTGCGATCACCGGAGACACAAGTTCCGCTAAAAATTCTTGCCGGTGCCACTTTGATTCCAGAAGATGGAGTCCATGTGAGGATAGAGCAACTCTAGGACCTCATTTGCTCGCAACTGATTTAATTTCTCTTTTCCCTTTAATTTTTCTATTTTAGTTTAGGTTAGCTCTCATCGTTTCTGTCCCAGAGACATTAATAATAAATAACAATCTATATTATACGTACCGTGTAGCAGTAAATTTGTGCGGGAGTTTAATTTAGGGGTTGGGCGATTTTATGTGTTTTGCGGAAACTAATTTTTGCGATTGGGAAAAACTGGTCTTTCTTACCAGGAATTAATTTTTGCGATTTTCAGGAAGTCACCTTCTGTTCGGAATGATAAAATTCGTGCTTTTTTTTAGTACAAACAATCAAATGCTAGTGAACAACGTGTAGGTGTCTAACACGGAGTTCACGGAGTTAATCAACGGAGTTCCTTCAGACGATCCGTTCTTTGAAGCAAAGACGTTGTTTGTGTATAATTTAGACAGTGGAGTAAATTTTTGCGGAGAAAATTTTGGCGGGGACTCTTTTTTGCGCGGATCGTGAAAAAACCCGCAAACATTTAGTGCCACACGGTAATACGTGATGAGAGAACTGTTGTCCACCCATCGCGAAAAAACGGCTAAGTTACAAAAAGCCAAAGCCACACCATTTCTTTACTTTCCTGGCAAGGATGTGCCCAATTTGGTTTTAAATCGAAAAGATCCACTTTGGAGAATTTCCAGAATAGTCGCACGTTCCTCTCAGCAAGCGAACACCACGCTTCCTTAGCCTGACAACGAATTTAAACAGAATAGTCGACAATAACCTTTTCCAGCCAAGAATTTTATTCCAATAACAAGTACATTTGCTTTAAGAAGCAAAAAACTGTCGAATTTCTTGCTTACTATAACTACACAAAACTAAGTAAACATATATTTAACAATTATCCTGCGAAATCGCGCGGAATATCACCTGATACTTAGCCGACGAGGCCGTAGGCCGAGTTGGCTAAATCAGGGGATATTCCGCAAGATTGAGCAGGATAATTGTTTTATTATTCAACAAATTCCCATCGACTACCATTTTTAGAGCGAGAAAAACTACGGCTCTATGATGAAAACGCCAAAAGCTAGCAACACATAAGCTTAAGCTTTAAAAAATCAAAACAGAACTTCAAGAAATCGAAGTTTACTACCGTTCACTTAAAAAGACTTATTTACAAACTCATGTTTGGAAATGCCAAGGCAAAGTAAAAAAAAGATTGCTACCTTACCGGGAATAAGTCCTCTTCCTGTGAATTAAAATCTTTTCAACTTTAGTCTTTACAACTTTCCGTGAGCAAGTGTGCTGCTTCGTTCGCAATAGCATTTTCTTGGTTGAGTTCTCACTATGAAATTCCAAGTCAACCTCTGGATATCTTTGTGAGCGGAAGCAAATACTTGTTGACTTTTTGAGAGCATTTAAGCGTGGAAAGTTTCTTCCAGGGAGTTAAAATTTCCGGAGAACACTGCTAAAACTGCTTCGCTTTTCAAAATGGCCGCCAAACAAGCAATGAAAGAAAATCTGCAGTGCACTTCCAAATATGGTCATTTACGTATATCGCAGGATATCTGTCATGTAGGATGACAGATATTGAGGGCTTCCTTACCATATATGGGCATAGTGACAATTTGTTGAATAATAAGAATATATATCTGTTAGTTGATGGGTGCTAAACTCGAAAAATCATCTTGCGGATTTCTCGTGCTGAGATCTAGCCAATCTCGTTCCCAGGGGCGGCATTCCTTTTGGTCAGGACCAAGGATGCAGATCGTTCGTCTCCGCTAACCTTAAACGCGCACGGGCTTTGGGGACCAGATTAAGGCCTAATTTTGAGTCGGTCCCGGGTCGCTTGCTATTACTGCCGACCTGTCTGAATCCAGCTAGCCGAGGACGTGCCAACTAAGAGAATAAAGTAGCTCTGGTTGGCAAGAATGTAGGATGCCATACCTAATCTTCTGGTTTCGGTTTTGAGGGGAAATGCAGAGGAAGGTAAAAAGCAAGGACTGGAATAACTTCAAGTTCAAGTTTATTGCAGCAATTTCCTAATTCAGATATTGCCTTAACAAAAGTAACATTTAACGTAAAAATTTAACGTTAAATTTTTTTCAAAAATTAAACCAAAAACGTCAGCACAAGTATAAACTACCCGCATTTAGCGGAAGCTGTTCGAGGTAGGTAGTAGCAGACCAAAGTTTCTAAGATTAATAAACACCGGCATATACATATCCAATCATAATGAAAGTAGGTCGAGCAATGCAGCGCTCACTCTGCTCTTTATGTCATTAGAAGTGCGGTCAGCAGATCGGTATTCCTGCTACTGGAAAAGGTACCGGCTTTAAAATATAACAGTATCATGAACGTGAGCAGTTGGAGATAAGGAGTCGCAATTTAGTTTATTCCGCTTTTTTATGAACCTTGAACTTAATATCGCAGGAAGATGCATCCTATAATTAATTTTTAGGCCGTGTTCTATTGGGATCAACCGTTTTTGGTTGGTTTGGTTGGTTGAGTTTTTTCGTGTTCTATTGGGAGAAAACCGTTTTCGGTTGGTTTGGTTGATCAACTTTTTCAACCAGCTAAGAGCTAGGTTGAAACGGTTGAAAACGATGGTCAGCGTCCGCTGACTTGTTAGCAAGCATCAGTTTTCATGCTTTGCATCATTGTTTTTGTGCGTAAACTGCTTAAGTGTGCTTGTCGTCACGGTGAAATCGTCAACAAACAACGAAGGTGCTCTTTTTAAACGACGATTTTCAGAACCTTAACATGAGAGAGGTTTCTTGCTTGATATGGTCACAAACATGACCAAAACATGTTGCTAAATATTCTGACTCATCGACCGATTGACGATATATACAGGGTGAGGTGAAAAAAAACTTAACAATAAGTTAAGTTTTTTATCACCTCACCCTTTATACATTAAGTCAATTTGAATTTTATTTTCTCACTTGAAAATGATGTCATGGCGACATCTACACCTAAACTTTTGAAACGACCTTGTGTCAGGCTCAGTGGTAAGTGACATGTAGATTTTCCGTACTGGAAAGTTTAAAGACTTTATGAATTCTATGAGAGCGTTGTTTAGGATGAATATTTTCCTTGAGAAAAAATTGAAGATTCATCTATGCTTAAATTTATTCTTCATTCTATATCATTGGACGTAATTTGAGGACGCACTGGTTCGCCTCAGCGAAGCTATTTTCTTAAGTTTGTTACCGTGGCACAGGTGAATACTTCAAGGAAGTTATGTTGCGTTTTCACGAGCATGATATTGCTCAGTAATTAAGATTCTGTTCAAATATTTTACTGATGTCCTTTTAATGTTACCGTTTGAGTATTCTAAGCTCTGCGAACGTCGATACACGCTAAATTGTTTCCTGAAGACAACCGTACTTTTGCGCCTAAATATTTCATTTTGCAATTTCTGCTTATTTTTGCGATTTTTACAGTGCGACCACTAAACGAACCTGAGCCACTTACATTTTTTGTGGAACATTGCAAATGTTCGCGCGATACCGTCACCGACAACAAGATCCCTCCCCTCCCAGCCCCCGCCTCCGACCACTTCAGGCCTTGGGCGCAAATAAGTAAGAGAGAACGGATCGGATATCGTCACTGGGGACAATCCACCTGAATGCTCCGTTTTGAAATGTTTCGCCTCTACACTGGTTCGTAGGGTGCAGTGAATGGTCTATAACCCTTTCAGATTTTTTAATGATTATTTTTTAGTGCTTTTAAAGACTCTAAAAAAGATTTGAAGGTGATTGGAAATTAATGTTTGACATTGAAAATGAATAGCAAAAAAACAAACAAACAAACAAACAAACAAACAAACAAAACCAACCAACCAAACAATTAAAGAAACAAACCGCTAACAACCGAGTAAATCCATTTACCGAGTCACAACCGAGCCCAAGTCAAATCCGAGTCTGAGTCAGCAGACCGAGTCACTGGTCAGCGGTATAGTTCCCCAACGTCGAACAAGTTGGCGAGTCGATGGCGAGTGGTAAGCTAAGTGCGTTTATTGAAATCTTGTTCTTTAATTTATGAATGTGGTATTAAATTAGTTTACAAAAGGCTGAAGGACTTTTCTTTGCATTTATTTTGTGCTGTAAACATCAATTGACAGCAGAACTGACGGTCTTTTATTTTTATTTCTGAACAGATTTCAAGGACAGAGACGTGATCAAATCTCGAGGTAAAGTCATGGAAAGACAGGATAGTTTTTGTATTCTTTTTCCTGTTGTAACCAGCAAAATAATGTTTGTCCTTGATCCTTGACTTTTCACAGACTCCTGATTTAACAGCTCAAAATTCAGTGATAGACGCAATCTCGTACCCAGAGTCCACTGGCTTTTTGGTCAGCGGGAGGGCGCCAGTAGAGACTCTGGGATAATGGAAAAAATCTATTTTTTTGATTGGCTGATCATAAAACAAAGGGAACGGCGGAAATTTCACTGAACCGGAAACCTAAGGAAAAATATAATTTTTTTGATTGGCTGATTGAGTACCTTGTAGCCAACAAACCGGAAGCTTGCGACCAACCCAGTTTCATTGAAAGTTTGATGGTAAATAAAGCATTTTTCGGACGGGCACCAGTCTGAATGACTTTAGCCGTTTTTGTGCGGTAATTTGCTATGCAATGCTGTCGTCTGACGGTGAATCACCGTGAAAATACAAGCAGCTTCGATGGAAGATCATTGCCGCGGCCGTTCTGCTCACAGCTGACTCGATCGACGGAACACGACATTGACGTTTTACTGGTTTGTAGCAACTCCAATTTGCCGATCCTGTCATCAAATAAAGGGGATAATTGAAAAGGTCGACACTTTTAACAATATCTGCAATAAGAAAGAAAGGGAAAAGAGGAAAAGTAGCTTCATGTACAATGACTGAAAGTTAAAACTACAGAAGAACCATCGCGGATCGAAGTCCTTCGCACGGCTTAAAACGGAGGAAAATTGAAAACGAGCACAGAGCAAGAACGAGGGTCTCTCTGTTCTTAACCAATCTTTCTAAGCCTCTACAAAAGCCTACAGACGCGGAAGATATAGTTATGAGAAAGTGGAGGTAAATCTATCCAGACATGTAATAAATATTATATTGCAAATTTTTTTAATCAATTTTATTGCAAAAGAAAAGTTTTCCCAGTCCAATATAATAAAGATCAAGCTCTTTTGGAGTACTTAAAGTTAATATAAGCTGCATTTTTTTATGACAGAACTAAATCTTTCGTCGTCGAAACATTTTAAACAAATCTTACTTTTGTCAAGATTTATTATAATTAAACAGTTGTCTGTTATTATTTGAATGTTCAACACACGTTCTTAATGCAAAAGGATAGTGACACTGTATGCAACTATAAAGTCTTTGAGAGACCCGAGTGTCGAAATACTAGATTCTTCCAAATACTTTTTCATTCAACATGTTAACTGCGGGAACAAATTAAAGGTGAAGCTGTCACTGAGTGTGTAAAAAGAAACAAGGAAAACATGGCCCCTCAGTTGTGCACATTTTCAGAAAAGAAACAAAACCACCGTCACTGAACTTCACTGGGTCAGTATAATGCATAAACTTATAATTGAGGACATGAAAAAGAGAGCTCAGGACTGTAGTTCTTGATTTCCTTGCCACAATTGTGTTCCAGTTGTCAAAAAGAAGAAAAAGATCAAATCATAAATCATAGCATATGGAGATGTGGAAGGGAGCTCAGCCTTATCCAAAAGGTCATGACCTTTATCCCTGGAACTGAACACCTTAATGGTAAGGTTAATCTATCTGACATATTGATGTTTTGTTTAAGTAAGTTCCAGTTACAATCAAGCTAAAGGGCCCATGTATTATGCAAGCTATTTTGTTTATCATAATTTAAGATGTGAAAATAATATGTGACCAGGACTATCAACCTGTAACCTTTTTGATTTTCACTGGTACTTTGAAGTGAGTATTTTTGTGAATCTTTAAAAAGCAGAGCTTCAAAATTATAATAAAAAGAAAATTGTCCATGTCCCTCCACAGCTAGCCTTACAACCGCTGCAAAACATACAACCACTACAAAACAAATCTGAATATAAATGATTTTTTGTAAATATAATGTTTGTTAGCAGTGGAGCTGATCTGGCAATCTCCTATTTTTTCTGTGGTTCTGATTATTTGCCAAGAATTTCCTTTGAAATATTAACATTACAAGGATGTATATAGCTATAACCGACATAACTTTTTTACCTCTACATCGTAAAATTGTGTGGATCCAGGAAATACCATACCCCTCTCAAGGAAGGTTTTTGCATCAGTTTGGACTCCCTCATGCCTCTGGAAATTCCAATTTAGCTTCAAAGTCTAAAGGTATACAGCCTATTTTTTTCCAGATTGGTTAAAAAAACCCAAACCCTTTATGGGAAAGTACTCCTTCCCCCCCCTCCCCCCCCCACACACAGACACTGACAGCTTCCGATTGCAGGGGGCTTAAATTTGCGTGTCTCTATGTCATATATGCTTAGATGCCTGTGTTGTCCTGGAAATAAATTGAACCTATACTCTGACTAGCAATAACTGTTAGGTAATAAATGTTGTGAATGTGTTGTGCAAATGAGACACATACTCATGTATTTCTCATTTTAAGGCTGGGCCCTGAATAAACACTGGGATCCTGAAGTGGAAAGTTAAATAAATTAGAAAATGCAGTATTTGCATTGCCATAGGACACATATCATTGAAATCTTTTCATTTGCTGTTCTGGCAGCCACTATTCAAGATCACTGGATGTTTTGGATGACAATGTTTGGTCATACTTTTAAGAATGTCTGATACCTTCAAAGCTTTATAACCTACATGAATTTGAATTGTATTATTGAAATACAATGTTTTCTGCGGGGAGGAGGCCCTCCCTTACTGTGTCACTTAACAGGGTATGGTTTTCAGGGTCTTGTGTCTAACCTTTTAAGTCCCAATAATGATCAGCATCAAATTTTTCCTCATCATATCGGTGTATTATAACACATACAGGTCATAAGAATTTGGCAAATGATCACCAAACATGAACTGTCTTGGTCTTTAAACAGGTTCTCCCAAAAAGTAATCAGTAAAATATATGGAGACCAGTAAGGAGAATTTGTATAATGAAGTTGGGGCTTAAAGGGTTAAACAGGGTATACAATTTCACTATTTAGCACTATTTAGCGAGAAGAAATAAAGTTTATGTATGTATGTATGTATTTCTGGACTGAAAGTGTCGAACAGGGTGTGAACGTTGGCAGTGAGCGGTCTACATGTGTGGTGCCAACAATTTTTTAAATCTAATTCTATGATGTCATTTACTTAAACAAACACTTTCTGAAATAAATTTTTTCTGGTCACAAAAGAAGGTCTCTTGTCTTAAACAGGGTAGCAAAATGAATGGATTTTGCCTTAAAGAAGGCCAGGGTTTGAAGGCCTTGGCAGCACACCCCCACCCAAACTTCCCTTCAAGTGCCCCCCCCCCCGTCGGAATGTTTACCACACAAAAAAGAAACATTTATTACAACTGACTACACTGGTTTCACCAATCGTGATCAATAAAATTGCAGCCCATTGAAATTGTCGTACTTGGGGGACTTGGGCTAATTTATATAAAGTTAAGCACATACTTTGCAGAAGATGTTTATTGCAACTGGACATTCATTTTTTAATTCTATATAACAATGATTAGTAATGTTACTATCAAAAGTAAACCAGACTGTCATTATCTACACTCTTCAAGAACCATGACAGTGGGTGATACACATCAGCTACAGAAAAAAATAAAAATAATAAATGAATCTGTATTATTCCGTCTTCATATAATTATGTTACTTTATTTTATATCTTTTTGTCAATGACAATGTTTTTATTTTTTACTCCCCACTGGCAAAGTTTCACCAGTTGGTAATCAGACAATGACCATGCAAAAAATTTGCCAGTGTCCCAACTTAGAAATCTCAATTGTGGTTGGAAATAACCTCCACACAAATGTTGAAATGTTTGCAGCACATTATAGCAGTGGGGAAAAGTTCTTCACATAGATTTTAAGTCAAGCTGAGAAACCTAGAATACATCTTCCTCAGGGTTTTGGGGGCAGGGGGGTTACTACCCCATATACAGCATACAGATATGGGCTGCTCATGATGGGTTCCTATTTTTGGCCTTCTTATTAAGTCAGTAAAGTAGTTCCAATTTTGGTCCTTTAGTCTGAGATGGGGTAAACTTTTCTGCTTATTTGAAATTCATATAAACACTGTTGACAGTTCCTTTCTTTATTTTGCCCGATTTAGATGTTTTCTAGCCTTCCTTTCTAATTTATGTTGTTACAAAATGTGTGAAAATAATACATTCTGAATAACAGAGAATAAAATTTAACGCATTAGTCTAATATGAGATCAGAATGTAGAACATTTTACGTCTGAGATGGGGTAGGGTTTCCAAGTAAGCCCAGGACATTTTAATGTCCTTGGTAAAAACAGATTCCAGCTTTGATTGGTAAGTGTTTATGGCTGCCTATAGAAAATGGCCAAGCCTGTTAGAATAGTTGCATCTTCTTGGAGCTGATTCAGTGAAATTGCCAGTCCTCCAGAGGCTTCAGAACGGCTACTTTCCCCAGTCAATGATCTCTTAACTGATGACCAGGAAAACAAGATCTTCAATCACGGACTGCAAGGTCTTTAGCTGAGTGTCTTCGTCATGCAATATAATAGATGACACTGGAAGAGAAGGAGGAGGAGAGCGCATGATGAAATATTGGAATGCCCTTTTCACTAGAGGAACAAAAGAGGCCAAAAAAGCATTTGAAGCAAATATGCATCTCACAGCAAATTGTTGTGAAAAACGATAATAATTTATTACTTATTTTTATGTGCAAGAAAATGGTCAAACGAATATTCGAATTCCATACTAAAATCTAGAAAAAAATAGAACTCTACAATCAGGTAATACGAAAATCTGATGTAAAGCCTAAAATACTTCGATGACCAAAGTAACGTCCAACGATTTTACTATCCATACATATTGGGATTGTAAATAAGATATGAAAGATTTGGAAGATAAAACAGGATAATTAAGATGTGGAACTCAATGCGTATTTATAATTTTCTGATAAGCTTACCAAAGTATTAAAGAAAGACACTCACCGAAGGCTCCAGAGACGTTACCAGAGACGGCGCCAGACGCTCTATCTTTCACTCTACTCCTCTTATTCAAAAATTTCAACTGCCTTCAATCGTGTGTAAGAATCAACTGTGCCTAGAGCTGCCTTCTGGTGTACGGATTACATGGCTGCCATTTTGGCACATTTGACTTCCGTTTTGAACTTAAGCATGCGCACTAACACCGGAATCCCACGTTTTCTGGGATAAAAAATTCCATTATCCCAGAGTCTCTACTGGCGCCCTCCCGCTGACCAAAAAGCCAGTGGACTCTGGGTACGAGATTGTGATAGACGCGATAGATTTGATCCCGGGGCTCCCTGGGGATTTGACTATCAACAGGATTGATACGTTGTTAATGACATTGGCTCTACGTTTTTTAAATTTAAAAGTAGTCGAGACAAATGCAGAACGAGCACATGATTTTCCTTTTTCCCTCTCCTTCCCCCGAAACAAGTTTGAAGAGAAGGTCTGACGATATCATCAGGCTTCTTTTTAGGGCAGAGAGGGTACACGGTAGAATTGTTCCTTAAAGAATTTTCATTCATTAGAAGAATCTTAACAGTTCTGTCCAAGATGTATGTATTAATATGAGGGCACTAGTTTATGAGGTCATCCAACGTTGTGGCACTCTCCAGGAGTGCATGATGTTTAACTCAAATAATTTTTGTTTGTAGTGACGGTAGTGATGAGGATTTATTAGAGTCAATTTTCACGATTACAACAAAATGTGGCAAAAGATGCCCCAACGGTAAGCAGCGAGCCATTGCACACATACTGTAAATTTCTCTTTCACATTTTGGGGTATGTCACAATACATGTGCTAGTATTTCCGAAGACGATAAATAAATGAATAACTAACAAATTTATGTATCTTGAATGAAATAAATTAAGGAAATATTTGCAGAATATTTAAGTTGTAATCTGAAAATTGTGTAGTTTGTTGACAACGGTACACAGTAAAATGGTATCTTCATGGGTAAAAAGCCCATTTAATTATAGAAAGAATAATTTAGTCTTTCTATCTGGGCCAAAGAACATGTTCGCATACCGGATTCTGCTTCCATTTTTTGTTTTCCTTCCACCATTGGCAGCCACAGTCCATGCAGGATGTATGATTTAAATTTCATTTATCAATAACTTTAATAGTTGCTGCAATTATTTATTTTGATATTAGATAGATGATGTTAAGAATTCATTTTATTGTTTCGTTTTATTGCTGAAATAAATATAAATTTTCATTTTAATTTCATAGCAGACAAGGGTACAAAGAGGCCATCTACAGCGGACAAAGAAAGAGAAAGGAGAAAAGGAGAAAGGGAAAAGAAAGAGAATAAATGGCTGTATATATGTAAAAATAATACTATGAGGAAAATAAAACTTGTGTTTCATCAGTTTCATTAATTATCTAATAAGCTTGTAAAATAACATGCATTGTACCACGACCTACACTGACCAACTAAAAATAAAATGTTACAGCAATCATTGACCGTTTGACAACTGAATCTCCACATTGAGATATGAAAAGTTTCTCCATTTTCAGGGTTATAACAAGTAGGTGGGATCAAGGATAATAGGGGTGTAATAGACTCTTCTTCTATTTGGAACCCCAGTAGATCAAAAAGCTTTGTTTTGCCTGGCTAAGCTCGTGCTCTACTCTGGCAAGGCAAACTGAATCTTTTGTTTTTACTCAAATTCATTGTTTCCAAGGCAGAGACCATGGGATCAGAATTAGCACTATAATATTCTACTTTGGGTATTGATCTTCATGATATGGTAATAAGGTATGGGAAATCGCTCTGGCCTGGGACAAGCCTAAGACCAGGCAAAAGTAGAAGCGGACAGGATCAAGCCCGACTTACTCGTTGAGTGGGAGGGTGGGTCGCCAAGTCTTCACTTTCGCGGCCTGGGAGAGTGATGCGGTGGAACACGTTTATATTCTTTTACTGTAAATTGTCAATTGTAATCGTAAATTTATGATTATATTGGTCAGCGGGCTTAGCTATCCTCGATACTGCCTTATGACAGACCAGCTATTTCACAGGCGTGCCACTCAAACAAGTGAAACAAATATTGCAAATAAAACATAACATGTTTTAAGAATCCCAACTGGCGGGAGGCAAACCAGTTGGCTATTTACAAGCGCAGCCGAAGGATTTATAACTCGGGGCTGCCGTGAAACAAAGCCAGTCTCATTTGCATAGTCCCCAGGGTATAACTACCAACGCAAACTGAGATTGCATAGTTTCTCGAGGATCAGGCGGTACCATTTTAGAGGGATCAGGGATCAAAATTTGTCACACACACATCTGAGATAAAAGAATATATCTCAAAATTATACCTTGAGTTGTAGTATGTTTGAGAGACAAATCAAACACAACATACATAGACCATTTAGCCCGAGTAAAAAGATCAGTTACAAGAAGATTAAAAAAGTCTAATTTCCTTGGCAGTACGAGGAGGACAGAAGGCAACTGATGTGATTTTCAAACTTGGTATTTTAAAAATAACAGCTCGTGTGACAGCGATTTAAAACTTGTGATTGCCCTTAACTAGGAACCCATGTGTGGGACACTGCGAAATCAAAACGTCATTCTAATTTATAACCTGTTGGATTCTGCAAAAAAGCTAAATCATGCCTGCTAGGAATTAGTGAGAATGGAATTAAAAAGAATCTGCTTTCGTACAAAAATCGCCCGGCCGGTAGGAATCCCTGCAAACCAGGTGTAAATCAGTTGGTATTGAGGCCTCACATTCTTGGACGATCGATGGCTTTTCATACTTCAGCTGTCTAAAAACAATTTTAGCAACATATCTTTGCATTACCGCCGTATTCCCACTTGTAAGGCCTCCTAATCCTCAGACAGATCTGACCCAAAATGGCGATCAGCAAGATGGTGGTATGGTTCCCAGTATTTTCATCATTTACAAACCGCTGACCGATGACTCCGTCAATTTGACTCGGACTCGGATTTGACTCGGACTCGGACTTGACTCGGTCAACCGATGAACTCGCTAAACAACCAGGAGTGCTGTTGCGTGGTAACTGTCTATTTTAGCGAAGTGAAAACGAATTTGGCCCCCGCGAGTCAACACACGTGACCAACCTTCATTAGCAATCGTTGTGTGACATTCGTTCGATCATACCCTGCGCTTGGGCTGTATTCGATCGACGACCGAGAGAATTTGCATTTCAAATCGGCACTGAGTCACGTTCTGCCAAAGTGTGAGTGCTCGTCTTTTTGCCACCAACTGCTGGGACGTTTGAATGGTTATAATAATCAACATCTTTCAAGCACAGGTAAGATCACGTTCTGCTTTCAAAAACAACTTTTAAAATGCTAAAACAATTATTATGTAAATCGCCAAACCCAGCTGTTCAGTAGACCACATCGCACTGCACTTCACATAGATGGAGAAACTATCAACACCAGTTAAAATTAGCAAAAAGATTAGCAAAACCTGTGAATTTGAACGTTATTTATTGTCTAGACGCAAAGACAGGTCAACGAGTTTTGAGATGTTTGTATACATGGAGGTAGCGATGCATGTCACGATTTCTTCGAGCACGCGAGGAAGTAAAGCAGCCATCTGTAAAAATTTCGAAAATCACTGTCATTCATCTTCGCTTCTGAGGAAGACACAATGCTCAAATTTACAGGTTTTGTTAATTTTAATGTGCTCCTTCCATTCGCATTGATGTTTATTTTGAAAAGCAGCCCAGAATTTAGAAAACTGCTAGATGGTCTGACACGGAAATGACAACGCAAAATCCCAACGTGAATTCAAATCCAGCCTGGGCAGTACGAGACTGATAAACCTTTACTACTGCTTGAAATAGTATAGCTTGATGTCAGTGAAATTGAAACCCTTGATAGAAAGATCAAATAAGCGCTACCTTTAAAACGCGGAGCGGGGAATGGGAGAACGAGGAACGAGGAACGGGGAACGGGGAATCTTTAATCACGGGGAATTTTTAAAGTGGGGAATCTTTAGAAGCGGGAATCTTTAAAACAGGGAATCTTGAGTGAACTGTCAAATAAAAAAATTTTATTAAAAGTCTCACTTAAAAGAAACGAAAAACGAAACGAATTTAAAATACAATGTATTCAGTTCAAGACATCAAACGCGGTAATATAACAATCCCGCTTTTCACACGATCCGATAATGCTTTAGGTATAAATTCGCTGGCATCTCATGGTCCTCTTGTAAATAATGGTTTGATATCATAGTTTGATATGTCATTTGAAAGCTAGCAGATTGTATTTTTCTCAAAGCGGAATGAATTTCACCTAACGAAAGGTTATGACGAGAAAACGAATCTGTTTCATTCAGCATTTGCGCGCCTGGTTGCAACCCGACAATAATTGACAGCTTCGTGTGAAATTTATCCGAACCATCCCTGTAAATAATTTTTTTCTTCAAAAGTTCTCGACGGAATGTCAAGTTAAATATGTCGTTTGAAAGCTTACAGATTATGGATTGCTCAAAGCGAAATGAATTTCAGCTAACGAGAGATTATGACGAGAAAACGAAGCTGCTTTTGTTCAGCATTTGCGCGCCTGGTTGCAACTCGAATGGTGTTCAGGTAAACGGCGAACGCAAAACCTTCAAAATCGCGAATATTCGCCATTTACAGCTGCAAGGACGACAAAATACAACAATTGAGGAAAGTTTACGTTTACTTTGAAGAAAAATATCAACATTACCCACAAAATTTTTCTTTAAATACGAACATCGTAATATTCCCATACTGAAATCCTTCAAATTTCGAATCACTCTCGTCCCCAGAGCCCACGATCCTTTTGGTCTGCGTCAAGGGTGGGCTTTGGGGACGAGAGTGATTTCGAATCGAACAGATAGTCTGGGTTCCCTGTGGTTCTCTGAGGGCCCGATTAGCGAATATCAAGCCCGGGCTAAAATTTCGGCACGGTTGGGCGGTTGAATTACATGCATGGTGAATTTCAGGCGCAATTAAAATTGCATGGGAACCCAGACGTGAAAGAAAGTAGAATGAAGATTGGCTTGTTCAATGAAATCACGATGATTAAGTTTCCTTTTCAACTCGTGCTGAAATTTCGTGGTAATTTCTTGAGTATTTTCAGCCTATTTGGCTGGACGACAGTTCACCCCGGTTAGCTCAAACCGGACTGGAATCCCGGGGTAGGGGAATTTATCCATGTTTGGGTGCGCGCACGTGCAGGGCCGGTTGCCCTCGTTCCCAGGACTTTTTCCTTTTTCTTTAAGTCTCAGGAATTTAAAAAAGGGGGAAAGTCCTGGGAATGAGGTTGGCTGAGGATCCTGTTTAGGACAAAAAATGCCCTAAAATACCAAACCTGTTTAGGACGACACCTTCTTTTAGGTCCTTGTTTAGGACAAATAACAAAATACACACTCTCTTGTTTTACACAATTTTAAGTGTTTTCGAGACTGGCAAACCCTTTTCGGACAGACTAGCTGGACTGTCCAGGACAGAGAGGCTAACCAGCGGCACGCCCCCGTATAGGCCATATAAGGTAATACCCCCCTCCCCCGAGACTGGAATCTTCAGCCTGGGCTAGGCCGTTTTCTATGTAATTGCGAACTCTTTTCCAGAGAAAGGGTTTTTTATGAAGCTGGGTTGAGATTTCAGCCTCATAAAACGGGCTGACACTTCAGACTAGCGGGATGGGCTCTTGAGACTAGCAAATTTTGGATTTTAAAGAAGTTTGATTCTCAAATGGTCTGAAACTGGTCGGAGGAGAGAGCGACCGCGATCTCGGGTAGTTTGACAATTGGAAGTGCTAAACTGGGACTGGACGTGGGCCTGAGTTATTGAACCGATTGTAATTAACTTGACAGTTTTGCAAATTGCTGTAATCCGATTAGTTTCAATATGTTTAGAATAGGTGGAAGAAATAGTTCAGCAATCCATTGCCTTAAACCTCGGTTAAAAGTTACAAGGGACTAGTGTATGTCATGGCGATTTTGGTGTTTTCTTTTTTAATCAGTTTCTCTAAAGGAAGATATCAAGAAAATTCTCTGACCGATTTTTTAGCGAGTTATGACAGCATAGCCCAACCTTTGCAATCAACAGCCAAAACATGTTTATAATTTTTATTATTTTAAACTACTGTCATTGTATTAAGTACATTGCAGCAATTGTTTTGAAGAAATGTTTTTAGGTTTGCAAAGGTAGAAATGTGTCTTTTGGCTTTTCAAAGGGATACAACATGAATGAACGTTACTCTCGAAACAGTGACGTTTTCTTAGAGAACTCACCATTGATCTTTCATACCCAGGAATAATGGACACCAATACTGAAGAGCAGGAAAACTCCTATGCCACACACTTCACTTTGCCCGTCGCCCTTGTAACAGGTGGCATTGTTGTTTTGGCGTATACTTTCTGGCAAAAAGCACACAATGAAGCCATTCGCAAGAAAATCAATGCTCCGGGTCCCGGGTCTGTTTTGTTGGCAATTTACTCGACACCAGAAAATTTAAAGGCATCCACCTTTTGCTCTGTGACTACTTTCAAAGGTACGGCAAGGTGTTCTCGTTACGCCTTGGAAGCAAGCCCTCGGTTGTCATCGCCGATCCTGATATCCTGAAGCAGATTCTTGTGAAAGATTTCTGGAACTTCCGAAATCACTTTGGGCAAGCAGCGATCGTTGCTGCAGTAGGGAAGAGTGTGTTCTTCGCACGTGATGAAGCGTGGAAGCGTGTCCGCACGACTCTTACGCCATCGTTCAGTGCGAAGAAAATGAAAGGAATGGTGTCCTTGGTCGAAGAATCCCTTGACAAATTGATGGAGAAGGTGGTGAAAGTTGTTGGTACAGGTAAGTCAGCAGTTCAGTGTCATGAGAATGAAAGGTAAATATGGGACTGAAGGGAAACTGGGTTCTGAGAATAACAACTGGGCAACGTGAAACAGAAAACGAGAGCGAGATTGTTAATGATCATAAAAATATTAGCTGGCGTTACTAAATGTATTGAAAGCAAGTCAGTCGATGTGTAAAGTTGGAGGGTTTTTGTAGACATGCATATCTGCAAGGTTACACTCTCCGTAGCATTTTGTTAGGCTTTCCTTACGGTTGCCCGGTAACAATTAATATGCACTGGAGTGGAGAGAGCCAAAAGTGGAGTAATAATAAAGAAAGAACGATGCTAAATTTTAAGCTCGGAAAGAAATGAGAAAGCTGGAATATTCAGTTGTCACGAGCGTGGGACAAAGAAAAAAACCTGAGGGACTCATACGGTTGTCACACGGTTATGGGTTCGATTCCCGTCGGGGATTCAGATTTTTTCTTTGTCACACGCTCGTGACAACTGAATATTCCATCTTTCTCATTTCTTGTCGAGCTTAAAATTTACCATCTTTCTTTATTTGTTATTTATCACACACGGTGCTTTCGACATTGCCGATCGTAGTAGTATGCAGGACGCGTGTTACAACGAACTCAGTAAATATGACCTCACTCACCACGAGTCTCCCAGTTGCTCAGTGGTTAGAGCGCTCGACCGGTGTACGGGACGTCATGGGTTCGATTCCTATCGGGGCCTCAGATTTTTTCTTTGCCCCACGCTCGTGACAACTGAATATTCCATCTTTCTCAGAGAGAATCTTATTGAAAAACTCAAAGAAATATTATTTGGAGGAATCGGGGTACGGGAGGAAAGGATATTAGTCTTACCAAGGCGCTGTATAACTTGAGAAACATTTGCCTTCAGTCCAAGAAAATGCAACACGAAGGTATAGAAAACGCTAGGTTAAACTTAAACTTGGAGGGTTTACCACCTTTAGCTAAAGCAAAATCCAAGGCTTCATCAAGTAGCGCCGCCATTTTGATCTTGCACTGTGAAGGCCAAATAGCCAGATTTTGGCTACGCTCACATGGAGTTTCCCAGAGCACTTCGCTCCCTCAGTTATGCATACGAGAAGTGTTCTGGAGTCGAGAATGGAAAAATCGGTACAAAAACCATCGGTCTCAAATTTTTGGTAAAGTGTGCATTCACGTCCCTTCGTTGGGTTTTTGCAACCAGGAAGAAAGAGGTTGGGTTCTTTGTGAACCCACTTTCTTTTGCTCTTTATTTTTATTATTACTTTCATGTCGTACTGTTTATTATGCTGTACAAGGTGGTTCTAACTTTTGAGTCTGTGGATGAATTCCTAAAGTGTGACCATTCAAATGAAAGCTCTACTGAGCAGTTATTTGCTGTCTAGAATATAATTTTTTAGTTACGTTGGCCTCGGACACTCTGGCACTGTTTATGAAATCTGCTGAGCAGTACTTTCATGTTGTGCTGTTTGTTTTCTTTTATCATCTAGAAAATGACTGTTAATTTAAGCTGGCCTTGGTCACTTCGCGGAGTTAAGGCTAAACTCGTTTTTTCAATAACTTAGGAGAATCTGTGGACATATTAGACTGGTACAGCAGAATGACCCTTGAAGTTATACTGTCCACCGCGTTTGGTGTCCCGGCAGACATTCAAAACGACAACGAAAGCTTACTACTGGAGAGAGCAAAAGAGGTGTTTCGAGTTCCATGGATAGTCGACGTTTTGAGACGGTTTCCTTTTGGAGTTTGTGTATTGAGGTTTCTGTCACGTCTTCGTCGGATGGAAGGCTACTTTGACAAGGTCGCTTCCGACATTGTACAGCAACGTAGAAAAACTGGGCTGACGGGAAGGCAAGACTTAATGAACCTCATGTTGACCGCACATGAAGAGTCAACCGAGTATGGAATCTCCAAACTCACAGATGAAGAAATAGTTGGCCAGTGCGTTATCTTTCTCTTCGCTGGCTACGAAACCTCAAGCAATACTCTGGTGTACACTACATACCACCTTGCGTTGAACGAGGACGTACGAGAAAAGTTAAGAGAGGAGATCAAGTTAGCGGTCAAGTCAAACCCCGACAGCACGTTATATGATCTTGCAGATAACATCGAGTACCTGGACTGCGTTATAAGCGAGACTCTGCGATTGAATCCGCCAGTGGCTCAGTTAAACCGAGAATGCGTCGAGGATTTCGAGTTTAATGGCATTCATATGCCATTAAACCATTATATTCCCGCGGGACTGGAGGTGATAATTCCCGTGTATTTCCTGCATCGTGATCCCGACACTTGGGCCGACCCGGAGAAGTTCGATCTCGAGAGATTCCGAAGTACGGCCAAAGACACTCGCCATCAGTACCAGTTCATGCCTTTCGGTACGGGACCAAGGTCCTGCATCGGAATGAGATTCGCCTTGATGGAGATCAAGATTACCCTGGTGAAATTTTTGATGAAGTACAAGTTTGTGCAATCACCGGAGACACAAGTTCCCCTGAAAATTCTTGCCGGGGCCGCTTTGATTCCAGAAGATGGAGTCCATGTGAGGATAGAGCAACTCTGGGAATCATTTGCTCGCAACTGATTTAATTTTTCTTTTCCCTTTAATTTTTTATTTTAGTTTAGGTTAGCTGTTATCATTTTTGTCCCAGAGACATTCGAGTCTGTTAGTTATGGGTGCTAAGCTCGAAAAATCGTCTGATATCTCGTGCTAAGGTCTAGCCAATCTCGTTCCCAGAAGCGGCATTCCCTTGTGGTCAGCACGGATGTCAGCAAGGATACAGATCGTTTGTCTCCGCTGACCTTAAACGTGCGCGGGCTTTGGGGACCAGATTAAGGCCTAATTTTCAGTTGGCCCCAGGTCGCTTGTTATTACTCCCAGCCTGTCTGAATCCAGCTAACTGACGCCCTGACAACTAAGAGAATAAAGTACCTCTGGTCGGCAAGAATGTAGAATGCCGTACCTAATCTTTGGTTTTTTGTTTTGAGGGGAAATGCAGAGTAAGACAAAAAACAAAGACTGGAATCTTTACCGTACACATCCAAGTTCAAGTTCAAGATCAAGTTTATTTCAAAAATACATAATGCAGTTATTGTTTTAACAAATGTAACATTTAAATTTAACATTTAACATAAACATTTATTCAAAAATTAAACCGAAAACGTCAGCACAAGTATAAACTACCCGCATTTGGCGGAAGCTATTCGAGGCAGGTAGTGTGTCAGATTTACAAAGACCAAAGTTTCTGAGATTAATAAACACGGACATATATCCAACCATTACAGAAGTAGGTCGGGCAATGCAGCGCGCACTCTGCTGTTTGTATAGTTTTTCATTAGTAGTGCGGTCAGCAGATAGGTATTCCTGCTACTGGAAAAGATACAGGCTTTGTAATATAACAGTATCATGAACGTGAGCAGTTGGAGGTAAGGAACATGCATCATATAAATCATTTTTCACTTTAATGTTTAGTACAGATTAAAGTCTATGGGATAGTGTAAGGAATGTGCTATTCAGAATGTAATAAAACCATCAAATTTTTATCATTATTCTTCAGTAGACGTGTAGAGTACAGTAGAGGTGGTTATGCAACTTAACCTACACTATTACATGCTTACAATATAGGCTGACATGCATGACATTGGCCAGTAATTAAGTTTCCGTTCAAATATTTTACCGATGTTCTTTTAATGTTACGGTCTGCGAACGTCGATACACGCTTAATTATTTCCTGAAGACAACTGTATTTTTGTGCCTAAATGTTTCAATTTCATTTTGCAATTTCTGCTTATTTTTGTGATTTTTACAGTGCTACCACTCACTGAAGCTGAGCCACTTACAGTTTTTGTGGAAGATGTATTACAAATGTTCGCGCGACACCGACAACAAGATCCCTCCCTTCTCCTCCCCTCCCGACCCCCGCCTCCGACTACTTCATGCCTCGTGCGCAAAGAAGTAAGAGATAACGGATCAGATATCGTTACTGGGCGCAGTCCAGCTGAATGCTCCGTTTTGAAACGTTTCGCCTCCAAACTGGTTCGTAATGTGCAGTGAATGGTCCATCAACCTTCAGATTCAGTTGATTAGTGCTTTCGAAGACTTTAAAAACGGATTTGAAGGTGATTGGAAATTAATGTTTGAGATGGAAAATGAATAGCAAAAAAATAAACAAACAAACAACAACAACAACAAAGAAACATGCAAACAAACAAACAAACATTAACCAGGGGGGAGGATTCACAGAGCTGTCCTACACTTACAAAGCTGTCCTAAGTCAAGATGAATTACAATAACAATACAACAATAGATAGGACACCTCTTATCTTAGGAGGGCTTCTTGAATCCAGCCCCAGGAGTGCTGTTGCGTGGTTAACTGTCTAGTTTGGCTACGTAAAAACGAAATTGGCCCGCGCCAGTCAACACGCGTGACCAACCTTCATTAGCAATCGTTGTGTGACATCCCTTGCTTCGGGCTGTTCTTAGCCTGCGCGCAGATCGACGACCTAGAGAATTTGCCTTTCAAATGCGCTGAGTCACGTTCTGTCAAAGTGTGAATGTTCGTCTTTTCCTTCACCAACTGCTGGGAAGTTTGAACGGTTTTAATAATCAACATCTTTCAAGCACAGGTATGATCACGTTCTGCTGTTAAAAACAACCAGTTTAAAATGCTAAAACAATTATAAAATTTAAATCGCCAAACACAGCTGTTCAGTAGAACACATCGCACTGCACTTCACACGGACGGAAAAAACCATCAACACTATTTAAAATTAGCAAACAATTAGCAAAACCTGTGAATTTGAACGTTATTTATTGCTAGATGCAAAGACACTGGTCAGAGAGTTTTGAGATGTTTGTACATCGAGGTAGCGATGGATGCTGCGATTTCGAGCACGCCAGGAAATAAAGCAACCATCTGTAAAAATTTCGAAGATCACTGTCATTCGTCTTCGCTTCTGAGGAAGATACAATGCTTAAATTTACAGGTTTTGTTAATTTTAATGTGCTCTTTCCATTCGTATCGATGTTTATTTCGAAAAAAGCTCAGAATTTAGAAAAACTGCTAGATGGTCCGACTCCTGTCTGACACGGTAATGACAACGCAAAATCCCAACGTGAATTCAAATCGGTGCTTTTGATTACTAATTCAGCCTGGGCAGTACGAGACTGACAACCTTTACCACTGCTTGAAATAGTATAGCTTGAAGTCAGTGAATCTGAAACCCTTGATAGAAAGATCAAATAAGCGCTACCCTTAAAAGGAGGATTGGGAAATCGAAGAACGGGGAACGGAGAATCTTTAATCACGGGATTTTTGAAATGGGGAATCATTATAAGCGGGAATCTTTAAAATAGGGAATCTTTAAAAGGGAGAATCTTTACTGAACTCTAAAAAATTATTTTTATTACTAGGAATAATCAGCGATTAGTGAAGTGCGTTCGAATGTTAACCATTGGATTTGAGGTTGCTTAAGGTCGATTCAGAAATAGGTCTAAAAAGGTCAAAAAGTGGAGGAGTTTGCACGACTCGGTGAACTATGAGGATGAGTTTAATCACGGAGTTGGGTTTCACAGAGCCATGTATTGTTTATAATAAAACCCAACAGTATCTTGCTTTTCATATTTTCTTTAATAACTAACAAACATTTGCTGTAGAAAAGTTGCGTGACACCCCCGTTTTGATTTACGGGACAGATAATCAGTTGTTTTAAACGTTTCACAAGTAAAGACGTTGTCCCCGTGACAAGTTGCAATTAATGTAACGAAAGAGCTGTTAAAAAAAGTTAAATAGAAATCGAACATTTTCAGAAATGAAATAAACCTAAACATAACAAATTTCCGTGACATATTATTATTCAGGACGGACATAATATTTATTTACATGAGCGCTTCTACGTACTCATCAAAAGTTTCACATGTAAATAGGGAAATAAACTGAAAAGTTACAACTAAGCCCGTTTAACCCTTTACCTTTGATAATTCGTGCAATGGTCCTCTCAACCTCTTTCAGTTCGTGGCTAATCGTCGATTTCCGAATGGATTCGAAGAACGCAGATAAAGCGATTTCTAAATTTAAAAGTCACCGCGTGGACATATAGGCAAAAGTTTGAAAGTGAATTGTCAAGGCAATTGTTCGAGAAAGAAATGATTTAAAAGCAATACTACGAATCAAGTACTAGCGTGTTTCTCGAAGCACGGACATATTAAAGTAATTTGAATGTTGTATGCCTAGTGGTTCTTCATCGAAGGCGAGAAGGTTTGCCAACTAAACAGCGAACTGCAGGTTGATATATATGCACCAAGGAGTCGTACATACTTCTCCAAGATTTCGATCAAGGATTTGCAATAACTCTTTGGTCGAAAGGTTGCTATTTCGAGCGTGGAACTTCTCTCATTTGAAACATGCTTCCTCACAACACAGGCGCCTTCGGACGTGAAAGCGAGGTCATGTGCTGTCTGTCCAAGGTCTATGACGTATTTCCGTATCCGGTACCTAACCCACCCGCCAGTCCAAAAATCGAGTTTCTTTATCGCATAATGCTCGTGCCCAGGCTTCTTCCCGCGTCAAGTTTAGGTTGCGTTCTCCTGCCGTCGAACGCAAAATGTCTCACTTTAAAGTTAAGATACATAGATCTCTAGAAACGAATTAATATTGAGTTCAAGACATCAAACGCGGTAATAACAATCCCACACGATCCGATACCTCTCTCCTCTGTAGAACTCCTGTTAGTTGAAAGAAAGGCGTTCCCTGCTCGCTTTAATTTTTCTCTCTTCCCAGCCTCCGCGCGTTTCTACCGTGGGTGACTGGAGGAGGCCGCTCTGCGGAGGAGAGAGTTCCGTTACCCGATAACGCAATATGCTTTAGGTATAAATTCGCTGGCATCTCACGGTCGTCGTGTAAATAATGGTTTGATATCATAGTCTGATATGTCATTTGAAAGCTAGCAGATTGTATTTTTCTCAAAACGAAATGAATTTCACCTAGCGAAAGGTTATGACGAGAAAACGAAGCTGTTTTATTCGGCATTTGCGCGCCTGGTTGCAACCCGATAATCGGTAGTTTCGAAAACGAAGACCCGAAGACCCGAAGACCCGAAGACCCGAAGACCCATTACGAGAACGAAGACCCCTTACGAAAACGAAGACCCATTACGAAAACGAAGACCCCCTCTTTTTTAAACTGGAGTGAAACAAAAAACAGATAGAGTAATATAATGGCAAGAAAATATCTAAACGGGGATTTGAAAGTAACACAAAACTGTGTTGTTAAGCTTCCGGTTACCGCTATAATTCGCGCAGGAAGTCAAAGTGTTGTGGATCCACTCGTCTTCAATTTATTTTTTATATCAATGATTTTCAAATGAAGAAAACAAAAACAAGAATCATTACAAGATGTAGACTTTTTAAAAGTCCGTATAATGAAAAATTCGAATTGCTAGGAGCCGTGTGTAATGTAATAACAAACTCCTCTAGTTAAAGAAAGAGGGGGCCTTCGTTTTCGTAATTACGAAAACAAAGACCCATTACGAAAACGAAGACCCTCTACGAAAACGAAGACCCATTACGAAAACGAAGACCCCTCTTTTTTAACTAGAGGAGTTTGTTATTACAGTACACACGGCTCCTAGCGTACTTCTTTGTTCTTACCACATTTTGAAGTCATCTGTGTGCTTATTATCAGAGTACACATGCACGTCCAAATGGAATCCATTCGTTAAATAATACTCCGAGTCCGAGTCATTTTGGTACACTGTCAAGAAGTTACAACACTTTGTGCCAATTATGTGACTAATAATGGTTTTGTGCAATGTGTGCACGTTACTGACTTCACCTGTCTTCGTTAAAATTCGTGGTTCGAACTCAGAGTAACAAATGTATGGTAATGGTATGTACCTATGTCAGTCAAGCTTTTATTAACCGGACGCGGACATTTATCTTGTCATTTCAAAACGCGGAACCATGAAGTTATTTTTTTATAATTGTTATGGTGACACGACACAAAGAAGCAGCAAAATACAACTTTATTAACCAATAACAAAAACAACAACAACAACAACAACTGAAGTCTAGTGTAGAAGAAACGCACGGTGGATTTGCTTATCGTTTTTGTCTGTGATCCTTACCTAAAGGGTTTTAACCAGAATTAAAACTACATCTTTTTCATCTAATACGGCCAATGCAAAACTTATGCTACCCTTCCTAGCGAGTTCGAAATCGGGCAACCGGAACCACCTACCTTCACCTGCCTTCCTAGGAAACAATTGCAATAAACATAAGCCAATGCGGCTAACATAAATTTCATTCTAAGAACAAACTAACAACATTAAACGATGGTATAAAGGCGCGGACACACGATGCATCATTGCGCGCAACGTTTCCACGAAGTTGCACGCAATGTTTCAAATTTTGGACATACGGCGTTGCGCGTGATGTTGCAGAAGTAGGAGCCGATTCCACTTCTGCAACAGTTGCACGCAACGTAGGCTCAGTCTCCAGCCGTGAGTGTCTCGATGTACCCGCGATTCTCGCCACCTTCCCTGAAATTTGCGGGGCAGAATGCGCGACACAATTTAGCGGGATTTCGTCTTTCTCTTGAAAATTTCACACTTTTAGGAGGACGTTTCAGGCATACTTTTCGCATTTCGCCCTTTTTCAAGACGATAAAAAATAAAAAACCCGATAAAATTTAAGCAAATGACGTGTGGATTGTCAGCATAATTATTAAAATTGTAATGACGTCACGGAAATGTAACCAAACCCGTGCGCCTAGCCGTGAAGGTGGCGAGAATCGCAGGCGCCTCGAGACACTCACGGCTGGAGACTGAGCCTACACGCAACGTTGCGCGCAACAATTTCAAGGGTGGACTTTCAAGTCGGCGCGCAGTGTTGCGCGCAGTGTTGCACCATGTGTCATGGCCTTAACACAGGGTTCAAAATTCCGGGAATAATTTTTAGAACGTCTATCTTTAGCATACATGCACATAATCAGTCATGATCATAATTCACCCTGAGATAAACACAACCCAGTTTAAGTATGCAAATAGTGAAAGAAGTAGAACGTGAATTTGTGTACACAACATTTTGGACGTTTTGACATTCTTCCCCCTTGAAATAACGTGGCTAACAGTTGCAAGAAATTCTGCCGAAAAGAGGAATAATAGAAATCCGTATCATTAGATTGTTATAGTGAGAAGAGATTCTTTCAATAGACTTTGTGCGAGTTGTGAAGTGAGTTGCGAACCTGGCTTGGGATCTCAATATAGTCATTAGTAAAGTAAGGGAACCACGGCATGATATAATTTGGGTCTGATATAATTTGGGTCTGGCGCCTCCTCCGCCTCGGAGGAGGCGGCTTGGCCTAGTGGTTAGGGCGCTGGACTTGTAATCCGGAGGCCCCGGGTTCAAGTCCCGCTCTGACAACTAGCTGGATTTGTTTTCGGTAGTTCCGAACTCATCTCTTCCACGCATTGTAAATAGCCAACTGGTCTGCCTCCTGCCAGTTGGGATTCTTAAAAAATGTTATGTTTGATTTGTTTCATATTCCGTTGTAACGCGCATTTGAATATATTCACATAGAAAATGCGCGCTATAAATGTTTTAAAATTAAAAAAATTAAAATTAGTATCGGGTTGCCTCCTTCCCAGTTGATGCTTCCTTCAATACGAAAAAGAAGAAGCCATTGCAACCTTAAAGCGAAACGATGAAGATGTTTGTTAAAGATTCAGACCTGGAAATCGGTGGTGAGCGGAATTTGTGCTGCCAATAGAATTTAACAGCTGAACCGTGTTTTAACGTATTATTTTGTGAACAGTTTTCACGCACTGAAATAAAAGTTAGTTTAGCAATTCGAACTTTTCCTTCTACGGACTTTTAAAAAGTCTACATCTAGTAATGATTCTTGTATCTACTTCCTTCGTTTCAAAATCAGCAATATAAAAAACAAATTAAAGGCGAGTGAATCCACAACACTTTGACTTCCTGCGGGAATTATAGCGGTAACCGGAAGCTTAACAAAACAGTTTTGTGTTACTTTCAAATGCCCGTTTAGATATCTTCTTGCCATTATATTACTCGATCTATCTGTTTTTCGTTTCCGTCTGGTTAAAAAAGAGGGGATCTTTCAGTGTTTTCGTAATGGGTCTTCGTTTTCGTAGTGGGTCCTCGTTTTCGTAATGGGTCTTCGGGTCTTCGGGTCTTCGTTTTCGACACTACCCCGATAATATGACAGCTTCGTGTGAAATTTGTCAGAACCATCTTCTGTAAATATTTTTTTCTTGAAAAGTTCTCGACGGAATGTCAAGTTTAATATGTCTTTTAAAAACTTACAGATTATGGATTTCTCAAAGCGAAATGAATTTGCGCGCGGTTTGCGCGCGCTCTACGATTTGTAATGCTGACGTGAATAAGGGCGTGTACAAGGCTTTGAGAAAAACAAATATGGCACCTGTGCAGCGATCATTTCATTTTGTTCAATGAAGATTTTGCAAGTGTTTTTTCCGTTTTTTCCGTGTCAAAATCGTTTGTTTTTCAATGTAATAAAGGTAATACTATTGGAAAATACCCTGCCTTTCTGGGATTTTTTGTATGGATCGAGAAAGATCGAGAATCCTGTCAAATGCAGGGCATGCGCAGTTAACCAGAAAATTGTGACTGCACGATTTAGTGGAAATGCACTGGTTTCTACGGAACCGCTGGTTAGAATTTCATGAAATTTGGTAGAATAATAGTTCAGAACACGCTTAACTCGCCTGCACGCAAAAATTGAAATCTGACAGAGGACATATTCAGAAAACGTTAAAGTGCAAAGCGCAAAATAACAGAAGATCTCTCTGTCAAAATTTTACGAGACCAGTGTCAATAGGCCAGTATTTTCCTAAGTTTTCTAGAGACAAATGATGGAAAAAATCTAACGACTGGATTTTCTGAAAATAAATCAAACTCATTATTTAATGCTGGTTTACTACCAGATGTGTTGCCATGGTAACGGTACCGAGTCCTATAAAACATATCAAAATATAACCTTTTTTAGTTGAACTTGCATCTTGCCAATTTGGGCTGCCCAATTTCCAGTGGTTTGAAAATGACGATGAATAACGCTTAGGTACAAGAAAACTGTGTTCGGCCACCTTGATTCACGAACATCGTGACGTGTCTTTTTGAATTTACGCACCAAAAGTTCGGCAAAAATACAATTGCGCGAACGAATACAATTGCTTTTAAATAATTGCGAGAAAACCCAGATATCGATACCGATTTCAGTAGTGTGACCTTTTCAAATACTTTCGTAGGCTCAATTACCAGCCGCTTTTTGGGAGCCGTACCCGAGTGAGCGGCAGAAATCGAGCCTAATACTTTCACCCGGTTATAAAGATTCCCCATTTTAAAGATCCCGCTTTAAAGAATTCCCGTTCCCCGTTCCCCGTTCCCCGTTCCCCGTTCCTCTTTCTCGTTTCTCCCACAGAGGACCCAGACAATCTGTTCGATTCGAAATTTAAAGGATTTGTATGGGAATACTACAAAGTTCGTATTTAAAGCAAAATATTTGGGATATGTTGATATTTTTCTTCAAAATAAACGTAATCTTACCTCAATTGTTGTATTTTGTCGTCCTTGCAGCTGTAAATGGTGACTTATTTATACTCTCAGGTAAACGCCGAACGCAAAAGCTACAAAATCGCCAATATTCTCCATTTACAGCTGCAAGGACGACAATATACAACAACTGAGGAAAGTTTACGTTTATTTTGAAGAAAAATATCAACATTTTCCCCAAAATATTCCCATACAAATCCTTCAAATTTCGAATCGAACACATAGTCTGGGCTCCCTGTGGTTCTCCGAAGGCCCGATTAGCGAATATCAAGCCCGGGCTAAAATTTCTGCTCGGTTGGACGGTTGAATTACATGCATGGTGAATTTCAGGCGCAATTAAAATTGCGTGTGAACCCAGACGTGAAAGAAAGTAGAATCAAGATGGGTTTTGTTCATTGAAACCACGATGATTACGTTTCCTTTTCAACTCGCGCTGAAGTTTCGGGCCAAATGGAAAAGCTGGACTGGACACTGGACTGGACTTTGGACTGGACTCTGGACTGGACTCTGGGCTGACTGTGATTGACTTGTAAAAATATGAAATAGACTTAACATTTTACTAAACGGTTAATAATTAAAAATGAAGTAAAATTTTAAATCACTTAAAATCATACCAAACAAGTTAGGGATGGACCATTATATTTTTTTTCGGGGGAGGTGGGGGGGGGGGGAGGGAGACTTTTTCTGCATGAATCTTTTTTCGTGACTGAAAGCTTTGTATGAATTTCATTTCGCGCGCGCTTGTCTAACACAACTGTAACTGATGGGCTTTGAACTTATGAGGTCTCCACAAATCAATCTCCAGCCTTGTCTTCATTTCGCTAGAGGAAAAACACGACATTCAGGATGCGCAAAAAGAAATTGACCAAGGAGACCAACGTGTATTTTCATCCACTCACTGAATGTTTCAATAAGCAGGCACCCCACTACTCATCTGTCACCCCACCGCACATAGAGAGACATTATTTGTTCAGGCCCACGACGACTTTGATAAGGATAAACCTCATAAGTTTAAAACCATCAGTTACAGTTGTGTTAGACAAGCGCGTGCGAAATTTAGAGAAATAAAAATTGTGCATAGCGGCACAAAGCAAAAAATTTATTGCAAACTAATGAAATGAAATTCATACAAAGCTTGCAGTCATGAAAACAAATTCATGCAGAAAATCTTCCTCCCCTCCGAAAAAAAAATATAGTGGTCCATCCCTAACTTGTTTGGTATGATTTTAAGAGATTTAAAATTTTACTTTAATTTTAACCATTAACTGGTTAGTAAAATATTAAGTCTATTTCATATTTTTACAAGTCAATCAAAGTAGAGTCCAGTCCAGAGTCCAGTCCGGCTTTTCCATTTGGCCGAAATTCCGTGGTAATTTCTTGAGTATTTTCAACCTAGTTGGCTGGACGACAGTTCACCCCGGTTAGCTCAAACCGGACTGGAATCTCGGGGTAGGGGAATTTATCCATGTTTGGGTGCGCGCACGTATAGGGCCGGTTGCCCTCGTTCCCAGGACTTTTTCCTTTTTTTTAAAGTGGTACTATGATCAAAAAATCACTTTTATTTTTTCTTCGGATTTCGAAACTATGTTTATTAAACACTCCCCAAGCGAAATTATAAGCCTTAATTTTGAGAAGAAGACCGTTAATTTAAACTGCAATTTTCCGTTTTAATGGTCCGCCATTATTACACCAGAAAGGATACAATGACGTCATACACTCAAGAGCTGTAGAATGCAGTGTGTGTGAAAGTGCCTTATTTAGTATGCAGCACGGGAGTTTTGAGCTTTCACACTCTCAAACTCGTGTTTTGCATAATTTGTAAGCCGCGTTCACACACTACATTTTACAGCTCTTGAGTGTATGACGTCATTGTATCCTTTCTGGTGTAATAATGGCGGACCATTAAACCGGAAAATTGCAGTTTAAATTAACGGTCTTCTTCTCAAAATTAACGCTTAAAATTTCGCTCGGGGAGTGTTTAACAAACATAGTTTCGAAATCCGAAGAAAAAATAAAAGTGATTTTTTGATCATAGTACCACTTTAAGTTTGGAATTTAAAAAAGGGAGAAAGTCCTGGGAACGAGGTTGGCTGAGGATCCTGTTTAGGACAAAAAATGCCCTAAAATACCAAACCTGTTTAGGACGACACCTTCTTTTAGGTCCCTGTTTAGGATAAACAACAAAATACACAGTCTCTTGTTTTACACAACTGAGACCGGGAAACCCTTTTTCGGACAGACTAGCTGGACTGTCCAGAACAGAGGGGCTAACCAGCGGCACGTCCCCGTATAGGCCATATAAGGTAGTACCCCCCCCCCCCCCGAGACTGGAATCTTCAGCCTGGGCTAGACCGTTTTCTATGTAATTGCGAACTCTTTTCCAGAGAAGGGGTTTTTTATGAAGCCGGGTTGAGATTTCAGTCTCATAAAACGGGCTGACACTTCAGACTAGCGGGATGGGCTCTTGAGACTAGCAAATTTCGGATTTTAAAGAAGTTTGATTCTCAGATGGTCTGAAACTGGCCGGAGGAGAGAGCGACCGTGATCTCGGTTAGTTTGACAATTGGAAGTGATAAACCGGGACTGGTCGCGGGACTGAGTTATCGAACCGATTGTAATTAATTTGACAGTTTTGCAAATTGCTGTAATCCGAATAGTTTCAAAATGTTCAGGATAGGTTGAAGAAATAGTTCAGCAATCCATTGCCTTAAACCTCGGTTAAAAGTTACAAGGGACTAGTGTATGTCATGGCGATTTTGGTGTTTTCTTTTTTAATCAGTTTCTCTAAAGGAAGATATCAAGGAAATTCTCTGACAGATTTTTTAGCGATTTATGAGAGCATGGCCCAACTTTTGCCATCAATACGCAAAACATGTTTTTAATTTATATTATTTTACTGTCAGAGTTAAGTACAGCAATCGTTTTGAAGAAATATTTTTAGGTTTGCAAAGGTACAATTGGCTTTTCAAAGTGATACTAAACGTGGCTAAAATCAGAGATTTGTTCACCCTCACAAATGAGCTTTACTCTCGAAACAGTGACATTTTCTTAGAGAACTCACCAAACTTCGACATTGATCTTTCATACCCAGGAATAATGGACACTAATACTGAAGAGCAGGAAAACTCCTATGCCACACACTTTACTTTGCCCGTCGCCCTTGTAACAGGTGGCATTGTTGTTTTGGCGTATACTTTCTGGCGAGAAGCACACAATGAAGCCATTCGCAAGAAAATCAATGTTCCAGGCCCCAGGTCGTGGCCTTTTGTTGGCAATTTACTCGACATCAGAAAATTTAACGGCATCCACCTTTTGCTGTGCGACTACATTCAAAAGTACGGCAAGGTGTTCTCGTTACGCCTTGGAAGCAAGCTCTCGGTTGTCGTCGCCGATCCTGATATCGTGAAGCAGATTCTTGTGAAAGATTTCTGGAACTTCCGAAATCACTTTGGGCAACCAGTGATCGTTACTGCAATGGGGAAGAGTGTGTTCTTTGCACGTGATGAAGCGTGGAAGCGTATCCGCACGACTCTTACGCCATCGTTCAGTGCGAAGAAAATGAAAGGAATGGTGTCCTTGATTGAAGAATCGCTTGACAAATTGATGGAGAAGGTAGTGAAAGTTGCGGGTACAGGTAAGTCAAGAGTTCATTGTCATGGGAATGAAGGGTAAATATGGGACTGAAGTGAAATTGGGTTGTGAGAATAACAACTGGGCAACGTGAATGAAAAATTAGTTGGCGTTACTAAATGTATTCAAAGCAGGTCAGTCAATGTGAAAAGTTGGAGGGTTTTTGTACACCCTCCCTAGCATTTTGTTGGGCTTTCCTTACGGTTGGCCGGTAACCATTAATATGCACTTGAGTAGAAAGAGCCCGAAGTGGAGTAGTTTCTTGTATAAGGAAGCAACACGACACAGTCATATAGGTGAGCTGTCCTCTAGCACTGTTTATTACGTTTTTCAAGTGGTTCTAAATTTTGAGTGTCTGGGTAAAATCCTACAGTGTGACCATTCATATGAAATCTGCTGAGCAGTACTTTCTTGTTGTGCTGTTTGTTTTCCGTTATCGTCTAGAAAATGATTGTTGGGTTAAGTTGGCCTTGGTCACTACTGGGAGTTTGAAGGCTGAACAAATTTTTCTATTACTTAGGTGAATCTGTGGACATGTTAGACTGGTACAGCAGACTGACTCTTGAAGTTATACTATCCACTGCGTTTGGTGTCCAGGCAGATATTCAAAACGACAACGAAAGCTTACTATTGGAGACAGCAAAAGAGGTGTTTCGACCTCCATGGATAGTCAATATTTTGAAACAGTTTCCGCCTATTGGAGGTTATATGTTGAGGTTTCTGTCACGTCTCCGTCGGAGGGAAGGCTACTTTGACAAGGTCGCCTCTGACATTGTACAGCAACGTAGAAAAACTGGGCTGACGGGCAGGCAAGACTTAATGGAACTCATGTTGACCGCGCATGAAGATTCAACTGAGGAAGGAATCTCCAAGCTCACGGATGATGAAATAGTTGGCCAGTGCGTCATCTTTCTCCTGGCTGGCTACGAAACCTCAAGCAATACTCTGGCGTACACTACATATCACCTTGCGTTGAACGAGGACGTGCAAGAAAAGTTAAGAGAGGAGATAAAGTTAGCGGTCAAGTCAAACCCCTACAGCACGTTATATGATCTTGCACACAACATCGAGTTCCTGGACTGCGTTATAAGCGAGACTCTGCGATTGAATCCGCCACTTCCTCAGTTAAACCGAGAATGCATGGAAGATTACGAGTTTAATGGCCTTCATATTCCCGCGGGACTGGAAGTGATAATTCCCGTGTACTTCCTTCATCGTGATCCCGACGCTTGGGCCGAACCAGAGAAGTTCGATCCCGATAGATTCCTCAATCCCGCCAAAGACACCCGTCATCCGTACCAGTTCATGCCTTTCGGTACAGGTCCAAGGTCCTGTATTGGAATGAGATTCGCCTTGATGGAGGTCAAGATTACCCTGGTGAAAATCCTGATGAAGTACAAGTTTGTGCGATCACTGACGACACAAGTTCCCCTGAAAATTCGTGCCGGGCTCACTTTGGTTCCAGAGGATGGCGTCCATGTGAGGATAGAGCAAGTCTAGGACGTCGTTTGCTCGCAACTGTTTCAATTTTTCTTTTCCCTTTTCTTTGCGCTTTAACTTTTATCTTAGTTTAGGTTAGTTGTTATCGTTTTTGTCCCAGAGACGTTCGAGTCTGTTAGTTGATGCGTTCTTAACTCGAAAAATCAACTTGATTTCTCGTGCTGAGGTCTAGCCGATCTCGTTTCCAAAGGCCGCATTCCTTTTGGTCAGCACCAAGGATGCGAGTCGTTCGTTTCCGCTGACCTTTAAGGCGCGTGGGCTGTGGGCACCAGATTTAAAGGCCAAATTTTAGTCGGTCCCAGATCGTTTACTATTACTCCCGGCCTGTCTGAATCCAGCTAGCTGAGGACGTGCCAACTAAGGGAATAAAGTAGCTCTGGTCGGCAAGAATGTAGGATGGCGCACCTAATCTTTGGTTTTCGGTTTTGAGGGGAAATGCAAAGGAAGGTTGAAAGCAAGGACTGGAATAACTTCAAGTTCAAGTTTATTGCAGCAATTTCCTAATTCAGATATTGCCTTAACAAAAGTAACATTTAACATAAAAATTTAACGTTAAAATTTTTTTCAAAAATTAAACCAAAAACGTCGCCACAAGTATACGCTACCCGCATTTAGCGGAAGCTGTTTGAGGTAGGTAGTGTAGCAAATTTACAAAGACCAAAGTTTCTAAGATTAATAAACACCGGCATATACATATCCAACCATAATGAAAGTAGGTCGAGCAATGCAGCGCTCACTCTGCTCTTTGTGTCATTAGTAGTGCGGTCAGCAGATCGGTATTCCTGCTACGGGAAAAGGTACCGGCCTTAAAAATATAACAGTATCATGAACGTGAGCAGTTGGAGATAAGGAGTCGCAATTTAGTTCATTCCGCTTTTGTAGGAACCTTGAACTTAATATCGCAGGAACATGCATCACATAATTATTTTTTAGTTTAATGTTTAGTTTAAGGATTGTGCTATTCGGGATGTATTAACAACAGTCAAATTTTATCATTATTCTTAGACGTGTAGAGTTCAGTAGAGGTGGCTATGCAACTTAACCTTCCGCATTATTACATGCTTACAATTCGATTAATATATAGATTTAGCCAAGCCTAAAAGCGGAGCTCCACTTTTTTTTATTTGCTAGAACTTATTCATTTTTTAAAGTAATTACCAAAAAAAAAAAAAAAATTTTACTCTCCAAGAGTCGAATCGCCGAGCCACCAAACCGCCGGAATTAGTAGGTTACCCGCTTATCACTGCACAACTTCTGGTACACCGTCAATTTAGGGTTTCATTTTAATTCTTAAACAGGTGTTTATTGATCGCAGCTCTACTGACATATACACGGGTGTTTTTCTTGGGGAAATGTGTTCGGACCGCTGCAAAAAAACATGGTTGTAGACAGAAAATACCGGAAGCTACTAGTTCTGCTATGTTTGACGTCCGGACCATTGCCCAATGCTGCGGATTCAAGCCATGCTAGCTTTCTCGATTTGCATTAATTTGTTCTTAGTTCTTTTAGCTAGCTTTTTTCATAGTTTCTTTTTTAGTTCTGTCAAACACTTGTACCACGAGCCCCTGGCTCGGGAGATTGGGTAACCACTTCCTGTGTTCCTGACATTAAATAAATTATCCTTATCCTTATCCTTATGTTACGCGAGTTACGCAAGTTACTGTATTACGATAAACACGGGTGTTTTTGCTGGGAAAATGTGTTCGCACCGCAGCAGAAACCATGGTTGTGGACAGAAAAAAGCGGAAGGCATTAGCTCTGCTAGGTTTGGCGTCGGGACTGCTGCCAAATGCTGTGAACTCAAGGGCCGCGTTGTGCCCACCGAGTTCGCAGCAGAACCGACAGCAAATATGTCGAAGGCAAATTCGTTACTTGAACTTTTCGCCTACCAGCAAAAAGACAACTGAGTATTCTTTTGAACTTTTTCTTTCCATTAATAAAACTGTTTTTAACTTTTGTTGTCTCCGCCAAAACGCGGGTCACCATGCGATTTCGGACCTTATAACATAGAGGGCAAAACTACTGAATGCTGATTGGTTGAGGCAGAGGGCATTTTTTCTTAATTTTCTTTCGGACGAGGGCAAAATGACTAATTCCTGATTGGCCAAGCGCCAAAATTACTCGCATTGGATTGGCTGAGCGCGAGAGCGTGCCGTTTGCATTTTGTTAACCTGCGATCAGGCTCTATTTTCGTTTCACTCGGTGAAACATTCAGGCGGGAAGGGCGAAACGAAAAATAAAGCCTGATACAACTCTTCTACGGAACGTCTGCCGCCCACTTTTTTGTTTGATTGACATTCAACAAAGCAACCAATCAAAATTTCTTCTGATTTCCCATAACGGCATTCGCAAAAAGTCCGCAAAATCACAGGCCGCGATAAATCTTGGCACTAGCGCTCAAATTTACAACTTGAAGGTACGCGCTCCGGTATTGTACCTAGTTGCTCTGTCTGAACTGAAACTGAATGAAAATTCAGAACACGACGAGGTTGTCATGTACCAAAATATGCTGCATGTTTGAATCCTTTCTCATCTTAGGTGGTATCCGGAAATATTCTCTACGCATTTGTCACCGATTTTCTGCGTAAAATACCTTGGAAAATAAGAGAAATACCTTCCGTTTCACGCTTTAGAATAAAGATATCAATAAAACCGTTTATAAACAAACGAGTGTTTTGTAATTTAATTTAGTTCCAGAAGTGATAAATATTTGAGATTACCAGCGAATTTCATCTCTAAACAGCAGCGAATTTTAAAACGAAGAACATTTATTATAAACCTAGTCAGATCCTTTGATATCAATGTCGGAGATCAATAAAACGACATTAGTAACACTGAATGAATACACTGAAATTCTTTATTACTTTGGTAAAAATAAATACAGCAGCTCGCCGAGTGCGGTTGTCGCTAAACATCAGTTTCCCGTTAAGTTTACCAAAGTATGGGTTGACTTGTTGATCACTCTTGGCGAAAGATACTAGTCCCTCTGCTGTTCGTTTTGTTTCGTAAAACGCAGAAACAACCACTACTCTGCTAATATTTTCAATACTAGATGAAAGCCTTCAAATGAAAATTTCGAGACACGATGCGATAAAACGGGATACGTACTTCACTGTTGCTGTACTTCTCTGCTCCGAGTGAGAGACAGCTTGCGTCAAACCGGACGCCATTCTCAGGAGAGAAAGAAATGATGACAATTCTCCTAGAACGACGAGAATATCTTTGAGCGACACATTTACCTCGGCAGACTTGTTCTTGGCGATGGCGGTCGGATCGAAAATTGTCTATTGTTAAAGGGCCAATCAGATTGCGAGATTCCCGCGGCCAAAATTTGGCCCCCGTGCACGAACTCTTGGAGAGATTGTATCAGGCCCTATTTTAGCGAGCGACCCACGTAAGAGAATATGACAGTGATGCTGAAATTCGGCCTGATCGCAGGTTAGCATTTTGTAGGCGTCTTGAAACGAAAAACGGGTTGTTGTTCAACACAAGGATCCCTTCAAAGTTTGTCTTTTAACCGGGTTGGTTGGTAAAAATGGTATGGAAATCGGGTGTTAGTTTGAAGAGAAATTCCAAAAGGTGAAGCTATATGTGTTACGGGAAACAGCAAATGGTTATTTATTTTAAAACTACAGAAAACTTTGGAGCGACGTGGTCGATATTTTTTCCAGCGAGGGGAAGCTTCGAAACTCAGGTGAATAAAATTTACTTAGTTTGAGTTTTAAGTGTGTTTTGTCAATGAAATAGAATTGTATTTATCTCTTAAGATGTACATAATGGTCAGTCTTTCTTGTTCTGTGCGCTGAGCAACAGTTAAACTGCTTTTGTGGTGAATTGTTTATTAGCGGGTACTTTGATTCTGAGGGCCGGCTGAATGTGTTTTAACGTGTATGGAGAGTTTTCCGAAAATTTTGCCCTCTGTGTTATAAACAAGTAATCGCGTCGAGTCCTCGACGAATTAAGGATAAATTTCACTTGTATTTTCGAAGTTTTCACAAATTGCCCTCGTTGCTGCGCGACTCGGGCAATTTTGTGAAAACTTTGAAAATACAAGTGAAAATTTATCCTTAGTTCTACTCGGTCTCATGCAATTACATATACAAAACGCGGGATGCAGAACAGTGTTATCTTGTGTGTGTGCCACCTCATATTGGTGACCTTGTGGTGTGGACGGACGGACGGACGGTCACGTGACTATTACGTGACTACCAGAATTTCTTGGCTTGATAAGTTAGCAAATTTGCGTAGCAATGGTGCTCCGCTACAATATAGCTAGAACTCAAACTCATGGATCCCACGTCGCCGGTTGAAGACTACTTAACCTAACAGTAACTTATGGCAATCTTTCTGCAGGATTTCTACTTACTATCCATGTCAGTCAGAGTAATTTTTAAATCATCTGGTGTTTTGTACAATTGTGTTGTATTTTAACCCATTGCCTTCTGAGACTTTTGAGTCTGTGGATGAAATCCTCAAGTGTTACCACTCACAGAAGGGATACAATGACGTCATTCACTCAAGAGCTTTAGAATGCAATGTTTGTGGAAGTGACCGAAAGTGGCTTATTTAGTTGGCAGCACGGGAGTTTTGAGCTTTGAGGCTCTAAAACTCGTGTCTTGCATAATAAAAAAGCTGTGTTCAGTGCAGATTCATCAAGCTCTTGAGTAGCACTGTCCTACTTAAAGGAGAAGGTCACTCCAGAAACGGTGTATTTTTTGAAATCGCCAATAAAAAGATAACGCTAAGTTGAGTCACTGACCGTGGTTTTAGCTTATTAAGTTCATCCGATCCCACTGAAATTCCTATCCAAAGAAGGCCAAAATTCAACACTGCACGCCGCCATTTTGAATCGTACTTAGCAGCTTGTCCGTGACGTCAAAATGTACGACGAGATCAGCGGTCGGGTAACGTGGGCTCGTTTTTTCTAACGACAAATTGATTTAGCTTACCCAGGCCAGGACGTCGAACTCCTTCCATCTGCCAGAAATGTTACTGCAATCGTTATTATGTGTTCTTAGTATTCGCACAACTCAGCATGCGCAGCTCGGTTTCGCTCTGCGAGAATTTTGTACCGTAGATGCGATGCCTTTTGAACTAACACATAGAGTCCGAGTGCTAACCTGGTGTGCATGGAAGGTGTCCTTGGCATTTAGTGCTTTCAGGAATAAATCTGCATATCTGGTTGTAGTATGTTTTCTTATGCAAGTACCGGAATCGAATCGCTGCATACAGAAAATATACATTTCCGCATGCTTTTAGCAATACGAGTGAGTTGTACATGTAGGTAACACGCAAGATAGCCACCAGTATCAACCATATCCTCTTCATACAGTGGAATTATTTACAATAGGTATCTACGGTTGTTTAGTTAGTCTTGTGGTTCGTATAGGGGATAAACAATAAACAATTATCCAAAAATAGGACAATCAGTAGCACTTCCATTTTTAAGTGCGTAAATTCAGGAGGGGTGTCGTCGCGCGTTCTCTCCCCCACGAACGAGGCTAGGTTTCTTTATGCCTTTTTAATATCCTGGGCGAAAATGAATTGCACGATCGCAAATAGTGAACGGCTGGTTTCAAAACGAACGCGAGGGATACCGCGATCGTAAGCGGTCAAATAGAAGCCAGCCATGAGGATATTTTTCGGAACAAATAACAGACGTCTCCCACTCTTCACAGTCGTCAGTCTTGTTTGGTCTCTCAGTGAGTCGGAATATTAATATTGTTCAGTCACAAACGCGAACCAGTTTAAAACTGCAGTACAGTCGATCCGGCGATCTGTATCCTGTTCTAACTGCTGAAGAAAACACGAAAACCTTGCAACACACATTTGTAATGGCAAAACTACAGTTTTTTGCATGCCCGGCTTCGTGTATGTTTATTAGGCGGCCGTCGTGCGTGAGCGCACGTCGCCGACTCATAAAATGGAAGTTGCATTCCTTTTGCATTCCTTTCGTCGTTCGTCGTCGTCTGTCACTTGGACTTAGTCCTCTTGGTGTCGCGCGGCCAACAGAGACAACTGCACATAAGGCTTACTGAACGTGCCTAGGCACGTCCGGCCGACTCGTAAAATGCAACGCGTATTCCTGGTTTCGCGTACGTCGGTTCAGGTAGTCTCCGCGCGGCCTCTGAACAATCAGGCTCGTTATAATGACGTCGATTTTACCAGATTGAAAGCTAATCTCTCAAATACCGGACATTTTGCTCTTGACAGGGTCATTTAACTTTTATGAAAGTGGTTTTTAAACAACATCGTTTTGCTAAAGAGAGCGATGTAGGTTCATTAATTTTCCGGAAAGCTGAGACTACTTAGCCTGCGAGATCGTCAATGACTCATGGAGACTATTGTTAGTAGTGGTTACACAGTGCTTCCAACTCGACGCGTTGCCAAAGCGATCATAAATTCCATTCTTGAGTCCCGTGCCTTCTTGACTAAATTTACGCACCAAAAATTCAGCAAAAATACAATTGCGCGAACGATCGAAATTTAACTCTCTGTGAGTGAAAACCCCAGTAGTGTGGCCTTTTCAAGTACTTTCATAGGCTCGATTACCAGCTGCTTTTCGGGAGCCGGACCCGAGTGAGTGGCGGAAATCGAGTTTTAAAGATTTCCAATTTTAAAGATTCTTTTTTTTTTAAGATTCCCCGTTCCCCGTTCCCGTTCTCCGAAGGCCCGATGTAAAGGATAATGCCCTCGCCCCTCGGCCTTCTTAAAAATAATGACCGAGCGCGAAGCGCGAGCACTGGACAAGCATGAGCGCGAAGAAGCTTTTTGTAACGACGGGCTACTGATGAAATCCTTTCACAGTCCCTTGACATGTTTGAGTAGGTAAAGAATAGCGTGGAAGATGCTATTGACATAACCGATATGTTTGAGTTTGGAGGGCCTAGTTTGGTTATGGCTCGGAGATTTCCAACTAAAAAAGGTGAGGAAACATACATTTTTGACCATTTTTTGTTTTATTTTCTAGCTAATAAAGGGAAACCGTTATTTTAAAATGTAACTTGTTTTATTAATAGTGAACTGTGAGGAGGACAAAGATCGCTTCCAGAAAGGTGTCGAAAAAGATTTGATAGCGCTATCGGAAGAGTCGATTCCAGTGAATACCAGACAAAAAGCGATGTGGGCCTACCGTTTGTACGAAAAATGGGTACAGTGGCGGAAGGATGCATATGATCCAAGAGTGGATTTCTCAACAGTCGGAGACCTACTCATGGTGCATACTGAATTGGCCGGTGTCCCTGACCACGATGTAAACGAACTCCTTTGCCAGTAAAGCAAGTTGACGAATTAAAATAAAGGTTCATTTGTAAAATCAATTGATGAAGAAATGCATGACGGAATTACTGCAAATCATTGATAGCTTTAATTCAACAAAAGGTCATTGCTTCACTCAAGTGGAACATGAGGTTATTATTTAAGGAATAATGACCTACTGCTCCACCTCAGTGAACTCAATAATGACCTGTTGCTCCATTTCACTGAGCATTTAGGTGCGTTATTAAAATTAATAACCTGTTCAAAACAATGAAAAGGTGCATTAATAGCGAATACTGTATTCAGTTTCGGCTCGGTTGAATTCCCTTGAATTACATGCATGGTGAGTTCAGGCGCTGTCACAGTGAAATGTGTATCCCCGTACACTTGCAAAACACTGAAGCTGAGTATCCCGGCCTTCAAACATCGTACAACTGATGAAAAAATGGCGGCTCGAGAGGGGAGCGAGAGATTGTTTTGTTTTTAGTTCTTCAACACTGTAATCAGTACTTTGTGAAGGAATCTACGAGAAATGACCGGAAATGGTTTTCAAGAAGCAAAAAAGCGTTTTTGAAAAATGGTTTTCAAAAAGCGTCAGATAGAGAGATAGAGACAAACGGATGCGAATGTTGTCCGCATTGCGGTCCGCGCAAACAGCTGTGTGATTTCTGTTGTGATGTCGGTTTCATTGCTGTTGTGCGGATTATCATACCTATTATTCTCTTGGCTCAATAAAAAGTGCATGAGAGCTGGATCTTTTAGGCCACGGAACAGCATGTAAACAGTAAAGTAGCCTGCGAGCAGGCTCACTTAGTGTGTTATTCGCGCGAGTATCTTGGCGGTGGACGTCGAGCCCGCGAGAAGAATGGGGCGAGCAAAAGTGAGCCTGCGCGAAAGCCATTGAATTTTGAATTCTCCGCGTTCGTCCACGAACGCAGCATTCTGATTGGTTTGAAATGACAAGCGGGAACGGACTTTATTATTGTGACAAGTGGTGGTATTGTTTGTGGCCTTTCTCAGATTACTTGACTGCGAGCAGTCTCTTTCCTCTCCTAATTTTAGCGAGAAGGAAAATAGGACGACTGCTCGCAGTCTATCGGTTTTTCAATCGATTCAATTTCTTAACGTGACTTGGCTAGTTGCGTCTGGTTAGCGATTGCGGTTTTGTGTCATCTTTTTTTTTATATCAGCCACGTTTGTTTCGGTTATTGCAGCCTGGTTTTAGTGCGTGGTTGTTTTTAAGCCTCTCTTCTTGGGACCTCCGTAATGACAGGATCTGTAAGACTTTATTTACCATTCAATTGGCATTATCTGGCTATCGTAACGAAAGCCCCAGGTCGTAAACGAAAGCCCATTATCTTGCAGTCTTCGGTTATTTGTTATTGTGGGAAGATGCTTGTTACTGGTGAAGTCTTCTGCGGTAGCGGCTTGATACTCTTTGTAATTGCAATTTCATGTCCCTTGAGTTCGATATTTTAACTTCTTTATGCACTCTCGTGCATCGATTCCGAGTCATCTGCACAGATGCCTTCGCGATTTGATTTCTCGGGGATTCCTAGTTCCATACTTATTTCGAATAGCACTCGCGGCAAAAATTGTCAAATGTATTTATGATTTTCTTTTGCGCTATTGTGGCACATTCATTAAGAAATCGATCCTCTCAAGTATGAAAATCAGCTGTCGTGTGGCAAGCCGTCACTACCAAAAGCCTATCGACTTGAAAATACCCCAACAAACCAGCGACTTCTCGCTAGCTAGCGAGTTCACTAGCGAGAAATTGAAAACTCGCTAGCTAGCGAGTTCACTAGCGGGAAAATGAAAACTTGCTAGTGAGAACTCGCTAATTAGTGAGTTCTCTAGCGAGAAAACGAAAATTCGCTAGCGAAAACTGAAACTTTTCTAAAGCAACTCAACCATAGCTTTCCAGAACTCGACCATACATTTCTAAAACTGACCATATAATTTTTGTAACTCGACCATACATTTCCAAAACTGACCATACAACTTCTCTAACTCGATGATATTGGAAGCTGTTTGGACCAGTACAAGTCCATAGGCTTTTGGCAGTGACGGCTTGCCATAGTTGTGTTTGTTTACATTTTGCTTTGCTTGTATTGGTTAGATATTTGATACCTTGACAGTTAAGACTTGTCACCTCGCAGGGGCGGAATTCAAAATTCAATGGCTTTCGTGCAGGCTCACTTTTCCTCGGCCCATTCCTCTCGCCGGCTCGCAGGTGGCGGCTGCCAAGATTGTCGCGCGCAAATTCCCCAAATAAGTGAACCTGCTCGCAGGCTAACAGTAAAGTATATGCATTGAAAGCAAGAGCGTCCATCTCGTGCCCTTTGTTTCTTTTAGTCGAAAGGGAATGGTACAAATATTCTGTAAAAAAATGACAAAAACAAAACAGGCACTTGTTTGGAGGGGAGGGGGTAGGGGATACACAAATCACCGGCAGCCATATTGGAGGGGATACACCTATCACTAGTGATATGTGTACGGGGATACACATATCACTGTGACAGCGCAATTAAAATTGCGTGGGAGCCCAAAAGTGAAAGAAAGTAGAATCGAGATTGGCCTTGTTCATTTAAATTTCGTGGTTTTCAGTCTGTTTGGCTGGGCGACAGTTCACGCCGGTTACTGCTCAAACCGGACTGGAATCCCAAGGGGAGGGGTGTAGGGGAATTGACCCATGTTTGGGTGCAGGGCCGATTGCCGCTGAGGGTCAACCTCGTTCCCAGGACTATTCCCCCCCTTTTTTTTAAATTTGGAATGTAAAAAAGGAAAAAGGGAGCCAGCCCTGGGAGCGAGGTTGGCTGAGGGTATGAAACCCTGATCCTGTTTAGGACAAAAATGCCCCAAACTACCAAACACCCTTTTCAGGACGACACCCTCTACAAGGTCCCTGTTTGGACAAGTAACAAAATTTTGCTCTCTTGTTTTCGAGACCAGCAAACGTCTCTGATATAGGATTGCTGAATACTGTATAAGCTATACATTTAACAACGGCAATCATGCAACCATACCCTGTTTCGGACAGACTAGCTGGACTGTCCTTTTCAAAGAGGCCAAAAACCATACCCTATCATGCGGCATGTCCCCATATAGGCCATATAAGGGAGTACCCCTCCCCCCTCCCAGACTGGAAACCTCGACCTGGGCTAAAACAATTTCTTTCCAGTGAAAGGGGCTTTTTAAAATTAAGCCGGGTTGAGATTTCAGCCCCATTAAACGGGCTGACACTTCAGACTAGCAGGATTGGCTCCTGAGACCAGTAAATAAATTTCGGATTTTAAATTTAAAGATGTTTGATTTTCAGATGGTCTGAAACTGGCCGCAGGAGAGAGAGCGACCTCGATCTAGGATCGTTTGACAATGGTAGGTGATAAACCGGAACTGGACGCGGGACTGAATTATTGAACTGATCATAATTAATTTGACAGTTTTGCAAATTGCTGTAATCCAGTTATTTTCACAATATTCAGGAAAGGTTAAAGAATAGTTTAGCAATCAATTGCCTTAAACCTAGCCAAAACATGTTTTTAATTTATATTATTTTAAACTACTATTTTAAACTACTACAACAATTATTTTGAAGAAATATTTTTAGGTTTGCAAAGGTACAAATGTGTCTTTTGGCTTTTCAAAGTGATACTGAAAAGGCCTAAAATCAGAGATCAGTTCGCCCTCATCAATGAGCTTTACTCTCGAAACAGTGACGTTTTCTTAGAGAACTCACCAAAATTCGACATTGACCTTTCATACCCAGGAATAATGGACACCAATACTGAAGAGCAGGAAAACTCCTATACCACACTCTTCACTTTGCCCGTCGCCCTTGCAACAGGTGGCATTGTTGTTTTGGCGTATACTTTCTGGCGAGAAGCACACAATGAAGCCACTCGCAAGAAAATCAATGTTCCAGGCCCCAGGTCGTGACCTTTTGTTGGCAATTTACTCGACATCAGAAAATTTAACGGCATCCATCTTTTGCTGTGCGACTACATTCAAAAGTACGGCAAGGTGTTCTCATTACGCCTTGGAAGCAAGCTCTCGGTTGTCGTCGCCGATCCTGATATCGTGAAGCAGATTCTTGTGAAAGATTTCTGGAACTCCCGAAATCACTTTGTGGAAGCAACGATCGTTGCAGCAGTAAGGAATAGTGTGTTCTTCGAACGTGATGAAGCGTGGAAGCGTATCTGCACGACTCTTACGCCATCGTTCAGTGCGAAGAAAATGAAAGGAATGGTGTCCTTGATCGAAGAATCGCTTGACAAATTGATGGAGAAGGTAGTGAAAGTTGCGGGTACAGGTAAGTCAAGAGTTCATTGTCATGGAAATGAAAGGTAAACATGGGACTGAAGTGAAATTGGGTTGTGAGAATAACAACTGGGCAACGTGAAACAGAAAATGAGAGCGGGATTGTTAATGATCGTGAAAATACCAGTTGACGTTACTAAATGTATTTGAAGCAGGTCAGTCAATGTGAAACTGCAAAAATATACCCTCCCTAGCATTTTGTTGGGTTTTCCTTACAGTTGGCCGGTAACCATTAATATACACCTGAGTAGTGGTGGAGTAGTTTCTTGTAGAAGGAAGCAACACGACATTGTGTAGAGACCAAGTCTCGAACCGCTGATTTTGCGATCGAAAACTTGACGCGATGACCACTTCACAGCGGTCAAACGCATTGTTGACATGGGAACAACAGATAAAAATAATCTTCGCAGCAAGGGTGCGAACTAATAATAATTTTCAGTTAATTATAATTATGGGACACGGGGATTCACACTCTTACTCCATACTCTCTTGCGATGAATAAAATGTCCTGACAAACCGAATTTCTCGCTGATAAAACTTGTAGATGACTGCGACTTCATTTTGAACACACCCAAGTTTTGTGGTTAAAGTGATACTTTCCACATTTGTCAGAATTCTTCTTTGCAATGTTATGGAGAAACTGCGCACGCGTCGATTGTTTGACCGCGTGAATGCACCACCACGCTTACCTTTTCTTGTTCTAGGATCCCAGCTTTTCACTGGCAACCTATTCAAACTATGGCAGTTTTAAAATGCAAATCTAGTTTGCCTCACCAGGCACAGTGCAGTTTAGCCTCCAAACAATTTAGCTTCAATTGACTTAACTTAGCCATTATAAACCTTCTCTAATTTCTGCTCTTATAACATAGAGGGCAAAATTACTGAATGCTGATTGGTTGAGACAGAGGGCTTTTTTCAAAATTTTCTTTCGGACGAGGGCAAAATTACTAATTCCTGATTGGACAAGCGCCAAAATTACTCGCATTTGATTGGCTGAGCACAAGAGCGCATCATTTGCATTTTGTAGGCGTCTTGAAACGATTTGAGTTGTTGAACACAAGGATCGCTTCGAAGTTTGAGTTTTACCCGAGATGGTTGGTAAAAATGGTATGGAAATCGAGTGTTTGCTTGAAGAGAAATTTATATGTGTTACGGGAAACAGCAAATTGTTATTTGTTTTAAAACTACTGAAAACGGAGGGACGTGGTCGATAATTTTTCCAGCGAGAGGAACCTTCGCAACTCAGGTTAATAAAAATTTACTTAGTTAATTGAGTTTTAAGTGTGTTTTGTCAATGAACTGGAATTGTATTTATCTCTTAAGATGTACATAATGGTCAGTCTTTCTTGTTCTGTGCGCTGAGCAACAGTTAAAATGCTTGTTTGGTGAATTGTTTACGAGCGGGTACTTTTATTCTGAGGGCCGGCTGATTGTGTTTCAACGTGCATGGAAAGTTTTCCGAAAATTTTGCCCTCTGTGTTATAAACAAGTAATCGCATTGAGTCCTCGTAGAATTCAGGATAAATTTCACTTGTATTTTGAAAGTTTCACAAATTGCCCTCGGTGAATAACTTTGAAAATACGCGTAAAAATTTATCCTTAATTCTACTCGGCCTCATGCGATTACATATACTAAATCTGAATTTTGCGATATTGAGCAGTTCTTTCATATGGTGTAGAAGACCTATAAATGTAATAACTGGTCCTAAATGTAATGAAGTCCTAAATGTAATAACATTTGGACTTAAATGTAATAACGTTATACTAACGTCATCAGACCTATAAATGTAATAACTGGTCCTAAATGTAATGAAGTCCTAAATGTAATAACATTTGAACTTAAATGTAATAACGTTATACTAACGTCATCAGTGCGTAACTTTCACGTCATTAACCAACTCACTGGATATACAATAACCACGTGATCTGTCACGCCATCTGTCACGTCATTGATTGCGTTCACCGACAACCGCATGACTAACGGACGTCACGGACGACAACATCCGCGTGACTAATAGAAGACATCAATCACGTGACTTCATTAAACTGACGTCATCAGTACACAGTTATACCGTTAACTTCCGAGAATAAGTCCATGACTTATTTTTGGTCAATTTACCTGTCCAATGTGACTAATTTCGGGGGAGATTATAGAGGGGGTCCTAAAGGATTATGGATTTAAGGTGAAAGATACCAACTTTCGTGTAAGTAACTTTATGTCTCTGGCACAAAAAGCAGAAAGAGTAAAATTCAGAACTGAATCACTTAAGCGATTGTTATTATTATTAAATCAAGCCTATCTGATACAAAATTTTTAACAACTAACTCTAACGAAGGTAGTGTAAGACTTTCTTGAAAACTATGTAGTGATACAACATCAGCATTCAAACATTAACAGTTTTGTTGATTTCTTTGCAGTGAGGCTTGTTAGCTGTTCTTTACTTTTTTCTCTTTTCTTCTTCTTTTTTCCTGTTCAGCCTCGTCAAAAGGTCACCATCAGTTACTTTTTTCTAAAAAATTCTAATGATTCAAAATGTTTCACAACTAACACTAACACAAAAAGACTTTCTTAAAAATATGTAATGATACAGCACCAGCATTAAAACATTAACAGTTCTGTTGATTTCTTTGCAGCGAGGCTTGCTATTTCAGCTGTCCTTTACTTCTTTTCTTTTTTCTTCTTTTCTTTCCCTCTTTAGCCTCGTCAAAAGCTTAATCACTATTAGTTACTTTCTCCTAAAATTCTAATGATACAAAATCTTTAATGACTAACACTAACAAAAAAAGACTTTCCTAAAAATATGTAATGATACAGCATCAGCATTCAAACATTAACAGTTCTGTTCTCGTCAAAAGGTCACCATTAGCTACTTTTTTCCCCAAAAAATTCTTACGATGGCATACAATCGTATTCGTCCCGAGTCTCGAATGTCCAACCAGGCATTTGCCCATTTCGGGCTGGAAATAATTCTTCCTAACTCGATCACAAGACCGCTTGAGGGACCGTACTTCTTGATAAGGCTACGGACACTTATTATGCGAGATTGCACTCCACCGGAGACATGAACCCTCGGCAACATTCGAGTTAGATTTTGCGTCACCGGCCTAAACCGTGTATTGACTCCACATAACTTTTGGTATACGTGGCATGCGTTACCAGCGAATAGAACGGCCGATGACATCAAAACGATTTGGAAGATTTCTTCTTAAACTTCATTGGGCAGGTTTTCGATGTTACAATTACCATTCATTCTAGGCGCCAATAAGCCAACATCTCCATCTGAAACAAACTGAACCGCTTTTTGTTCATTTTGCAATTGTTCTGTCTGGTCTGTCTGATCACCCGACTTAACTTCAACCACAACATCTCCCAAGTCATCTGCACCATCTCTAATGTCAACGTCAATGTCATCAACATTAACCGTATCACCCATTTCAGGGTTGCCAATGAGGTCTTCTAGCTTACTTTCTCCACTTTCTTCCTCACCATTATCGTTGTCAGCCATAACTCGTTCCGAGCTCACATAATGTTCTCCTTGATTCTCGGCAAAATCTCCAAGGTACACAACAGCTGTTGAAATACTCGCGGAAGGGCGGAACAAATGTTGCCCACCTGCTCCCAGGGACGATACTATGTCGATGTTATACAAGTTTGCTGCTGCAAACAGTGTTAACTGATCCCCGTAGGTCCTATCTTGTGCCATATGATCTATATAGTCATTCCATGAAGCAAACGCATTGTCTGCCAAATGCTCCAAAAGAGGAAAGCCGTCGCTATCGTACGGGTTACTTTTAGGTACGCAACTATTTCTTTTTGCATGGTTTCAGGAGATCTGAGAGTTCCTAGCTTCATTACCTGGTGTGGAAGTGCTGCGAATTGGCAGCTTCCATTTCCTGGTGGGTTGTCCTGATCTTCAATAGCCTGGACATAATCTTCTTTTCTCATAGCTATGTGACACTTTGTGTAGTGATGCTCTTTTTCTTTTTGTTTCTCTTTTTCTCTTTGTAGGGTAAGGCTTGTGATGCCGTCCAGAGGGACCGATTTCCTTTCCTCCTTTCCCGACAGTGGTGAAGTATATGCAACCTTACAGGTATGCAACTTGACGTTTCATTTTTCTATACGAGCCTCTGTCACATGCCGCTTATTCCATGCTCTTCCTCTCAAACGTACATACACTCTTTGTCCAATGCTGTAAACAGAGGGCGGATTTAAGCGAAGCTGTGTTCGCTGCGCACGCTTGTCACATCGGCTCATGGCTTTTTGTGCTTGCTTTCGTACTTTAGAAGCTTGTCGGGAACGTCGTTTCCGGTCATTTTCAGTTGGGCGAATTGTCCCAGGGCTGCGAAGACATTCTTCATCTAATCCGCTTTCTCTGAAATTATTGCATTTTCGTGCAAAATATATTTCTAATGGTGTTTTGTAGAGGGGAAGTTGTTTTGCCCAGCTGACACCGTCCTGACCATTTAATTAAGGTCGTATTCTATCTTGGATCTCAGTGACCTGTGACAACGTTCAACCTTACCTTACAATTGGGGATGGCGAGGGGAACTGTAAATCAATTTAATCTTCATGCGACCACAAAGTGTTTTCACGGCTTTTTTGATCTCCCCTCCTTGATCGCTTTGGACTATACGCGGTGCTCCATGCTCCATATAGATACCTTCCAATTCTTTTGCAACGTCCTTGCTAGATTTGCTTGTTAGAGGGCGAAGCCAAACGAAAAGGCTTAACGTACCAATCACTGTAAGCACGTATCTATACAGCCGACCATTCATCTTAACAGATCCTCTGCTGCCCATATCCATTAAATCTATTTGGTGTCTCATATGAACGTCTCTAGCTCTAACGGGTTTTAGCGTCGCGTTATTCATAAACTTGGCATTTCGACGATAGTGACTTTTGTCCGTATTTGGAATATTTTGTATTTTATCTCGACTTATTCGAACAAAATTGTCCCTAAGAGAGCAAGCCAACTTCGCTGCACCAGATCCTTTTGTTCGGTCAAATTCTTCTGCGACTATTTTGTTTATCTCTGACGATCTTAACCTCCGACGTCCCTCAAAATAAAGTACTTTTTTCCCGTTGTCTTCTTTGACTAATATCCTACCCTTGGCTCTCCAGTATCGTACAGCAGCTGCGCGCATTGCTCTCGTCCGTTCTTTTACTGGTGGTTGGGTCTTACCTTCAGCAATGTTGACCAGGACTTCATAGACGTCGTCTGCTAATACAGAAGGCTTCCTGTTCCCTTGTGAGTTCACATGATCATTAAAGGCCACGGACCTATACCACAATAATGCTGATGTAACTACTACAGCAATAACAGTATAACCCATGTTGAATCACATAGAAATGCAAGTGTCAGGAGTGTTAGTGTACGTTGATCGCTCTTAGCTTTGAATTCAACGTCGCGTGCAATTTTACAGACAGATGCTGTCTGGAAATCTATCTGTGAAAGTGTCTGGACATCCGGTCTGCATTTGTAATCGTTGAAGACTGCCATTTTAAATTTTAAAAGTTATCCTCCTTAGAATGTTTTCACGATTTTATTTTCTGTTAATTGTGCTATTTAACGAGCAACTGTGCACATTTGGGTAGAAGGTCAGAGTTAGATTCAAGGTCACTTTATGCTTTTTATCTGACCTGTTTAGCAAAAGATGAAAAAAGATAAAGATCACACCTTGTCCTCTGTAGACAGACTTGTTTCTCCGACAGTGCGGTTTATTTTACGTTACGAGACGAGTGAAATATTTGACAAGCCAGGATGTAGTGTTGAATGGCTTTTTTAGGGAAAATCATTCACCTACAACATACCTATTGAAAGCGCTTATTGTTTAAATGTAAAATTCTCTATTTTTTAGAATTACACTAGTCTTCATTTTTTCATTTTAATTTTAATGTCAATTTCAATTTTTTTTAATTTTGTTTTTAAATTAAATTAATTCCTCTTTTTTAGTCCAAACAAAATTTACTGCATTGACCAAAAATAAGGTCAAGGACTTATTCTTGGAAGTTAATGACGTCAGTTTAATGTAGTCACGTGATTGATGCCTTCTATTAGTCACGTGGGTGCTGTCGGCCGTTGGTCATGTGGTTGTCGGTGAATGCAATCAATGTTGTGACTGATGGCGTTACAGATCACGTGATTATTGTCATAACCAGTGAGTTGGTAAATGACGTAAAGGTTACGTCACTGATAACGTTAGTACATTTAGGACTTAATTACATTTAGGACCAGTTATTGCATTTAGCTCTTTTACATTTTCAATCTTATAGGTGAGCTGTCCTCTAGCACTGTTTATTGCGTTTTGTAAGAAGTTCTAAATTTTGAGTGTTTGTTTAAAATCCTACAGTGTGACCATTCATATGAAATCTGTTGAGCAGTACTTTCTTGTTGTGCTTTTTGTTTTCCGTTATCGTCTAGAAAATGACTGTTGGGTTAAGTTGGCCTTGGTCGCTTCTGGGAGTTTAAAGGCTGAACACATTTTTTCAATTACTTAGGTGAATCTGTGGACATGTTAGACTGGTACAGCAGAATGACCCTTGAAGTTATACTATCCACCGCGTTTGGTGTCCAGGCAGACATTCAAAACGACAACAAAAGTTTACTATTGGAGAAAGCAAAAGACGTGTTTCGAGCTCCATGGATAGCCAATATTTTGAAGTGGTTTCCGCATATTGGAGCTTATGTGTTGAGGTTTCTTTCACGTGTCCGTCGGAGGGAGAGCTACTTCGACAAGTTCGCGTCAGACATCCTACAGCAACGTAGAGAAACTGAGCTGACGGGCAGGAAAGATTTTATGGAACTCACTGCTGACCGCGCATGAAGAGTCAACCGAGGAGGGAATCTCCAGACTCACAGATGATGAAATAGTTGGCAGTGCGTTATCTTTCTCTTCGCTGGCTACGAAACCTCAAGCAATACTCTGGCGTACACTACATACCACCTTGCATTGAACAAGGACGTGCAAGAAAAGTTAAGAGAGGAGATCAAGTTAGCGGTCAAGTCAAACCCCGACAGCACGTTATACGATCTTGCACATAACATCGAGTACTTGGACTGCGTTATAAGCGAGTCTCTGCGATTGAATCCGCCAGTGGCTCAATTAAACCGAGAATGCGTGGAAGATAATGAGTTTAATGGCATTCATGTTCCGGCAGGACTGGAGGTGATAATTCCCGTGTACCTCCTGCATCTTGATCCTGACGCTTGGCCCCGCCCAGAGAAGTACGATCCCGAAAGATTCCGAAGCCCCGCCAAAGACACCCGTCATCCGTACCAGTTCATGCCTTTCGGCACCGGTCCAAGGTCCTGTATTGGAATGAAATTCGCCTGGATGGAGATATTAAGATTACCCTGGTGAAAATCCTGATGAAGTACAAGTTTGTGCGATCACTGACGACACAAGTTCCCCTGAAATTCGTGCCGGGCTCACTTTGGTTCCAGAACATGGAGTCCACGTTAGGATAGAGCAACTCTAGGCCGTCGTTTGCTCGCACCTAATTCAATTTTTCCTTTTCCGTTGACTTTTATCTTAGTTTAGGTTAACTCTTATCGTTTTTGTCCCAGAGACATCCGAGTCCGTTAGTTGATGTGTTCTAAACTCGAAAAATCAACTTGATTTCTCGTGCTGAGGTCTAGCTAATCTCGTTCCCAGAGGCCGCATTCCTTTTGGGCAGCACCAAGGATGCGAGTCTTTCGTCTCCGGTGACCTTTAACGTGCGCAGGGTTTGGGGACCAGATTAAGACCTAATTTTCAGTCCGTTTCGGGTCGCTTGCTATTACTCCCGGCCTGTCTGAATCCAGCCAGCTGAGGACGTGCCAGCTAAGAGAACAAAGTAGCTTTGGTCGGCAAGAATGTAGGATACCCTACCTAACCTTTGGTTTTCGTTTTTGAGGGGAAACGCAGAGGAAGGCAGAAAACAAGGACTGGAATAATTTCAAGTTTAATTCAGAAAGTTCCTAATTTAGATATTGTCTTAACAAAACTATGATTTAGCATTAACAGTGTTTCAAAAATTAAGCTAAAAACGTCAGCACAAGTGTACACTACCCGCATGTGGCGGAAGGTATTTGAGGCAGGTAATGCACAGGCCTACTATCCTCTGTTTGTGTAGTGGGCTGTTTGATTATAATGGCTGTATCGGTTTATCAAACTAGCAAAAGGAAAGCCGAAATTTAGGCCTTTTAAAACTGACGAAAATGAAAAGAAAAAAAAACTCATAACATTGTTGCCATGTTGTCTTGTTTTGTTTTCCTGTGTTTTCTCTGGCGATTTAAGGCTTGCGAAAGTTATGTTTTTGAAATAATGGTCGGACTCGCTTAGAAGCGAGCGAGTTAAGTAATTTTAGATTTTTTATTTCCTTTTCGCAGTCTTAATAGCTCTGATTTCTCCACTTTAGTTTTGCTTGTCAGCTCTAGTTTGATAAATCGATACAGCCATAAATTATAAATGCACAGCCCACCAAACAAAGAGAGGATGGTAAGCCTGTGGGTAGTGTAGCGAATTTGCAAAGACCAAAGCTGCTTAAAAATTAATAAACAGACACATGCGTATCCAACCATATATAACGAAAGTAGGTCGGGCAATGCAACACACTCTCTGCGCTTTGTGCAGATTGTTATCAGTAGTGGGGTCGGCACTGTGAGTATTTCCGCCACTGGGAAAGATAGCAGTATCATGAATAAACATGAACAGTTGGAGATAAGGAGCTGCAAGTAACTTTTAAGTCCATTCCACTTTTTTGACCCATAACTTAAGTATCGTAGGAACATGTAATTATGTTTTTCAGTTTTATGTTAAGTAGAGATCATTGAGTAAAGTGTAGGGGATAGTCTAAGGATTGTGCTATTCAGGATGTATTTTTAACCACTGTCAAATTTTTATTATTAGTTTTAGAGGTGTGGAGTAGAGTGGAGGTTGGTTACGCAAATTAAGCTACAGTGTGTGGCCCTAAGGTATTTGTTGTCTATTCTGCTTAAATTGAAACATGACGGGTTGAAAGTTTGCCTCCAGAAAAGCTTTTGTGTGGCTTACTAGGTTGACTAGGAAGTCTGAAGGTAGCCACCCCCATACAGTCCTGCAGTGGAACCCGATTTAACGAAGTCCCCGGTATAACGAACGATTTTCCTCAGCCCGGCCAAAGTTAAAGTAAAATGTATGGAGCAAAACCCCGATATAACGAACCCCAGTATAACGGAATCCCCAAGATAACGAACACCAACCAAAAGCCCAAACTGAAGATCTACCCCGATATAACGAACAAATGTCATCACACGACTGAAATTGAAGGCAAAACAGATAAACAGAGGTGGAAATTTTTGTATTGGATTGCAGAAGACTGTAGGTGGTTTCTGAGGGCACTAGGTGTAGCGATGTCTACGAGGTTTTTGGGCTCTTATAAGCCTGTTCCAGGCGTACAGATAGTGGCGCACGAACGATAAAAATTGAGAGCGAAAAAACAAAAAACAAAAAACAAAACAAAACGAATAGAGGCCGGGGGGAGAGGCGAGTCTCTACTCGTTTTTTCTCCGCTCTCAATATTTTTCGTCTTTTTCCGTTCTCACGCCACCATCTGATCAGGCTTCGGCTCTTATCAGCTCTATCAACTTTTTCACTTTTGACGGTTTCTCGTGTTCAAAGTATAATTTGTCCGAATTTCTTATCCAATGCCTTTGTTCCTTCGTTTCACGGTCACTTGGACTGAGATCTGTCGTCCGTGCTGTAGGAACAAGTGAAATACACGTGATAGTGTCAGTGGCACATGACCCACGTTCTCTCGCCTTCCCTCTTCGCCCTGTACCCGTTTAACGGCAATAGCATGAGTATGGATGTGGGTTATCAGGTTCGTGCTGCAGCAAAATAATAATAATAATAAATAATAATAAATTTAATAATAATGATGATAACGATGATGATGATGATGATGATGATGATGATGATGATGATGATGATGATAATAATAATAATAAAACAGTAAGCAATTTTTCGCGAAATCAATTGGTTAGCCTTGTCGTTCACCGGACCTTCTCAATAAGCAGACTGGCGACGTTTGTGATATGCCAAACAGGACCTACTTCACAATCTAGAACTTCGTCAATAGCTGCGGTGCAATTAAATCGAATGGCGTTTAATTTGAGATAAGTTAATTATTAACCAACCCCGATATAACGGCGGATTTTGGTCGATTTTCCACAAATTTGTTATGTCGGGGTTGGGAACAAACCTCCAATATAACGAACTCACTTTTCCAGTCCCTTGGCAGTTCGTTAAATTGGGGTTCCACTGTACCTGAATATTTTTTATCGTAATTTGCAAAATGCTTGACTTGCTCAGGGGCCATTGACCCAGCAATGTGCCCCCGGGATTGGTCTTCGTGTAGCGGACAGGAAAATAAATATGAATACCAATGGTGTGACAAAAAGTGTTAGTTTTCATTTATATCGTATAAAAAGCGATAATCTTTTCAATAGAGAATTAAGGGTTAAAGGGGCATGGTCACGCTATTTTAGTTTACGTTAAAAATCAAAAACATGTCCTCACGTCAATGAACACCCACAAATAATGGTCTAGTTTTGTTACCAAAGACTATATTACTTCACTGAAACTATTTTCTGTCGTCTGTTGCTACGGATGGCACGGATGGAAATGGATTGCAATTTGAAAAAATTAGGCTAAACTTTTCAAATTCTTTCAGCGTGTTGACATTAAATCGATATTTAATGGTCATGGTTTGTTTTCTCTTATTGAAATTAAGTTAATATGTTCCTTTAAATGTTCAAACACAATTGGGCATGGATAAAGTTAGCTACCGATAATTTTAGCACAGTTTTGACCAGAAATCTACGAAATCCTCGTGTCCCTTTAATCAGTGAAACAGGACTATTTTTTCCAGCGTCCAGTGTCCGACGCTCTAAAAACGATCAAATCTACCGAAGAAACCGTTTCTGGAGCCAATCCCTTCCAAACCGACTAAAATTGACACAGAAGCACTCAGGTAAATCAAGTTTCTTTTATTACATGGAGTTTTTTTTTGCCAGTGTAAGGCTACTTAGTAACATGCTGACTTGCTCACTGGCCACTGCTGGCATTACGACTATTACTGCCACGGGACTGGTACTCATGTAACGAACAGAGAAAATATCGGTTATTAATCTTCTTTATTTCGTTTATTAATCTCATTAATCTTCTCGCTTTCTTATTAGTTCATCGCATAAAGGTTATCAGCGAATAACCCTGCCTTTTGCCTTATAAGGAAATTGGATGCCACGTCGAGTGTGGCACCTTTCAAAGTTTTCGCCCCGAATCGAAGCAAACGTTTTGTCCACACTTAACGAAAGAAATAGGAACCAGTCTCGAAGTCGAGAATCCAAAACATTGTTCCTCTCGCACTTGCTGAATGTGCGGTGATTGTAGTCAACTAGGCACTACGCGCCTCGTTGGTTTTTTTTCACCTCATATCTAACGTTAGCCTCCCACGCAGTCGCGGAGGAGGGTAATATGACTCCCCTAAAAACGACTGCGTGGGAGGCAATATCCAACGCGGACTAAAATTACCATTTTATTTAGAGGGATTGGGGGGGGGGGGGGTGGGCAAATATAAAAAGAAACAGAAACTCCTGCGCAACGTTTGCAGAAAAACAAAACTCATGCATAGCGGCACAAAGCAAAGAAATATATTGCAAGCTAGTGAAATGAAATTCTTACAAAGCTTTTAGTCGCGAAAAAAATTCCTGCAGAAAAAAATTGCCCCCCTACCCCCTCAAAAATACGATGGTCCATCCCTTAATGCATATTATTACATGCCAAGAGAGGATCAAGGGGTAAGAGAGTTAATCCCTCATATAGGTCATACAAAGTTTATAAACTGGAAGGACCACAGCGACAAGGCGTTGAGAGTTGCCGGATCTTAAGTAGACCTGGATCAGTAAAACATTTGAAGTAAAAAAATATACGGAACGACTGATCCTTACGGCAGTTAAAGAAACGAAGACACTGATGACGAAATACGTAAAGCAAAAAAATGTATGAAACAAAAAATTGCCCGATATTTCGGTTTGCAAAACAAACCTTCTTCAGGGGCTACAAAAGTAGAATGAGTAATGAGTATTTACTCATTCTTAGTATGAGTGTTATTAGTATGAGTAAGTACTCATTCAAAGTATGAGTACTTACTTACTAGCGGGAGTCGTGTTTGGCCTGTCATTTTACATACTACAATCGATACTACAACCTTGTCTGGGGTCTTCAGTTAGGTTGTTTCTCGCTTTTCGCGCCCGGGTTCTTGGTTTTGAAGTCGAAGCCCTTGACTTTCGATTCGTTGTTGTTACTTTACCTGGTCTTTTACTTTTGCTTCCTTCGTTCCGAGATTTCTCCAGAGCTGCAGCTCCCTTTAGTTTCGGTTTCGACCTCATCGCTCTCGATCTCGAGCTCACTGCTGCAGTTAACTTCGTCGTCCTCGCTTGAACTTTCGCTTAATCTTTCCATTGGACTCTAAAACAAATCCTTACGGACGATTCTTTCGCAATCTTCGTTTTCTTACTACCGATACTACCGATACTTCCTTAAACTACGTTCGCCTACAAAACGTATACAAGGGCCGCTTCCTGCATGTTCTGCCATTGTGTTTGAAGGTCGATTCGAGACGAACGCGAAGCCACAGTACGTAGGAATGAGCTGAGCTGTCAACGCGGCTAAAATCCATGACATATGATTGGCTATTTCGTAACCCTCATGGGGATACCGGATCTCGGAGGAGATCTAAAAATAACTTCTAAGTTATTTTTATTTTTAAGTTTTTAAATTTTATTTTAAGTTATTTTATTTTATTTCTTAAAAGAGGGATTAGGATGGGGATAGGGCCAGTATGGGGGATTAACTCTCTTACCCCTTTATACTCTCTTATACATGCTTAAAGTATAGTAAGAACTCACACTTATGGATTTCGCGTCACCGATTGAAGGCTACTTAACCTAACAGTAACTTGTGGCAATCTTTCTAGATCTGCAGCATCCCTATCGGTGAGAGTAATTTTTAAAACATCTGATGTTTTTTACGATTGTTTTGTATTTTAATCCATTGCCTTTTGAGACATTGCTGGTGTTCTGCCGCATTTTAGTGTTAATTAAAGTGTATTTTAATTCATTAAACTATAGTCAACTCAAATACAATCCACAGCCTATTTTGGGGGTCACTGTCACTACGGTGTAATTAACTTCGAAAATGGAAACGTAAATGAGGTCATTAGGTCATATCAGGTGCAAAGGTATGGTAGGAATGATGATAAACGGTTTATCCAAAACTTCTTTTGACAAGCTTAGTAGCTCATCTTTGGATGTTAGTCGACCAAAAAGATACCCCTAGTCGTAAGTGAGGTTCTCGTGAAGTTACCGTCACCTGAGTAAATACAAAGAACTTGAAGGAAAGTGTTTTGTGCCGGGATTTTGTGTAAGGAAAAATTCAAGGGCAGCCACCGAGGGTTGCATCGTGGGCCAGTGGTTCTCACATCCCTGCTAACCACTAACATCACCTTTGCCAGTTAGATTCATTAATGCTGCTGTAAGTTGTATCTTGTCAATGTGACAGACCTTTGTCCTGCGTAGGTTTCGGCGTTAAGTGTGGCAGTCAAAACTGTTTTCAGTGCAATTTACTGGCCGTACCCTCATCTGGTGGACTATGGAGGACATGCTAACCTTTGATGTAAAATGTCCAATTTCCGCTTTCATGAACTCGTTTGTGTTCTGCACCGGGTGAAGCAAGATGACAAAGAGTTTTGGCGCAAAAACGCACAGAAGCAGTCCATATGCGGTGATCAAAGCAGTGGTGCAGGCCACTGTTATTGCGTAAAATCCCTCCAGGGAGGAATCCACAGGATAAAAGGCAACCCACGAGAGCAGTAGCACGTACATGGCCAGGCCAATGTATCTTGCTTCGTTGAAATTCTCGGGGAGTCGTCTGGCTTTGAAGGCATAAAGGGCGCATAATAGGGAAAGGAATATAAAATAAGTGAACATGACTGTTCTAAGCACCTTTCCCACAATTGTCCTGAATGGCATGCAGGTGTTAAACACGTGTGTCTGTGGCCGAATCTCCTGATGTTCGTACGGAGGATCCAGAGCTAGCCACAACACTGTCAAAATAACTTCAACGATGTTGAGTGCGAGAACTACGAGAAACTGGCGTTTGCGGTCCACGACGTAACGCTTGAACCAGATGGGGATGACGTCGGTTTGAAATGCACGGACCAAGCGATTTGTCTTGAGGAAGAGAATAGACACGCAAGCCGTGTTGATGAAGTATCTCCAGGGGTACACCATGCAGCACAGAGTTGTTGTGGGCTTAGCAAGATGGAGCAAGGTGAGCACAAAACACAATGCAATCGCAAAAAGCAAGAGAAAGCTAAGCTCGCGATTGGAAGCTTTCACCAATGGGGTGTACTGGTTTTTCACGAAAACAATAAATGTCACAAATGTTCCAAACAAGCCAATTGCTGTGAGAATCGAACATACCACGGCTGTGGTGTCTGTCCATTGGATGTTGATAACTGGCAAGGGCAGGCATTCTGTACCTTCTTCGTTGGACATATGTTGCTGGGGACACTTGGTGCAGTTACCAGAACTGTACTGTGCGCTAATGCTGCCCACAGGGCATTTGATGCACTCCCAGCAGCACGATACGGTGGCTGTCTGCTTGGTTCCTGGGGGACAATTCCCACTGCACGTAGATATCGGAGACTCACTCTCCTCGTTGCTCCACTTTATGAGTTTACTGTTGATTGTGAGACTCGAATGTGCCCCGCCTGTCCAGGTGCCTACCTTTACGTTTTCGTAATGCTCTCCCTGTCTTTGAAAGTTCACGATATCGTAAAATGAAGAAAAAGGATCCCCATTTTTGCTGAACTGTACTTGCCCTGTGATTCCTCGAAAGCTTACGTTTCTGAGGTACAGCAGTGTATCCTCCGGATTAATGTTGGTGTTGGATTTTGCATGACATTGTTCTTTCTGTAGCAACCCCTGACTATTTCTACACTTGAATAAGGAATCGAGCGCGTACGCTAGGGCATAAACAGCGTCTGTGAGATAAGGGACGAAGGCGTTGTGCAGTTTGGAAAAGGCTCGCTCGTCCATTTTTTCATGGTTATCGCACGCCTCTTTAGAGTAAGGGCTTCCAGAGCAGTTGAGGTGGCTTGCCCAAAACTCGTTCCACCATGGATTGGCGCTTTCTCGGGTGTCTTTTACAGTGATTCCTTTGAGATGCTCTTCGAATGGCTGGTCCTTGAATAAATAGGGCCTTATTCCTAATGCTCCCTTGAGGACCATAGAGTTTTCCTCCAACACGTCAGGACTTAAAACTGCAATGGCTTCGCTGATAAGAAATATTCGTCCTTCTAGGCCTTGCGCTTTTGCCTCCTGTAGAAATCGTTTTGCAGGCTCGTAGTTGCTCCAAAGGACGACCACCTTGATGTTTTCAGCCTCTTTTAGTTTTCTCACGATCGTTTTTATTTTGCCTTTGTACCCTGATCGTGTGAAGTACTCCGAAAACGCGATGCAGAACGTCTTTCGGTCATACGCTTCTCGCTCCAATGCACGCAAACCGTACCGTCCGTAAGAATGGTCAATGGCCACAGCTGCGATGTACGTCCACCCATAGTACTCAATAATGTCAACCATAGCTTTAGCTTGCTCGCCGTCTGGTGGTATGGTGCGAAAGAAAGCGTCAAAAAAAGGCGAACTCAACTCCTCGCTAGTAGCAAAAGGACTTATAGTTGGAATACCAGTCACCTGAAGTAAACTAGAAACCAGAATGCTGCTGCTTGAATCTTCAGTGCCAATGACGGCAGAAATAGGTGCCGTCAGATTCTCAACACTTAGTTCAAGTTGTGATTTGAATGCATTCCCATATTTTTGCCCCTCAAAGAGTTGATTAAGATAATTGCTTTTGACAAAGTCATTCGCCATTTTCATGGCTAGTATAGGTGTGTCGCAGTAATCCCGAATGTCAAACCCGAGCGTTACATTTGGCAGCAGGTTGGAGTCATTGTTAATACGCTCGACTGCAAAAGTAATGGCCTCAACGTAGCCAAGGCCAAAAGCGTAAAATTCGCCACATTTTTCCTCTGCGTTTTTGACGTGAAGTGGAAGTATAACTCCCAGAGTGACGTTCCCTGGTTTGTAGAATCGCTTCGGGTGAAGTGAAGCTGACGTAAAGTAAAGCAATGACCACAACAACAGCAGACGAATTTGAGTCATTTTTGTACGGATGCCGAAAGCGGTTAACGTCCATTTACATCGATATTTTAAACCATCATGTCAAGGTCTATGAAACAAAAGAAACGAAGATAAGTAGCTATATCATTTTTCCCCATTTAAATGCACGTTATTCTTGTCGGTTTGACAAATCCTTACTGGTGTAACGGGTTGCAGACTGCTTTTTTTTAATCGAAAAGGTCAGAAACGCTAACAAGAAATCTAAAGAAAAGGGACCGATTTGTAATAAGACGCCTTATGAACTTACCCGCAGCTTTCTATTTTCTTTACGCAATAACGACGAAGGCTTTCCTTCTTTAATGCAATTTTCCGACCGACCTTTGCAATGGAGTTGAGGGCTTTTTCTGAAAGTTTTTCTGGAACGACAATATTACGTTAAAACGAGTAGTCACTTCTTTTGCAACACAAATTTGTTGCGATAGTTCGATTTGTCCTTGTGCAGGTGTTAAGTATTTTTGTCCAAACAAAAGCACAGAAAAACTGTCAACGCTAATTACAGAGAACTCAATCGGGTTTTTTTTTTAAATGCCTTTACCTTCTTCCCCGACGGTGAAGTTAGTCCTACACGCAGCGACGATGCCACGAAACTGTACGACAGCAAATGGAAATTTAATTATAACCCACTTGTGACGCCTCCCTAGATAATTATCTCCTTTCAATTTTACCTTAGCGCCAGATAACACTTATTGAGAAAAATTACATTTTTAATTTTAGAAGAAGTGGGTAGACATAAAACCTTTTAAGCTGTGTCTGCGTAATCGTTAAGCTTAAGTGTAAAACCGTCGCGATATCTTAATGACGCGTTCTTCGAGGTATTAAACCAAACACGAGTCAGGTTTCCTCCGAGCAAAAATCAAATTTAAGCTTTTGTTATGTAAACGACCGACTTTTCAGCCGGTAATCGAAATTATATTTGTTTATTTAGTTTCAAATTCTTTTTAGGATCTAATGAGTGCAATGAAAGACCATTCCGCCCATTTGTGACATGATTAATCAATTGATTCCTGAGGCAACATTTTTTTTAAAGAAACTTACTATCCCACTGATTCGAATTCACTTATCTCGGGATTCTCAAGAATATACCATTGTTTCTCGTGGTTCTGTTTTTCAGTAATTTAGCCCGTAATCTCGAATTCCGGCAATCTCAGACAATTTTTACCGGCTGTAATTTTCATCTTGCATTTTGGAGATTTCAACGGTAGCCTCACAACAAAAAATTGAAGGAACAGTAGCACACAGAAAATATTTTAACATCCTCACACTGTATTGGTGTCCCCTGTGAATGGTTTCAACTGCCGCCCCTCTTTCAGGTTAAGGAAAATCCTTAACAACATGCATTAACTGCTCTCTCCTTCCGAAACTGAAATTAACGATGGTCAAAGATGACTTGATGTTAAGACGAATTGTGTCAGTAGTTGACATGTTCGGTAAAATAGACTTTTCGTTAAATACAAAATGACAGTTTAAACCATCGCTACTTATTGATGGCAATTGTTCATTTCTGACTCGCTTCCGCGCCGAGAGTTAACTTAACGTAGTAGCTATTAAAGATGTGGTCAGCCGCTCTACAGCTACCTACAGCCTTCGTTTTCATTGCTTGGGTTAATTTAACCGCCGATTTTTTTAAATTTTATTCCCCGTTTTAATATCGGAAATTTGAACAGACTGCTTATACCAAGGCTCCCTTCAACCAAAAACAAGCTGATCCTTATTTTCATGGCCGCTGAGTTATTTTACGGTATCTTTGAACACCAATCACTGAGACAGATTCAGGTTTCTGCTCCTTACAAAAAAAAAAGTCTCTTCTTTAACGTGATTCCCGAGGTTAACAACTGTTGTAAAAGCAACGTTTCGGGATATTTAACAGCCCTTCTTATGGCCTTTAAACATCGGGCACGAGTATACCGCCATCCAATAAACAAAAAAATAATTATAACGGATCGAGTTCTGCAGCTTTTGGAAGCAATCGTGAAGCAAAAGTATTCTGCAACTCAGATTTGTATCAAGTGCTTTCTGTTTTACGTCGGTGTTATGTTTTTTTTTATACCGTTCTTCCTCGAACGCAGGTCTTCCCTTGTACCATTTGCCATTTTCCCACGAGTGTTGCGATCTTTATTTCCAGACGATTCTTAGCGGCGTCGGAAAGCATGACACTGCAGGGTCTCTTGCTCAAGTACATTAAACATGGTTTGACAGTCCATTAAAAAAATGACTTGTTAAAATGTTTACTAAGTTTCCAGCAAGCAGTGTGACTTAAAAACGACGCCGGATATCTTTTACAGGTTTGCAACATATCCCATATTTTAAAAATGCTCCAGAATCGTCTTCCTCCATTACGTCTGCACTTCCTTTAAATTTAACAGAGGTGGTTCACGATACCCTAGACAGGCAGGGAGCAAGGCATTTAAAAAAGCATCTATGCAAACGCACAGTGCCAGTCGTCTAGATATTTTGAGTGAGAAAGGCAGGTGCAAAGTGTTTCGCTTCAGGTTTGTTTCAGTTGTTGTTCGGGAACATTCCCTTGACACTTTCCTAGGCCTACTCAAAGTGTCAGAGGCATTTCTTGCGCACGCGACCACGCACTTACTTAGTGTTAAATAACAGAAAGACTGTTTGTAAACTGCTATCTTCCCTCTTCCTTTCGCTTTGAGAAAATGGCACATGACATCATAAATCCCAAAATCCGCCATCTTGGATTTTCCATAGCGCTATAATACTACATGCTTCAAAATTACTCAACATAAGTTAAACGTACATGTATTGAAAACTTGAATCTAAGATGTAGCAAGGTAAGCTACACTGAAAGCTTAAAACGCCAATGATTGATGTATTTTAGTAAGCGGTTTTCTTCGTCCCAGTTTCCAAAATTTGAACGTGATTTGTCAAAATGTTGCCGATGTAACGAGTCGATCTGATGAAATTGTCCAGAGATGTCGTATAGTCATTTCGAGAAGGAGATCTCGTGACAGTGAATTTCAGTGATTTTGTAGAAGTTGAATTGTTGGAAGAAAATATTGAATAAGCCTTTCGTTTCTTAGATTACTTAATTTTGCGTTTTTTTCTTTCACGAAAATAATCTCGTGTCGACGTTGTCCTAAACTTAAGTTAAATGTTTTGTCACCTTCGGAGTATAACCAGCAAGAAACCTAACTTTACCTTTTAGAACAAAGTTGTTCCACTGGTAAGGACCTATGTTTGCATCCAATGGTTTTTGGCTGTTGACTTGTAACGTTTAATCTATTATTTGAAAAAGGCTCTTCGACTCCCTTCCTTTCAGGTTAGGGTTTCAAAATATAATGAAGGCTGCCTTCTTTGCTCTTTTTTAATTAAAGTAACTTAATTGTTTTATTTGAAATTCAATGCCTTACAGCTGTCATTTTCTAAAAAAATGAAATAGCATTGGCAATTTAAGATGACGGTAGTATCATTAAAAACGGTTTTCTCTTCACTTTTGCCGGCATAATGTAATATTATTAGGATAACTTTTTTAAAACACTCGACAATAAATACATTTCATTTTCAAAATATAGACAGTCGTTTAATTGTCTTTCTTATCTTAATTAAACTTAGCAAAGCGCGATACTTGCATGTCTGTTTATTTTCGTAACAAAAAAAATTTTTCAGCTTTGGCAACGCGGGCAGCTCATTTGATCTGGGTGCATGTAAACGTAGAAGACGTTCCTCTTTGGAAATGAACAAAAAAAGCAAAGAAAATTATCTCACTGGTATCTAGATCAAAAGAATACCGAATGAAATTTTAGAGCGTATTTCTTTACATGCACAAGTCGCTTGGTTTTGAAACTAAAGCTTGTAGTGCGCATGTGCATAGGCTTACCTCTGCTTGCCGCCTGCTTGCCTTAAAACCAATCTCGTACCCAGAACGTCCACTGGCTTTTTGGTCAGCGGGAGGGCGCCAGTAGAAACTCTTGGATAATGGAAAAAAATCTATTTTTTTGATTGGCTGATCACAAAACAAAGGAACGGTGAACCGGAAACCTACGATAACAAAACCGGAAGCCTGCGACCAACTTAGTCACGAAAGGGTATATGAAAGTTTGGTAGTAAATACTTCGGAGGGGCACCGAACTGAATAAATTTTAAAGTTTCGCTACACGGCCGTAGCCGTTTTTGTGCGGGAAGGTGCTATGCAATGCCGTCATTTAACGGCGAAACAATGTCGAAATGCAAGCAGCTTCGATAGAAGGTCATTGCTGAAGCCGTTCGAATCTGGCTGAAACTGTTAGCGCCCTCGAAGGAAGACGACATTGATGTTCTTATACAGGTTTGTACCAACTCCAATTTGCCGATCCTGTTATCAAGTGAAGGGAATAAATGAGAAGGTTGACAACCAACAAGATCTGCAATAACAAGAAAGGGAAAAGTAACTTCACGTAGAATGACTGAAAGGTCCCTCGCAAATAGCAGTTTCCTCTTCAGTTTCTATCCTGCCTTAGAATGGAGGAAAACGGAAAACGCGCACATAGCAAGAACGAGAGTCTCTCTGTTCTTAACCAATCTTTCGAAGCCTTTGAAAAGTGCCTGCAGACCTGAAAGATATTACAAAGATATTTTTATCAATTTTATTGCAGCAGATAAGTTTGAAATTTTCCTTAACTTAAACTATCTTTCCCAGTCCAATATGTCCAACATTGTCAAGTGTTAAATGTGTTATAATTAAATAGTTGTCTGTTATTTGATGCAAAGACAGTGACAGTATGGAACCAAGTCCTAGAGAGACCCGAGTAGCATTAACTGAACCTCACATGGGTCAGTATAGACTGTAGTATAGTACATACAATTGAGGAGATGAAGAAGAGAGCTCCTGCAGTCCTTGATTTCCTTGCCACTGTAGTGTTACAGTTGTCAAAGAGAGGCAAGATCAAATCACCCCATTGTGTGTGGGAAATGGAGACAGCCTTATCCAAAAAGTCATGGCCTTTATCCTTGGAAATGGACACCTTAATAGTAAGGTTCATGTATCTCGCATATTGATGACAAACATGCACCATTTGAAACTGATCTTTTCCATTTCATACAAAGTTGTGTTGTGTATCACTTAGATGTGAAAATAATATTTGACCAGGACTATCAATTTGAAGTGGGTATTTTTACGAACCATTAACTGAAAATAGAGCTTCAAAATTATAATTTAAAAAAATGTCCATATCACTCCTCAGCTATAGCCTTAAATATACAACCACTACAAAACAAATCTTAATGTAAATGAATGTTTGGTAATAATATTTCTGTAATGATATGGCAATCTCCTATTTTTCTGTGGTTCTGATTATTTTCCCCAGAATTTCCTTTGAATTAACACTATTACTGCTAACCTTTTTTACATCTACATCACAGAATAATTGTGTGGATCCAGGAAATATCCGTACCCTTCCCAAGGAAGGTTTTTGGTTGGACTCCCCCACCCCTCTGGAAATACCAGTTTAGTTTCAAAGTCTAAAGGTATGGGAGGTTAATGGACATTTTCTGGAAACCTCACAGTTTAATTTAGTGAAATTTGTACCGTATACGTGTTTCAGACCATTGATTAGTGCAGTTCTCTTGGTTTGGCTCAGTCCCATGACAAGCTAAAACCGGCATGCAAAATGATCTAGGCGACAGCTTAGAGGATTATGTCAGAAAGAAAGTTTGACAACTTTGTCTCCAGAATCCTAACAAAAATCCTTATCAGTGGCTACAAAAATTCTGACATGCACTGGATCACTCAATTTCACTACTTTTGACAAGGTTTAAGACAAAATTTGAAATTAATATGACACAAGGGCAGTATTTCAAGGAAATAGATTACACCAATTATTTGTTGTCAAAGAGGTATGATCAAGGAAAGGGTTACATTGTGTTGTTAATTAAGTAGAGTGTTGTTGGAGTACTTCCCCTGCCTTCAAACTTGTGTGTAATCATTCACTGAAAAATAATTATGGTGCCAATGAGCAATAATTGTTACACAAAAGCTCAAAAGACATATTGACCAAGCATTCAAACGTTATCGGTTTGGCAGCAGTCTCTCGCAGTCAAAACAAAGTTGAAGTTATATGTTGGCTACCAGTGACTCAGTTTCTAATTCTGACAAAAGTAATTGATGCCCCACTGCCACCTAGCTAATGCCTACACTTCTTTTCCCTAGCCTGTTCCAGGCTCTCAGATAGTAGGGATGGCAAAAATTAGAAAGGTAGCCCCAAAATAAGTTGATCAGGATTTGGAGAAAAGGGGGCTCTTTCTTTATTCGGTTCTCCTTCTATCTTGGAGTCTGGAACAGGCTTCTTTGCTCCTGTGACTCGCTCGCTCTCTTTTAGCAGGTCTTAAATCAAAGGTAGCTTCAGGGCCCTGGAAAAAAAACTGGGATGCTGAAGTTGAGAGTTAAATAAATTAGAAAATGCAGTATTTGCATTGCCATACAATGCACATCATTGAAATCTTTTCATTTGCTCTGGCAGGCCCGTCAACCAGTTTCTATGCAATCACAAGAATTCAAGAACAGTTAACAAATATAAATTAAAGCACAACTAGCATTCAAGATCACTGCACGTTTTGGATGCAGTGACGTTTGGTCATACTTTTAAAAATCTCCAATACCTCCAAAACGCATAACCTACATGAATTGAATTGTATTAAATTTATTGTAATACAATGTTGCCCGCATAAAAAAGAAACATTTCTTAGAACTAACTTTACTGGTTTCGCCAATCACAATAGATAAAATTGTGGCACATTGAAACTGTCATACTTGAGGTTCATAAAGTTAGGCACGTACTTTGCAGAAGTGGACAGTTTTTATTCTAACAATTAACTTCAAACCAAACTTTCATGCAGTGGGCGATACACATTAGTAACAGTCTGAACAAAATAATATAACCAAATGGAAGCCTGTGAGTACACGCTTAAAACGTTTCGTTATCATAAACACGCAAAATATATAATCAAATCTAGGCCTCTAATTACACGCTTAAAACGTTTCGTTGTACCTAAACACGCAAAATATATAATCACAACTGAGCCTCTGATTAAACGCTTAAAACGTTTCGTTACATACAAACACACAAAATATATCACCATACTTCTTGTTCAAAAATTTCAAGTGTCTTCAATCGTGTGTAAGGATCAACTGTGCACGGATCGCATGGCTGCTATTGCGCGACATTTGACTTCCGTTTCGAACTAAAGCATGCGCACTAAGACCGGAATCTCACGTTTTCTGGGATAAAAAATGCCATTATCCCAGAGTCTCTACTGGTGCCCTCCCACTGACCAGAAGCCAGTGGACTCTGGGTACGAGATTGCCTTAAAACCGTCTGTCCAACACGCGGTCCTCCCCCCACGGCATCAAAATACCATTTTGGACTATGATATAGTCCAGCAAATATAGGTAACACTATCCCGTGCTTTATGATAAAAGCATGAAACTTGGCACAATAAAGATTAGAGAAAATCTGGATATGATCTGTGGCAGCTGGGGGGGGGGGGGGTATGACTGTTATTAGGACGTGGAGAAAAAGTAACTTCATTCTGTGTTGAATTGTCACTTTTGATATTGACTCGATTGAATTTCCAATCAAAACGAAACGTTTACATTTCTGGGGTTATTTAATTAAATTCAGGGGATCAATAGTTTACAATTTAAATTATTGGATGAGGTTGTGCATGATAGCAAGAATTATCAAGGCTGAGGTTTGTGTTGTGGGGCAAAGCCGGAGGCTAAGGCAGGAAACCGAGATATCCAGCAACACATCAACTTCTAAACAACTTTATTTCTAAGTTTACAACCTTTTGCTCCAAACGTTTTCAGTGAGGTTTTACAAAGCCAAGTCTAAAATACCTTGTTTTTGAAACTTAAAATTAAACCTTTTACTGAATACAATACCATTCTGATTCAACCTTCTGTAAAGAGCTCTTTGCAAAGCTTTCGTAAAAAAGTAAGTTTACAAGTTCTTTGCGTATATTTAAAGGATTGTCTGCAAAATGACGTCACGTTTAGATGCATAAAAACTTAAATTGTCTATATAATGACATATAGAAAATATTGCCTGCCGGAATTACCAGTATCCCTAGTTACACCGGTCAAGAGTATAAAAGACAGTAACTTGTTTCCGTAGTTAGGCTTCCAAGAGGAAGATGGTGTCTATACCGATTGATTAGATATTTGTAAAGCACTGAATAACAGCTTGTTTAACCTAAACTTGTATTAGTGAGCACTGCAGAATTTACACGTGTAACTGAGTAACTTCAAGCCCAGCGGCCGTAGAAGTACACGTAGTCGAAAGAAAAGCTCAGGAAGACCTTCAAACAAAACTCTAGGTCTGAAGGAACAAAAGTCAATCGTTTAAGCCGTTTTTTTAGAAAGCCGTATAAACCGTTTGAGCCGCATTTTATTATGTAGGTACATTTTGACCACAGTTTTAAGCACCGATATTGAGTCAAATTTTAACAAGATTTTATCTTTCTGCTTTTCGCTTTAATTTTAGTCATTGAACATATCACACAAAAAAGGCACTGATACGTAGCAAAACTGTAAACTTCAGTCGTTACATATAAGATTGTAAAATAAACAACTATGCATTTCTCCTTCAGTTGCTGTGTCTAGCGATGCGTTTATTTAAGCTAGTACCCGAAACCCAAACAGTGACAACATTCATAAATTATCATATCGCCGTGACAAGCGTTTCTCTCTTGAGTCAAGAGCTACCTCTGGGAAACTTATGTCAAGTCGCCGTAGTATTGCCAGCTACTCCGGCGGTTCTCGGCATTTTCATTTCTCGACGCATGAAGGGAAACGTTTTTCGACACTCCATTCAAGGACTTTGTCTGAATAGGTGGGATTTTAGAACACGACCGAGACTTCAAACTCTCCCATTTTTTCGTGCAAATCAACCAAGCTAGGCTGATTTTGCCCGGATTTACCTTTCAATCAGACATCCCCTTTGACCTCTTTATAAACCATCCTATCCGAGTTTACCTTCCCCTTAGACACAGTCACCCTCTTTATAGACATGTACCGTAATCTTATGATGTAGCTAACTTTTTTGCCTAAGGAAACAACATGACAACAATCACTGGGCTCGAGCTACCAACCTTCGATTTGAAATAATCCCAACGTGCTCATCACTAGACCGCCCTGTTTCCACATACTGCTTAGGGGTGACTTAAAGTTAGACGACATGTTTTAACGACGTTTTAGCCGTTTATCTTAATTATCTCCTCGAGGTTTGAATCAATCCAAAAATGCCATCATGGGGGTGTAAGTGAGGTAAAAAGTGTAGTGAGAGCTTCCTTAAATCTGTTAGAATTTTCTTTCGCGATTTTTGAACATGTTTTTAGACAAGAAGACGATAAAAGAGGGGCGTTCTATTGATGAATTTTACGGAAATGGAATAATATTTAAAGGGGAGTTGACATTAACATAAGAAAGGCCGCAAACAACCCCAAAAGATCTCGCGCTGAGGTCGACTGTCTGGTGATGTGCAGATCAAATGATGTTGTTGAACATCAAACGTCAAACGGTCCTTTTCAATCAAGAGAAAGACACATAAAAATAAATAATGAGTAATCAGCAATTTTCATTTCGCATTGAGTTTATTAAACAAAGAACTGCTCTAGCCTATCCCCGATGTGTGTGGGTCCGCGATCGTCTGGCTTAGAAAGCCACGTGACCAGACGCAACAAAAGAGGGTTTCCGTATTCCTTAGAAGTACAGGATGTATAAAATTGAGATGTGATTGGTCAAGAACACCTGGCCAAGAAGAATGAGCGGTAGAATTGACGTGATTCGGATATAAGTGGAATTTTTACCCACCCATTAAAAAAGGCCCAGTGTCGCTTGCAGAAGAAGTACCTCCCTATAAGCACGCGGAAAAGAAACGAAACTTAAACATGGTAACAATCGTAAGCTCAGTGTAAGATCCTAGTTTTAGATATTACGACAACCTGGCTTTCTTAAGGAATGGCTTACAAGATGGCAATGTTAAATTCGAAGGTCTCGTCGCCAACCACGCACCTCCAGCCTTCGTCTTCGTTAAAGGTCGCATATACGACTTCACCCGCTCGGCCAAAGCTGGGTTGAGGGAGGCCATGACCACTTGGCTTTGTAATACACTGCCATACACTGCCGCGAAGCTTTTGACTGCCTCTTCGACTATCATACGTACAAAGGGTACTTGACTATAGTAGGTCAACAGCGAGCCGAGTCCATGAGGATGTTGGTCTTTAATCACGCCCGAGGGTACGTGGCCCATGTTCAATATAGCAGCATTACTAGAAGAAACGCGCCAAACGAATTCACTGTGAACGCAACTCTTACTTGCCAACGATTCACCTACTTCCCGCCACAGGAAGCAAACTTGGAAGATGTTCTTGCAGTGAGTGGCAATTAGATCCAGTCTATCAACAACATTGAACGAGAACAGTTTCAAGTGAACGTACCTTTAACCTACTTTTTAGCATTCGCCCTCAGAAAGAAACAGAAGGCTTAAGTTTGTGAGAGAAATGAATAAATTCCGATAAATATAATCCTCAAAGGCAGTCATGACGTATTTAGCTGCATTTCTAGCATCATAATAGTGTAATTTACACTATTATGATGCTAGAAATGCAGCTAAATACGTCGTGACTGGCTTTGAAGATTATATTTCACTTCAACCTTAAAACTGTTAACAGTTATTGTGAAGAAATTGTATTGTAATTCCAAAGTTCTAAGCTGGGTACTTCTTACATGCTCTATATACTATGCCTTGGATGGTTTGGTAGTTACCCCGAAACCACTCTGAGGTTCCTTCCTGTTGGATTGTTCCATTCTGCTTGAGAAGTCGATGTGCTTCATTTTCGGCAGCGCCCATGTTGCTCACTTGTCTTTGATGTCTAATGTGAAGTCCTTGGTTGTTCAATTCCCTTCGTAATTCTGGAAGCCGTCTGTTGGGGTCAATGCTGGCACCAACTTTGTAGCAATCTTTGTTTCCATCCTGGATATTGTAAATATATCCTTTTTTGCCTTGAGCCCCTCTGCCTCCTCCAACTTGAGAAAAAGCCATTGTTTTTACAGTTCAGTTAGCTGTTACTGAAACAAATTCAAAACTGAGTTTACAATATTAATTCCATGCAATAGCAACCTTATTTTTGAATTGAATTCCATGCAAAGCAAATTAATATCAGATCTAGGGTGGTGGTCGCCACGTTCATAACTTGGAAGGCTTCTTTCTTTCTAACAAAAAAATTAAACACAAAAGGAATTTATTATTTAGACTAGAAAAGTGGAAAATAGACCACTCGTAAAGCTCACACGAAACTACATTCGAGACTCGAGTGGCGTATTCTCCATATCCTCACTCGGTCAGCACATCGATGTTGTCATTTCCCGCTTTTAGACTGTTGTTTGTGCAAAAATACTCTTTTCTATACAACAAAAAGAAAATTACATGGTGGCTTGAAGATACGAATTTTATTTTCTCGTGGTAAAAAAAAAACAGCAATATTTTTCCACTTGAAAATAAAATTCATATCTTCGCCCGGCCGTGCAGTTACCTTGTTGGCAGGAATTTTAAGGCCCACCGAGCCCGAAAGTTTTTGCTTACCACAAAGTTTAAGGCCTGAATATATCAACATTTAGATTATAACTAAGCAAACAGGATCATGAAATGAGTGCTAATATTGCGACTTTGTTCAGTTACTAAGAGCCAGTCATCATCGAAATATTAGCACTCTTTTCAACTTCTTTTTCGCATAGTTATAATGTAAATGTTTTCGGGTTAGTTTTCATTTCATATTTTCTTAAGGAAATTTCCGTCATTTTGGGAATGTGAAAATTAAATTTCAACGGTGATGTTATCTCGTTCTCTCGTGCCTGATAAATTCGATAAGAAACGCGAAAAAGCCGCTTTTATACAATTCACGCAGGGAGCAAACTTAAGTTGCATGAGTAATCCTTTTCATACTTTTTGAATCAGATTGTCTTAACTTAAAGTTTCAAAAGGAGCCTGATTGCCCTTTTTCTTCAAAATTTTGTTGCTCGCGTACGGTCTAATACTCAAGTTTCTAATGAAATAAAACTGAACGAAAGTAAATATTCAAAGCCAGGACTCTACCTCCTGTCAAAATATGTGGACAAAAATATGATGACATATGTCGACATAGATGCCACGCAGTAACGGTATTTTTTTTTTCAGGGGGAGGGGAAGGAGGTCTAAGGAACTGCTTTATTTCTTTAGATGGCTAATTAAGGTAAACTCTATGGTTTCTTAGTGAATGCTACTTTTGAAAACAAACAATCAAACATACAGAATCGATCCGTCGATCCGGTTTGGTGCCCTCCGAAATGTCTAAATCGTGTTTCATTTGACTGTATTCTTTCTGTTTTGAACGAGCTCCGTGCTAATATCGTAGCCATGACGGGCATTGTCTTTTTCTCCTCTTGAAATCACGTGGAAGATACGTCAGTTTAACAACCTTATCCTTTTCTTCGACCCTTGTTAACCAGCTCAGAATCGATAATCTCAGAACCATTTATGTAGCCAACGACAGCCCTTTTCCAGCCGCGAAATTAAAACAACATTCGGAAAATTCCAGTCCAGTTAGAATCCTTGTTGATGTTTTCAGTTATGCGATTTATAAATAGCTACCCTTTCTTTCTTGCAGGTCAACGGGGAACGTAACGTAAAAAATATTAGATATCTACACATGCCATCCCACAGCCTTTCTAGGTATTCTAAAGAGTTGGCTTATGGAGCCCTTTGATTAGTTCCTCCATTGCAATTTGTATTCCTCGTTTGCTTTTAGACCTAGAACATATATGCTTCCGTTTTCTTTCTCGATCGGCCATTGTAATTAAGGCGCACATTTGACAATTTCGTTGACCTTTCACACTACGTACGGATGAAAAAAACAAACAAAACAAAGTCATCATTTCTAGTTAAGCACGTCTGAGCGGGTTACTGTTGGCTGCGAGTTTAGTGCAGTTTCTTGAACGTGAATTCGAAAGATTAATTATAAGCATCTTTGAATTCTCCTCCACTCCCTGAGCTGTTTGCATGAGGCTATGCGTGAAAAAAGCAACCTTTACAAACTTAGTTTGCATCCTTCTCCTTATTAGTAAATGTAAAAAAATCATGTCCGTCCATAAAACGGGGTTTGACTGAAGCGATCTCTAAACGACAGAAAGTCGGGCAAGCTCGTCGTTGGCTCAGTTCTCAAATCAAACAATTTCGATTTTGTGGCTAGAAACTGACTTAACTTCAAACAAGTTGCACCTCAGATGTACATTGCCTTGACGATGCGTCTTCAGAAAATGAAATTGGGGTCAGATGGAAGAATCCTTAGATCTTCTGAGGCAGACGGAAGAATCCTAAGCCCTTCTTATAACTCACGACAAACAACAAAGGATGGAACCAAAAGTGGCGTGACCTGCATAAATCTTAGACCTCCTTCTAGTAGGGTTTTTCCCTCAGTTTTCTTATTATTCCACTGTTTTTATGGGTCACCTGTAGCAATGAAGCCCGGATGTTGGGGTTTTTCCCTAATTCCTAGAAACACAGGAAGATGAAAATTCCAGACCTCTTATGTACCTGCAACAATGAAGGGCGGACCGAAGATTTATCCATATATGTAAAGTCTATTAAATTCCTGAGTATGAATGAACTTTTCACTCGCATGCTCTAGATAATGAATGAAGAAAATATCAGGATGTGGGATATAACTTGAGCAGTTGCAAAAAAAGAACAATAAAAGTTCTGGTTTGAATCGAATGTAATGTGTTTCGCGGGAACAAATTTTCGCGAATTCGGATTTAACGACTTACCACTGGAAACAAATTTTCGCAAATTTGGATTTAAGGACTTACCAATGGAAACAAATTTTAGCGAATTACGGGCAATTTTCTCACCAGTATTTAACGTACGAAACTTGTATACAGCAACAATGGATTATTTTACTTATTTCTGTGATCATGTAGTGAGTCGTCGACCATAACTCAAAAGCTACCGAAAGGTGTGAATTCGTTTGCCTTATGGGCTGGGAGAAACACGCGGTAAACTATGGTTTGCTGTTTGGCAGGAAATGGTCTCGTTTACGGTTGTTATCAAATTTACCCAGATACTGCAGAGACTACTCAGTCGTTATGTTGCAATAAATTATTGTAAAGAGGCCAGGAAGTTCGTAATATTGCTCAATCAACTGAAAGTCATTAACCTAAATACTTGGAGTAAATTTTCTTGGATTAATTAATTTTTGGCGGGAGTTTGTTTTCACGGGATCAAATTTTCGCGGATCGAAGGAAAATCCGCGAAAATTAGATCTCGCGATAATTTTATGCCACACGGTTATTTTCCTTGTGGAAACTGAAACCCGCCCACTTTATCACGTACAGGACGTCTAATGGGCATTTGAACTTAGAGGGATTGGTTCGTTCAAATTCCCACCCTCCAAGGCCAAAATTGTGTTCAAATGCCCTGCCCTAGCGCCAGATATGATTGTCAAATGCCTCTCCCAAAGAACAAATGTTTTGAGTGGGAATAAAACAAAGACATTTTGAATTTATCCTAGTGGCTTTATACCAGCGCTTATACCGCCACCTCACTGATAGTGTTTTCTCAAACTTGAGTTAGTACAAAAACACAACTCATGTAAGAGGGTGTGGATGGGGTACCTCAATAACAATAAACACTTAAAATTTTTGCCTCTAGAATATCAAACAGTTAAATTTTAGGCTGTTTGACGTCTCACAGTAAAAAATTCACTGTAACACTTAATTTGTTACGCATAAAAAATTGGCTCCAAAAGGGCCAGGATGGTAATAGAAATCTAACATCGACAGGTTGTTTACTGACTGTTACACTTCTGGTTACACTTTTGTATTTTTGGTTTTATTTTTTTTATCATGGGAAATTATTTATCAGCGGAAGACGATTTTATGCTCAACAATAATGAGATCTTTCATATTTCGTTACTAGACTTTCTCCACTAATATTATGGTAATTCTCCACTTTTCCTTTCACACTTCGACACAACCTGAACAGCCTTAACTCGAAATTACCAATCCTAATTTTGTAGCCAACTCCGAAAGACCAAAAAATTTGTTAAGTGTTTCTTTACTGCAAAGATGTTGTCTTGTACTTTGTCAAAAGGTACTCTACTTTGGTGCCTTTCAAAGGTACTTTCTTCTCCATTTCTGTAAAAGCTAACCAAGACCAAGGCCCCATTAGGGGGTGTTGGTGTTCCGTATCCTTTCAACGTTTTCTTGAAATATCCCATATCCCCTTAATTGTGCGGTCTCGTATCCCTAAAATGGCGAGTACTGATGACGTCATTTCCTGACACGAAAATTTTTGTCGGTATTATTGCTTAATAAATACGAAACTAACCTTTCTGCCATCCTGTACCCTTCCATTCTCTCAAAATAAAGCACTATTATTAAAAGTATTTGTCAGCTCTGTCAGTTTCAGCCTTCGTACGACAACTAATTCCTCCTATTCAGCTTTTCCATGTCAAACTCTAACTAAAAGAGTATCTTCTAGTTTGCTGTTTGTTCGTTTGAAGAACTCTATGACAGCTGTCCATTTCACACTCGAATACTGAAGAACTGCTGGGGCGGATCCAGGTTTTGTATAAAGGGTTTCGGGCAAGCGACCGCCGCAGGCAAGAGCATGTAGGGGGGTCTGGGGACAAGACCCCCAGGGAAATTTTGAAATTTATGTCCTCGGAAATGCGATTTCTAGTTGAAAAAAGGACTTAAATATTCCTGCCGAGGCGACTTCCGAGGCCGCCATTTTGCATACAGTGGTCCGCTGGAAAACTGCTGGACACAGAATTGTTGCGCATGGGTAGAAAGTATGCAGCTGAGCAATTGTACGCAGGCTGTTGAATTTTGAATTTTATTTTATTTTTGCACCCCTTTGAACATATAAGCTAAGTTTGAAGTACTTTTTTCTATCGTTATTGCATTTTCCGTGAAGTTTTTATTAACTGAAATTACTGTCCTGACACTTCACAGTATATTTTTTTATAACACTTAACACCTAAATTTAACATGTTACAACACTTCACATAAAAAAAAGAATTAGCAAATAACACTTAACACTAAACCCCATTTGTCTGTTAATTATGAGACAACTATTAAAGCTCGCTAAGCCCCTTTTTCGCCAGCCAGTCGCTCACCAAAGCGAGATCTTTGCCTTTTAATTGCTCCATATTAAACAACCACTCGCGTTGGGCGCCGGACGAAAAAAAATATTTTAAACTTAACCCTTAAGGTTCAAATTTCCCACCCTACCCAGGCAGGACACTCCCCACCCCCGGAAGGCCTTTGACTTAAAATTCCCTGGAGTGAGGGATGTTGAAGTTTCGAATTGATCGGGGCACAACTCCATCCTTATAACTGCATACTTTGTGGTGCGCTCTTAATGTCAAAAAAAACTAAGCGCAGCTCACTTTCGCTCCGCGAGAATTTCAAGGTGCAATGCCAGTTGAAGCTTACGTAGTGCACAAGAGCTGACCTGTTGTGCATGGGAGGTTTTCTTGGCATTCACCGCTCTCAAGAGTGAACCTCCATTTCCTGTTGTTGTATATGGTTGCTCATACGAGTACTGGAATCGAACCACATGCTTTTGGCGATACAATTGAGGTGTACATAAAGGCATCAAACAAGATGGCCACAAAGTAGCAATCTAATCCCCTTCACACAGTGGATATCTTTGCAAAACTAAGAGCAGCAAGTAACTAGGTAGATATGGTTCTTTCGTTACTCTTGTGGTTGGTGTAGTGGACAAGTTATAAATAATTATCCAAAAACACAAGCAGTGGCACTTCCATTTGTTTCCTAAAAAACTTAACACTGCGTAATTCAAGACGTCTTAACTTACCTTACTTACCATTTGTTTTAAATTTCTGGCCAATATCAGCCACCAACATTATTATAATTATTATTATTATTATTATTATTATTATTATTGTTGTTGTTCTTATGTTTTAAGGTGATAACAGCGAAAAGAATAAACTTCCACGATGAAATGTGGATTAATTTAAAATTCTTATTAAATTGTTTGCATATATAATTAACCTCAAAAATATCTTCGGAATATTCCTTTCTGAGAAACATTTAATACCAATTTTGATGGTGTTATTGTAATCTTTGAGCTTTTTTCAAAAGATCGTAACGTTAAAATGACAATTAATCTTTGTCTTATAGACAATTGCGCTGTATGCTCTCCTACCAAAGAAGTACAGTGTAGATGATGAAGTTATTTTAAATAATTGACCCAATTATCTTCACAACCCTCTCCTGGTTTACATAGAGCATATCCAGATTGCCTCCATCTTGAAAATATCCCCCTTGGCGTCTAGTATTAGTGTGCTGAGTTTGATGCTTTTACAGGAGAGAATAAAGGGGTAAGAGAGTTAATCCCTCATGTAGGCCCAATTCCCATCGTAATCCCTCTCAGGTTATTTTTAGTGAAAAAATGGCCGGAAATTCAAATTTTAAAACGTTACATCTTTTGAGTGGATAAACACATTTCAAGTTTTTGTATCAGATTTGAGATCCTTGTAAAAGGTCTTTCAGAAACCGTCATATGATATCCCATAATACTATTAAGCAAATTTGGCGCCAACTTTGTGACGTCATTTTCCCGGCAAAAATATCAAAATTGGAAAAACTAAAATCCCGAAATTTTAAAGAATGACAAGTTCTATACTGCTGCGAAATTTCAGGGTATTTGCTTTAAAACTGACTAAGTTATTTGAGATTTGAATTTCCCGCCACTTTGTTACTAAAAATAACTTAAGAGGGATTACGATGGGGATAGGTCCATGTGGTGGAGTAGCTCTCTTACCCTTTATCCTCTCTTGGCTTTTATCATAAAGCGCACGATTTTCCCCTAATTTAACAATTGTCTGCCGATCTAATACGAATAGCTGAAAGTTATCGGATCAGCATGGTGTACTTGTTTGTGGATTCGCGAGAGAGGTCGTTTTATTTTCAACTCGGCTTGTGTTAAATTTTTAAAGGCTGTCTTTTAAAAAGAAATAGCAACTTTAATACGAGCTACTCAATGTTCACCCAGTTCATTCGCTTTGCAAATTTCGGGGGAGGGGACATCTTCCCCTGCCCCTCTCCCTCTCCGGACTACCAGCCTCTTAATTGTGGAAAAGGCATATCAGTGAGTAGTGCTTTTTATCTCACAGTGTAGTTTAGTCGAGTGCCAGGAGAACCACGTACAAACTGAAGCTAAGAGCAAGGAAAATTGCTCGTCCAAGCTAGGGGAACACAAAATTTTGGATTTATCAACTGAGTTGATAAGGTAAATAGGCCACCGTAAAGAGATTGAAAGCTGACGTTTCGAGCGTTAGCCCTTCGTTAGGGACGGACCATTAGAAATAGCCGGAGGGGGGGGGGGGGTGACTTTTACCAAAAAAATTCCTGCAAGGGAAACTTGTCTAAAAAAAAATTCCTGCGAGCGGTTATGCCTAAAAAAAAAATTCGTGCAACGGAAGTGACATGCATAGCAATAAAGGGCAACGTAAAGAAAAATAAGTTAAAGGAAGAATATTGTAACACTTTACACTTTATTACAACAACAGCTGTTTGATATTTTTCATACAACAAAACATACTAAAAAATGGTGATATCTTGCTTCCTGTTCAATCAAAACTACCACACATTTTCCCTGTTGTTTAAAATTATCAAAAATTATACTATAAAATATCCCCTTTCTTTCTTGTATATAAATTTATTTTAGATAGAAAATATCTATGATGTACTTCTATGATGGGCTATGGGAACGACAACAGGTGGGAACAGGTCTTGTCAAGTGTACAAGACGGCAGCCTTTCACCCTGCACGGATTTCTTTTGTCCCATTCTGTTTACTTTGCTTTTTAACGACGCTTTTTAAAATAACAAGTCATACAGGACTTTTCTTATCGTCATTTTCTTATATACAATATACTAAAATGCTACACCTTCTGTGATCGGTCGTTGCCTGAGATCTATTAGAGTAAAACATTGCATTCAGTTTTGAAAACGTTTGTGAAATTTATATTTTGGATGCAGCAAAGGGAAGGCCTTGAAAACCGTTTAGTAGCAGAAGCTTTTTACAAGTATAAAGGAAAACATAATACCAAAATGAACTGTTTTTTTTGTGACATTAACATTCCCTAAACTGGAGAAAAACTCCATAGCCGTTGCCATCATTACGAGACGCAAGTGAAGTTGTTGAAAAAAAAAGTTTAAATGAAAGGGTTTATAACAAGTAAAAACAAAGCAGACAAGAATAAGCCAAAACTAAAAGTAGCACTGGGGACTTGGAACAAGCTTCGACAGGTCAATCACTACAAGGCAAGTTTGATTTTCTTTTCTGTTAGTTGCATAACATAAATAGATACCTTTTTGCCTTGTGCTGATCAGTTTTCTGTAATTGATCACAAAACATATGTCAAAAGTGTGACGCCTGCAGCATTTTATACGTCTTTTTCAGTGTTCCTCAATACCACATTTTGACATCTTCTGTGATCTATTATTAAACAGACACACGACAAAAAGAAAGCTAGTTGTTAATATTATACATGATTCTACAATAACGGTAATGTTATGAATGTGTCACAATCCTCGTCTTTTTTATAACAAAGTTATGACTTAAACTTTAATTAAATACCGCTTAATCCAGAGAACATATCTGAGAAATGAAGTAATAAAGTAATAATGATATTAATGATAATTCTTGCGTAAATGTTAGATGTGTTGCAAAAAAAAAAGATATGTATCAGTAGGCGAAAAAAAAAAATTCGTGCAAAGCTTGTGTCCCAGAAAAAAAATTCCTGCAGACAAGTAGGCCGTAAAAAAATTTCCTGCACTTAAAATTTTTTACCCCCCCTCCGGTTATATCTAATGGTCCGTCCCTTAGAGCGATTAACGCTCGAAACGTCAGCTTTCATTCTCTTTACGGTGGCCAATTTACCTTATCAACTCAGTTGATAAATCCAAAATTTTGTGTTTCACGTCCCCACCGACGCAGCACCACAGTTTCTTTAGAAACTGACCCCCAGGCTAGGGGAAGAACATGCTTCTCTTGTCGACCATACCTGATACCTGATGACAGACTGGCCTACTCCGAGTCCAGTGCAAATGCAGTGACATCACGTAGACAGAAAATTCGAAAGAATTAGTTGAGATGTCTTTATATTTGTTTTTGCCATTTTCTACAACTTTCCAACATCAGAGCCTGCTGGACATAAATTATGTAGACCGCGGTTTTCTTAGATCTCGTCTAAAATTTGTTTAAATAACCGGCCCATAATGCTTAACCGTCTATTTGGCGTAATTTTTATTCTTTAATCAAACGAAATTATTGTTTTAACAATAGTGATGATTAAAATCATGGCTATTATTCGTATTTTTATTTGGATAATTTCATGTCAATACAGGATATGCAAGTGATATTTGCATACGAAAGAATTCCACTAATAACTCAAGCTTGTCTTAAATACTTGAATATATTATCGAAATAGTATAATAGTCTGACAGTTATGAATACGAAAAATTAAATGTCTTTAGCTGTTTTCCGTCTTCGTATGGCAATTGGTCCAAAACAAAAGGCGTATATAAAGGTAAATATACATTAAAGATGTCTCAGTAATAAATTTTGGTATTCGCGGTTGGTTATCCCCAAGATTAATACCCACACTTCTTGACCTCCCGCGATGAGATACGGTTAGTGAAATAACCAGACGTACTCAACGAAAATTTTCTTTTACAGTGCAGTTGTGATTTCGTTTTGAAATGGGTATTTAGAGTTCCAGGATTTAAGTTCTTGTTTTGTCGGTAGCCAAAACTATCACTGCCACTAATCATCAGTATTTGTATAGCAAGCAAGGGGTTAGCTTCTAAAGAAACTGTGGTGCTGCGTCGGTGGGGACGTGAAACACAAAACTTTGGATTTATCAACTGAGTTGATGAGGTAAATTGGCCACCGAAAAGAGATAAAGATAGAATTATATGAAGATCATAGCAGTGAACGTCTTTCAACGTAAGCAGTTGAAAAGAAGAAATCTGAAAAAATTCAGGCTTGAACGATTGATCGACAATCAGCAAGGCAAACGTCACTGAAGGAAAAGAATGAGAATGAAAAGAATGAGAATTCCATTTACACTCACTTATCATCCACATAACCTCGCAGCCAAAAACATCATCTTAAAATGACAACGAAACAGGAAGAATCTTTTTACAGCCCCCATTGGTTTCATTCAAACGCGACAAAAACTGATCAACCAGGTACTCATGTTTAAATGCGCGCGCAAACGATGCAACACTTGTCCTTTCATTCAAAATGCGGACAAAATAACAGGACCCAAGCGATCGATTAAAATCACTGATCGTTTTACATCCACTTCTGCGAATGTCATCTATCGCATAACATGCACTTTATGCAAAAAGATATACAGTCAGGGCCATAGACATTTCTGTCTATGTGATGACGTCATTAAGATGGCGTCTTGGCGCTTTTCCGTGGAACCTCGGTTTATCTCATTCTTCAGCCCCTCATGTTTTCCTACCGTTGGTAAGTCCCATGGGACCCAGTTCATCCACAAAAAGACAAACAGAGCTTCACTATTCATGAGTATGAATGGCGTCGGTTGAAATCCTGGAAAGTTATCGTCAGTTCAAGTCGAGTTACTGCGTCTAGTTTGAAGCGCGCAAGAAGTAACCTACTGCCATAAAAATGGAAAATTGAGGTAGGTCAGATTTTTTTACGTTTAAAAGAAAAATATAGCGGTAATCTTTGGTAAATTTGCTTCAGATCCATCAAAACAGAAGACATATGCACCGTGATTTAGTGCATATGCACGGCCTTTAGGGAAGGTACGTTTTTTCTTGGGGGGGGGGGGGGAGGGCTGGGGAATTTTAGCATTTTTTTCCCAGAAAAGTGTTGGCCCTCTCTTGCGTTTTAATAAAAAAACTTCAGACGCCCCCACCTTTTGGTGACTCACAAAAGTGTGACCCTCCCCACACTACTACATGGTATGTTCCATGCTGTAGAAACCTCAGAACGTTTCGCTTGTGAACGCAATGTGTTTGAATATGGATATATTTATCTCGATATTGAATGTGTGCGCGCTGAAACAAGGAAAATGCGAACAATCAATGTGGGATATTTACGTTTTATAGCTGAAGTTTGAATATGGAAGTATTTGAGTATTATAAAAGTTTTCAACATAAAATATCTAAGGGAAAATACACGCGCTTCTGTCTCCGACTAGCCGGCATTACTGTTGGTTATTTTAACAGAAAGGTTTATTTGTTTAGCATGCGAAATCTGCCTCTCAAAAACAAATATTTCCTACATTTCCGACAGCGTGGAGCGCATTGTTGGATCTACTAGTAACTCTTCAGAACTAAACGACTCAGGAGATCAGGCAGCGGATAGCCAACAGCAAGAAGCTGAAGAAACGATACCTGAGTCAAGTACTTCTCGATACGGACGGAAAAGGACACGATGTCCTCCGAGATAAATTATGTGCCATGGTATAATAGACATGTAGAATACTTACCTATAATGTACCTATAATAAAACAACAAGTTAAATCAAAGTAGGTGAAAAGAAAAACTTAATCTGTAAGAAAAATGGAAAGCAACGTCACAAAAATTTTCATTAAAAAATTCTGGAAAAGATGTGTGACCCACCCTTGAATAGCTCACATGAGGTATGGCCCTCCCCTTTTGGTGCTCATTTTCACTGATGACCCTCCCCTCTGAGGCCCCAGCCCTCCCCCCCAAGAAAAAACGTACCTTCCCTTATAAATCGCGATTGGGCACCATATGGCCAATTAATGTAGTGTTATGACTTCTGCTGCTTATCGACTTTCTATTCCTAAGTTCGTTGTTTTTGCTTTTCAGCTCATGTAGAAAGAGCTTTCCCAAGTACAATCGTAACAGCTTTGTCCCTTTGATCAAGATACATAGGACACAACTAATTAATTTGCAACACAGCTAAATTTGGCCGGTAAATATTAATCGAGAGACAGAGAGAGAACTCTCAAGCCTTGACACTGTTTGGACGTGTGGACGTTCTTAGAGCCATTTAAAATCTTTGGGTGTGTTAGCTTTAGGGCAATAAATTAGGTTTTTGGACTCAGTTTCATTGCAAGATTCCTAAAAGCCGCTAAAAGGAGTGATGATTCAGTTCTCAAAGGATACGCGAGTTTCTAATTAATAAATAGGTGATAGGATGTTTGCATGCGGTTATCTGCAAGACACGAACTTTCTTTATCACGGATGTCGTAAGTGTCTAAAGGATCCAAGGCTAGATTTTAGAATACCCGGCCACTTATTTGCATCTCATTGAATTTGAATGGATCCTTTTGTTTCTATATGCCTCGTTCTTTAAAGCCTTGAGAGATATGTAACTAAGGGCCTAAAATCGCTCCGTTGTCGTTGAAATAGAAAGTTTAATTAAAACATTGCACCTCCATTGTCTTATGGCGTTGTTAGCATCCAACAGATAGCTCTCCAGCAGTTAATTGCGCTGCTTAGCAATTCTGACAGAGGTTGTTGTTTGACCTTCCTGTGACGGTCTGTTTGTAGTTCATAAACGATTTTCTAAACCTCCATTTGTTAAATCTGCAGCAGTTGAAATGCTGGTTCGTTAGAATCTGTTCAAGGATGCTTCTCGTAAATGTATTGTGTTAATGAAGTTTTATTGTCCTCTCTTTCCTAGGATTGTATGTGGAGAACCCACCGTAACTGTTCGCCCCAAAACGGAGCAAAATTTCCGAAGAAATGAGCAGGCCGGCGGAGCAGCATACGTCCCGCGACTTAAGTCGACGGCCGAAGAGACAGAGTTTGCAACGTAACCGAAGTGCTTCATCGAGTTCGCGTAACCCTAGCGGAGTGCGAAAATGAAATGCAAATGTCGGGAATTTCGAAAATTAGAGCAGATGTCGAAAGTTATTTGTGCTGTGAAAATAAATAAATGATGTGTTTCGTGTAATTTATTGATAATTTTACACTCTTCTCCTTCGCCAAAATAATATTACAATATGGCCGCCAGTCACGAGGCAGCAAGAAAAATAAACAGTCCCAGTCCCTCTCGGCCAAATGAGTTTGTTTTGGTTTTGTCTAGACCAATCACATTGCTAGAAATCATGTAGACAAAACTGTCTATGGTCCGGACTGATATACATCGGTGGAACAGGGAGGAGATCAGGGGACCGTTTCCGACCACCTGATATACATCGGTGGAACAGGGAGGAGATCAGGGGACCGTTTCCGACCGTTTCCGACCACCTACGAGACGTTGAAAGAAATGACAAGGACGCATCCAAACCAGTCACCCGACATTTCAATCTCCCTAATCATTCTAGTCAACATATGACGATCTGTGGCCTTTCCCTACACCAGGGTAACACGGAAAGCTGTAAAAATCTAGAACAAAAATTCATTTTTCAAATCGGCACACTTAATCCCCACGGTATCAACAAACGCTTTTCATTCAATTAATTTATTCTTGTTTTCCACGTTGCCATGTTCCCACCAATAGCGTAGCTCCACCACTCCCTATATAAACCAAGTGCAACCCACAATTCCTTGATTTGCTCTGACGAAGGGCTAACGTTCGAAACGTCAGCTTTCAATCTCTTTGCGGTGGCCAATTTACCTTCTCAACTCAGTTGATAAATCCAAAGTTTAGTATTTTGTATAGGCTGGGGCATGCCGATGATTTCAGTTAGCATGTAAGCTTTAAGGTGAGTTACATAGTAGTATGTGTGCAACTTTCTCTTTACCAGAAGTCAAAAAGTGAAAACGATCTTTAAAACACGAACAATTTGCGAAATCCGTTTGTTTCTCTGTTTGTATTTTAAACGTTTTATTGAGCTCTAAGAATTTGTTTTGGTTTTGTTTTTTCTGATGGGTTCCAAAACGCCTTTACTAAAACATGTCAACCAATTAAGTTTCCGAAATTTTGTCATCAAGACTTAAAAATCAATTTAGTAGTGGCAAACAAACAGAACAACGTTTATTGTTATAAAGAACGATTCAAGTCTTTCCTTAATTATTGCTGGGTCTCGTTGCCTGTAAGGCAAAGTGGTACGAAAGCGTTTTTTTCTCTAGTAATAAACCGAGGAATCCTCAATTGCTCAACAGCCCGTATTTCTGATCTTATTTGTCATCTGGTTGTTTATACTGTATGCCTATTCATAACTGACGAACAATGCGTTTCATTTCAATTTGTTCTCCTCAAAATGATAGCGTGGGGTGATAAATGTTTGAAACCGCTGTTTATTTGTTTCAACCTCACAGGATGTCGTTTTCCAATAATGAATTATCACACTGTTGCGGCTTTAGCTTGATAGTAATTGTACCTAATTTATGGCATTTTATCTCACTTAATTACCTTTTAATTCTGTACACAAATTGTCTGAACTGCCAGACGATGGACATAAATATTTCAGAAGCTTTTTATCAAGTTTCTGATGTTGTATTTTTAAGGAGTCATCGAGTAGTCAAGCCAGACTAGATGCATTCATAATTGACGCAAATAATTTGTAAAAAAGTGTTAATAGCCGTAAGCTCATATCGAGAGCTATAAACATGTTTAGCTGTGTTTGACACAAACGTGAATAAATGCTTTAAATCAGTCTACAGGTGCTTATCCTTGTAACAAAGAAACAAACAAATCATCCCGACTGTATACAACTGTATGACAATTTATCATAGGTTTCGCGCAGTCTTTTATCCATCCAAAGGACTGTAATAGAACATCCCGTCAAACATAAGTAATTTAAATTTGAATAACTGAAACTGATTCAGTTAAAGTGCCTAGTTATGGTTAACAGAATAATTTTTCAGTTTTCTTGCTATCCTCTTGAATCGCATGTGGTCCGGTTTTTCAAGGCCACACGAAAACGAGCAGAAGGTTTTGCTATAAAACCCCTGAAAACATTCATACTCCATCCTCTGAATTTAGTGAATACAAGGGAGGATCATTGATAAGTATGAATTACGGATAACATTCAAATTGTCTGTAGTGCCAAATATTATACTGATTTAGGGGCGCACATTTTAAAAATCACCATGGATCAACTATCTCATAGAATTTGTCAGTTTCTTTTCAACCGGGGAAAGCATTTTCATATCCCTGAAAAAAAAAAAAAAAAAACACTGCAGTTGTAATACTTATAGAATATCCCGAAACTTAATACTGCCTTCGGGAGTAATGTGGAAAACTGTTTTGTTTGTGTTCAATATAATTCCGCAAGACGATCAGCGACCGGGAGCGCGGAGTAACAACAGCTTTGTTCAAAGCCGAAATGAAAGACATATTGATGGGTCAAGTATGTAACTTGTTAAAAGAAGAATTGTCCGTTGATCTGGAAAGAAGAACATACCATTGTTTACTAAAGCCCAACATAAAACTAACATGAAAAGCTTCCGGTAAGTATTAATAACCACTTCGATCCCCAAGAACAAACAAATTTCCAATTCATCTTTAATATATTTTGCAGTAGCGATATCAGAATAATAACGAACAACCATCAACAAGAAAATTAAAATAATTCATAAACTCAGAAGGAAAGAGTCCCATCAGTTTTTTTTCAGACATATTGCTTTGAAACCGTCATCGACGTCATCGTTAATCAAGTTTATAATCTGCAAATAAAAACTTAAGTAAGGCTCAAAGGAGTTTTGGACAGGCATGATATTCCAGTATTATCATGCAGTTATTGTAAAACACTTTTTACAGTGATGCATAACAGTAGTGAAGGTTTCGTTCAATATCTTAATCACTCCTTGAGTTACTGTGTAAGGTGTTCAGTCCACTGAACTTTTGATTGTCAGAAATCCTTAATTCCTTGAACCGATCCAGATAACACTATCAAGCAGTACTTTCTTTTTGCCGTTGAAGTTCGTTGTTTATTGTTCTACAAAATAGCTTTTGTAAATGATCTTGAGTTTTAGTTTTAGACATCTTCTGCCCTTAATTGAGCTCGGGCGTAAATTGCATTTTTTTGTTGTTCTTATTAACAGCATTATTGAAATTTTCATTTAGTGGCCAACTGCCGTATTTCGAACGAGGGAACTAATAGGAGATCCTCACCTTCAGATCTTCAGATTTAATAACTTTAACACAACATATAGGAAAGGAAATTCGTTATCGTTATCAGTTTTCAATGTCTTTAACTCATTTCTAATACTAATTCGTGAATTTTGTTTGGTAGATACTGGATATTGTTTTAATCACCGAGTCTTTAATGCTGTAATAGCTTAAAGCAAGAGTTATATTCTTCTATAATTTTAAACCGACAGAGGAAAACGTAACTGATACTGATAATATCTTTAACCAGATATATTCTGCGATCTCGGAAATGAAGCAAAGGAAATACGAGACGTCTACGTGCAGGCGAGGAAAAAGAAAAAAGTCCTTAAATGATTCTCTTGCTATCAGGAGAACAGGAATTATTTCAAAAATTGCATTTAAAATTTCATGAACCGATCCACATTCAGGTTTTATAAAAACACGAGCACCATAAAGTGTGCTTTTAGTCCGATGGACTGGACATTTTCGAGTTAAACTGTATTTAGTTAGATCTGCGATCCGTCCACGATCAGTATTTTGCCTGATCAAGAAAATTTGAGATCCTATTTTCTCACTTTCAAACATGGCTTTTGTTAAAAATGAAAGGATAATAATAATTTCAAGTTGTCAAAAGTGATTCAGTTTACACCCAGGCTGAAATGAAAAGCATAATGCATGAAGATTATTTGATCCTAAGGCTTAAATTTAACATTTAGCGGTTTAAAATCTACCTTCTCGTCTCATAAGCTGTTGGCTGGCGAAAATAAAAAGTCAGCAATGAAAGACCAAGAAAATTCAGAGGGAGAAGTATAATTGTTAGCATGTTTGAGAAGTGTAACTGTGTTGTTAGTATCTACTGAAAACTTTTTCACAAAAGCCGGTTAATAAAAGTTGAGCGCTCGTATCAGCCCTCATACGCACAGACACAACTAAAATTAAGACAACTAAATTTAAAATAAAATACATGAAATAAATCGGAATTAGCGGTGGATCCACATATTAGTGGCTCTTTTTTCGCAGTCTGCGGATCTAAGAGAGGAAAACTTGAGTGCCAGAAGAAAACCTTTAGAGTAAGGACAAGAAGCTGCAACATGCTCAACAAAATTTTGGTGTCAATTGCGGGATTTTAACCCAGGATATATAAATGGTAGACGCCAGAGCATTCACTACAGATGAGACATACATAGATATAAATTATATGTACATGTTTAAGAGTGATTCCCTGTCCTTCGCGTTCTTCAAAATTGCCTTCTATTGATTGACATATAGCGGGTAACCAATCACGTTTCGAGTTCCTGATAGTCGGTGCGGGTTTGCCTGCTGAAGTCAAAAAAAACTCAAGACGAAGAGTAAACATTTAAGCTTTTTGCATGAGAAAGTTAATGAAATCTTAAAACAATATCAATTCCAGAGTAACGACCGACGGAAGTTTTTCCTTCCGATATCATGTTAACACTGGACTTTGATCACGACACAGACTATCGTACATCTTGTTTTTGTTAACTGTGACCGGTCTGTTCTGGCGAATCATAGAGCCGCGTTTTGTATGGAAATTCCTGCTTGTACTTTCTGGCTGTTTAAATTACTCCAATCGATGTGCAGCGCGGCAAGAGATGATTGCAGTTCAGATTGTTTTGAGAAACCAACGCACCTTCTTCTTCGACCGTTGTTTGCACCTGTTCTATCATGTTTGAAATAATTTCTATGCTGATAGATCGGTTGAACTGAAATGGTTTCTTTGGCGTGGCCGGTGTGTGAACTGTTCTTTCTTTCTGTTCGTAATTTAAAAGGACATTTTATAGAGATTAGGTTTACGGTTTGACTATTTTTAAGAAACTTTTTGCTCTGTACGAACTATGGCCTGCGGTTGTTGCGTAATTGGCGTGATTAAACGTTAACCACGGTTTCTGCTCCTGCTCTTTATGAAAAAGCATTTTTTACTTTAGTTTGGGAAAAGTTGAAAGGGGAACTTACAGTTTTACCGCGAAATTGAGTTTAGAATTAAAAGTTGATTGCAACTCCAAGTTGACAAATCAAGAATGAAAAGAAAGCTTTTAACGGCTCAATTGCTTTCTTCACTGAGCAACTTTTTTTCCGTCCATGATGTGCACATCTTTTTACGACTTTTGGTTTTGAGAAGGTATTGTAGACTACTGGTTATGTCCTTTATATTAAGAAATAATTGTTTTAATCGTGACAGGTGATGTGATCTGGAAATGATGTTGGAAATGATGCTACAACAAGCGAATGCTATATTGGCTTTGATCATTATTTCTTCTTCAGAAATTCTTGCCAACATTATTTCAGGTAACTTGATTAATGAAGCTTATAGCTCATTATGCCCGGTCTTCGCAGTTTTGAAAATTAAAAAGGAAGCAGTCTTCCAGTTAACGATCCATAAAGGCCTCCGATCGAAAGGCTGTCAAAAGACAGTACCTAGATACAAAAATTAATCGTGTGTACGCTGGTCGTTAAAATCTCTGTTCGAAAGATGAAAGTGTATTTCAGGGAGATGTCACCTTTTTTTCTGTTACCGGCGTGGCCACATGCGTAGACGGGGATGTTTTGAGTGGGACGTTTGGGCCATCTGCAACATTTCCTTTGTGCAAAAGCAACAGCATGGTGCCTTCAACTTAGCTTGTAAAAACCCTTCGACCGGCTCAAACAAGTCTAACAAAACTTTGCTTATTACTTACGACCTAATTTAATTCCACAGCCAATGAATGTATTAACTATACCACTCTGAACGAAGCAACCAGATCAAGATTTTTCTTTAACCAGTCGACAGTTTTCAGTGACCGATCGCTTACAGGCTGGTTTACATTCAATGGATCTTCAGGGACGCAAATAGCAAACTCATGTGTTGCAACCAGCCATTGCGGCACATTAGCTCCAGGCTGGATGCCGGGGGTACACCCTGGAGCCGAGGAGGGAGTGGTGGAACGGTCAGCTTGCTTTTCTGGTAAACAGTTGTGTTGTATGGAGTCTGCAAGCATGCTTGTAAGAAACTGCAGCGGGGTCTATGTTTACAAGCTGGACTCGATGCCTTCTTTCAATTACAGCTTTCGCGTCTGTGGAGCTGGGGTTGAAGGTAATACATGTTGTCCTACAAAAATTCTATTCTAACCAATACCAGCTGGCTAGTTCTATGGAAGAAAGAGCGGCTATGGATAGTTGTTCTATTTTTTTGCATACGCATGAATAGCGCTATTTCATTGACGAATTCAACTAATGGCAAAGTGAGACATTTTGCGCTGTTTTCTTCTTTCGGCTAATCAGATTTAAAAAAATGTTTGGACTCTGACGCACACACTTCGGTGAAAATCACAAAAAAGCTATCGATTGGTAACAATGTTGATAGTGAGAAAGAAAGAAAGCAGCTAATAACCAGCCATGCTCGTTTTTATCAGTAAGTTGTTTTTTCCATATTCTTGAAAATTTAGCTCGTATCGCTCTGGAGTCTTCGCCGCACTAGTACCATGAAAATCATTTTCCTCGAGTTAAAGTGGCTTTAGGGTTTTCAAGAGAAAATTCAAGATGTTGTAGTCTAAAACAATTAACATTATTTGGTGTTCAAGGAAATTATGCCAAACATAATTTTTTCCTAAAATGATCGCCAGAGTTCCACTGAAAACCATGGAATAACCAGTTTATTTTCGGTACATTGTTTTTTTTTTAAGCTGCCTACTTGCATTGTAGCTATCATAGAGGTGTAAGAGCGTCCGATTTCATGTCTAACTATAATCGTAAAGCGTTTGGTTGTCTTTTGTTTCTAGGATCACGGCCATTTCTGGAGGGAGGAACCAACAAAACCTCAGGTAACAGAACAAAATGATTAACTGTAGACGTTTAAAGTAATGAAAAAAGTTTTTTCAGTTTCTGTGGATGATTTGAACACAGGAATATCACTTGCTGTATAGGTTTGTACATATTATTACCGCTTGGGTGTGAGAGTAGTGCCGAAAAGAAGAAAAACATTGTTATTGGTAGGAGAAGGTAAGACAACCTCACGGAAAGCTTTGTTCAAAGCATCCTACCATTCTTCCCTCGATACTTTCCTTCGTAACATTATCTATGTCCTCACTGTGTGAACGTGCATTATGACAAAAGACCTATTCAGAAAAATAGCCATTTGCACAGTTTTACTACCATAAAAATTTCAAGTTAGCATTTAACTTGCATTTTGTAATGTAAAGTCTATCAAGGAACACAAAAGTTATGAAATGCCGCATGAAAGCCGTTTCGAATGAAAATTGAACCTTTCAATGAAAAAAGCTTCAAACCGGCATAAATTGCTGTTTTATTTTCAGGCGATACCGCTGATGAATGTCTCAACTACAAGAGACTCGACGAGCGCGACAGAGCCGCAGACTACTTCAGTTATCACACAATGAAGTGTGACGCCAATCTGCCCCAGGCTTGGTACAGATTCTCTGGCCGCGCTGGGACTGTGATGTCAACAGAGTGCGTTCCCAAACTGCATTGCGGCACCCTGTCTCCCGGATGGCTGAATGGCAAACATCCTACTGTGGGGGAGGGGATGGTGGAGCGCATGGTTTGCTTCACTAAGGATGACGACTGTTGCTTCTGGTATAGCCGTGTGATGGTCAGGAATTGCAGTGATTTTATCGTGTATAGGTTTGGTCAGTTCCCTGCATTACAGCATTTCTGCAGTTTACGATACTGTGGGGCTGGAAAAGAAGGTAATTCATTACCAAACCAGCAGGTATTTGTATTCCTGGCATATACGATTTTCGTTTTGTTTTACAAAGCTAGCGAGAAAAATATGATGGTGCATTTAAAAAAAAGTAAACCAAACTAAGAACAGAAAAAAGTAGTTATATAGTTGGGGGTACGAGCGCATTTTTCAAAATACGCTCATACCCCACAACTATAACTACTTTCCATCTTATGGCTATCATTATATGGAGAACTATATTCGAGCGCAGTTTTTTGGATACTATATGTTTTTCTTCATCACGTGATCCTGGGGATGCCAGCGCATTTTTTCAAAAATCCGCTCTTAACTCCCCAACTATAACTACTTTACCATATGTTGACACAATTTCATGGGAAATCTATTTGGTATTATCTCATGGAAAAATCTATATGGCATTATCTCATGGAAAATCTATTTGGTATTATCTCATGGGAAATCTATTTGGTATTATCTCATGGAAAATATATTTGGCATTATCTCATAGTTGGGAGTACGAGCGCAGTTTGCCATCGGATGAATATTACTTAAAAATATAATATCATATAATAGTATAGAATGTATTGTAACTCAGATATTCACGATTACCTGAAAGAATCAGAAGTTGTTTGTCCTTTTTGTGACGAAAAAATAGAAGATTCTAATAAAAAACCGAAAGATGATGAATGCTGTGATAATCAGGAGGTTATAACAACTGATGGAATGCAAGTTTGTCGAAGTTGTGGTGTTGTACAAGGATATAATTATGCAAAAGAATATGTTGATTTCTATGAGAATAGACATAGATTTATAAGAAAATCTGTTTACCATCGAGAGTACCACATTAACAACCTGTTACTGAAAATCGAAGAAAAATATAATATAGAAATATCACACCATCAAAAATGTAAAATTGAACGAGTTTTTGTAGAGATAGGTAATATTATCAAGTAAATGGTACAAGGAAAAGAATGATTAGCGTTAATTTTATTATGAGAAAGATATTCAAGATGATGGGAATACCTTACAAAAATATTCCAATTAGCAAATCTAAAAAAACATTAGATTTTTATGATCGGTATTGGACAACTATTATGTCTCTTATTGGTGATAAGATAAAATCTATTATTGGATGAATACCTTATTATATTTCTTTTCAAATTTGTCAGTTAACGGACACATATCAATGATTATATCATCAAGAACTTTGACATAATCAAGAAATTCTTTGTCATTATACTCCAGTCCTCTCATAAAAGACCGCAAATCTATTAAAACCTTTTCGTACGAAGTGTATGCGAATTTAGACATCTCAATCTTCCTTTTGTAATTTTTAGCCTCTGAATATGTTTTAAGCAAGAGCCCAGAACCAGATATTATCCCGAGAGGAATAGGGTTTAGCGTTACACCACCAACTACTGTCCCTGTTACTACCAATAAAACAGATCCGATATTACATGTAAGTTCTGCCTTTTTGTAATATTTAAAAGTCATTTTGGCAAGCCAATATTTCTTATGATAGAATTTGTACAATGCTTTCAACTGAGATATTTGATCTTCCGTTAATTTTTCTGAAACATGGTTCCAATTGAATATATTCTTCATATTATATGATTATATATCTTAGTTGAATGAAATCGGATCATAATCATTGACATACCATCTACAAAGTACGTAATGGTGAAGTTTGATATTTGATTCAGTAAGATTTTTACCTTTGTAAAGACAATAAAAAGCTATATCACCTTTCAAGCCTGCAATACCAGAGGTATTCAAATCTCCAAATGTCATGTTGGTACTTCCTTGTGATGTTCTTGCTGTAAAATCAGCTAATTTTTTGCCGTTACACCATGTTTCAGAAGCGTTGTTACCACCAGGTAAATCCCAGTGAATTGATAAACAGATCCATTTATTTAGTTCACCAGCATTAGCTTTTGATTGGTATGGCGCTGTAGCATTCTTACTATTAAAAGAGCTTGATCCAATGACAATATGCTGATTTGTTGTTCCACTTATAAGTAACTCACCAGTCGGCGAGAATGCAACAAATTTGTCATAACCTCCATCATCGTGTCCGAAAAGTCCATTACGAACGGCATAAGATCCTGTGTATGAATTCAATCGATAAACAATGAAAACATTAACTATATCAGCTTGTCCAGAACGAGGATTTAAATTTATGTTTGATAACATTCGCTTATTTCCATCGAATTTTAAATAATATCGATAATTGATTTTTTCGGCTTTTGTACATAAAATTGGTCTATTTGCTTGTGTTGTTTGATTAGAATGATTTTCTTTAAGAGATTGATCAAAAAGATCTGATACTGCTCTAGTTGAATTATCAAAAATAACCTCAGATGGAATACCTCGGTCTATCTTATATAAGCAATCAGCTAGTTGATAACTTTCCCAGAATAAAGTTTCTGATAATTGTAATCGTATTTCAGACTTCAATGCAGTCATTTTAATATCAACCTCTTGTTTAGCGTATAAGGTTTCTTTTTTGTATACGTAGTTATGTAAATGATGTTTTTCATAGTCTGTGAAACTTGACATATATTCTTTGTTTATATTATTCTAGATAAGAACCATTTCTCTTTTCCTCTAATAAAATTTTATGAAATTCTAAGCTGCCTATATCAATGAATTTATTAATCAAACCTACTTTTTTAACATATCCGTCATAGTCTATTTCAAATTGTCTACTTTGAAAGTTAACAGGTGCAACGAATGTTTCTTGGACATGAGATGAGTAATTACTCAAACTGAATTTATGTAAATTATTAGAGCCGTTATAGCATATCCATACAAAAATTTGCTTGTTTTGGAAGTCGGTTGTGAATGTTTTTTGATAAATTTTGGAGCGAGCATCAATTATTAATTTGTTATCGGTGATCTGATATCGAGGATGGAATTTGACATGAAAGTTCACAGTGTTTGACCAACTGATATTACATGTTTTGGTTGTATCATGCAAAAAAGACATGAAGAATGTAAAACTTGTATTATGATTGAATATATCAACTGTTCGAATATGTGTCTTTATATTTAATTGTAAACCATATTTTGGACTATAAAAATTTATAAGACGATTTGTGCCGAGGATGAAATTAGGTCGTAGACCACTAATAACAACACCAGATGCACCATTTACGAGATTATACGTGCTTGTTTCTTCTAGATCATAAAAATCATTACCGAAGATAGTTCTATATATATGATCCTTGGTATAATAACTTATGTTATTTATTTTTGTTTCCACAATATTCAAAGAACGTTTATTGCAGGCATCACCTTCATTTAATGGATCATCTAAATTGATTATTTTATGATTATTTAAATCAAGATCCGTTTCCATCGCCATTTTGCCATTTTTAATAACAAAAGCGGTGTCATAGACACTTGGGTCAACGTTTGAAATTGTTTCTTTAACGCCATAAACAATTAGATTACCAATTGTTAAAAATGATGGATTACTGACTGTACCATGCAAATCAAGATAAAGGAATTGTGGAGGTGAGCTACCCCATCTGTGTAAATGGATAACTGTTTTGGTGTAATTCTTGAATGTTTTGGTTGTTTCATCAGAAATTGAAATCGTTTTTCCTTGAGCTGTTACAGTTATCTCATTCATTTCTGGCGGAAACCATTCAACGACCATTGTGTAATACCCGACTGGAAGTTTATATAAGTTAAAACCGAGGCGTGACTGGTACTTGTTGGGTGAGCTTTTTTCAAACAAGAGTTGAAGTTGGTAAGCTTTTTTATTAATTTGATGTGGAGAATTGGGAAAATCAACAATACCCAAAACATTGATATTTTTTTCACTCGAAGATTCATCATCGTCTTCCATTAAGTATCTGAAGGCGTCCCTTTTTTGACCTGAGTTATTGATATGAGATTCACGAATTTTTTGAGTGACAAGATTTCTCAAATCTTTTATTTCCTCTTGCACAAAATCAACATTAGCTGCGGATTTCGAGTCTCTGTAATCGGTTTGTAAGTTAACAATTTTATTGTTATTTAAATTCAAGTCTCCAGACATACTTGTTGTGCCATCAAGTTTGAGATAATTTTTTTGTGTTTCAGTAATTCTTTTATTAACAAATTCTACATTTGTGGCGTCTTTTTGATTTGATGGTAATTTAAGATTAGTAATTGATTTATTTGTCATATCAATATCAACATTTTTATCCAATTTTTTCACAAGTTGGTTATCGACATATTTTTTATTTGTTGCATGATCTGCCTGTGTGGGGTCTTTCACATTGAAAATTGTATTATTATTTATATCAATATTTGCTTCCATTTTACCTCCTTCCTTCTTTGACAAGAATATCTCCCTTTGTGATTCATAACTTATAACCTTGTTGAGATCGCCATGAACTGGATAATTGTCTTTTGGGACAACGAGTGATCCAGTCATCGTATCACCAGATATTGCGACAAATTTAGATGCATCAATAATGGGAATCTTAGCTATTTCAGAATCAATATATTGTTTAGTAACAACGTCGTTATTATTAGTTCCCTGTTTTACATTAACCAGTTTTTTGTTTTGCATATCATAATCATTATTTGAATCTAATTTAAATCCAATACCAGGTAAACCTCTTGAACCTATCTTACCTAGTCCTTGAGAATCATCATGATTAAGGATACCGTTTGTATAACTCATATAATATTAGTTTAGATTTTTTCGTCGAAATTTCGGGCTACCTTTTTTTGACCTTATCAACATACAAAAAACTATATGGATCCTTAGTAGCTTTCTGATAATCTGATTTATTTATGTTCAGTTCTCGGCAAATCATCGATTGCTCGTTTATAGAAGGAAAATCAAAAACACAAAAATGTGAACTATTCAGTCTTATTGTTTTATCGGTTCCGTAATAGCTTTGACTTAAATATATACAACAGCAATTTTTGTTTCTAGAATTGGTAAAGTAGTCACGTATCCGTTCGTCATTTTTCTTACCTGTATTCAAATAGTCATCAAATATGATTAATTTTTGGTTTTCATCAGACAAATCTGTCAGAGGGATGATTTCATCGTTACTTGCTTCTATCACGTCATAACCGACCTCTTTTGATTTTGATATTGGTTCAAGAGATTTCAACAGATGCTTATATTTGCTTTGTTGGAGATTGCGAGCGTAAAGATATATTTCATCAAAGTATAAGAGCCTGTATATCATATCAAGCAGAAGGTTTGTTTTACCACCACCAGAGGGAGCACAAATAAGCATCCTAAAACATCGGTTTGGCATGAAACTCTTTAATTGAACAAAATCGTTGTTTTCATCATCTTGGATGTCGTAATTTTGAATCTTCATATGATATTATGTTATACAATTTTATCGCATGGCGACACGCTATGCGACACGCTATGCGACACGCTATGCGAGCGTTTTTATATATGATAACCCTAATTTTTCCGAACAAAATACGAAATTTTATGTAAACAAATGATATAATGAGTTTACTCAAATGGAAAGAAATGGCTGAGAAACGATCCGAGCTTGGTAAAAAGATTAACACAGTAAGAGAGACAATTAAACAAAAAACGATATCTGATCAAATGGGTGAAGTTGAGGCAGAGAAACGTTTCAAACCTATAACATCTGAGTTAAAGGAACTTACAGCCCCAAAAGCACCGTTGAGAAGATTACCAAAGAAAAAGCGACCTGTTCCAGATTATGGAATAGCTATTGATGATGAAGTGCCTGATTATGGATTGGACGATTTGTTTGATCAACCTGTTTTACCTGAAAACGAGAAACAGATAGTTCCAAAACCTCCATCTTATGAAGATGTCCTTGAGGATTTAGCATCCGGACAAAAACGAATTCATATTGACCCAGAATACATGTATGAACCAGAAGATCTTCCACCTGAATACGAAGAAGAAGAAACACCTGATTACGAAATTCTTGAAGAGGATAGAATAAATCAAGTTTTGGATGAACTTCAAATACCGAATTATGATGATATTGAATTACGACTTCAACAAGAAGATATGAATAACAAAAAGAGGAAATCTTATCTGAACAAAATCTTGAAAAATGCTAAAGATCAACGTTTTAAACTAACTGGCTATTGGAGTGATATCACTAAAAAATTAAATAGGGGTTTAATGACTGAAGCTGAGGCTCAATATCGAAGAAAAATTATTCAAGATACAAGAAAGGTTCTAAATGATTATATCAATTACAACAATCAAAAAATAAAAAATATTAAAGGGTCTGGTTTGAAGAAAAAAACAAAAAAAGGTGGACAGGTAATGTTTTTCAACAATCCGACAGAAATGATGAAAAAGCTTGAGCTGATTATCGGATCAAAGGTTGCTGGTAATAATAGCATCGAACTACGGAATACAGGTGTCGCTCTTCTTGACATCTTGTTGAGAAATTCAATACTCAATAAGCCACAATACAACAAAATATACAAAAACTATTTTAGTCTAAACTAATCATATAAATGAATAGACAACTTGTATTATCCAGTCATATCGTCAAAGGTATAAGTAGTAATAAACCATCAGATTTCACAATCAAATACAGTAATCCGATAATACTGGATTCAAACAGACAATATGAAATCGGCCTAGATCGAATCATTTCGATGTCATTCACTTGGTTTAATGTGACAAGGGAACTTGATAATCAGAAAATAAGATATTCGTCTGATAGTGGTACTAATTGGACGGAAATTATATTCAACCCTGGAGTATGGAATTACATTGATTTTGACAATTTAATCAAAGAAAAAACAAAAACAGGAACCTCATCAAACCCTCAATATCCAATCACTCTGGAGTTTAACGATACTGTATTCAGGACAATAATAACACTAGCCTCAAATTACAGATTAGATCTTACTCAAAGTAATTTTAATGATCTAATTGGTTTCAATAAAAAGATTCTAACAAGTAGTGTAAATGTTGGAGATTACATTCCTAATCTCTCACAAGACAGAGAAATATTGAATGTTCATTGTGATTTGATAAGTGACAGTTTTGTCGATAGTTTCACACAAGAGCCTCGGCGAGTTCAGTACAACCCGTGTAATAAAAATACGATCAATAAAATTCGGATATATATAACAGATGGCAAACGAAGAATTATAGATCTTAATCATAGTGACACTTCATTCAGTTTGATTTTAAGAGAGAAGAGAGATTAATCTAACTAATAGTTATATATGTCGTCGTATGAATACAAGCGAATTTATCACCCGAAACTAGGTCGTTTTGTGTATAAGCATAAAGGATCTGGGATTATTGTTGATAACATATTCAAACCAGTTGGAAGGGTGTTAAGTAAAGTTCCAGAAATGGTTTTAAAACCTTTTGCCAAAAAAGCGCTAGAATCTGGTATTTCACATGCTGGAGACAAACTGGGAAAAAAAGCAGCTGAAAAAAGCGGAGAGCTTATTATGAGAAAATTACATGGTTCAACTAAACAATCAATGAAACCAACCAAACCTACTAAACCAAAACAAGAAGACTACAACATGATTCTGAATAGACTTATATCTGGTACTGGTTATTAAAAAGTGAATTTTATCTAAACTACTCATATAAATGAGTTTCAGAACAAATGAAAATCTACAACGATACGAATACGTTCGTTTCCATTTGGATAATGTCATTGAGCAACCTGCTAACAATCAAAGCCAGAAAAAGACAGGTTACAGATTCACTATCAACGATAGGTCGACAATGTTCGATTTTTTTAATGGGTATTTCGAAGTAACTAAAGAGCTTCAAAAAAAGGCAAATGGTGCTGGATATGCTCAAGCGGATCGCATCACTATGATAAACGGATCTCACAGTCTAATCAGACATATGGTTATTAAATCGTCTGGTAAAATAGTATACGAGAGTGATAATTTACATAGAATTACGAATGTTAAAAATTTACTCGAATACAGTGATGATTTTAGTAGATCTGTTGGGAAGAATTCGTTCTGGTATCTTGATACTGATGAAACTACAGCAAATACAAACACAGGTTTCGAGGCACGTCGTATTTTAACCCAAGCAGCAGCCAACGACGGTAGTGGGGGAGCTAAATCGATTAACGAGATGATACCGTTGAACCGATACAGTTTTTTCCAAGAATTAGAAAGAAAAATGTTACCCCCGATGCAGCTCACAATTGAACTTACACTTAACGAAGACAGTGAAATGATTCAGATGGCAAATGGCACAGGCGCTGGTCGTGTTGTAGTAAAGAGATTGTATCTTTGGCTCCCAAGATTAATCCCAAAAGACAGCATGTATAGTAATTTCGTTTCAGAGTTTCTTAAGCCAACAACCTGGACATATATGCGAGATCTCTACAATCAGTCAGCAAATACCAGAGCTATTCAGAATATGTTTCAAATCAGTCCAGCTATCGATGACGTTAAACATGTTTTTATATATCTCCAGAGGACAGACGAACCAAATGCTGATGAAGCAGAGAGGAGTCCGTATTTGTTTGACACTTTCAAGTTGAATGCCGCTGACGCTAATAGCTCTCTCTCAAGCTGTAGGCTTGAATACGGGAATAACGTTTTTTACCCAGAGTTGGAATATGATAGTGACTCTAAAATACGGATATTTAATGATCTCATGTCATATGCATTTCGTAAGAACGATTACAATTCAGGAACACAGCTTAATGTATCCAATTTCACTAGTTTGTATGGATTATTGTATTTCGATTTGTTATATCAGAAAGAGGTAGTGACGAGAGACCCTAAACAGTTGATTCTCCATTATCGTCTCAATGTAGCCCCGACAGCAAACGTCCGAGCTCATAGCATCGTATTTTACGAGAGTGAGGTTGTAGTAAAGACAGTTGGAAACGAATTGATGATCGTTTAAATAAATAAGCTTTACATCGATGAAAATTTAAATGAATATGTTTTTTAAAAGAGAATTTATCTAACATATATTATATGACACAACTATACGAAATTAAAGTTAGTTTATCACCAAACCAGAAAAAGAATCTTAGTAACGCGTATCATAAAAGAGAAACAATAGTTCTAAGGCTCACGAAGGACTCTCTATCTGGGAATGATACTCTGTATGTACCTCAGAATATAGTTAAGCGATTGGAAAAAAATAGAAAATTGAAAAAGGGAATGGACATTAAACTTTCTAAAACAAACATTCGAAAGCAATTAGGTGGATCTCTTCTGTCTACAGTTCTGACGCTTGGAAGAACTTTTAGTCCAACGATTGCTAAGACTCTTGGATTGTCGGCTTTAGCTGGAGCAGCTAGTGAAGGAGCATCTCAGATTGTTAAGAAGATATCTGGAAAAGGTGTTCAAACTGGTGGGTTTCTCATACCACAAAATAAAATCGATCAGTTGATAGCATATAAACATCTTTTGACAACCAAACAAAAGAAGGATATATTAAATGCTCTACAAACAGGCTCTGGTGTTCATATAAAACCGACTAAAGTACAAACAGGTGGTTTCTTAGGTACTCTTCTTGCATCAATTGGAGTCCCTTTAGCTATTGAGGCAATAAAGAAGATGACTGGTAAAGGTGCCCCTCAGATGGGACAACCGAAACAAAGACCACCCAGATCTATACCAAATCCAACTACTGTTAACAATCAAGATGGTGGTTTGTTAGTCCCAATGTATAGAACTCCACCTTTTTATGGAAATTGGCCTGATCAAACATTAGGTATGGGGACTAAAAAAAAAGCTCCCAAAAAAAAAGCTCAGAAAAAGGGCAAAGGTCTACTATTAGGCAAGAACTCACCCTTCAAAAACGTCCCACTGTTAAACATTTTGTTGTAAAACCAAAATTCCATAAGAATGTCCCATTAAGCAATTATGATTTAATAAAATGGTGTAAATATCTGAATATCCCAATCAAAGATGTTCTGTCAAGAGATGAAAATGTTCCTCATAATCATAGACAGGCTCTATTCATTTACAATCTTGAACCGAGTTATATGAGCGGTAGCCATTGGGTGTCAACATATGTCAAAGATAACGTCATCAATTACTTTGATAGTTTTGGTTTGCCCCCCTTCCAAGAAATGGTCAATCACGCGAGAAAAAAGAATTTAACATTACTTCATCAGAACAATCAAATACAAAATTTACTGACGACAACATGCGGTTACTTCTGTTTGTACTTTTTGAATGAGATGAATAAGGGTAAATCATATTTTGATCTGTTGGAAGTTTTCGACATATATGATACGACGAAGAATGAGAGGTTTCTAGCACGGTATTTCAAAAATATGTAATCAAGTTATATATGAAATCTTATTGCGTGAAACACAAAAGGGTCACAGAATGTGTACCCGGGAGTGAACGATATGTGAGAGCCAAAAATAACAGACTTATGATGAAATGTATTTGTGGTGAATGTGGTATTACTAAGACGAAATTCGTCAAAAGTCAAAAGGGAGGTGAAAATCCATTAGGTAAAGCTTTTGAGGCAGCCAAAATAGCCGAACAAATAACTCGCAAAGTAATTCCATCAACCAACCATGTATTTGACAGATATTGGTCTGGTGATATATTGAAAGGTGCTTTCACAGAACCAACAGGTATAACAAGCAAGAAATTCTGGACTAAACCAAAGAAGGGTACTGTCATGCGTTTGGTGAAAAATCCGAAAACAGGCAAATTTGAAAACGTATATATTGAACCTTAATCTAATCTAATCATATTATATATGAAATCTTATTGCGTGAAACAGAAGAAGGTCACAGAATGTGTACCTGGGAGTGAACGATATGAAAAGGCTAAAAATGGGAGGCTTATGCTTAAATGTAAATGCTCTGAATGCGGAATAACTAAGACTAAATTCGTTAAACAGGCGGGAAACGGGCTAGCTCGTTGAAAGGGGCGGGCTTACTAGATACAGTAGCATCGACTGGTACTGATTTATTAATTCACCACGGTATTCCTTGGCTGGGAAAAAAGGCTGTTGAAATGGGAAGATATTATGGATCAGAAGCCTTGAGAAACCCAAAACTGCAGAAAAAGGCTATCGATTATGCTCTGGATAAGTTGAATCCAATGATTCAAAATGTCGGAAGTCAAGCTCTTGATCAATTATCAACCAAAATCAGACCAAATAGAAAGTATAAAACCGACAGAAAGGATTTGGATGGTGCTGGTGTTGATATACATAAACTAATTGGGAAAATACCAAAACCAAAAGCTGGATGGACTCCTGGAAAGTATAAATACATGGGACCATACAATCCTCTCGATAAACAGTTAGAGTATGATAGGAACACTGGAGAGGTCACCAAGTGGCACGTACAACCATACAATAAAGTGGATGAAATAGCAGCTCATCATGATATTTGTTATGATATGGGGAAAAACAAAGGTGAATGTGACAAACAAATGGTCAAGTCATTGGATGAAATACCTTATGGACAAATGCCAAAATGGGGACAAACAGCTCGGTTCTTGATTAATACAAAGCAGAAACTGGGTCTTGGGACAAAAAACGGAAAAGGCCGTCGAGTGAAGAAAACTGGCAAGAAAAATTAGCTGATGAGCTTCATAAGCCCATAAAACGAAATTTTACTCGGCGGCGAGTAATTGTAAACCACATTGACAAAATATGGTGCTCTGATATTGTTGAGATGCAAAAGTTCAGTCGATGGAACGCTGGCTACAGATATCTTCTTATGGTTTTAGATGTATTCTCTAAATACGGTTGGATCGTTCCATTAAAAGATAAAAAGGGTGAAACCGTTATGAATGCTTTTAAAACAATCTTTAAAGAAGGTAGAAAACCAGAATATCTTTGGACAGACAAAGGCAAAGAGTATTACAACAAACATGTTAAGGAACTACTTGATAAGAATAAAATAATCTTGTACTCAACCGAAAATGAGGAAAAAAGTAGCGTATGCGAACGATGGAACAGAACAATCAAGTCCAAAATGTGGAAGCAGTTTACTGTTCAAGGTAATACACAGTATTTAGACATGCTACCCAAATTAGTGAAACAATATAACAACACCAGACATTCAAGCACAAAGATGACGCCAACAGAAGCCAGTAAAAAGAAGAATGAAGGGACTGTTTACTTTAATCTATACGGTGATATGGAAACATCAAAACAGAAACCTAAATTCAAAATAGGTGATAAGGTCAGAATAAGTAAGTATAAACGAAATGTTTTTGATAAGGGCTATACACCAAATTGGTCTGAGGAAGTTTTTACAGTTGATGAAATCCAATCCACTGTTCCTGTCACTTACAGACTGAAGGATCTCAGAGATGAAGACATTCAAGGGAGTTTCTATGAACCCGAATTGCTTAAAGCTACACACGAGGTATTCAGAATCGATAAAGTCATTCGGAGGGATTATAAAAAGAAGCAAGCTTTGGTTAAGTGGAAGGGGTATAGTGATGAATTCAACAGTTGGATACCATTCAAGGACTTGAAGGATATATAAAATGATTTAAGCAAATATTATCTAACATATATTATATCGATTGATACAGTATATACTGTTTTTTTGCTTTTGGTAGCCAAAAATATAATTGTTTCTGGCAATCAAGAATATATAACCATATTATATGAAAAAAGAGAAATTAAGGGAACTATTCAAGAAATTGAGGGACTTGATCTCATGTTGTAAGAAAACCATCGATGAAGTAGATGACGTATTTGAACATATTGATGATTTGCAACGGTTAGATAAACCAAAAGTTGAAAATATATAACCTTATTATATGAATACCGTAACTGGTAAGGATTTTGACTTATTAAAACATAGAGCAATCAACGTATATGGTGCTAAGAACCTTGAATACTCCAACAGAATGAATAAAAAATATATGGTTACTCTTAAAAATGGTAATAATATTCATTTTGGAGATCCTAGATATAAAGATTATTTAACGCATCAAGACTGGAAACGTCGTATTAGATATCGTAAAAGAGCATCTGAGATAAAAGACAAAGATAAGAATTCGGCAAATTTTTGGAGCTATCATCTGTTGTGGTAAATGACACTTAAGGAACATATACAAACACTTATAAAGAGATATTATTATATATAATTACAAGATATGGAAATTTTTACTTATGAAGGAAAAAAACTGAATATTATCAAAAAGGATGACGACATATGGTTCCGTGGTAAAACAGTTGCCGACATTTTGGGATATTTGAATTCACGAAAAGCGATTAATGATCATGTTGATTCTAAAGATAAATGTTCACTTAAGGAGCTTAAATCCAGGGGTAACGAAACGCCCCCCCTAACATGGAACCTCGGAAACACAATTTATATAAATGAATCTGGCTTATTCTGTCTGATATTTGGATCAAAAATGGAAAAGGCTAAAGAATTCAAACTTTGGGTAACAAAAGTGGTTTTACCATCAATCAGAAAAACAGGACGGTATGAATTCAGCAACAAACCATACAAAATGCCCGCATTCAGCATCAAAACAGAATATGACCTACATGAAAAGGTAGTCAACTTTATAAGAAACAATTATCCTAAAGAAATTCTAACCGCATCATTGGGTGAAAACCAAATTAATGGTAACATGAGAATAAAATCATACAACATGGGTTATCAAAAGGGATCTCCTGATCTGATCATACAGAATTTACATTTGAATTACTCAGGTTTTGCAATTGAATTTAAAACACCAACTGGTTATGGAAAGCTTTCAGAAGAACAAAAGATGATGCTGCAAGAGTATGAAAACAACAATTACAAAATATTAGTGAGCAACGATTATGACGAAATCATAAAAGAAATCATACTTTATTTCCAGGGTGTGAGAATAAAATGCAAAAAATGTTCCAGAAAATTCAAGTCAACAGAAACATTAAAGAATCATTCGAATTACATACACAAAAACTTATTAAGAGAAAAATAATATAGTATTAATATATGGAACAAATAAATGTCAAGAGAGGTCGTGGAAGACCAATAAAGTATTTAACTCAAGCAGAGAAGAAGGAGGCTGTAAAAAAACAAAAAACCAAGTACATGCTAAATAAAGAGTGGTATTGTGATGTTTGCAACACTGGTTGTAATTACACTTTGGCTGGCAAATGGTGTCATTTGAACACAAAAATGCACAAGAAAAACTCTGATGAAAATAATTAACATGATGTATATAGTTCAAAGGATCTATGATTTGGATCATTTGAATTCTCGACCATTTAAAACGCGCCTAAAACTATTTAAGAAAATATTATCATACTATAGTATATGGAAATAAAAGAATATAATTATATAGAAATGAACAAAGCTAGTTTGAAGAAACTTAGCAAATCAAAACTTATCAAATTGCTATTAAAGCAAGAAAAAAAGAAGCCCGAAATTATCGTGGTTGATGATACTAAACCAGTTCCAAAGCCAAGGAGACCAGTACCAACACCTCGCAAGAGTGTCAAGCAGATGGCTACAAATATGAAGAAAACATCATTCTTCCACCAATAGAATTCAGGGATGATTACAAACCAGTTCCAGCACCTAGAACTAAGAAACTATTGGATAAACCAGTTCCAACGCCAAGAACCAAAATAGAACAAACAGACAAAGCTTTGAAAGGCTATACTAAGTCTTATGAAATCAGCATCAAAAACAATAAAGACCCCTTAGCTCAAATGCAAAACACGAGAAAGGCTATAGAACATCGTGTAATAGCTTTGTTGAATGAAATGAAAGGCTCGAAATACGTTGAAACATTGAAAGTCACTTTCGAAAAAAATTCAGGTGATGAAATAGTTGAAAAGTCAGCATATTTCAATAGTACACCTCAAACAATAATCAACCAAATGGAAATAGCTGATTCATTACAATCATCAAAACAACAGATACTGAATAAGATAGCCCAATGGATATCAGAAGGATCTGGTTGGACAATTAAATCTGTTGATAGCCATTACCTCAACATTGTCAAATACAAACCATTGAAAGGATCCTCATATATCCAACTACCTTCCGAACTTCGAATGAAGGGATTAATAAACATGAAAAATGAGGATAATGAATGTTTCAGATGGTGTCACATAAGACATTTGAATCCACAAGATAAAGACCCACAAAGAATTAAAAAAGTTGATAAACCATATATTGAGAAGTTAGACTACACAGGAATTGAATTTCCAGTCAATGTCAAACATTACAACAAAATTGAGAAGCAAAACAGTATCAATATAAACGTATTCGGATACGAAAAAAAAGAGCCATATCCCATCTATGTTTCCAAAGAAAAGTATGAAAATCATATGGAACTACTACTAGTAACGAAAGATGAAAACAAGCATTATGTTCTCATAAAGGATTTCAACAAGTTCATGTATAATCAAACAAAACACAAAGAGAGGAAACACTTTTGTATGTACTGTCTGCAATGTTTCAGTTCTGAAAGAGTATTAAACAATCACAAAGAAAACTGTATTCAAGTGAACGGTCAGCAAGCAATAAAAATGCCTGACAAAGACAATAACATACTGAAATTCAACAACTTTCATAAACAGCAACCTGTGCCATTTGTCATTTATGCCGATTTTGAGGCTATAACTGAAAAGGTACAAGGATGTCAACCAGACAGTAATAAATCATACACAGAAGCATACCAAAGACATACAGACTGTGGATATGGTTATAAAGTTGTTTGCTGTTATGATGACAAATATACAAAACCAATACAAATATATAGAGAAGAAAAGGCCGTGTACAAATTCATGGAAAATATGTTAGAAGAAGTAAAATACTGTAAGAATATAATGAAAAAGCATTTCGATAAGCCATTGAAAATGACGAAAGATGATGAAGAGAAATTTGAAAAAGCAAAAGAATGCCACATCTGTGATAAAAAATACACAGAAAAAGACATACGCGTCAGAGATCATTGTCATATAACTGGTAAATATAGAGGCTCTGCTCACCAAGAATGCAATCTGAAACTCAGAATAAATCCAGAAGAAATCAAAATTCCTGTTATATTCCATAATCTAAGAGGTTATGACAGCCATTTTATAATGCAAGAAATCGGAGCTATTGTTAAGAATAATACATACACCAAAAACGGAAAAGAGATTAAAATGGACATAAATGCCATACCAAACAATATGGAAAAATATATGGCGTTCATGCTTGGTAACCATCTGACATTCATTGACAGTTTCCAGTTTATGAGTTCTAGTCTTGATAAATTAGTTAGCAACTTACCAGCAGAAGCTTTAAAATATACAAACAAAAGATTCCAAAAAGAAAAATTCAAGCTTATGACGCGAAAAGGTGTTTATCCGTATGATTACATGGACAGTTTTGAGAAATTCAATAAAACAGAATTGCCAACTAAAGAAGAATTTTACAGCATATTGAATAATGAGCATATAACAGATGAGGATTATAGTCATGCTCAAAAAGTGTGGAATATATTTCAATTAAAAACTATGGGTGAATACCACAATCTATATCTTAAGTCTGATATACTTCTATTAGCTGACGTGTTTGAAAACTTCCGTAAGACCTGTCTTCAGTATTACAAACTTGATCCTTGTCATTATTTCACATCTCCTGGTTTGTCGTGGGATGCTATGTTAAAGATGACTAATATTCAACTAGAACTAATGACAGACATAGATATGTTTCAATTCATTGAAAAAGGCATGAGAGGTGGTATATCTTATATAGCAAATCGATATGGAAAAGCAAACAATAAGTACATAAAAGAATACGATGAGAAGGCGCCCTCAAAGTATATCATGTATCTTGATGCTAATAATTTATACGGTTGGGCTATGAGTCAATACCTCCCTACAGGTAGTTTCAAATGGTTAACAGAAAATCAAATTAATAAAATCAATTTAGCTCAGTATAATGAAAACAGCAATAAAGGATTGATACTAGAAGTTGATCTAGAATATCCCAAAGAGTTACATAACCTTCATAATGACTATCCTCTAGGGTCAGAAAAAGTGAAAGTAACTGATAATATGTTGTCTGAATATTGTAAGAACATACAGAAAAAGTTCAAAATATCAACAGGACTAGTACACAAACTGATCCCTACTTTATGTGACAAAGAAAAATATGTTCTACACTATAGAAATCTGCAGTTGTATCTTGATCTTGGCTTGAAATTAAAGAAAGTTCACCGAGTGTTAAAATTCAACCAGTCTCCATGGCTCAAACAATATATTGACTTCAATACACAAAAACGTACTCAAGCAAAAAATTCATTCGAAAAAGATTTCTTCAAGCTAATGAATAATTCAGTATTTGGAAAAACGATGGAAAACATAAGAAAGCGTGTTGATGTTCGACTTATAACAGATGAAAAGAAATTATTGAAAATGACTTCCAAACCAACTTATGTAAGCAGTAAGATATTCAATGAAAATCTGGTAGCAGTACATAAGATCAAAGAAACGTTAACTCTAAACAGGCCAGCATATGTAGGTATGTGTATTCTTGACCTGAGCAAGACATTAATGTATGATTTTCATTATAACTACATAAAAGAAAAGTATGGAAGCAAAGCCAAGCTGCTCTTCACTGACACAGACAGTCTGACATATGAGATTGAAGCTGAAGATGTTTACCAAGACTTTTGGAATAACAAAGATCTATTCGACAACAGTGACTATCCTGAAAACTCACTTTATTTCGATAAGACAAACAAAAAGGTAATCGGTAAATTCAAAGATGAAGCAGCTGGAATACCAATCATAGAATTCATAGGTTTGCGATCAAAAATGTATAGTTACATAAAAGACAACCAGAAAGTAGGAAAAACAGCCAAAGGAATCAAGAAGAACATAATAAAGAACAATATCAAACATGAAGATTATAAAAATGTATTAATTAATAACAAACAAATACATCATACCATGAAAACAATCAGAAGTATGAATCATCAACTCGGAAGCTATGAAATGAATAAAGTGTCACTCAGCTGTTTTGACGACAAAAGATATATATCAAACGATGGAATCAATAGTTTCGCTTACGGACATTATGCAATCTGAAGATGTGACGACACGCCACAGCTGTGTTGGCCTCCATACAAGTTCTGCTTTTCTGTTCACTACAAACTTTACTGACAAACTTTACTGACAAACTTTACTGCCAAACTTTACTGACAAACTTTACTTCAAATACAAGTTCATCTGATATTACATGACAATCTGATGACTCATCGGGAAAGTCCCATTTCATCCGATGGCAAACTGCGCTCGTACTCCCAACTATGAGATAATGCCATATAGATTTTCCATGAGATAATACCAAATAGATTTCCCATGAGATAATACCAAATAGATTTTCCATGAGATAATGCCATATAGATTTTTCCATGAGATAATACCAAATAGTTTTCCCATGAAATTGTGCCATATAGATTTTTCCATGAGATAATACCAAATAGATTTCCCATGAAATTGTGCCAACATATGGTAAAGTAGTTATAGTTGGGGAGTTCAGAGCGGATTTTTGAAAAAATGCGCTGGCATCCCCAGGATCACGTGATGAAGAAAAACATATAGTATCCAAAAAACTGCGCTCGAATATAGTTCTCCATATAATGATAGCCATAAGATGGAAAGTAGTTATAGTTGTGGGGTATGAGCGTATTTTGAAAAAATGCGCTCGTACCCCCAACTATATAACTACTGAAAAATAATACTATGAACATATAGATATGGAACACAACACAAGCTTGTAATTGAATCTGTCTTTACCTAAAGTTTGCACTTCCAGATCAGTGCTAGTTTAATGGTATATAGCTTACATCAAATCTCACATAAAAAGGATCTTTACACGATGGTTGTCATTGTTTACAGACTGCTGTTTACAATATGCAGTAAGATTATACAACTCTAATCTGACTTCAGGTTGTACAGACAAAGATGGAAACATATACGAAATTGAGAAGACTTGGAAACCAAACCCTTTGGTCACCTGCGAATGTAAGCCTGACTTTAAAGTTCTGTGTTCGAAAACTCAAGATGGGTGCTGGGATAAACATGGCAAAGCTTATGTTAATGGCCAGGAATGGCTTAGCAACGGCACCACTAAATGCAACTGCAGCAACGAAAAAATTGCCTGTACTAATCTTACTCGACCAGCTTGCACCGATGAAAATGGAGTTGTGAGGGAGCATGGTACCAACTGGTTCCCACTTGCTTGCTTTAACTGCTCGTGCACGGATGGTGTCGTCAGCTGTATAAAGTACCACGTGACTGTCCAATATGGCTTATTCCGGATTAAGGCTGTTGGGAATTGCATGCCATGTCGGCGACCACGTGACGATATTAAACCTACTGGAAATGGAACTGTCAGTAATTGCCAAGGTTCGTGTTAAAATTATGAGCAATGAATTGCAAAATCTTTTCCCAGGAGCATTGCTTGAATTTTAGTCGAATTCTAAAATGCGCTAGTGTCCTAAGAATCGCTTTTGTATGATAGTCGTGCGACTGAACCTTAGTGAAAATTTTCTTCACTTGATCATTTTCTTCTCACCACATTTGGTTCCACTAAATTAACTTTGCATACACTATACTGACTGACTTAACGTTTATTTATAGTGCTTTTTCAGTTGAAGAATTTAGACGCGTTATTTCACTGCTCCAACGGCGCCTTTATAAGGAAAGGTCACGTGTGCAATGGAATCAGTGAGTGCTCAGATGGCTCTGATGAGGCGGGATGTAACGATGGTGAGTCATTTGCTGTGATCTACACCTAGTTTCTCTTCATAGTTTTAATATATTGTACGACAAGCAGGTAAAGAGAATTGATAGCCTCAAATGACAAATGAGCGTTTATATACCTCCGTTGGTAGAGTGTCGCGAAGGCGTTTTATTTTTAATTTCATAAATTTGTATTTCAGTTCACAAAAGATTTCACCTCTTCATCATTGCCCCCGCAGGTATTTTGCCTAGAGGCAAAATCCCGAGGACGCATCCTTATAGCTCGCGCGTATATGAAGTAAAGAGAAGTAAAGCACTTACAGTTAAAATGTACACTATATATACCAGATCAAATCTCGGTTTGCCAGAGCAGGACGCGCACGGAATAATCGGGTAATGATGACGTTTTATCACTAAACGCCCGAACGGAATAAATGGGTAATGATGACGTAGCATCACTAAACGCCCAAACGGAATAAATGGGTAATGATGACGTAGCATCAGTAAACATATGGGTCATGTGACGGTGTCAGTAAATAAGAAATCTCTATCTAGGGGGTGCACGGTGTTCCTAGAAAACCCGTGGGTTGTTTTGCCGTCAGTCATACTACGAGTGCTTCCTTACCGCACATGTTTTCAGTATATGTAAAATCCTGAAGAGCAGCTGTTTTGAAGGCGAAATAGAAACTGTAGTTTTTATTTTCGTTTGCCCGATTTTATTCCCGTAGAAAGCCAACGTATATTGTCAGGCCACGAGAAGGAAAAGTTCGAGTTCGACCTAAGAAATTTTCTATCCAGAGATGCTACGTAAGACTATTTGTCAGACACCCATTAAATATACAGAAATCATTTGGAAACGATTTGTCGACACAGATCACTCTGGGGGACTGAAAGCCTTGGTCCATAAACAAGCAAGAATTGCTTAGCGAACGAGTGAATCTCAACACCAGTAAACCCTACGGGTTTTTAACTCGCGAGAAATATTGCGTTACAATATGCATTAGGTCGCGTGGAAACACAACAACGCTAGAACTTGCCGTCAGAAGAAGCTCATAGAAACAGTGAATTTCTTGTGAAATTTCTAGGTCAATATTTCATTTGCAAGTCGAGCTGCAACCTCGTTATTTATAACTTTTCAGACATTGCGAGATAGTTTGGGCGACTAGGAAATTTCAGCACATTAACAAAAGTAGCCTCTTTTGCGATTTTACTTGATTCAATTCATGTGGTTAATTGTCTCTGTCGAAAATCTCGCTTGTAAGGTACGAAATGCGTTCGAGAAAGCACATTTGTATCAAAAGTCATGTTCGTGGTTCTTTCAATAACAAACTTAGGCCACCAAAAAAATTTATGCAAATTAGGCTAAGGGTAGATTGAATCTACCCATGGCTTATTATTAACTGTAACCAAAGGCCACATTTCACAAGATTGGAACTCCTGCTGTGTCGCTTTTAATGTTCGCGGTAACGCTTTTTCCAACTTTATATTGACTTACAAAACGCATACAGAATTGCGCTGAGCAAAGCGCGTGGTCCGCTCCACGCGGCAGACGTCCCTAGAGAGAAAGTAAAGAAAAAAATTATCTGAGAGGGAAAATGAAACTCCTCATTCAATATTGTTCAGTGTAAGCAGTATAAACTATAGTTTAAAGTGTATGTTATGCACCAGCCATTTTCAGCAGTGCCCATTCCCCCCCCCCGGGCCGACCCCCGGGCATTAGCATTTTTTGAAAACAAAGCGGTAAATGCCCCACGGCGGGGACAAACAAGCTGTTCAAATGCCCCGTGGTACAGGTAAAAAAATAAGTTGATTTCTTAGTTTTCGAGCTTATCTCCATTCTAAACAAAGCTAAATCAGGCCAAACTAAGTCTGAAATAAGTCTTATTTCTGTGTATTACTTCAGTAATCATTAGTTCTGTGGATCTACCGTCTCATTTTGTCCTCTTTAGACAAAGTTAATAACAAATTTATCGTCCTTGCCCGATAAACTTATCACTGAAAGGAAGTGACAGTACTGTGACGTGAAAATCACGAGACTGTCAAATGCCCCGGGGTAGACTAACGCCCGGTCCCCGGGACAGACAATGAGGAAAAATGCCCCACTAATGCCCGGGGGGGATATGCACCGCTGGAATTGACTAATGCATTACATTGCGTATAAGGAAATTATTTCCATGTCGCGGGAATTTGCTTTCCCGCATTTGAGTACAATTTCCCTGTAAACTTCCACTACAATGTTTGTTCTAATAAAGAACTTAGATTATCGAAGAAGAAAAGTTTTATTTCAGCAATAGAGGACGAACAAATCGTTTGAGGCACGCGACTCGTGCAAGTAGCTTCACCTTTATTCTCCTGCTACTTATTGTTCCTTTATTGTCCCTCATTCAATTGATAGGGTCGACTAATTTGCACCCAAACAATACCCAAGCAATTATCCAAGCACAAAGAAGTTCCACGGGTGACAGAAAAAACAGAGCTCATTTGCATTAGTGATCGATGTGTTGCATTACTGGCGCGATTCCGTAAGTTCATGAAACCTCTTAGCACTGGACTGAGTACTAATCTCAACTTGGTCTGCTTCTGGAGGAACAATCTAAAACCTAAATTATACTACAGAAAAATGGATACCACACAAAAGTGTTTCTAAGTAAATCAAGAAAAAGGAAACCTTCAAAATCAATAAATACGATCACAAAACCTCTTAACAGCGGGGGCAGGCTGTAGTGTCAACTATTACTAGTTTTAAAAGAAGCTTTGCCACGATGATTAAGACACAGAAATAACAAAACTATTAAAACCGTTTCAATTTTATTTCTCACCTTTCGTTTTCAGTTATTTGTCGTGATGAAGTTGGTCAAGTTTTGATTCTCAAAGAAACTTGGAAGGTAAACCTTGAATTGAGAAATAACTAGCTATACTACAAAAAATACCTCCTTGATGTTTCAGTTCAGTAAAAGGGAAAATGAAGATAATGATGTCCTTGCCGGACGAGACTTCTATAACGAACCACCACGTCCAATGCAAAGGCAAAAGTTCGTTTCCCAGGCTGTACCATCGATTCTTTATGTTTATGTTTTATGCAAAACTGGCAAGCTCAGCTCATCATTTCTTTAGGACTAGAGTGACATTCTTGAGGTTTGTAATGTTCTGAATTCTCATTTTGAAATCCGAAAGTTTCATCATTGAAAAGAATGCTGTGCTTTATTGAAAAAAAGGGTATCAAATTCCTCTCTGGTATCGACGTTATTCTCTGACATTCTTCTTTAGGTTACCAAATGCCTTGAGTGCAAATGTGTTGCTGGATTTTTAAGATGTCACAGAAGTCTTCAGGTTAATTTTCCCGGCATGCACAATGCATATGTACCGCTGACCGAAACCTGTGAACAGCCTGGTTGTAACAATGTTGAGTTCATCAGAGATAGGAGACATGCGTGCGAAGGTACGGCGTGTTTAAAACAACTGCTGAGGAACTGTAGGTCACAACATTGTTGTTTAAATTCGTATTATTGTTATTTGAATTTCATTTCAAACGTAGTTTTATGTAAAAATGTCTCCTTAAAACGCTCAAACCTTGCCTACGTTAAGCAAGCGATATTTATAAAAGAAAAGCAACAACAACAATAAAAACAATCCACGTTCTACTACTTTCGCTCTGATGATTGTCGTTATTTCAAGTAGGAAATCGAAAAGCAACAGGGACTATTATAGTTATTTGTTAATTAATGAACCCATCAAGACATTAAAAGCTTGTTATTGTGATTTTATTTTGGCAGCAATTGAAACTACCATGGGAGGTCGTATTCGTCTAGCAGGAGAAGCCTGGGAATTCCAAGGATGCAGATTCCAGTTTACGGGACAACGGAGGACTACAGGATGCCCTCAAATGATTGGTCTTTGGTGTCACATATATAATGGAGCTATCTGTTGTGCCAAGAAATGTCCTGGTATAAAAATCAATCGTTTCATAAATATCAATATTTATTAAAACCACAAAGTATTATGCAACTACAAAGTAGGTGAGCTATTAACCAAGTGAGCTTGTTCCGTATAATAAAATTCGTCGTTGTTTTAAACTGATTTAAATCACATCTCTGTAGCACTTTCAGAGCTTGCGAGTCAGTTGCGGGGGAATGTGAGTGTGTGCCCCGGAGGCCTACAACTAGCAGCGAGTGACGACAAATGTGACCCACCCAAACCAAACTGCTTGCAGGACAACGACCTATGCAAAGCGGGTAAGCTAATCTGTGACAAGCATGTGATGCGTAGTCTGCCGCCGTGTTTTGGAGAGAAAAAACAATGCATTGTTTAGAGTGCTCGCCTTCCACCAATGTGGGCATTCCAGCCTCTCAAATCCCAGCTTTCCCCCTACCTAGAAAAAGAGAAATAGCTAAACTATTTTGTTCATTCTTTGGGTTTATGTAGACAAAAAAAAGTCAAATGGAACTTGTGTATATCGATGTATTAATTAAGGAACTATTAAAGCAGGATATATCGACGTCGTCATGATCATATGATTTCTTTGTACAAGTTGATAGGGAGTCACTTTGCTAAACCTACCTCGGGTTCTGGGACGTCTTGTACATTGTTTTGTGACACTTTATTTGTTTGTTTTTATTTTCAGGTGTTACATGCCGCGATGAGAAGGGCTTTTCCTATTTCGAAGGAGCCACGTGGACGGTCGGTGACTGTATTACCTGCAGGTGTAATAACAGTTTAATTTCATGCACAATAAAGATGAGTTTTATGACATCCGGTGGCGAGATTATCCAGCACTGTATTCAACCAAAGTGCAACGTGGTGGCTTTCTTAAAATCACACGCAGGAATCTGCAAAGGTAACACAAAGGGGTTTCCTTCTAAGAAAATGTGCATACTCCTGTTACAAATGCCGTTTATACTAGTTAAAATATTGTAATAATACGCTAGTTAAGACCCTTTTTCGCCTGATCTTAAGCCCGGCCAAACAACAGTCAGCGAAAGTTCAAACACGTTGAATGCGCAAGAGAGTCAATGGTGAAAGTTCATGAGAGTTAGAGGCCGAACAAGAGCGAGAGATTTGAACAGCCATGGATTCTAATTAAAAATTGGGCAGATATAAACTCTTCGAGACTGAACGAGAGTCGTCGAGAGCGCGCAAGTCACTAAGAGCGAACGAGAGTCACTGAGAGGGCGCGAAAGTCACTGAGATCGCACAAAAGTCGCCGAGAGAGCACAAGAGTCACCGAAAGCGCACGAGAGCCATCGAGAGGGCGCGAAAGTCGCCAAGACCGCACGAGAGACGCCGAGAGCAAGCGAACATCGCCGAGAGAGTGCAAGAGAGTCGCCGAGAGAGCATGAGAGTTGCCGAAAGCGCACGAGAGTCACTGAGAGCGCACAAGGGTCACCGACAGTGCTCTAGAGTCGCCAAGAGCACGCGAGAGTTGCCGAAAGCGCATCAGAGTCACTGAGAGCGCAGGAAAGTCGCTAAGAGCGCAAGAAAGTCGCTGAGAGCTCCCGGGGAGTTTCAGGCCAACCAATAGCCTGACTGTGAACCATCGTCAACTCTCGTTCATGTTTGGCCGCGCTTTAATTACTTTGTTGGCGCCACCAAATTTATTCCTTATTTGCATCTCTGTAGCTTGCGCCTGGAAGAACCAGACATTTCTGGATGGCTATCGCTGGAAAGAGAATGGTGTCGAGTTTTTCTGTGCGTCGGCTCAAAGAGTGAGGCCTGGGTGCTATTTGTACCGTGATAAGATCGATTGCACTGGCGCTTTCACAGGTTTGTTATCAAAGGTCAAGCAGCCCAGTTTATTTTCAACAGATACTCTAGAAAACAGTTCTTTGAGTGTGTTTTCAACGTGTTTAATACTTGCAGGAATCCAAACCTTAAAGCTCATTTCTGACGAGGAGTTGTTTCTCTGTGAAAGTGGAGATGAAGTAAGATCACTGAATGACAGATGTAATAAAGTAAAGGACTGCTGTGATGCCTCGGACGAGAAGGACTGTGTTCAGTGTAAGTACATCATTGCGGCAGAGTTTAAGCTTACCTTAATTTCAGTGGTATTGAGCCCGAGATAAGTGCCACTATTTTTCTTCGGCATTTTCCGTTTTGAACAGGGCGTTTACGGGTTGGTTTTAAAACGACCTCATTTGTATTCTTTCAAGAATTACTTGAAGCAAATTTTCTTTTTGCCTGTAAAGAGGGCAAAATAACTCGCGCTAAACCTTAGTTAACCAGTGGTGGTTTATGATGACGGAATATAATTAAGCTGTGTGTTGTGTTATCCACTTCGGACTTCCATGGCATATAAACAGGCTTTTAATTTAGTGGTTCGGATTTGAAAGAAAATTATTTTTGTAAACGGCTGAAATAGTTTAAGTTATTTTGGTATAACAACGCCGGAAAACAGTGCAAATTGTTTTCGTGTAACAGCGACTCTAAACGTCGCGACTATCAGCCGGCTATCAGGAAAAGGAATAGCGACCGACTCTGTAGTCATTGGCATCGGCTAAGGCGTGGGAAAGGAAAACTCCTTATTATGTTTTACTTGCTATTTTTCAGACTTTTGTCCAGCACACACTAAATTCAACCTTAAATGGAACAGAACCGTCTTGAATAATGTTGCTTATAGAAACTGTTCAGAAGTGGACGCAAGTCTTGGAGGTGAGATGTGTTTCATTTTATCGCATTCAGTGCTCCTTGTGTTTTTCTGGAGTCACGTGCTTTTGAATCGTATTTTTCCCCCTCTTGCTGGTCTGACATAAGCGATAGCAATTGTTCCCAGTGATGCTAATAATTTATTTGTCCTGCGCCTACCAATCAGAAAGCTAGAAAGCCGTTACGTATTTCCCATTCATATATATCTCGACAATTAAAATGGAATGAGTTATTTGAGCGTGGAATGTGATCTAGAGTCAATCAATCAATAATCAATCAATAAACTTTATTTACCCTCGAATTTACAGTGTAGCGCTCAAGTGCTAATATCTTCGAGCCAACTACATTAATAAATAATTATAATAAAAAGTTAATTCTATATAACAAATATAGAATATAAGACATGTTTGACCATACAAATTATTTGGAAATCATCTGCAAAAGCGACCGAGCAAATATTTCTGAAGGTTCACGTATGTACAGAAAAATTCAGTCACTCATACAGAAATACATGTCAACTAGTACTTATATTTTTCAGGAAGTTTCGGTAGCCGCTGTACACAAAGTTATTATACAACCAAATGGCATCACAAAGAAAGTTGTGATTGCGACAAACAAACTATTCTTCAGCAGTTCGGAAATAAGGTAAGGTATTAAAATAGTTTTCTTTGGAAAATCAACCTCTACATCTGAGCAAATTTGAAAAAACTGTGCCATAACTTTTTCGCTTTGTCCTGGACGTAGTCTGCCTTCTGCGGCCGACCAAAAGTGAGGGGGGGAGGCGTGGGACTGTCAAACGGCACACCACCGTGCTCCCCGGGGACCAAGCTTTGTGACCACTGGTAAAAGTTGGGTCTGGGACTCACTCAGAGGGGGATAGTGAGGCTTAACCTTAGCTGTGCTGTGTGAAAGATCTGAACGAGAAGTGTGAACTTTCTGTTTAGGGCAAACTGATCGCTTGACTCTGTGCACGGAGCTTTATCTAGGTAGGCGGACACCCTCGAGTGAAGGGTTGGCTAACCCAGGGAGGGTCGGAGCTGCTCTGAGGTCCCTGCGGAACTGCGGGGGAGGGGTGGGGAGAGAGTCGCACAGGCGCTCATGTTGCTCTGTCTAGGTGTTGTGTCAGATATGTTGTTCTAAAACCACTCAGTCATACATGGTGCAAAACCTCAGACGAAAACAGTGGGGAAATGATATGAGGTAAAGGACTTTTGTTGTAACTGTATTCATGATATGGATGAAGCCAGAACAGGACTCGCGCATGGCACTTACCTGGGCACCCGATGAAAAGAGAAGTAGGGCTAGGGTGGCCTGAAAAGACCTGGAGGAACACAGCTGTCAAAGAGCTCGAGGAATTGGGGTTATCATCATGGAGTGCAGCGGCAGTTGTGGCTGAGGATAGGGAAAGATGTAGGGACCTTATTTCCGGCCCTATTTCCCACCCCAGGAAAAGGAACTAAGTCAAAAAGTCAAGTATCAACTTGTAACCTCTGGGATTGAAAACTGGCAAAGACCCCAAATTTCATTAAGTATTACGTGAAACTGGTACTATTCAAGAGCTTTTATTTTTGGAAAAATCACAAACGAGAATTTAATTCACATAACTTTTGATCAAAAGCTAACTTATGGTGGTGGCGTACATGCACATTGTAGGTACAATTTTGATATTTGTATGTTTAAAGGCACTTTGCAACCGAAGCGTAAGATCGAACGTCAGCTTGTTAGCCCTTTAAGCCCCAAAATCAACATCCACGTTTTCCGCACGGTTTTCCATATATTTCTTGTGATGCTAGTTGGGAGAAATTCCTTAACATCAAGACATTAAAGATCTTTTGTGATAGTTTATTTTATTCTCATGACCTCATGCTTGATCAAGTCCTGACATTGTAAGTGCTTGTCGGCACTAATGATGGCAGCCACTATCAGAGTATCGACCCATCTAGCTCATGAATATGTTATAAACAGGCCATCCGACAACTTCGTCCCCTACTTTCTTCAAACAGTAATGTGGGCCCTTAAACGTCCCAAAAAATGTGACGAGGCGTTCAGGGACACGACCAGCGCAGCTTCGTCGCACAAAAAAGCGGTCATCTTAACAAACCTAACTGAGCCACAGCCAGGACGATCTTACCAGATCTTGTGGTGGTACTGAAGTGGAACTGGCGAGTTCTCACTCTGCAAGATGTTGTCTAAGTCTACTCTGGGAGTAACATGTGCAATTATAAGGGGGCAAAATAAGATTTTAAATAGTCCTCGATCCTTTATTAACATTCCGTGTTTGTTCATCTTCTTTCCAGCTGTCCACAGCCAATTTGACCAACTTGGTGGAAATAACAAGAGAACTGACAAGCAAAGCTGTAAACTTTTCAAACAAGAGACTATTTTTTGGTTATCTTAAAGAGCTTTTTAAAAGTGGAGTTCGGTTATTAAGTCCAATCACCCAGCAAAATGATATGGCAGCATCGTATTTCTCTCGGGTGAGTATGAGGTTTCTTTTGAGACATTCAGTGAACGTCGCACTTAGACGGCAAGAAGTTCCTCAGAACTCCCTTTAAGTACCGAAAACGTTAAATCACTGGGTTTATCCCCGTTAAACTGTTGGTGTGTTTCAAAAACCCACCGTTATTTGAAATCCCGGTAGTTTTACCGATGACTTGCCTGGTAACTCATTAGGGTTTGCATGTCCCCTAATTTTTTTTGACAGTTTTGTTTTCGGTAGATTGCGTAAAAAGAAAAAAAAAAAAACAACAACAACAACAACGACAAAAAGAAACAAACAATCCAAAAACACTAGGACCTGCGTTCTATGCGACTTAAGGCGCTTGTAGAGTTTTACAGAATGTACAGGCAAAGAGATTTTGACAAGGGAATTTTCAAACGAAATTTAACCATATTTTTGGAAAACAAAGTCAACTATGAGGAAACCGATATCATGGTCATGATGGTTTTCAGTGATCTAACAAGTCTCTGACAATTCTTTCTTTCCTAGGTAATGTTCTTTACAGCCGGGAAAGACGACATTTTTTCGCCCCCCTCAGATTCCTTCTGTCCACAAACAGTGGTATGTCTTAGACGTTTTCTTCTGTATAAATAAAAAACGAACAAACAACAACAACAAACAAAGGAAAGCAAAACGAACACAGTATTACCTAACAACTTTATGTGCCTACTCTTGTATGTTTATGTACCTACCGTAAGGTTGTACCTTTGTGTATCGACTGCTTGGACCTTTCACCTTCTAGTACCAGCTACTTTAGAAGGTGAAAATCGGAGGTCCTGGTCTATTTTCTCACATTTTTTTTCTTGTTGTAATTTCTTAGAGCTCCTTTCAGCGCTTTTTTTTCCAGTGGGGTGTGAAGAAATTTACTTGTCAAGCTTCAAACTTCACCCATTCGTTTATGTTTTGCCGGCGTCTTCAATCGTCAATGTGAGTATAATTAAATTAATGTGTATTTGACACTTTGAGCGTTTGTGAAACCGTGCGAAAACATGCCGTCCATCTTTAATCAAAATTAATTCGCCTTTAAAGTGGATGATCGGCAGCACATTCGATCGAGTATCGGCCAACAACTGAAAGACTTTCTTCCGAGTATCGGTCGATATTTCGACAGGTTTGGCGACCAAAACGTTGTCGACAGATATCATCTATACTAAAAATGTCCCGCCTGGATTTGTACAACACTACTGTACCGTTAATGTTCGTCAAAGTTGTGCAGCTAAGGCTATGTCAATTTTGCTCACACACCTTCGATCACCAGTGATGCTTGGGTAACGAACCTTTGTCACTCTTTTGATGCGAGTCGAAGGTGATCAAAGCAGAAGTTTCGTGGAGCGGGAATGTGAGATCAGGTTGAAATACCCATTAAAGAATATAAACTTCGTAAGTGAATTACACAAGAGCAATCAGGTATTACCAAAATTATTTCGTTACTAATATGGGTCGAATGGCATTGAAGTATTTTGTGACATACCTAGGTGCATGTGTGGGATTCACCCTTAGAGAATGTATCCCTTAACGTATTCATATGAGGATCGGTATACAGGTCTTTATCATTAGAATGAAGCATCATTTTAAGAGGCTATTAAATTGTGTCAGTAAATTTATGCAATCAAGGGAGAGAAAAGGAAGATCCTCGCACTTGTGCATGCGGTTGCGTTTCTCAGCATTTGTATGTACCTGGGCTGTGCTTGGGTCTCTCAAATACCAGGCCTAGATCGTGTGTGCATGTGATGAAGAAGGGACTGGGGAGGGTAGGGAAAGGGGGCGATGGAGACAGATGCAAAGTACTGAAAAAACAAGACGCAAACGTTCTGGACGCGGGAGATTTTAAGATTTGTTTATACTTGCTTTTTGCAGCAGCTGGGTCACCATTAAGCTAAGAGAACGTAAACCGCCTACCGACAGATTTCTTCAAATTGCTGCAAGAACCAAGTTCTGGCGGCGTCCAGTTTTAAGGTTGAAGATTGACTCGAGTCAGCTGTCTTCTGGAGATGATCTTCTTGACTCTATCTCCCGTCTGCCCAGAAACAACATCAGCAAGGTAAGCTTAGAAGTTATCAGCGGGTTTGGAAGGAAAGATTAACGCATGTTGATTGAGATTACATATTTAATGTGTCAATTTTCTGTAATACTTTGTTTAGGTCTTCTCAGACGTCTGTATAAACAGGTTTACAGAGGGTTTCAAAATAAGATATCTGAGTTTGAAATACATGTACTGTGGAGTTCAGTTATCTCGAGAGAACGGGACTCCACTGTATATTATCCGTATCTAATACTAACAAAGAGCTAACCTGTCATGCGTTGTATAAGATGTCATGAATCGTCTTAGCCGCGACATCAAGTGAGTGCAGAACAGTCACTCACTCAGTCTGTCAACTACCATCACGCAGTTGTAGTTTTCTTTGTCTGTGATTAATGAATTACACCTCAGTGGAACAGCAAGCTTAACAATGGCCACCTCCAGACCTTACTGCCTTTGAAGTGAGGTTTTTTTACGGCGACATTGGTTAGCAAGATTAATCAACACTTGTGAAGACAAAACGGTTGTCGTAGGGTGCAAGAATGATATGACAACAAGAATAGCATTAAAGCACGTATACGTAGCTAGTTACCAATTTCTCTGTTTTCACTAGGGGAATGGAAGCGATGTTTTACGTCGTCGACAAGTCAACTGCTCTTGGGTAGAATATGATGTAAGTGAGTCGAAAAGAATAAGCTTTAAACTACGGCAAGAATGGGGTACGATGATGGAAGCCCATGAAAAGAAGCAAATTTCAAATTTTTATATTGCAAAACTTTGAACGGCGACTTTGTTCAGTACAAAAATATGTTGCGCCTGGCGAAGGTAATACGTACAACCGGCTGCAACTTTCAACACAAAATGTTTTGCGGGAAACATTGCAGGAAAATGTTATCCGTTTCACATGACCTTCGCTCTAAACGCGATAAAACAATTGATAGAACGTGAAGGTTCCAGAAAAATAGCGTATTTATATTAGAAGTGCCCAAGGAAGATGAAAATTCGAGAGTGACTCAAGATCTGATGCAAGGAACTAAGATCCCATCCATGGTTTGGAAGAGCATTGAAAATATTACACACTTCCTCTTGCGATACCCGGAGAGGAAAAGCGGTGCCCCGCTCAATTTCGTACCCAGAGTCCGTGGGCTTCTTGGTCAGCGGGAATACGCCAGGAAGAGCTCTGGGGTACTGGAATTTTTACCGCAGAAATCCCCCAGTAACGAATTTTAGTGAATTTCTCAGTGCACATTTTTTCAATGTTTCAGATCAGTAAACAGCCAATCAAAAAAAATTTCTTTTCTCTTGACCCGCCTACTACCGGCTGAACAAGAAACCTGAGGACTTTTGAGATTGGACGCCACTTTTTTCTTCAGTAAACGTATAGTTTCTTTGCTTCAGGTGCTTTTATACAAATGTACAGTTTTAACGACTGGTTCCCTTTCAACCAAGTTATTCTTTCTGTTTTAGGTAAATGGAACTTTAAAGATCAGAGTCAGCGAAATAAAAGACGACGAGAAAGAACAAAAAGCTTTAATTCAAGGCTACCTCGAGTTGGGGCTCAGCAGCATTTCCGTCTTGGCTGTTATAACTTCCTTGGTCATTTTATCATGTCTGAGGTATTCCACGATTGGTATTTTAATCTTAAAATAAAAGCCTCGGGTTCTACCACAATTAACGTCAACTCGCCGTAAGTCAAACCCTAACTTTGAAAAACTGCTCTCTTGAGGTTCGAATTATGAAAACAAACACTGAACAATAAAGTACAACATCGTTTTAACATTTGTCTGTGCTTATTTCATTTTAGTCAATTTTAAAAGCCCTATAACATCTTCTTTAGAAATGATAATTCAATAAGCCACTCAGCCATTTGAAAAAAACACAGTCCAATACAAAAACACAGTTTGGTAAGCCTGTGTATAAATTGAGAGAACAGCAGGTGGGTGGACGAATTGGTTGATTGATAAATGGATGGATGGATGGCTGGCTGGCTGGCTGGCCGGATGGATGGATGGATGGATGGATGGATGGATGTACTAAATGAATTGTTTAATGGATTGATCTTACAGAATAAAAAACTCTGAGAGGATATTTGTGCATAAGAACCTTATGCTTTCTCTGTGCTTGGTTTACATCGTGATGATCTTCGACACATTTGTCTTCACTAACAGGAAACAAACGCCGGTACGTGAGTTTATTAAGTTTTTTGCTTCCCACAAAAAAAGATCTATGGTCCACGGTCGACGATTCTACGAAATAAAAGTCAACTTTGCTTGGAGGGATATTTATTTCAACGGTTGAAACACTGTTTTTGTTGCCAACATCTCCAACATTATGAATGAACATTTCAACCAGTCAAAGGAAAACAAGGTCTTTTCAACCAGTCAGTATTCATTAGTTGGTTTGCGGGTGTTTTCCCACGGTTAAGCACGCTTAGTATATTGTTTTAGTTTTGATTGGTCCATTGCGCTCTTTTTGTTTTGTTATGATTGGACACAATCAGAGCACTTTATAGAAGTGGTTCCGAACTAAATTAATTACTTTATCGGTTATAATTGTTTCAAAAATAGTGTGTGTGATTGTGTTTACCTTGATACCAGTGGTGGTTGTAAATTGTTTTCAATAAATGAATTTTTTAATCTTTTCAAACTTGGCGGGTACGTTGTTTATAGGTGTTCGTTTTTTTAACCTTATAAATCTGTTCAAAGCTAGCGCTGTTAAGAATCAGGTCAAACTACAAAGCACTTGAACTCGTGATTAATTCCCACGACTTTTCTTGTAACTGATATTGGGTAGATTACCGCGATACCTTCAAGTGAGTTGAATGTAACTTATGTATTTATTTTCATTATTTGTGGTTACGATAATTGGACATTATTGCAAATCAGTTTTATAGCTAGGGTCGCGTAAAAAAATGTTCTGCTTCATAAAATAACATTTTTTATTACAGAAATTGTGTTCAACAATGGCAGTGATTCAGCACTTAACACACCTCTCTATTTTCACGTGGATGTTGGTAGAAGGAATTCATCTTTACATCAAACTTGTCAAAGTGTTTTCAGTCAGCAAACTTTACATCACCTACATCTTAATTGGATGGGGTAAGATCGTGTAAAGATTTTCCAGTCAACTGGAGCTGTCACGGGGTTGTGCCTATTGAAAATAATCATTGATTGATTTAAGGTCTTTTCAGGATCTCAAAAGCGCGTTTAAATTATCATGCGCAGAGGAACCATTGCAGACTAGTTGCTAGGCAACACCAGTCTGCGAAGCCTGAGGGGATAGTACTGGAGAGAGGCTAGCACTTACTTTTCAGCATAATGAGAATTGTCAGTAGAACCCGACATAGTCGAATTTAACGCAAGACCGACTAATGGAAGTATGTTACACACCAAAAACAAAAAAACAAAAAAAACGACAAAAAAAAAAAAGAAATGTAGTGAAACTTGGTGAAACTACTTAATACACAATTAAGCAGCAAACGATAAATAACACTTAATCCTGGCGGTTTAACCGCCGTAAATAATAGCTTTTTACCTGAATTTCTTAGGCCTTCCAGTGGTTATCGTGGGATTGATAGCAGCCATCAGGCCTAAGACGTATGATATGAGCAAGACATACTACAAAGACGTCATATGCGGATCACTCAAAATTCCCGCGGAGATAATACGCGACAGGTTCGTTGATCTTTACTTATGATTTGCGCATGATTAATGTTACTTTGGATTCCGCTGATGTTCTGTAGGCTCTATTAAGCTGCCTTCTCTCTAATAAGGTGCCCTGCCTAACCAACCCTACACCTCCCCTTTTGATAGAGAGAGCTTCCATGCAAAATTCCCCCTCCTTTAGATCCTTTCTCTCCGGTTTAACTTCTAATGTCTAAAGAGGGGTTTACGCGTGTGACTCAAACGTAAATGAAAACTCGAATGAAACAAGTGTAAGTAAGTGTATTGAAACAAGCGTAAGTGGCCTTCGCGCAGACGCAAAGGAGGATAGTCTTCTTGTGTTTGGCTGGAGGTTAGCTGGCGCTTGCGGCCTCTGGTTCACGCATGAACCAACATTGCAAACACAAGTGTAAACGCAACGAGTGAATCGTTACTTGTTCGCCATCTTGGAAAAGTGTTTTGAATATGCGCACGCGTGCGTGGTAATCCTTACGTTTACACTTGCATTTGTGTTTGTGCTACAAGTGTAAACCAGGCTTCTATCTTTCTCCATAAGGTGTTGGCTCCATGATGGTGAGTGGTTGTACAAAGGACCAATCCTGGCAATCCTTTTGGTAAGCAACAACTTTCTACTTTATTCAGCTACTAGTAAAAGTACTGAAGAGACAAATTAGAGATTGTTTGTAGTCGGAAATGTTTCTTTACTACTATATCTGATCTACAAGACCGATCGACCGGGAAAATCACGATATTTTGCGATTACCAAATTTAAAAGTATATTGTTTTATCTTTCAGCCAGTTGACTTGTTATTTTTCTGTTACTTTAAAGAAAACGTTTGTATTGGGTCAGGGAAACAAGACTGAACATGAGTTTGTGAATATAGACTTAGAGTTAATAAAGTTTATAAATGGTTTAATAATTTCAGGTCAATGTTGCAATATTTGTGGTCGTGTTAAGGGTGATATTTACCAAGATATCGATTAGGTATCAGGGTGACAACCTACAGATTGCCAGGTAAGTTTCTTTCCTTCCTTGTTTCTCAGTAGTACAATAACAATAGCATGGAAAACGTACGAGCGAAAAGACAATCTTTGAGAAACGCGCACACGCGACAGAGCGAAAGCCAATGCCAATGCAATGCACGTTATCACTTTTCTCCGTTTTTTCTTCCGTTTTATTGACCGAGTAACCAAGAGCGAGAATTATCACAGTTATTGTACAATTTATAGTACAATCTTCTTTGCACTCTTAAACGGATAAAGATTTAGTAGGTCAAAATTGAGCACTGTCCATTTGACAGTGTTTGCACTGAACATCACGTTGTTTAAATTTCATCCACAGGAGAGGACTGAAGAGTGTGGCTGCACTTCTTCCCTTACTAGGAGTCACGTGGTTGCTTGGGTTTGTCGTTCATTTGAGTGAGGTTCTGCTGTATCTGTTCATTATCCTCAACTCAACACAGGTACAAACATAAAATGCCTAAAATAAAGGGACCTGGTATGGAGCTTGAGATGCGCCAAGCTGCTACAACTCTTGCAAATCGTCATTGTCTCTAAAGCTTAGTTTGGAGATTTTAGATACGATCAGCAACAGCAAGTATCGATATCGACATTGACATCGATATCGCTATGGACATCAACATCGATATCGCCATTGACATCGATATCGATCTTTGGAGTTGACTATGGCTGGTGATTTTGTTTTTTAAAACAAAATCCGGTGAGTAATACTCATGCTTTTTTTCTCGCCTACAGGGCCTGCTGTTCTGTATCTTTCATAGCTTATTGGACGATCAGGTAATATTGAACTACATATATCTAGTTTACGAAGTTAACAGTATTTTATAGAATTTTCAACTGTTGGCCATGACAATCAGCCTTATCATTTTCCTTTGCTCAGATGGGAGCAGAGGACACCCTGTTTGCTGAAAAGGTTGGTTAACCTGCGGGCATTGTGCTGGTCGTTAGCCAACAGACGATAGAATTCAGCGTGCGTGGAACGTGAGAAAAACCCCCATTTTTGTTTCCAGCAAGGACGAACCGAGTGCTTCTTTACAGTCACCTACAGTAGACTATTTATAGTAACTAATTAATCTGATACAAAGTCAACATTTGTAAGTTTATCAACACAATTGGGGTTTTACTGGGTGTTTTCCATGTTACTTTTTGTTTTTAAATAAAGGTTGACGTCCAAGGAATTTATCCCTTGTTTCATGTTTGTCATGTGACTACGCGTCTCTTAAGCTAAGCTTTGGGAAGTTAATCTTCATTTTCTTAGGGGATATCAAGTGACCAAGTTGAATGCCGAAGCAGGACAGCGAGCTAGACCACCAGAGCTCGGAGGTTTGGAAATTAAGTACCGAACAGATCCACTGTGGAGCGTTTTCCCGCGCTTTGCGCTGAAGTGGGCTTCAAACTCGTGTCTCACAGTCTCAAAATACACAGAGGCTGTAAAAAATATATTGTGTTTTCTGGTTTGCTTCACAGATAAGGCAGAGCTTGATCAGGTCATGTAGAAGATCGAGAACGGACCACTTGGCACGATGCTCGATTGCATCAACAAGCACTCAACTATCACCCAGGGGTAACTGCTGATTTATTCTTTTAGTACATAGCTCTTACTGATTTAAAAGATTCTTATCCTTTTATGTTGATGCAATTCTTTGTCACTATTTCACTTTAATTTTAGCATTCTTTACAAGCTTTAGTTTTAGGCGCTAATCAATTCAGATCACCCTTACATGAAATGTTATACGTGTTAAAATTAGTTGGCCTTGTGGGAGTTTTCTCTCCAGCTTTCCACCCTTTTTTCTACCTCCTTTTCTTCGACCGCGCCGCTGTCGAGGAGCTGCTGTGATGGCCAAGTATGATCGCTTATCTCGATAGAGAGCAAAATCTAGGGACGGCGAAAACTATCAAGCGGGTAGAAGTCGGATATTTGATTACTTCACTTTCCGGCACCCTCCAGCAAGTTTGCACTCTCACCGATGGAAGTTTAACAAACTTAGCGATCAATCTCGGTCATCACATGGGAAACGGCTAAAAATTTAGTCTAACAAACTTGTTGGTCTATAATTTTCTAAGCTTTTGAGAAGGCAGTCATACGCACCAGTTGTTTCTAACTACTTCAGTTCTCTGGTTTGTTTATAAACATGCCAATTGTTAACCTGCGAATACAGCCGCCTCTCAACACACCCGACCGCTAGGGGCATGTACAGTACCCCTAGCGGCATGGCAATGTGCGCATCCTCCTATCCCATGCTCACACTCATGAAGTATGCACAAGAACAAATTCAAGTGCCGGCATGAACGGACATCACCAAGCGCAAACACGGCTCCAGCCGCAAACAATGAAATGCCACCGTATGTTACAGTGCTTTATATTTCAAAATGAGGCTCTAAGTTTGGGAGAAAGCGAGCAAAGTGCAACTGGTGAATCAGGATAGCGGAGGAAAACGAGATGCTTCTCACTGGCTTCCCCTTTCCTCTTCCTTGCTTCGCCTTATTGTTCTCACTAGTTTTGTCTTTTCGCCTGACGCTCTTCATTTGATTTCCCTTCATCTGAGCGCACTGGACAAACCGTTTGCGTTTGTTTTTTAAACAACACTTGCGTTTGCGGTTGCTTTGCGTTCGAAACTGATTAACATGCCAGGGGTTGCGTTGTCACTGTACCGCCCTCAAGTGATTTTTCAAACAATGTCGCGTATAAGTAACTTTCAGATGTGCGCGTTTTTTATGACCGTCTTGCGCAAACGTAAAAAAGAAATGTTGAGTGCTGTTCACCTTTTTACGTTGACGTACTCGCTCAATCTTTTTAAGAGTATAAGTATAATATACCTAATTTGCGCCTTTACAGCCAGTGAATTTTCGTCTGTACGCCCCCCAAAATTACGCAACCGTAGAAATCCACCTTAACCAGTGTAACATTTTTTGAAGTTCTTGTTTCTTTTTGTTATCATAGGATCCTTGAGTGGGAAAGAATTAGTCAAACAGCGACAAAGTATTCAAGCGTCCACGGGCAAGCCATATGAAACCAAGCTGTGAAATACGCATTCAACTTCATCAACTCGAGCTTATATTTACAGACACAAGCATTGTATAATTCACCATCCGCGGATAGCAAAAGCTTATCGGAGCGCGATGTAAAAGAGTTGAAATTGTAGTATTCAAAGTAGTATAACTTAAGTCATTTACAATAAACTTGCAAAAAATATCACTATTTCGAGGAAGGAAAAAGATTCAAAAGAGCAAAAATTGGACAACGATACGCTGGGATTATGAAATCGAATTATGCTAGAACTGTACTTCACTGTTAAGCCGGAAAAAGAAATAAATATAGTACTTAAATGCAAAGAAAGCGTCAGAAGCATTAAATATAAGCAATGCTTAGTTGCGGCGTTGGGAGGAGCAAATAGCAAGGTGATGAGGAGCCCAACTCTGTGGTCGAGAATTTATTGTCTGTAATCCCAAAGACATCGTTCTTTTGGTCACCAAGGAACCGGTGCTGGTGGCGAGGGGGGCTGTGTACGAAAGCCGTGAGGGGTACTTTCCTGTGGTATTTCTTTTTATACGCTGTACCGACAAGGTGGTTTTAACTTTTGAGTCTGGGTGAAATCCTGTGTCTGTGTCCATTCAGTTGAATGCCAATAAGCAAAACAGTGTGTTGCCCAGATTTCGTACAGTTTAGTTTGTAATGCTATATCTTTTCTTCTATGAGACGAAATTTCTGAAATTTCTTTTAAAGATAGCCCATTTACTTACCTTCAATATATAAAACGATTGGCCGCTTGATCGACGTATGTTCAAAATTATGCCATTTTTCCCAAACTCCTAAGTTGCCCAGTCTTCGTACACCTGGCCCAGTTTTCGTACATCGACAAAACAACATTTCTCCACGAAAACGCTCGACGCAAACTGATGTGTCAGCCACCCTGCTGAGTGCTCATCGTGTTTTCTCTTCGATTTGTGATTAATATCGGCTTAGCGACCAATGTTTGGTGTACAAAGCAAATGGTTATCCGGGGGGTGGATGTTGAATCGATCCTGCAGTGTTGATTTTTTGTCCCTCACTTTTGGGCCGCTTTTCTTACGCTTAATCCACTGTCTCGTACGTCACTTACTGCCTTGGTAAAGGTAGTTGACAGGTTACTATTCTGCGTATTACAACTGTTAAGAAAAGTCCTGTATAAGATTCGACGTTTTCCTTCCGTTTGCGCTTGCGCCTTTAGAATAGCAAACTCTTTACTTCGGTTTCCGCTTACGCTTGCTTTTCTTACCTACTTTTGTAAATGTCTATAAGAATCGCAGCGGCGTGAAAAAAATCGGTAAAACCAATAAACTAACGATATTTCAAGGTGTATGTCAACATTCTATGCATAGACATTTACCTTAGTTAATTATTTGACGATTTGGATTGTTTGCGTGGGATTAAGTTTATTAAATATTCGTGAACTTTTCATGACCTGGATGTAAAGCGTCGTTGTTATACCACAACAAATACATGTAGTGTGCCGTACTTTGCAAGGATTGTTGTGTAATCTTTGCTGCACTTGCGACTTATTAGTTTTCGAACAGTAAAGTTTAAAATTCAGTTCTTTAACGTATTTAAAAATAGGTTTTGAGAAAGGCACAGCTAAGTGTACGAAAACTGGCACAGTAGGTCGAAATGTATGCGAAGATTCTCACCGCTAAAATTCAGGAGCAGTTAAATTTAAGCTGGCGTTGAAAGTTTTTCCATTCACTTTCATCTTTTATCTATCATCTGTCCAAAAATCATGACGTTCCTTGCAAAATTACCAACAAAACGGGCTATTTGCTCATCTACAATACCTTTACTGTGCAGTGAAAAGTGCAAATATTAGCCTCTAAACTTTTACTCACCTTGAAAGAAATTGTCCGCACTGACCTGCTTCTTCGTCAAAAAGCCCGACAAAACCGGCAATTTATACCTGAAATGTTCCTTTTACTTTTGTAATTCTTCGGTTGACGAAGATTTAAATGACCGAGGAAAATAACTCAAATAAAGTTATTTTTGTACGAAAACTGGGCCCGTACGAAAACTGGGCAACATACTGTACTTTCCAGTGGTACTGTTTATTGTATTGCACAAAGGAAGAAATCCTAAAACTCAAAAAAAGCTACCGAGTCGTACGTCTCTGCCAGTGTAGTGTTCATTATCGGCAGTACAAGCTGTTTCTGACTTTTGAGTGTGTGCATGAAATTAATGCTAACATTTGGCAACTCAAGTAAGGGCAATTCAGCAGTACTTTCTTTCACTTCGTCTTCTTTTTCTTTTTTTTAATTGATCGTTTAATAAAACTACAGTGCTAGAATACATATATATATATATATATATATATATATATATATATATATATATATATATATATATATTTATTAAAAACTGGACTAGGTATATTGGATTTCTAGCATTTTGGATTGGCTGAACGGAACTAGACTATCAGCTCATATACCTGCTGCGACAAATATGGTCAATGAACACTCAACAACAAAGTGAGCTGAAAGTTTTTTCCTCGCGAGCAACCCGACGAGAAAAATGGACGAGAAAAATCACTTGGCAGCGAATTTAAGTTAAGCAGAAATTCCAACATCGTCACCAAAAAGCATCACTAACAGCGTCGTCTAACACAAGTCAAAATCGTTTGAAGAAACTGTGCAGAAATAGAAATTTAAGCATTAAGCGTTGTGTTTACAGTTAATTTCTTTCATCGATCGTCATGTGGATCATTGAAATTGAACAAACGGTAGGTATTATCAGAAAGGATTTCCACTTCAAAATATCAAGACAAGACATAAAATAAAACACAATGAAATGGGGCTGGAGCATTTAATAAAAAGTATCACACATTCATGGCGAGTCGGTGCGAAAATCATGAAGCAGTCTAAACAAGTGCTAAAAAAAATACAGCTGCAAACTACCAAGAAGGAAGGAAGGGCGAGATTGTTTTTCGGCTTTAACATGCAAAATCAGGACACTGGTTTACCTGCACTTGTTGTAGCTCTGTGTTCCAACAGGTCCAAATGCTCAGATAGAAATTGGATGCCATGTAAACGGAGTTGAATCGCTTTTCCAGTTGTTTGAATGTTGTTTTTACCATTCCGTCCACAACCTCTAAACCGAGAACAACTGCATTTTGCGTTTTGCGTTTAACAAACTATGATGGTGAATTCTAATGTTCCTCGCTACAGTAATCTTGCTTCTGAGCTGCATAGAAAATACCTCTTCAAGTTCAACTGTTCAAATTTGTTCTGTCTTCAGTTCGATCAAACACGCACATGATGGCTCCGTGCGAACAGATTACAAACTTGGCCAGTTTCAACTCCAGCAGCTATATGGTGAAATTGTACAGCTTCAATCCGCTTTGAACGATGATTACAACAATGTTCAGGAAAAATCAAACATGTACCATATTTCAGAGCCAATAATTTGAAGATTTTTTTCCAAAACGTGTGCTACTTTGTTCACTTTCGAGCAGTTTTCATTGATTCATTCAGCTTTGCAATGAAACGCTACAACACTTCGCAAGGTTTTGGCGCCTTTTTCGTTCAGTCATGTGATCGATTCTTGTTCCGCTTAAATTTCTTTTCTCATTTTCCCCGTTCTTTCTTGATTTTTTTTAAAATAGTGGTTAAGTTTTTAATAAAACAATTATTCTACTCGGGCTTGCTGGATATCAAATGATTATAACCAACTCGGCGCTACGCGCCTCGTTGGTTATCTATCATTCGATATCCAGCGCGCCCTCGTAGAATAATTGTTAAATATATATATATACATTAAGTTATATTTTAGCTAAAAGGGGACTTCCTTGTACTAGTAATAGTTGACCCTACAGCTGCCCCCGCTGTTAAGAGTTTTTGTGAACGTATTTATTGATTTTGAAGGTTTCCTTTTCTTGATTTACTTAGAAACACTTTTGTGTGGCATGTTTTTTTCTGCAGTATAATTTAGGTTTTAGATTGTTTCTGCAGAAGCAGGCCAAGCTTAGATTAGCACCCAGCCCAGTGCAAAGAGATTTCACTGACATTACCGAATCGCCCCAATTGGAACGGGTTGATAACTAATACAAATGAGCTCTACTTTTTCTGTCAACCATGGAACTTCTTTGTGTTTGGGTGCAAATTAGTCGAACCTATTAATTGATCGAGGAACAAATTAGAACAATAAGCAGCAAGAGAGTGAACTTAAAGCTAACTACGCGAGTCGTGGGCCGTAAAATATAAATAGTAATGCGTGGTGAACTATTTGTTCGACCGATCTTCTTTCGATAATCTTTCTTTATTGGAACAAACAACAGTTGTAGTGGAAAGTCCATGGGCAAATTGCACCAAAATGGGGGAGAACAACTTCCCGTGGAAATAATTTCCATATACGCAATGTAAGCAGCAAAGTACCATGAACGTAGCTTTTCATACAAAATGCGTTTCCTCGGACGCATTTCTTACATTACAAGCAAGATTTTTCACAGAGACAATCAGCTACATGAATTAAATTCGAAATCAATCAAGTAAAATCGAAAAAGCGGCTACATTGCCAGTATTCGCCCAAAACACCTTGCAATGTATTAATCTGAAAAGTTATGAATAATGAGGTCGCGGGTCGACTTGCAAGTATACAAAAACTGAAAAATTCGACCTAGAAATTTCCCAAGAAATTCACTGTTTCCATGAGCTATTTCTGAGGGGAAGTGCTAAAGTTGTTGTGTTTCCACGCGACCTAATACAATCTGGTATTAAACGCTATAGTTCTCGCGACTTTTAAAAAACAAAACTGATGTCTGTAGGGTTCACTGGTGTTGAGATTCACTCGTTCGCTAAGCAATTCTTGCTTGTTTGTGGACCGAGTCTTTCAGTCCTCCAAAGTGATTTGTGTCTGACTAATCGTTTCCAGTCAATGATTTGTGTATGATGCGTGTCTGACAAATAGACATACGCAGCGTCTCTGGATCCAAAATTTCTTAGGCCAAACTCGAACTTTTCGTTCTCGTGGCCAGATAATTTACTCGAAATTTACGTTGGCTTTCTACGGGAACAAAATGAGGCAAACGGAACTAAAACTTCAGTTTCTCTCCTCCCTTCAAAATAGCTGCTCTGCGGGATTTATATACTGAACACATGTGCGGTTAAGGAAACACTCGCAGTATGACTGACGGAAAAAGAAACCACGCGTTTTCTTGAATACATTTCACCCCTAGACAGAGATGTTTGATCACTGACTAACACCAACATATTACCCATATATTCTCTTCGGGCATTTACTGATGCTACGTCATCATTACCCAGTCATTCCGTTCGGGCGTTTAGTGATAAAACGTCATCATTACCCACTTATTCCGTGCGCACCCTGTTCTGGCAAATCGAGATTTAATCTGGTAGATATACCTTCTGTATATTTCAACTGTAAGTACTTTACTTCCCTTTACTTTATATACGCGCGAACTATAAGGATGCCTCCTCGGGATTTTGCAAAATCCCTGCGGGGGCAAAAAGCCTGTAAGGGTTTCTACGTTCTCCCTCCCAAGTATAGCATTGACCAATCTTGCAGTTGGTAGCCTTTCCAACTATTGGAAATGAACAAACAAACATTCGAATAATGCTGAAATACTAATTAACAAATGAAAACTTGCATATATATATATCGAATAATCTAATTGTGTAAATACCAGTATCATATGTCCTTGTGGTATAAGATATCTTCTTTTATTATATAGACAAGAGTTCATACGAAAGTTCATACATAAAGTTCATACGAAACTACATCCGGGACTCGAGTGGCGTATTTTCCGTATCCTCACTAGTGAGGATATCGATGACGTCATTTCCCGCTTTTTACACTGTTGTTTGTACAAAAATACTCTTGTCTATATAATAAAAAGAAAATTACACGGTGGCTTGAAGATAAGAATTTTATTTTCTCGTGGTGAAAAGCAATATTTTACTCACTCGCTGCGCTTGTTCGTAAAATATTGTTTTTACCACTCGAAAATAAAATTCATATCTTCGCGCCGCCGTGTAATATCCTCTATATGTCTTCCTGGTGGTTTTTGATATAACGTTTGGATCAGTAAATAAACTGTATATAGGTGAAATGGTAGACGATGTGTGACCATTCGCTAAATTGAACTGGTCAGTAAATTAGAAACTGGCGATGGATGAGGTTGATCCGAGAAATGTGTTGCTTACGTTCAAAAAGTGTCGTGGTCTTCCTAAGAGCACTATCTGTTGCCTAGTACCGCTGCTACGCAGTTTCGGTAATATTAACTAAGAATCTATTGATATTATTGTATAAATTAATATCATAGTGAGCTAAATAAAAATTAATTCAATTTAAGGCCGGTATATAAAATATCATTTCTCCTTTTGGTATAAAATATCGCCACATCGGTGGTTTTTAATAGCGTTTGAATTTGTAGCTAATTATAAGCTGTGGGTGAAATGTTAAGCGCTGTTACCATTCAAATAAAAGCCGATGTATCGCTCAGCTTTCCCCTGGTAATGGTGCTAGTGGAGTTTTACTCAACTTGTGTTGGATCTTCCTGTGCTTCTTCCGTGATCATCAAGTTCTCAAACTCCGTTGTGTCTCCTGTCAAGCTGCCGTTATCCACAGAAATAACCCAAGACGATCGCTTCAGTCTCACGAACACACTTACAACCACAAAACTGCAAAAACATGTCAAAAGAAGTCCCAAGATATGCCATGAGAAAGCGATGGAGATGAATTCACGATTTGAAGGGGTATCTTTCCAGGGGTGGGTTCCATACAAGACGTGTGCAACTTGAAAGAACCACGTACCAAGAAGCACGACCAAAATGGTGCGCGCCACAAACAAAATGACACTCTTGCGCTGCCAAGCCACAAGAATAATTACAATGGAGACAGAAAATGCTACAACGCAAATTAAACTGTGCACCCTTTGGTCGAGTTCTGGGCGCCCGTCGATGTGAAAATAAAACAATTCGCCGACCACGGAGAAGGCCAGTGATGACAAAACGTATTCCGTGGCTGGAAGCAGGAACAATATGGAATAGAAACGTAGAATTTCAAGAACTGATGGGAGTAGGAACATGGCAAACATCGTAGCATGGACATAGTTATTCAAGTCAGTGTCAAGTCCCCTGAAAAGTTATCATGTTTGTCTGTGAGGGACTTGAGGGTCCAGTCGGTTCTGGTTAGCTCTACAAAAATTCCCAGTTTAGCTCCTATCGCTTTCAAACCCGGTTCAACGGGAACAGCTCTCAAACAAGGCAAGGGAATTTTCTGCCAAGTGGTGGAGACGAAGTCGGCATATGCAAATTGAAAGTTGTTTGTTCTTCGCGAGTCTCGATGTTTCAAAAACCTTGCTTGCGCCTTGGCGATCAACGCTGAGATGTGAAACCACCACCATAGGCCAGAGGCAAGAAGGAAACTTCCTGGAAGGACGTGACCCGCGAAAGAGCCCATTTTTGAAGTGAAACTGGTGTGTTAAGAAGCAAAATAAGCGAACGATACGGTACGGTTAACATCTTTTAAGATCACTTAAAAGCGTCATTTAAGACTTTGAACTCAAACCGCAATATGGAACTTAATTTTTGGATTGGGAAAAGATCAAGTGATAATCGTTCTCAAAACATCTTTTCCCTTCTTCAGAATCATACCGGGAGAAAATAACAGTTCGTCCCTTGATATCTATTTGAAGAATTGCTTTATCTCAGTTATAAATAAATATATATGCTTATTCTGTCATCTCAACACTCGAAAACAAATTTCCCTTTTAAAAATTATACTGATAAAGTGAACAAAAGTGCTTTTTTTGCTGGTTTTTTTTTCATCATTTTTAAAACATTGCATTCATTTTTAAAGTACAATCGACTCATCAGCCGTCGTAAGCAACTGCACTTACAGTTTGGCCTTCTTGCATCTCAGTAAGAGAGGTGCCTCTGGTTTCTATATTACCCGATATGTCTTGATCTACAAAGCATTCAGCACAATATGTAAATAAGTGGTTAGGTATTCTAAAATCGCACCTTTGTTGAAAAAGGGTCAATGACGTCAGTCAGCGAATAAGTTTTTCCACTTCATCCAAAAGAATAATTCAAGCATGAGAAGTCCTTGGTTTGGGTTTGGTAAGAGGGCAGCCGGACTCAGAGATATCATTTCGCGGACCCATTTACCCTCTTTGATATCCCTTCCAGGGACGTCTCAGGAACTCCAAGACCCGAAATAAATGCCTCGGTTCAGGGTTGCCGGCATTCGGAACAATTAATTCTTTCCTTTCAGCAGTGAAAGCAGTGAATCGAGTGTTCCAGAGCTCTCCCATTTGTTTTCACCTTTTAAATGGCATATGTTGATCCGTATAATCGGTGGGGCCACCATTTTTCATAAGGACACTAAAACCTCCAGATATAAGCGTCATGGAGGCATTGCAATAACCTACCCTTGTCCTTCCCTTGTCCCCAAGAAAGCCATGCACGGTCAAAATAACCTGCGATCAGGCCGAATTTTAGCATCGCTCTCATATTCTCTTACGTTGGTCGCTCGCTAAAATAGGGCTTGATACAATCTCTCACAGAACCGTGTGCAGGCGGCCAAATTTTGGCCGCGGGAATCTCGCAATCTGATTGGCCCTTTAACAATAGAGCTGTCAACGGAAGAAAATTGTCTACGTGACTCGCTCACAATCTCGATCCGACCGCCATCGCCAAGGAACAAGTCTGCCGAAGTAAAATGTGTTGCTCTAATAAATGCTCGTTGTTCTAGGATAATTGTTACCGTTTCTTTCTCTCCTGAGTATGGCGTTCGGTTTGACGAAAGCTTTCTCTCACCTGGAGCAGAGAAGTACAGCAACAGTGAAGTATGTATTCCGTTTTATCGCATCGTGTCTCGGAATTTTCATTTGACGGCTTTCAGGTAGTATTGATAATATGAACAGAGTAGTGGTTGTTTCCGCATTTTACGAAACAAAAAGAACAGCAGACGAACAAGTATCTTTCGCCAAGAATGATCGACAACAAGTCAACCGATGATTCGGTAAACTTAACGGTAAACTGATGTTTGGCGAAAGCCGCAACCAAGTCGCAATAACGATTTTCAGTTTATCCATTCATTGCTTAATACTTATGTCGTTTTATTGATCTCTGACATTGACATCAAAGGATCTGACTAGTTTTATAAAAAAATTCACTGCCTGACGAGTGAATTCCACGTTAAATTTCACGCGAAAAACCGATATCGCACGAATCGCGAAGCGATAGCTAAAGCCACCAAATCACTGAAACTAAACGTTTTGTATTTTTGTGAGCCGCGCCAGTGCGCAAACAGTGGAAACCCTTTCAAAGTCAGGTGTCAAAATCTAGCGAATAGGAAACAAGATACTTTTAGAATGAAAACCACTTTTATTTCAAACTCGTGGAGAAAGCAGTGCCTCACATTTTACAATCTTCAGCAAAAAAACTGAAAGTACAAAATACGGAGTTATTTAAGACAAAAGATTTTATGGAAAAATTCTTTCATTCAATGAATATCTTGGATTTCCCTGCTACCATACAACTCGGCAATATGTGGCGCCGACAATCAACAACTGAAATGCTCAAACGAAAGGGAAATTTTCAAGCGTTCCGGTGTGAAAACAAGATCTACAAAAAAACCGGTAAGCGCTTTACAGTTATGAAAAAAACTGCATTTCAAGTATAATGATTAAGACTGGAATATCTGAGTAAACTCTTACGAAAAATAGCTCAAAAAAGCTTAAAAGTCACCATTATAACTGTTTTTCTTTCATTGCAGAGAGTCGCTTGTTGGTTTCATGTTGGACTGAAAAGTTTATGGAAATATTTACTGGAGAATTGTTAAAAATTACTCCAGTACATCCCGCCAACTGCCCCTGCCATCAGGTAACTAGAACTACTGGCACTGCTGTCACGGTTACTAGTAGCTGCTGTGTTGCTTGGCGGGGCTGAGCTGTTGAGAACAATCTCCCGTAAAGCATGACTTGAATCGCTGTTGGTAGTTGTCGTGCTTGGGTTGAAACCGGCCAACTTATTCGACATTCGCCGCTGTTTTTCCAGAGGATTATGGATGTAGCTGGATATGGATTCCGGATTGGCGTGGCCAGTCAGCTCTGAGATCTCCAGTGGGTCGAAATCATCACGGAGCGCTTGGATGACTGTTTTGCGACCACTCGAATTTGTGAATTTGCCGTCCAGGGAGGCAATGGACGCAATACTCTGCATTTGCTTTGCCAATGCATTTCTACCAATTGGAACCTTGTACCAGACATTGGATTTTGGACTGTCAACTGGAGTCAGGTAGAAATTTCCAGGAACGTTATCACCCTTTGGACGATGGCCAACGTACTCGATAAATGGTCTGTGCGGATCTCGCTCTCCACCATCCGTCCTCCAAATCTTGTTGTTATACTTTCTCGCCCGTTTTGTCGCAGTCGGTTCGTCTCCCTGGCGGTTCTTGGTTTGTCGCTCTTTGTATTCGATGTACTGCTCTGTCACGGTGAAATCACTTAGTTCACAGTCATGTTGCTTTTTAAATGCTCTCATTCCTATGTGCGTGACATTGTTCCACCATACCAGATGGAGAAGAGAGCGAGGATTTTGAAGGCCGATTGCACCTGACGACCACATCTTTTCAATATCTTCTGTTTCAACTGGTTGAGCGGCATTTGATTTGTTGCCAAGACCTTTTTGCTTCAAATCCTTTTTCTTCATGGATAGCATCGTTGAAACTTCTTCGAACTCAATGGCTGAAGATTTTTCGAGGTCGAAGTTGTCTACTGCCGGTGGACATGGACGCTCCAGAAAGTACCTTCGTAAGCCATTGCGGTAAGTTTGTAATGTTCCTGGTTCATATTCTTTGCCTTTGTTTTCTTTTGTCGTCTGCCTTATTTCTAGAAAGAAGTGCTTGAGAAGCTGTGGTGCTTCTTGCTTTGAAATTGCATCGAGATTAATTTGTTTGCCATGTTTTTCCATGAACCAAGACTGGAAACGGCGTACGGATGAAACCATATTGTCCTTAAAAGAGACCAGTTCGTCATCTGTATAGGTCACAATGGTTTGCTTTTCCGGAATAGATGCCTGACTTTTTTCGGCATTGATACCTGATTGGTTTTCTTTCGCGGCGCTTGTTTGGTTTTCCTCGGTAAGAACTTTCGTTTGGCTTTCTTGAGTTCCCTCGTCTCTGCCATTTTGTTTTTTTCTTCAATGCGTTTTCTCGTACTTTTGAGTGTGAGTGGTTTCCTCAAATTTTCCAAAAATTTAAATTTCAATTCAAAATTTGGCAGACATTCATTTTCTGTAAATTTGTTCATTTCCAAGGTGTTTTTTTCCTAACACGAGTTACATTTTTGTTTTCACGATAGCAACAATTTTTGCTCGCGACTCACGTCAGCAATATCCCTTCATGCACCACAGGCGTCCCAAACTCACGATTCGAGAAATCGATCGAATAAATGATTTATGTAAGCGTATGAATGATTTATGTAAGCGTATGAGTGATTTATGTAAGCGTATCGAGTGGAACGTGACTACTTGAAGTGCGCGGTGTTGTGTTACAATTTAGGCCGTTGGAAATTTGAGCGCTCTATAAGACTTTGTATGGAGTTTAAAATAGCGTGGAATAAAAGCGCTCGAAGAAATAAAATTTTACCTTCTTTTCAATAAAATAAAGAAAATGTACTCACCTTTCTTGATTTCTGTTGTCCTTTTGGGCTATTTCATCGTTTTTGGGGGGTTTTGAGGTTTTTGTCGTAGCCTTCATAAGACGAAGTCAAGGCTGGACAGAGCCATTTCGAACGAGCCGTGCCGCGAGGCCGTTTTCTCGCCAAAATTCGAATCCGCGGCTTGATTTTCACTTCCTACGTAAAGAAGGAAAGATCAGTTTTCTCCTCGTCTGGTCAGCTTGGAAAAAACTTCATCCTTTCAGCTCCAATTGGAACGATTTATGCATCACTACTGGAGCTTTCAGCTTTCCTGAGCACCTTGTTCCCGTCTTTTCGACTACGGCACAGTTGGAAATCAAACTTTGCGACCGCTCCAGCGTGACAACTGCGACTGACCGGACGGGTGCACAGTCAAAATTTCCCATTAAAAATCTTACTCTTTCCCCACGACCCCACGGGAGCATTTTGACGCCCCTATGGTCGCATACAAAAGGGGCAGGTCCCTAAAAGACATACTCGTTCGAGCCAAACTGTGAACTGGTTATTACACGTGGATAGGAGTTGTGTAGGCCTGTCACCCTATTGTTATCACGTCTTATGAAGGCTACGACAAAAACCTCAAAACCCCCCAAAAACGATGAAATAGCCCAAAAGGACAACAGAAATCACGAAAGGTGAGTACTTTTTCTTTATTTTATTGAAAAGAAGGTAAAATTTTATTTCGTCGAGCGCTTTTATTCCACGTTATTTTAAACTCCATACAAAGTCTTATAGAGCGCTCAAGTTTCCAACGGCCTAAATTGTAACACAACACCGCGCACTTCAAGTAGTCACGTCCCATTCGATACGCTTACATAAATCATTCATGCGCTTACATAAATCATTCATACGCTTACATAAATCATTTATTCGATCGATTTCTCGAATCGTGAGTTTGGGACGCCTGTGCATGCGCAAGTCAATCTCGTTCCCAGAGTCCGCGTTACCCTAGACCAGCGGTCGGGAACGAGGGACTCTGGGATAAAGCGTTTCGGATCGCATTTTCATTGGCTGAAATCTGAGCATGAGCAGTTAGACCGGAAGTGAAAGTAGCTGTAATTCGTCCCCAGATTCCCAGATTTGGCCTCCGTTCCTAGAGCCCGTGTTACCTTTTCCAGCGGAGTCTTGAGACCAAAATGGCGGACAAAACACCAATGAAAGAGTGAAAGCTTTGCCTGGAGGTGTAGAACTACAGTACGTTTGAAGATGTTGTAATTCCGGCCCTATAAGACATGCGATAGATTTGTTTGGGGAAAAATCTAAGAACGAGAACCTTTTAAATATTCTGGAAAAGTTGACCGGATTAGTTGTTGTGTATGGTGACGGACTTCCGAGAAATGAAAGTTGCAGCAGCTGTTGTAGTCGTGCAAAACACTTTTCTGAATCTGGGAACGAGTCCCTTGAGGCTGTAGAGAGGGAAAAAGCCAGTGAGAGTCCGAAGACAGAAGAACAATGACAATCGAAGAGAGGTAAACATCATGCTATCGAACTAATATTATTAACACCTCCCCAGCCATCACAGATTTATCCTTTGAGGCTGGAAGTTCTCAGTGATATAAATAATGCTTTCACAATTTAAAAAAATAGCTTGTTCTGTTTGCATAATTTTCAAATTCATTTTTTTATACATTCCAAACTGTCCCTTTTCTTATACTTCAAACATATAAAATACACTTACAACTTCAAAGTAACATTAATATAAAATTTATAACACTGTTTATTGCTGATTTTACTTTCGAAGTAAAACAGAACATTATTTTTTGCCAACAACTGAACGTTAATTTTCATTATCTTTTTCCATAGGACAGGTTGTATTCCTGGTCCAAAGACAATCTGAAGGACAAAGAGGTTATGATGTACTTGGTGTTGGAAAGGTGTCAGATTCTATCACATCCCATTCACCAGATCTTATTCCTGTTTTTGTTGCTTTAATGTTGAACCTAATAAAGCAGCTGAATTATTCTCTATTGGTCAAGTTAGTCTTGTGGCCAAGAACACTAGTAGCAGTCTATGGGAAGAGAATCACTGAAGCACCACCACCTGTAGAGCCCCCATCCCCTGTCTCTGCTATTCCTACTAGTTCAAAAGAAAACCGGCCAATGAACTATGTACTTCAGGTCATGTAGCTGAGACTGCTTCTGATGCAGTTGAATGACACAGAGACAGAAGGTGATGGGGAAAAAAGTCTAAGGAACTGGAAACTTCTCATGTTTTATTTTAGGGCACAGCCTAGGGGCATGAAATATGCCTTTGAGGCTATGCATTTTATAACATTTGTCATAGGTCCTTTACAGTGAACACATGGCACATCATATTCTTCATGGTCAGTTTGTGAACCCAAAGGTGGGGAGGGCAACGATTTGTGTGGTGCCAATGATCTTTAAATGGAACATGGTCAAGAATGATAAGGGTGTTCTGAAAGCAATATGTGGGAACAAAACTCTCAAAGCAGTTCAAAGATCCACTTCTTCTAGTTAACTGCTAAACGAAACATCAAAGCAGTATGACAGGGAAAGAAACATTTCCCCAAGTCAGCAAACCATACTTATGCATGTACATCTGATGATATCACAGAAATGATTGAACTTATCAGCAGTCAAAAGCCCTTTGAACATCAGCCAGGAAAGGGTCTTCAAAGCTTCCCTTCCATTTCTAAGAGCCCTTTAGATCAGCTGGACATGTTTGCTTTGTACTCCTATTTAACTAAAAACAAGAAATGACTAGAGAGCTAATCCACACAGCTGTGATGACTCTGCATGTGATGATGCTCATGAAAGTGATGGGGAGGAAGATGAAGAGATCATTTCTCTAGATGAAGGATTTGTTTAATCTCAGAAAACATAAACATTAATATACATTCCCTAGGGCATCAGCTTTCTTCACTATGTTACATCAATATTGGTATTACTTCAAATTTGTCAACTGAATAAAATTTATATTTTCAGTCCCACAAAATGAGGAATTTCACTTGCATAGTGGATCACATATTGCTGATACAGTGTACATGAGTACTTTCCACTCTAACTTCCAGTGTAATAGGCACTTCACACCAATGAGGCAATTTTTGTGGTGGAGGGGGTGGGGGTGCAATTAAGCCCTACTAAACATTCAAAAGGTCCCAATAACAACATGGAATCCCAAATGACTCAAACTACAGTTATTTGCTTATTAGTTACCCCTGCTCCATAAAATTCTCACTGAAATATTACTGTTATTTTTGTTTCCCCTGATGGTTCACATTATGGAGATGCTACTGCACATGTCTTCTTGGGAAGGTGTTTCTGAATAATACTGAAAAAATCTGCAGCCATATCTTTACTGTACATTTGTAAGATGGATTCCTTCTTTTGTGCAGAGATAAGGTCTGGCAAGTGTTCAAGGACCAAAGAAATCATTTCAATCGGAAACCCACTGGACAGGGCCACATTGCGCACAGTGCTTCTCCCAGTATCTTTTTGGAGTTGAAATCTATATTTCTCCATGTCTTGTTTGATTTTAAGTTTGGCCTCAGAAGTAAACAATTGGGAGTTACCCTCATTCTGTTCAGTGAGGGTCATGTCAGACTCATCTTGAACACTGAGTGCCTCAACCTGTTCAGCTGCATGCACAAGCATACAGTTTTCACACTGACAGTGTAGCCTGTGAAAGTCACAGCATGTGTGATCTTGAGGTTGATTGTCTGGAACCTTGTGGTCAAAATGATTTAAAATAATTTTTCTTTTACATTCCTTGGACTGGACATAGGACCGCATGGCTTCTGGTATGTTTTTTTACAGGCTTTTGGAATGTCATAAGAATAATAATAAGTGTCAGCCCTAGCTGCAAGGCTATTTCTGCCAGACCTCCCAACTTCGTGTATCTTACCCCAGTGTGAACAATTCTGTGAATGTCATTGCAGTCAATCCCAGTTGCAAACGCCACAGTCACGAACAACACATGGTGGCTTGATTTCCCATTTACTAGTTCATCTACTATTCTCCTTCTCTCATGCTTGGAATATTGGGCATGATACATGGTAAAAAGTCTGTTCTTTGCTGAAGGCTCTGCTGAAGGGTGGTATTGGTCTTTGCCCATTTCATTGGAAAATACAGGAAACAGCCTGACATTGTTTCTAGATTTCCATAAATAAGAGTGAGGGGCGTTTCCAGCCTCTTTGATTTGAGTTCTGCAACAATTGGCTGCAAAATTCTATCCAATTTGTCATTGCCCCTATCAGGACGCACATGGGAGGCGTAAGTCCTGTTTGGACTACACTCAGCTGTTACTGGGGTGGACAGTCCTAAGGCAGTTACAATGCCACTTTTTGTAGCTGCTGTTGCTGTGCCTGTAAGTGCCAGTAGTGACACTCAGATGGGAACAAATTTGTTAACAGGCTTATTCTTCCATATGCTGGACGAAATGTGGCCCTTAACAAAAAACAGAAAAGAAGGTATAAATATAAATTTGTGTCCCACGTGATGTTTAATTTGTAATTATGTAATGACTGAAGTACACCATCCCATGAAATGGTTCATTTCCCATCCATCTTTCTCTTTTCATGGGTTGCTCTTTATTTAATCTCTGAAAACATGAGTTGCATGGATGAAAACCTCTCTCTGGGTATTTACACTTTCTGATTGCTTTCATTTCACAAGCCAGTTATTAACCGGTTTGAATGATAAAAAATGTAGACAGACAGACTTTATTTATGCACGATAAAAGTAAAAGCTGTACAGTCTGTGGGGTCATATGAAAGATTTTAAAAATACAATAAATGCCTGACTAAAAAAGCTATTGTAAGTTATTAGCCAGTGAGGTACACTGCAGCAGGTTTGTGGTAACAGTCCTTGGATATAAATTACAATGGTTTGATAATTTCTAGCTAGCAGGGAACCAATTAGATATATTCAAGGATGTCTATTTATCAAACAACATGACTTTTTAACGGTTTTGATTGAAAATAATAACGCATTCAGTAGGAAATTGGTCTATTCTGATCAGATGGTTTTAATATAAGTCTTAAGTAATAAAAACTATTAGCATTTGCAGTGAACATAATCTTTTAAAATGTACATTGTACACGTGCACACTCAGTTACTTCAAGTTTGAAAACAAAGCAACACGACTAGAAGAAAAGATAATTATATTATATAAATACCATTCAAGAACCAAATGAGCCTCGTCCACAACAATGGCCTGCACCCTTTCGCTTTAAGCATTTTGGCAACATTCTTGTTGTCCTCGAATCGAATACTTCAGGGTACCCAAACATCAAACAACATTTCTTGATATCTTCCGGGATGGTGACTTTTCCTTCCCCTTCTTCTTCTCCCACACTTTGTAAGACACACACATTCAACACTTCTTCCAGTTTTTGCACCTGGTCTCTCATAAACGCGCTCAAAGGCGAAACTACGATAACAACAGAATCTTGCCCCACAGTACAGCAGCTTCGAATGTAATCCACCTAAAGGTAATCGAACATCGAGGGTAAAATCGGAGAAGCGATTTTCCGAAACTTGTCGGCAATGCCACCAGCACACCTTTTTTCTACACATATAGCTCTTTAATAAGGCATCGTACTACTCTTTCATTAACACTTTAATCCCTAAAACTCAATTACCTCGTGGAATAGTGACCCCATTTGGTAAAACCGGATGTGCGAATACCTGACGCCTGCGCAGTTTGACCGATCACAGGATTCCTGTTTTCCGGTAAACGCTTTATCCCAGAGTCCCTCGTTCCCGACCGCTGGTCTAGGGTAACGCGGACTCTGGGAACGAGATTGTGCGCAAGTGACAAGGGAGACTTTTGTCTGCGCAGGCGCGAAAAAGTTTTCCAGGTTTTTTTGTTTTGGGGATTTTTGATGAGCACGCGGTTTTCGGCGAGGTTGAATTTGACAACCTAAACTTTAAACGGAAAGCATTTATAAATACGTTGTCGACATGCCAAGTGGAACATTTTGCCATAAAAAGGAACTCAATATGGAGACAGATAAGCTTGTTTGAAATCGCTTGTGGTAATTTTGCTGCCGATGAAGACCTTTTCATGTAGACGTGTTGACCGTAAGATGGCGGATTGTCAGCAATTCTTTACATGGCGGGGCCGGTTTCAATGAACTTACCTGTCTTCCTAGGCTGTACTTGACGTCATGTTCAACGCCTACTGAAAGGACAATGTCTATTGTGGTAAGTAAATCGCATGTCTGGCTCCTTGAGTTTGTATTTAGGTTTTTTGTTTGCTTCATCTTGCGGTTTTGAAGAAACCATGTTGTTGTCATCCTCAATTTCACGGTGTCGTTCAACAAGGGCATCTTACCTTTTCAGTTTTCATCATTTCGTCATAAAAATCGAATACAATATTGAAATGAACTTGTTTTACCGTTTTCTGGGTTCACTTAGCGTACTACTCAAACACTTTTTATTATCAGGCGAAGTGAATATTTTGATCGATAAATTTAGATTTTCTGTGACCTGAAACTAAACTTTGTCATCAAACCTCCGAGACTTTTGTTTCCCTTCGTGATATGGGAATTCCCATCATTGGTGGATGGGTCAACTCATTTACTAGCTGTTGGCTGATTTTGGTTTATATTGACGGTGTACCCCCAATACTCTCTTGCCGAACGAAGCTCCGCGGGTCGAGCTTCATTTTCAAAATATTGGTTATATGATATCACACATTTTAGTCCTTCTACACCTCACAAATTACAACAAACCACTAATGTGAAGTGTTCACCAAGTAGTACTAAGTTCAAATTTACTTTGTGCCAAATGTTAATTTTGTGGACCTTTCAATTATTATTTTTTGGCATTTGTTGTCATGACGGTGGCTCGCGAGTGAAATTAATGCATGGTTCAATTTTACCTGTTACCATCCCCCCCCCCGGGCAACCCCGGGTACAAGTCCAGCCCTTCGGTCCCGGGGGTGGAGAATTGTTTGAAGCCGTCTTGTCCCGGGGGGGGGGCAAATCGAATATAACTTCTTGTTGTTCTTGTGAAGTACGTCACTTCTCGGTTGACGCCGGACCGCGCGGAGAAGACTGCCTATTTCCAGTGAGAATCTCTAGAATTTGCAGCAGATTGGTCAGAGAAGAATAATCTCTCAAAATTAAAATCTGTATTCGAAGGTACTTCTATTTTAAATTGTTAAACGAATGTGCCTTTGATGCGTACTCGAATGGATGACGTTCGTCACAAACAAAGAAATATTTCTTCAGCGTATTTATGTATATACTAAGACGACTTAAAAAGACTTTATATGAAAACGGATGCACGGCTTTATATTAAACAGAGGTCTCAGTCCAGTGTTCATTCTTATGAAACAAGCTAAGAAAAACTCCTTTAAAATGCTGCCATGAATTTTTGTTCACGGGCCTCTTGTGCGTATGTGCTATATGTAGAATAAATCACGTGGCGAAGACCATTTCTTTACTCGCTAGCCGTATGCCAGTGCGGTTAGAGGTTTTTCTTCAGTTTTCTTTTTCAAAAATAGACATTATATATGTAGTGTCCTTCGTTCAAGAAACTCTAGAAAAGCGTTTAAGCTTATCAAAACGTCTGGTTTTGCTATGGTACGGAAATCAATATCGTAATCTATGCTTTGTACACAAAACAACGTATTTGTGGTCGATGAGGAGTCTCGGGGGTGGGGAATTGTCTCTTTCTGCGTGCCCGGGGGTGGGGAATAGACCGCCAAATGAAAACAAAATTGCAAATCCCCGGGGGTATGCCCGGGGGAGGGGGGCATGGTAACAGGTAGAATTGAACCATGCATAAATTGTGCGTAAAAATCGGGTTGCCACTGTATTTTTTATCATAGCCAAAAAACTACTTCGTGGTATGGGGATCGGCTTGGTGAGATGAGTGTCAAGGACTACCCTAATAGTTTGGTGACGTCAAACTAAATTTAAATGATGTAGTGGTTGGTCAAAATAAAGGCCAAAGTCGGTTGACATATTTGTGTCTTTTGAATGGCGTGACACAGTGCTTCACTCGATTTTGTCACACAAACGTATGCATGTTTCTTTGCAATATTCAGTTTTTATTATCCTGCTAAATGAGATACTTAACAGTTTTTTGTACATTAATGAGAGTGAATATACGAAATACTCATATGTGAACTGCAGAAGAAATATGAAACAGTGATATTTTTGTTGATATCACTGTTGCTGCTTAAGTTGATATCTCAGTGATTGTTATTACTGATGTTAACTTTTGACATAAATTTTATTTTTCCCACACAGATCCTGCCAGCTCACTTGAAAAACAGTATGGCACAGGCCGTCACGTTACTAGGAAAGTATCGTTGTGGCGGGTCCTTGAATACTTGAATGACTACTTTTTTGTCCTTCTTACAAATTCATAGACACAGAACTTTCATCAGCACATTTTGCATCCTTATTAAACTTTTAAGTTTTCCTTTGCCTACCAAAATCTTTGAATAGTTGCCCAGACATTAACATCACCTGACACTGTGTGTACAACCAGTGTGCTGGAAACAGAAATGTACGTAAATTGTAGCTAATGGTTCTCTGGGTTTTATTTAATTCCCACTTGCTTTTATTACTTAAATGTACACATTACTAAAATTTACTAGTCCCTTATTAAAGATAATGTGTCACAGGGACTTTGTGGACGTTTTTTTTGGTCCAAACTCTGCTAAAATTATTGATAGGTAACTTAACCTATGCCGGCAACATTATCTTAAGCCTTTGTGCAGACATCTCCCTTGCTTCAAAGGAAGCAAGGGAAATAGGAGCCATCTGTGTACAGGTTACATAATTATCTTTAAACATCTAGAGGAAGGTATAAACTCAGTTTTTGAGAGAAAACACTATGGCCATTCAATAATTCATCGTGAAGAAAATCACAGCAAGGGATTGCAAATCTGAGAAATGGGCGACGGTAAATTGAAAAGTTATGATAAGCAGGCAAAAGTTTTGCCTTCCTGTTGTTGTTCTTCATTATCATAACAGACTTCAATGCAAGAGCAAGTACTGTTTATCAATAAAGTAAGTTGAACTTCAATGAAAATGTGTAATGTTTGTCACATTGGAAGATAATTTATTTGTGTTTGAAACGGGAAGAAAGACAAATTCATTTACAAGAGGGAGGTAAAAAATGGCATCTGCCTCAAAAACCACTTTTTGGGTTAAAAATATTTCTGACATTAAAAAATGAAACACATAGCTAAGGCAAAAATAAGAAGCTGATATGACAAAGGAATTAAAATGATTTTTGTGAAGGTATTGTACCCAGACTTTTTTGCAGCTGCCATGGTCTTCCATTTAGTTAAACTCTCAATCTGCTAAAATGAAAACCTAGAGCAAGTGAGACCAGTTGGGAGTGGGGGGGGGGGGGGGGGAATGAAGTTTTATGGACCAAAAATTGATTTGGACCCCTCAGAGGTCTATTTGTTTTGGATGATCATGAAATAAAGAAAGTTCATTTCTCCTTTTAACATAATTATAAACTCATGAGGATAACAACCGTTATTTGCACTCTTTTTTTCAGGTGTCCCTTTTGTTTTACATCCCCCTCTCCCCTAAAAAAATCCACTTGCCCCTACCCTATAAAAAGTGAACAGTCTCTTTATTGATTGAAATTAAGAATGAATGGATAACTTTGTTTAACCACGGTCAACTCATCAGGACTTAAAAACACTATTTCTATACAAAAACTGCTACAATACATTAACATTATGACAAAACCTAATTAGACTACGAGCCTACTTTACATAAGTTCCATGCAGAGAGATCTTCAGAAGAATATTACTTGCAGCCAGCCCTGAAGGCCCCAAGAGAGTTGAACTTCACCTGTCGCAGCTCAACATGAAGGCTATTCCAAAGAAATGCTCTAGAGTAACTGAAACTATTTTTCATAAGGTTTGTATGGGGTAGAGGAATAGCGAGTTTGCCATTGGTGTCTCTTAAAGAGTAACTGGAGACATTTTAAAATGAAAAGTTGCAAAATCAACTGTCACTAAGGCAAATATCTTTAAAAAAAAAAGCAACCCCTGCATTTGCAAGCAATATCCTGAGGGCATTTTTGAACAAGGTTAAAAGACAATGTCATCAAACACTGGGTAAAACATGAATGCAGCTTTCCATAGAAAGGTTTATCATAATATAGGAAATTATAAGTTAAAGTCAAGAGCTGCAATTTTTCTACTCATTGTACTTTGTGGAGTCAGCTTTTTGAAAACTTAATGACAGGACAACAACTATGTGAGAATCCTTTGGTGGCTTTACCTCGGTGTAAGAACCTGTGAAACTCACGGATGACGTAAAACAAAGGAAACAAAAACATTTTAAACAATACCGTACAGCAAAACAAAAGCTAACAAACAAAGAAAATCTTGTCAGGTTCTTACACCGAGGTAAACCCCCTTTGGTCCACAAATGTTTTCTAAAAATAATAACCAGTCTCAACGTAAGCTCGTGAACTTATATTCAACGTTACTGGGTGCTGGTCTTCTTTAAAATCTCCTGAAAGAAAAGGTTTCAAAACAAAAGAACTGTCAGGGGCTGGTATGACTGATGGAAAACTATAAAAGGTGGTAACTGTGTACAGTACATCTCCAGGCGGTGTGCGTCACGGCCCACAAAGGGTCATGGGTAAAAATATAACTGATGTCCATTTCACTCCAGGCACGATGGAGTAAACATCTCACGAGAGACCTTACAATGGCGGTAAAAATGAGAATTAAGACTCTGTTTCCCGTTTTGAAAAGAATAACTGAGGACACGAATGTAGATTGTTTTGACTGGTTAATGTTTTGGTTACATGGACCAGGTGAATACGTTTTTTCACGATTCGGAGTCGATCGAATGTGCACAGACTACTATGTAAACAAGAGCTGAAACGTTCGTTTCTCGGAAAGTTTTTCGTATTTGTTTGGTACTTTGACTAGATCAGCGGTAAAAGAGATCCACAACACTTAGTTTGCTGGTATCGTTCACGGACTTACGTTACCGGGAAAGATTAGAGAGCGTGGACAACGAGCAAGGTGAGAAAGCCGGCTACGGTGTGATTACGGTTTTTTACAAACATGGAAATCAGATCTTCCTTCAGGCAAAGGAAGCAACACAAGGAAATAACCTAACAACTTACTGAAAATGTATTAGACAAGATGTTACTTGTGGTAGTCGTCCTGGAAATTCAAGTCTTTCCTGATAACAGCCATTCAAAGGGATTCCCCAAGTTTGTTGATGTAAGCTCACGGCCACACAAAAATAAAAAATTTTGTTGTTTTAATATCATTTATGCTGTTGTCCTTGATTTTACTAAAGGTGTGTACTTCATCAAGCATGTTTTATTTTCTCTTATATCAAACACTGTACATTAGTTTTCTCAACCTTGCTATAAGACTAGTGATGCTGATCCCAAGGAAGAGCCATACTTCCATATGTATATATACTCCTCTGCTTCCTATTTTAACAAGTAACTAACCTACATTCCTACAGTCACTGATTATAAAAAAAAAATTGATACCGATGTTATTCATTGACCTTCTTGTCTGCTTAAGAGAGGTGTTGCCTTTTACCGAAAATTAATTTTGTCCACAGGTTTCACTGTAAAACATTGTATTCAAGCAAATGGTAGAAAAACTTTTTCTGTGTTTGCATAGCCTGATATAAACACAAGAATGTTGGGAGAATTCAAGACAGTTATGCAAACCCTTGGGGGTTTGCAGGGAGTGCCCAGCCTGGGTTGCATATAGACTTTTGAGACCCCCCCCCCCCCCCCAACTTGAGTGTTGTCTGTATATCAGGCCATCCAAACACAGGAAAAGGTTTTCCTTACTTTATTCACCTGCAGACACACATCTCAGCCACTCAGAGTGCACATAGTATCTTAGTTATTTTATAAAATAAAATGTATTTCTCTGTCTTGTCTGTCAATTGAAAGTATGGAACATTTGAGTGGATTGCTCCTTCACGTGGACATGTGTGGGCTGGATAGTAAATAAGTTTATCAATGTTATCTGATCTGGTAATTGAAACATCACATATTTGACAGTGTGTACTATCAGAGCTCAGGGATAATTTTTGCCTCTAGGAATACCTTGCCTGCAAAGCCAGTGCTCTTGCTGAAGTTTGATGAGAAGAAATTTATAGCAAAGCCAGGAGCTTACAGCTTTGGCATGAATGTTTCTTTACCACACTCCAGTAATACCACAAAAGACACATACGAGCTAGGGAATGCTGATGGTTCCAGAAATACAGGCAAGGATTGTTGAGAAAGCCCTTTATATGTGACAGCTTCAATTGTTACTTTCAGATCACTTCAGATTTCCTTTTAATCCCTGAGGACACTTTGTGATGGCTATCATGATAATTGCTTCTAAAATATCTCACTGGCCTGTGTTTCTGGACATAGCTGAAAGGTAGCTAGCCACCCCAGACCTGTATATGGACATTTTAAAGATAAAGCAGTATGGGCAAAGCTCCAACCAGAACCTGATAATGACCAGGGGTAAATTCAATAAAACTTTTACAAGTGCAGCTATTGTTTTACAGTTTGAAAAACAGTACACTTGTAAATAATCGTAAAAGTTTTAATGAATTGGCCCCTGAATGCAGCTGTTCTTGTAAAAACTTTGGTGCTTGTTATATTGCCGACAGGAGTCAGTAAGTTACTTTACTGTTGTCTTGTTTGTCCGTTAGACGGTGTAGTTCATTTACTGTGCTAAAGCACAGTGCTAAAATTTACTTGCAATGTGTGGTTCCAGAAAATATCCATACCCCCACCACGGAGGGAATTTCACTTAGGTCCCCCCCTCCTCCCGGATTTTCCGTTCTTTGAAGTAAGCTATAAACCCCCCATCCCTCCGGATTTTCCACAGTTTGTCAAACAACCCCCAAACCCATCTGGAAAATTTCGTTCAAGAAGGGAAAGTGTTAAAAATGAAGCAATTGATCCAAGTTTAAATGAAGCTAAGCCGTTCCGATTATCGTAGGACGCGTTTATACTATTGATTAGCGTTTAAAATAATAACGTACATAGTCATAACTTACTCGTAACATATTATCTTACCAATACCAACTGTTGTTCTCTACGTCAAACAGATATACTAGGTATCTGTAAAATTACCTTGACAAAAGCATGTAAAACGTTCGTTTTAATTGAAGAATTCGCTTGAAAAGTCGCAGTGTTGCTGATAAACGTTACTTCAACATGAACGCAATCATAAACAAAGAAAACGTACAAACAAAGTTAAGGGGAAATGATCAAAATAGAAAGAATAATGAATATTGAGTTCTCTAAAGTCGTTACACTGCATACCAGCCCTCAGTTAAGAGCCCGTTACTTGAAGGTGCAAGAGTAGCAAGAAAGCCGGTAAACGTATTTGGCGACACTTGTACTTCGCAATAAATATTCTCGTTGCTGAGCTTAGCAAAACACGACTTCTACGAGTCAATGAGATCGCGCTTCGCTTGCCAGTTGCCACATAAGGAAGTTAAAAAGGACGGACTGATTGTTCGTAAACAACTCTTATAATTAATGTCAATCGTGAAGGCAAGCTTAAAATTTAGGTTGTTTAAACAACGCGGACATCTCGTCGAAGGATCGTCGTCTTGATAAGTCCTGTGGTAAATGTAACCACTCCTAAGGTACGCGTTGCTGTCTTCTCGAAGACTGGTAACGAGTAATGGCCGCTACTTCTACGCAACGACGATGTTTATTTCGTTTCTGCCCCAATATCGCTTCCAAAGCGCCTTTGGGAGAAAGAATACCTGTATTACGTTCAAGGAAAGTGTTTACTTAGCAGTTAAACTAATTTAATTCCACAATAAAGATCTACAAATTTGGTAAGTAGTAATTTTCGAACTTTATCTGCAGCTTATATCGGAATGAATCGAAGTTGACCCTCTGGAAAGTAATTTATCCGTTCACCCCCCCCTCTCCTCTGGATTTTCCTGGGCTTTTGACCCCCCCACCCCTCCGGAATTTCCAATTCCCTCCGTGGTTGGGGTATGGATATTTTCTGGAACCACACAATACAATCAACTATATTCCAACTGTTTCACTTTGTAGTTTAGGTTACAAGGCTTCCAAGAATATCAAGTAAATATTTATTTCATCTTCTCTGTGAGAAAAGACTGGTGCACACAGTGTATCTCAGTGACAGCACTATGGCAAGAAAACCTTCAAACTCCTAAATCAAAGACCAGAGTAGTAGAAGACTTCCAAACGAGACATGCACACAGGATACCTATTGCTTTTTGCACTGATTACTATTTTCACTGGGCACTTTTATAGGTGAACACACCTTTTTTTTAAGTACTCATGCATGAATTTGGGTACCTTACTACACTGTGAGATGAAGATCTGTGCTTGGGCTCTAAAGTGATCACCAATTCCATGTGTTTATGTCTTTCTTTAATTCCAAGGTTACAACTTAGCAAGCACCTTATGTCAGTCCACTTATATACCAATAACTCCTGCCTGTGCTCACATTTTTAAATTGCCTCTAATGGAGCAAAAGAGAGTTCCGTTTTCAAAATGTGTACACAATATTACATATTTTTGGATACCCAGTAACACAGCACCAGTCTGTGTTGGTGCACAGACACCAAGTGTGAACATATCCATAAGTATCTTAAGCCAATAAGCTATTAGAAATCAAAATTAGCCTCGAAATTTAAGCACTGAAATAAAGTTCATACATAATCTATTCCACTGGTGGCAGAGACGTCCACAGTTGTTGTAGGCTGACTGTCAGAAAATAATAAGATTACACACTAAACAGTGACAAAGCAGTACCAACTTTTACTTGTACAAGTTGTTTTGCTCACCATTTTATTATCAGAATGTACAAATAAAATCACTGTTTATGTCTTGTGACAAAAAAACAACAAAAGAAACAGCTTCACTGACGACTTAAAAAAACATCGTATTATAAAATAAGCTCACTTTGTACAGCACCTGCTTGGACCTCATAAACACAAACAAGGGAGATAAAAGGCTGAAATGCCCGAGGCATTATAGAGAAATTGACCTTTTTCCCCTTTTTTAGTTCAAATTTGAGCGGAACCTTTCGAAGTTTGATGTTATTCCCTTGGTGTCGGCTTTCATCTCGGTCTACTTTATCAGCCGGTTTCCCGGGAGATCTGCTACTTGGTTTACGTGATCTCTTCATTCTACGATACTTTCAACGGCTTGTAACGGAGAAACTATAAGGGGTAGACCTGGGTAGACTCCGAAATTTCAAAAGAAGAAAAGTTATACTACCCAACTGGCCAAGATAATGGGCAAATACCGTTAACAGTAAGCAGCTTCGAGTCCATAAAGAACTGACATTAACAGTGAAATCAACATGGCGGCGTTCAACTAACTGCCCACTTTGAACTTCTCATAAACGCGACTAAAACATTTACCTTCAACGATAACCTGACCAGAACTAAGATATGGTATTCCAAAAACTTTAGGATGAGGTATAATTCCGAGAACAAAATCACAAGCGTCGAAAATAACGAAAATTTCACCTCATACACTTCTCGAAGCGGCTCTTTCCGAGCGCGAAAATGCCTACACAAATGACGCTTTCTGATTGGTCAAATCTCGTGACGCACACCGCCTGGTACATCTCCTAAGGCTTTCTGTTGCAATTAAGATTAGACTCCTTTATTTAAAATTCAAAAGGGCAGCCCTTTCAGAAGTCAAAGCATCTGCCATCAATGGGAGCCCTGACTTAAATTACACAACATAATCGCTCTTCAGTCACAAAACCAAGATAGTTAAATATAGGAAGGTATTTAAAAAAGGCAAAAAGTGATGGGAAGCACACTTTACTGGTAACAAACACAACTGAAGTCATACAAAACTGAGTTACTTTCAACATGGAATCCTTTGGTGTAAATATGGCAACAAAATGGCCACTAAATAATGAGACAAAACTTGCTTTACAAATTGAATAACCAAAAAGTCAATGTTTGTAAACAGTTAACATTGACTTCATGTCATTAACATTCTTCAAGCAAAACGTTTTTGCATCTGCATTCTCACAACTTATGGCCTTTTGTGTCTTAACAAAAACTTTAACAGTCCATCGGATGGCTACAAGTTGGCACACCTGCTAAACTAAGATCAAACGGAAAAACTGAGCGAGATTTGCTGCAATTTATATTTTATCAGCTACTGAAAGTATGAACTTAAATGATATGGTACTTTAAGTTATTTTAGCTGAGATAATTCCCGTTTGCCTACATGGTTAACCAACCAGTGATTACTGGTAGGTATTCTAAAGTGTTTGATGGTTTTTACACCTCTTTCACTCTGAGATTATTTGACCGCTGAGTGACCGCCACGGCCCTTTTAAACATCGAAGGGAAGCTCGTCTGATCGACTGTTATGTAGCAAAAGCTAACAAAAAATTGCAAGCAGACTGTTTTAAAATTGTGAGTAGGATAGCTTACCTGCTTTGGTGAAAACGGCAACAGGCTAAACGCTTACTGTCCTCCAAAACTTTGAATCCTTCCTAATTTCCTCACTTCATGGAACATATTTTCTTGCGGTGCGAAGAAAAATTCTCCCGCTCACAAATGCAAAAGCCCGAGCAAAACACTCGTCCCCCCCCCCCCCCCCGCGTTAAAATACTTTTTCCAAATTTTCTTCCGCTGCTGAGGAGTTAGGAAAACGCCTGGATCTGTTATATGTGCAAAAAAAGGCAAGAATAAGTGATCAAGTGATGAAACCTACATCTTTTCCGCAGACCGCCATCTTTGTTTATTTCATTGGCGCGCACGTTTCAGGAATCTGGGTACTAGGAGAATGATTAACCAATCAGGCAAAAGTCTCCCTTGCTGCACAAGTGCAATTCCACGCTAAATACCCTCTCTTCGATAGCCAATCAGACCGCGAGTTTACCTTTAGCTATGCGATTCTATAATAAATGTTCTTCGTTTTAAAATTCGCTGCTGTTTAGAGATAAAATTTGCTGCTAATCTCAAATATTTATCACTTCTGGAACTAAATTAAATTACAAAATACTCCTTTGTTTTTAAACGGTTTTATTTATATCTTTATTCTAAAGAATGAAACTGAAGGTATTTCTCTTAATTGCCCAAGGTTTTTTACGCAGAAAATCGGTGACAAATGCGAAGAGAATATTTCCGGATACCACCTGAAATGGGAAAGGATTCAAGCATGCAGCATATTTTGGTACATGACAACCTCGTCGTGTTTTGAATTTTCATTCAGTTTCAGCTCAGGCAGAGCAACCATGTACAATTCCGGAACCTTCAAGTTAGCAATCGTGTAAATTTGAGTGCTTGTGCCTAGAAGATATATCGTAGCCTGTGATTTTCTTACTTTGCCGACATTTGCTTGAATTTTTGCGAATTGCCGTTATGGGAAATTTGCATACCGAGGATCGTGCAAGCAGAACAAATTTTGATTGGTTGTTTTGTTGAATGTCAATCAATCAAAAAAGTGGGCGGTAGACGTTCCGTAGAAGAATTGTATCAGGCTCTATTTTTCGTTTCGCCCGTCCCGCCTGAATGTTTCACCGAGCGAAACGAAAATAGAGCCTGATCGCAGGTTACGGTCAAAACAGAAGCGGTCTTCCGCCCCCACCCCGCTAGGATATCATTAGGCAACCAATCAATTATCGTGACCTTGAACAACCTGTTTTCATCCCGCATCCCGCCTTTAAAATTTCTTGTATCTCACATCCCGCCTCAATTTTTAGCCTCATCCCGCATCGCGCTAAACCTATGTTGGACCCTCAATGATTAGAAGTTCGTTTTCCAAAACTTGTGCTAGCTCAGCTTTGCAAAGACTCACGCTGCAACAATTTTTTTTTCGTTCAGTCATGAGATCGATTCTTGTTCCCTTCTTATCTCTTTTCTCATTTTCTTACTTTCTTTCTTGATGTTATAACAATTAGTGGTTGAGTTTTAGGTAAAACAGTTATTCTACTCGGGCTTGCTGGATATAAGATGATTATAATCAACTCGTCGCTACGCGCCTCGTTGGTTGTCTGTCATTCGATATCAAGTGCGCCCTCGTTTTATGGCACCTACGACGATGACCAATAACCACCTTTTTCAGAAAATGGTCAGACACTTTTTACATAAAAATGCACCTTTCAATAGACATTTACACGACATTATCGCAGTGACTTCTTGAGGCTTTGATATACTTTCGAACTTTTAATAAGACGAATTCGGCTAAGTTATCCTAACCACAAACAAGCAACCAAAATTGTTGGAGCTAAAAGATGTAGCGTGTAGTACGTAAAATCTACTCAAATGCCCAAAATGTTGAACAAACAACAGTATCCCTTGTGGGCCCAAGTTGACGTTGTTAACTAGGGCCGTCCGTCTCAATTTAGAACAAACTGGTTAGGTGTCAGTCGGCCTTTCCGTGGGGAGCAAAAAACTTTCCATCCTTACTACTCGATTAAAACCGGGGATTTGACAAAACTGATCTGTAAACTACAGTCCTTCGTTGGCTAGTTCTCAAATTAAACAACCTCGATTCTGTACACGTGGCTAGAAACTGACTTAACTACACACAAATTGTACCTCAAATTTACATTACCTTGACGATGCGGCTTTGAAGGAATAAAACCAGGGTTAAATGGAAGAATCCTTAGATATTGTGAGTCAGACGGAAGAATCCCAAGACCTTAAAACTCACGGTAAGCAACAAAGGATGGAACCAAAAGTGGCGTGATCTGGATAAATCTGAGATTCTCTTCCAGTAGGGATGTTTTCCCTCCTTCTTATTTCATTTTTTTTTTACTGCTCAAGTGTGGCAGTGCAGCCAGGGTGGTTGGGGTTTTTCCCTCTCTTATTTCATTGTTTTTTTACTGCTCAACTGTGGCAAGTAAGGCAGGGAGGTTGGGGTTTTTCCCTATTTCTTAGAAACACAGGAATAGTAAACATTCCATGTTCTAAGTAAGGGTTAGACAATGAACGCGTGTGTTCTATGGGATATAGTGTCCCAAGGAAAGATAGAATGCCACGAGGCCGCAGGCCTCGTGGCATTCTATCTTGCAAGGGACGCTATATCCCATAGGACACGAGCGTTCATTGTCTAACCCTTACTTAGAACATGGTCGCACCCACGAAGAATTTCGTTTTTGCGTGCAGATTGTATTTTTGCATTTTAGTTTTTTAGTTCTCATCTTGAAATCACGTTGCTATTTTGTTTACGATATTTTCGCTATTGTACCCGTGCCTTTGAGGTGCAATGTTTTAGAGTGCTTCACCGCGCGGTTTATCGAGTTGGTGTGTAAACAGTCATGAGCCAATACACGGAAATTTAGAACTCGAGGCAGTGATCGCCGCTAAAGATTTTCTAGATTTACACCGGTGAAAGCAGTCTTCGAGGCGCTGCCTCATTAGTATGCTCCATATAGAACCACTAATGAGTGCAGAAATTCTCTGTACTTTTACCCTGCAATTTCCCTGTGCTTCAAAGCCCCCGCCACTTTACATAATTTAAGACAGTTTATGGAATATAGAGCATCGAAATGCTGGACACTGATTGGCTGAGTGGGTGTGACCATGTTCTAATTTGCATAATTGCGACCTCAAAATTATCTTTACAATATCGTGGGTGACAAATTACTAATTTTGGCGCGAAATTTTAGCGTTAATTTATAATTTCACATGTAAAATTAGAAACTTGCTATGGCAACGTTTCCCATATCTCAGTGCCAAGATGGCGTCCAGGTTGATGTTACGGATGAAGATGTTTTGTGACAGAACTACAGCAATTCTGGAAATATTCATAGAGGACACAATCGTAACCTGCGTGCAGACGTCTCCTATTTCCTTTGCTTCGCGACGTCTGCACGCAGGCTAAAACAATCGGTAATCTGTACATTTTGACTTTCAATTGACTGAACTTCTCAGAAACCAACTGCGAGGGAAAAAGAGATTATTTGTGATAGTCTGACAGCGAAACTTTTAGAACTGCGAGCTGGCAGTTGCTGATCGAGTGATCGACCGCGAACTCAGAGATGTAATTTAGTGGATTCTTTGAATAGAATAAAGGCCAGTTTTATACAAATTTGTCCCCAAGGTTTACTTTCGTTAAAACAAGTTTGCTGTGCGTATTTTGAATGCATTTGTGAAGCCATGCTCGAATCAATGAATTTGCCAGATAAAACCTTTGCCTTAGTGTTGAATAACAGAAAGAATGTTTGTAAACCGCTATCTTCCCTCTTCCTTACGCTTTGAGAAAATGGCATATGACATCCTAAATCCCAAAATCCGCCATCTTGAATTTTCCAAAGTGCTATAATACTGCATGCTTCAAAATAATTTATTACTCAAAATAAGTTAAACGTACACGTATCAAAAGCTTGAATCTAAGATGCAGAAAGGAAAAGCTACTGAAAGCTTAAAACGTCAATGGTTGATGTATTTTAATAAACGATTTTCTTCGTCCCAGTTTCCAAAATTTGAACGTGATTTGTCAAAATGTTGCCGATATAACGAGTCATCTAATGAAATTGTCTGGAGACGTCGTATAGTCATTTCGAGGACTAGCGAAGTAGGTCAGAAAGAATAACAGATCTACGCAAGGCGATTGAGAGCTAAGTAAGAAAACCACAGAGATTCCTTTTTTTACAGTTATTTGACGTATATCTTGGTTATAAAGAAACCCATAGCTACTAAGTGTTAGACGTAAAGCAAAAACATAACCTTCCTCACTTTAGTAAACCATTTTATCTTGCCATATCATTTGTGGGGCGAGATCTCGTGACAGTGAATTTCAGTGATTTTGCAGAAGTTGAATTGTTGGAAGTATTTTTGATGAATAAGCTAAGTATTTTTTCGTTTGTAGATTGCTTAATTTTGCTTTTTTGGGGATTGCCAAAATAATCTTGTGTCGACTTGTGTGAACAAACTACCAACAAAGAATGAAGGGCGACATTGGGGGGGGGGGGGGGGGAGGGGGGTCTGCAAATGCACCAAACTACACCAACTACACCACACAAAACATCTTTCAGTTGCATAAGATAGCGACAGTGATAAGATTTTCTATATTCGTGACGGTTATCATGAACGTATTTATTTACCAATAAATCTGATGCCATGTGATACGAGTTGAATCGCTTTCCAAATTGTCTGAGTGTTGTTTTTACCATTCCGTCTACAACCTCTAAACTGGGAACAACTGCGTTTTGTGCTTTGCCTTTTTAACTAAGATGATAGCTGAATTCTAATCTGGGATCCCTTACTACCGAGTCAGAATCTTGTTTCTGAACTGCATAGAACTGAATTACTTGTTCAAGTTCAAATTCTGCCTTCAGTTCGATCAAACAAGCACATGATGGCTCCGTTGTGGGAACGAATTACAAACTTCAGTGTTCATTTCAACTTCCGCAGTTATTACGATGAAATCGCACAGCTTCACTCAATCTGCTTTGAACGATGATTACAACATTTTTTCAGGAAAAATCACGTGCCGCATTGCAGAGCCAATAATTAGAAGATTGTTTTCCAAACAGAAATAGTTTACACGACAATATCTCAGGGGCTCCTTGGCCATAGTGCTTTGATATACTTTTGAATTTTTTAAGTTATCCTTACAACAAACAAGCAACGAACACAAGCAACCAAAATGGAGCTAAAATTTAGCGTGTATAATGTAAAGTCTACTTAATGCCCAAAATGTTGAAGAAACAGCAGCGTCCGTTGTGGGCCCAGTTGACGTTGTTTACTAGTTGCCATTTTAATTTAGAATAAACTGGTTAGGTGTGGTCGGCTTTTCTGTAGGGACCAAAAAAATCATGTCCGTCCATAAAACGGGGTTTGACTGAAGCGATCTCTAAACGACAGAAAGTCGGGCAAGCTCTTCGTTGGCTCAGTTCTCAAATCAAACAATTTCGATTTTGTGGCAAGAACCTGACTTAACTTCACACAAGTTGCACCTCAGATGTACATTACCTTGACGATGCGTCTTCAGAAAATGAAATTGGGGTCAGATGGAAGAATCCTTAGATCTTCTGAGGCAGACGGAAGAATCCTAAGACCTTCTTATAACTCACGACAAACAACAAAGGATGGAACCAAAAGTGGCGTGACCTGCATAAATCTTAGACCTCCTTCTAGTAGGGTTTTTCCCTCAGTTTTCTTATTATTCCACTGTTTTTACTGCTCACCTGTAGCAATGAAGCCCGGATGTTGGGGTTTTTCCCTAATTCCTAGAAACACAGGAAGATGAAAATTTCCAGACCTCTTATGTACCTGCAACAATGAAGGGCGGACCGAAGATTTATCCATATATGTAAAATCTATTAAATACCTGAGTATGAATGAACTTTTCACTCGCATGCTCTAGATAATGAATGAAGAAAATATCAGGATGTGGGATATAACTTGAGCAGTTGCAAAAAAAGAACAATAAAAGTTCTGGCTTGAATCAAATGTACCGTGTTTCGCGGGAACAAATTTTCGCGAATTCGGATTTAACGACTTACCACTGGAAACAAATTTTCGCGAATTACGGGCAATTTTCTCTCCGGTATTTAACGTACGAAACTTGTATACAGCAACAATGGATTATTTTACTTATTTCTGTGCTCATGTAGTGAGTCGTCGACCATAATGCATGGTTCAATTTTACCTGTTACCATCACCCCCCGGGCAACGCTGGGGACAAGTCCAGCCCTTCGGTCCCGGGGGTGGGGAATTGTTTGAAGCCGTCCTGTCACGGGGGGAGGGGGGCGGGGCAAATCGAAAATAACTTCTTGTTGTTCTTGTGAAGTACGTCACTCCTAGGTTGCCGGACCGCGTGGAGAAGACTGCCTATTTCCAGGGAGAATTCTAGAATTTGTACCAGACTGGTTAGAGAAGAATAATCTCTCAGAATTAAAACCTGTATTCGAATGTGCATTTGATCCGTACTCGAATGGATGGCGTTCGTCACAGACAAAGGAATATTTCTTCAGCGTATTTATGTGCATGTACTCTATATGAAAACGGATGCACGGCTTTATATTAAACAGAAGTCTCAGTCCACTGTTCATTCTTATGAAACAAGCTAAGAAAAACTCCTTTAAAATGCTGCGATCAATTTGTTCACGGGCCTCTTGTGCGTATGTGCTATATTTAGAATAAATCATGCGGCGAAGACCATTTCTTTACTCGGTAGCCGTATGCCAGATGAGTGCGGTTAGAGGTTTTTCTTAAGTTTTCTTTTTCAAATATAGTGTTCATGTTTTTATTACATTATATAGGTAGTGTCCTTTGTTCAAGAAACTATAGAAAAGCGTTTACGTTCTTGTCAAAATGTCTGGTTTTGCTATTGTACGGAAATCAATATCGTAATCTATGTTTTGTACACAAAACAACAAACGTATTTGTGGTCGATGAGGAGTCCCGGGGGTGGGAATTGTCTCTTTCTGCGTGCCCAGGGGTGGGGAATAGACCGCCAAGTGAGAATAAAATTGCAAATCCCCGGCGATATGCCCGGGGGGGCATGGTAACAGGTAGAATTGAACCATGCATAACTCAAAAGCTACCGAAAGGTGTGAATTCGTTTGCCTTATGGGCTGGGAGAAACACGCGGTAAACTATGGTTTGCTGTTTGGCAGGAAATGGTCTCGTTGACGGTTGTTATCGAATTTACCCAGAGGCTGCAGAGACTACTCTGTCGTTATTTTGCAATAAATTATTGTAAAGAGGCCAGGAAGGTCGTAATATTGCTCAATCAACTGAAAGTCATTAACCTAAATACTGGGAGTAAATTTTCTCGGATTCATTAACTTTTAGCGGGAGTTTGTTTTCGCGGGATCAAATTTTCGCGGATCGAAGGAAAATCCGCGAAAATCGCGAAAATTAGATCTCGCGATAATTTTATGCCACAAGGTTATTTTCCTTGTGGAAACTGAAACCCGCCATCTTTATCACGTACAGGACGTCTAATGGGCATTTGAACTTAGAGGGATTGGTTCGTTCAAATTCCCACCCTCCAAGGCCAAAATTGTGTTCAAATGCCCTACCCTAGTGCCGGATATGATTATCAAATTCCCCTCCCAAAGAACAAATGGTTTGAGTGGGAATAAAACAAAGACATTTTGAATTTATTCTAGTGGCTTTATACCAGCACTTATACCGCCACTTCACTAGCACTGATAGTGTTTTCTCAAACTTGAGTTAGTACAAAAACACAACTCATGTAAGAGGGTCTGGATGGGGGTACCTCAATACCAATAAACACTTAAAATGTTTGCCTCTAGAACATCGAACAGTTAAATTTTAGGCTGTTTAACATCTCACAGTTAAAAATTCACTGTAAAATTTAATTTGTTACGCATAAAAAAATGGCTCCAAAAGTGCCAGGATGGTAATAGAAATCTAACAGTTAAATTTTAGGCTGTTTAACATCTCGCAGTTAAAGATTCACTGTAAAATTTAATTTGTTACGCATAAAAAAATGGCTCCAAAAGTGCCAGGATGGTAATAGAAATCTAATATCCACAGGTTATTTACTGATTGTTACACTTCTGGTTACACTTTTGTGTTTTTGGTTTTATCATGGGAAATTATTTATCGGCGGAAGACGATTTTATGCTCAACAATAATGAGATCTTCCATATTTCGTTACTAGGCTTTCTCCACCAATATTATGGTAATTCTCCACTTTTCCTTTCACACTTCGACACAACCTGAACAGCCTTAACTCGAAATTACCAATCCTAATTTTGTAGCCAACTCCGAAAGACCAAGAAATTTGCTAAGTGTTTCTTTACTGCAAAGATGTTGTCTTGTGTTTTGTCAAAAGGTACTCTACTTTGGTGCCTTTCAAAGGCACTTTGTTCTCCATTTCTGTAAAAGCTAACCAAGACCAAGGCCCCATTAGGGGGTGTTGGTGTTCCGTATCCTTTTAACGTTTTCTTGAAAAATCCCATATCCCCTTAAAGGTGCGGTCTCGTATCCCTAAAATGGCGAGCACTGATGATGTTATTTCCTGACACGAAAATTTTTGCCGGTATTATTGCTTAACAAGAAAGCCCATTGGGCATTTTAACCGGCCATTCTGACCCTCCCCACCCCTAGGTTTCCCAAATGTTAGCGCGGTCCTCTATTTATACGAACCGGCGTGACGAAAAGTGTGATTGTGTGACACAATATTTTGACTATAACGTTACTGGATGACGTAATGTTTAAACTCTGATGACTCAGCTTATCTTTCTTGTCGCTTTTATTTGTGCTGAAAAACGCAAATTCACTCAAACGTTGAATGTCGATATAAATTCGTCCACAACTGAGAATGCTCACACCGGGACGACGAAGTATTTACTGTTGTGCCTAGACCTTAAATACAAACAGTGAACATAGCAGTAGAATCAAAATATAACGTTTGATAAACACGAGCTCGAGCAGATCGTCGGAGTATGGGGCACGTCAAGGCATATCTCATGACGTGATGTTTAAATCCGGTTTGCTAACCCGGGAATCCCCTTGCAAAAGTAAACAAGCGAGCGGGGACGACAGTCGCCCATGCCTTTGAAAGCTAAAGCGCCTGTCGAGCCGCAATCGATTTTGCGCTCACTCGCTTGTTTTTCTTTTCCTTCACTATCTCTGAACGGAAAGAGAGACTGCTCGTAGCCTTTAGCGAACACCACACGCAAACTACACAAATCCGTCGATAATATTCAGGTATTTTCGTTCTTTCAATGCAAAAAGACTCGTAACACCTGCCTTATTAATTGATCTCCTTATTAATGACGATCCTTCGTATCAACTTCTCGCCTCAAATAAACACTCATCTCTCTCCGTTCACAAGAACTATCATGTACTGATGGTGCAATCAACTAATATTGCATCATCATACTAGTACCAATTCCTTCTCTTCCTAGCCCACGCCGGCAAAACGCAACTGTCCTTTTTGTCCGCTGCGAAATACAAGTTAGCCAATCAGAAACCTTACAATCCACTTCGCAAACCACCCCCCCCCCCCATAAAAAGCCAAGGGAAACCGCCTCTCACGCAGCACAATATTACACCGCTCCTATACAAAACGCAACTTTCAAAGCAAATCACATTCACAGAAGGGTGATATGCTCCCGACATTCACAAATCCTTCTGACTCCCACATTTTTACACCCCTCAAAATGTCAGTCCCAATAAAAAAAACTCCTGCGCTAAAAGAATTTTCACCATAACCACTAACGAGATCAGACAACACAGCCAATTTCGCATTCAATCCTATTAGCTCCTTTACTCAATTGCGCTCGCGTTATACAAGACAAATACAAAAAACCCCAAACTTAACAACCCTTCGCTGTTCATATCTTAAATACTGTAAATTAAAAGACAAAAACATAGGAAGGCAACATTCAGAAGAATTATATGCGCATGCGTCTTATATAAGACAGTACCGCTCTTGAGTACCCGTACCACAAGCTTTACAGCACTTTCTTCATATGTTAAGCCAACTTGCTTTCAGGAAAAACCGTGTCCATTTTAAAAACCGGCGGTCGCCATCATGGCGACGGCCGGTTAATAAATACGAAACTAACCTTTCTGCCATCCTGGACCCTTCCATTCTCTCAAAATAAAGCGCTAAAGTATTTGTCAGCTCTGTCAGTTTCAGCCTTCGTAAGACGACTAATTCCTCCTATTCAGCTTTTCCATGTCAAAATCTAACTAAAAGAGTATCTTCTAGTTTGTTGTTTGTTCCTTTGAAGAACTCGATGACAGCTGTCCATTTCACACTCGAATACTGAAGAACTGCTGGGGCGGATCCAGGTTTTGCATAAAGGGTTTCGGGCAAGCGACCACCGCAGGCAAGAGCATGTAGGGGGGTCTGGGGACAAGACCCCCAGGGAAATTTTGAAATTTATATCCTCGGAAATGCGATTTCTAGTTGAAAAAAGGACTTAAATTAAGACCTTTATTATTCCTGCCGAGGCGACTTCCGAGGCCGCCATTTTGCATACAGTGGTCCGCTAGAAAACTGCTGGACACAGAATTGTTGCTCATGGGTAGAAAGTATGCATGCTGAGTAGTTGCACGCAGGCTGTTGAATTTTGAATTTTATTTTATTTTTGCATCCCTTTGAACATATAAACTCAGTTTGAAGTACTTTTTTCTATAGTTATTGCATTTTCCGTGAAGTTTTTATTGACTGAAATTCAGACTGTCCTGACACTTCACAGTATATTTTTTTATAACACTAAACACCTAAATTTGACATGTTTCAACACTTCACATTAAAAAAAAGAATTAGCAAATAACACTTAACACTAAACCCCATTTGTCTGTTAATTATGAAACAACTATTAAAGGTCGCTAAGCCCCTTTTTCGCCAGCCATTCGCTCACCAAAGCGAGATCTTTGCCTTTTAATTGCTCCATATTAAACAACCACTTGCGTTGGGCGCCGGACGAAAAAAATATTTTAAACTTAACCCTTAAGGTTCAAATTCCCCACCCTACCCAGGCAGGAAATTCCCCACCCCCGGAAGGCCTTTGACTTAAAATTCCCTGGAGCGAGGGATGTTGAAGTTTCGAATTGATCGGGGCACAATTCCATCTTCTACCAGAAATATAACTGCATACTTTGTGGTGCTCTCTTAGTGTTCAAGAAAACTAAGCGCAGCTCATTTTAGCGCCGCGAGAATTTCAAGGTGCAAAGATGAAGATGAAATTATGAATATATGAAATATATATTATATATATTTTTCAGGCTTTCTTTTCGCAACTGCATAAGTTGCGTTAATAACTGCGAGGATCTTCTTTACATTTATTTCTTCATTCCGCAGTTCAAATATATAATTTCATATATTCATAATTTCATCTTCATCTTTCCCGGGTATATTACGAACCAACTTAATGACCAGCTCCCAGTTGGCTTGTTAGCTCAATTGGTTAGAGCGCTGCACCGGTATCGCAGAGGTCAGGGTTCGAATCCCGGCAAGCCTGATTTTTTCAGGCTTTCTTTTCGCAACTGCATAAGTTGCGTTAATAACTGCGAGGATCTTCTTTACATTTATTTCTTCATTCCGCAGTTCAAATATATGAATTTCATATATTCATAATTTCATCTTCATCTTTCCCGGGTATATTACGAACCAACTTAATGACCAGCTCCCAGTTGGCTTGTTAGCTCAATTGGTTAGAGCGCTGCACCGGTATCGCAGAGGTCAGGGTTCGAATCCCGGCAAGCCTGATTTTTTCAGGCTTTCTTTTCGCAACTGCATAAGTTGCGTTAATAACTGCGAGGATCTTCTTTACATTTATTTATTATAATTATTATTATTATTGTTGTTATTATGTTTTAAGGTGATAACAGCGAAAAGAATAAACTTCCACGATGAAATGTGAATTCATTCAAAATTCTTATTAAATTGTTTGCATATATAATAAACCTCAAAAATATCTTCGGAATTTTCCTTTCTGAGAAACATTTAATACCAATTTTGATGGTGTTATTGTAATCTTTGAGCTTTTTTCAAAAGAGCGTAACGTTAAAATAACAATTAATCTTTGTCTTAGACAATTGCGCTGTATGCTGTCGTACCAAAGAAGTACATAGTAGATGATGAAGTTATTTTAAATAATTGACCCAATTATCTTCACAACCCTCTCCTGGTTTACATAGAGCATATCCAGATTGCCTCCATCTTCAAAATATCCCCCTTGGCGTCTAGCATTAGTGTGCCGAGTTTGATGCTTTTACAGGAGAGAATAAAGGGGTGAGAGAGTTAATCCCTCATGTAGGCCCAATTCCCATCGTAATCCCTCTCAAGTTATTTTTAGTAAAAAAATGGCCGGAAATTCAAATTTTAAAACGTTCTACCTTTTGAGTGGAGAAACGCATTTCAATTTTTTGTTTCAGTTTTGAGATCCTTGTAAAAGGTCTTTCAGAAACCGTCATAAGATATCCCATAATACTATTAAGCAGATTTGGCGCCAACTTTGTGACGTCATTTTCCCGGCAAAAATGTCAAAATTGGAAAAACTAAAATCACGAAATTTAAAAAAATGACAAGTTCTATACTGCTGCGAAATTTCAGGGTAATTGCTTTAAAACTTACTAAGTTATTTGAGATTTGAATTTCCCGTCATTTTGTTACTAAAAATAACTTAAGAGGGATTACGGTGGGGATAGGGCCAATGTGGGGGAGTAGCTCTCTTACCCTTTATCCTCTCTTGGCTTTTATCATAAAGCGCACGATTTTCCCCTAATTTAACAATTGTCTGCCGATCTAATACGAATAGCTGAAAGCTATCGGACCAGCATGGTGTACTTGTTCGTGGATTCGCAAGAGAGGTCGTTTTATTTTCAACACAGCTTGTGTTAAATTTTTAAAGGCTGCCTTTTAAAAAGAAATAGCAAGTTTAATACGAGCTACTCAATGTTCACCCGGTTCACTCGCTTTGCAAATTTCGGGGGAGGGGACATCTTCTCCTGCCCCTCTCCCCCTCCGAACTACGAGCCTCTTAATTGTGGAAAAGGCATATCAGTGAGTAGTGCTTTTTACCTTACAGTGTTGTTTGGTCGAGTGCCAGGAGAACCATGTACAAACTGAAGCTAAGAGCAAGGAAAAGTGCTCGTCCAAGCTAGGGGAACACAACATTTTGGATTTATCAACTGAGTTGATAAGGTAAATTGGCCACCGTAAAGGGATTGAAAGCTGACGTTTCGAGCGTTAGCCCTTCGTCAGAGCAATTAACGGTCGAAACGTCAGCTTTCAATCTCTTTACGGTGGCCAATTTACCTTATCAACTCAGTTGATAAATCCCGGCAAAATTTTATGTTTCACTTCCCCACCGACGCAGCACCACAGTTTCTTTAGAAACTGACCCTCAGGCTAGGGGAAGCACTTGCTTCTCTTGTCGACCATACCTGATACCTGATGACAGACTGGCCTACTCCGAGTCCAATGCAAATGCAGTGACCGCGTCGACAGAAAATTCGAAAGAATTAGTTGAGATGTCTTTATATTTGTTTTTGCCATTTTCTACAGCTATCCAGCACCAGAGAGATATTTGTTATGACGTTATAATTGTAAAAGTCGTAAGACTCTAACTTAGTCCGTGGTTTTAAGAGAACCAACGAACCTCTTCTTCTGTTTCTAAGGGACCGATTACATGAGGCGGGCTGGCTCGGTTAGCCGAGCTGGCTCGGTTTGCCGGGATCTCGGCACGTCTGAGAAACATATTAAAAATCAACTTTGCGATTACATGGAAAAATCTCAGCCCGGCTAACTGGGATCCCGGCATCGCGATGCCGGCTAGGCAGGCTAGCCGGACTGAAAATTTACCATGTAATCGCGATTGCCGAGCCAGCCCGGCTAGCCGGGACAGCACTTTCTCGTCACTAAATTTCGCTTCAGAGCAAAATGGCTCACCAGAAGATCGATATTTCTCTTACTATGTAACACATAAAGGTTTATCAGACCATAAAGCTACGTAAAACTGAAAATAATACGCCAAAATAATGAATTGGCGAAAATAAAAACACTTGGTTCATGCTCTTTGATGTAGCCATCTTTTCACACGGCAGCTTCTAAATTTAGCTGCAGGCGGGCTGGCTCGCCTCATGTAATACAGGGCTGAGTACCCATCTCGGTAAACCGAGCCAGCCCGGCTCATGTTATCGGCCCCTAAATTTCGCTTCAGAGCAAAATAGCTCACCAAAAGATCGATATTTCTCTTTCTATACATCACATAAAGGTTTATCAGGCCATAAAGCTCATGTAAAACTGAAAATAATACACCAAAATAATAAATATAATGGATTAGCGAAAGTAAAAACACTCGATTCATGCTCTTTGATGTAGCCATCTTTTCACACGACAGCTTCTAAATTTAGCCGCAGGCGGGCTGGCTCGCCTCATGTAATACCGGGCCGAGCAAGTCATCTCGGTACACTGAGCCAGCCCTGCTAACCGAGCCAGCCCGGCTCATGTAATTGGCCCCTAAGAGGGTTGTTTCAAAGAGATAAATATTCTCGTAGGCTGTGCCTGCTGGACATAAATTATGATAAAGAACGCTTACATCTTCGAGTTGGCCAGATTCAAATCGACTTAGACCGCGGTTTGCTTAGATCTCGTCTAAAATTTGTTTAAATAAGCGGCCCATAATGCTTAACCGTCTATTTGCCGTAATTTTTAATCTTTAATCAAACGAAATTATTGTTTTAACAATAGTGATGATTAAAACCATGGCTATTATTCGTATTTTTATTTGGATAATTCCATGTCAATACAGGATATGCAGGTGATATTTGCATACGAAAGAATTCCAATAATAAGTCAAGTTTGTCTTAAATAGTTGAATATATTATCGAAAAATAGTATAATAGTCTGACAGTTATGAATACGAAAAATTACATGTCTTTAGCTGTTTTCCGTCTTCGTATGGTAATTGGTCCAAAACAAAAGGCCATAAAGGTAAATATGCATAAAAGATGTCTCAGTAATAAATTTTGGTATTCGCGGTTGGTTATCCCTAAGGTTGATAACCGCACTTGTTGACCTCAGGCGATGAGATACCGTTAGTGAAATAACCAAACGTACTTTAACGAAAATTTCCTTGTACAGCGCAGTTGTGATTTCTTTTGGAAATCCGTATTTAGCGTTCCAGGAGTTAAGTTCTTGTTTTGTCAGTAGCCAAAACTATTACTGCCACTAATCATCAGCATTTGGCATGGTATAGACTGGGGCATGCCGTTGATTTAGCATGTAAGCTTTAAGGTGAGTTACATAGAAGTATATGTGCATCTTTCTCTTTACCAGAAGCCAAAAAGTGAAAACGATCTTTAAAACACGAACAATTTGCGAAATTCGTTTGTTTGTCTGTTTGCATCTTAAACGTTTTATTGAGCTCAAAAATTTTGCTTTGGTTTTGTTTTTTCTGCTGGGTTCCACAACGCCTTTACTAAAACATGTCAGCCAATTAAGTTTCCGAAATTTCGTCATCAAGACTTAAAAATCAATTTAGTAGTGACAAACAAACAGAACAACGTTTATTGTTATAAAGAACGATTCTAGTCTTTCCTTAATTATCGATAGGAAGGCAAAGTGGTACAGAAGCGTTTTTTCTCCAGCAATAAACCAAGGAATCCTCAATTCCTCAAGAGCCCGTATTTCTGATCTTATTTGTCATCTGGTTGTTTATATTGTCTGCTTATTCATAACCGGCGTACAATGCATTTCATTTCAATTTGTTCTCCTCAAAATGATAGTGTGGGATGATAAATGTTTGAAACCGCTGTTTATTTGTTCCAGCCTCACAGGATGTCGTTTTCCAATAATGTATTATCATATTGTTGTGGCTTTAGCTCGGTCATAATTGTATCTAATTTATGAAATTTTAACTCCCCTAAACTGTATACTGTTTTAACTTCAAATTCTGCACATAAATCGTCTGAACTGCCAGAGACGATGGACATAGATAATTCAGAAGTTTTTGATGTTGTGTTTTTAAGGACTCATCGAGTAGTCAAGCCAGACTAGATGCATTCATAATTGACGCAAATAATTTGCAACAAAGTGTTTGTATCCGTAAGCTCATATCGAGAGCAATAAACGTGTTTAGCTGCGTTTGACACAAACATGAATAAATACATCTTATTCGATGGTTTAACATATAATACGCGCGGATATTTTGCGAGTTGCAAAATGTCATTGCGTATTAGATGTCAAGCCATCGAATAAGGGATTTATTATTCCACTTGTAAAAATCACGTCAAAATTTGGTTTTTCCAGTCCTTCGACCAGAAAACCTGTGAAATCTGGATTTTGCAGTGCAATACATAATTTTACTGTGTAATACCGTGGCATATTTTGCGCCTTCTCTTGACCTTATATGGTAAAATGACGCGAGAGTGGAATAATCATCTTGGCTTGGCCAAATGGAAAAGCAGGACTGGACTCTGGACTCTGGACTCTGGACTGGACTCTGGACTGACTTTAATTGACTTGTAAAAATATGAAATAGACTCAATATTTTACTAACCAGTCAATGAATAAAAACAAAGTTAAATTTTATATCACTTAAAATCATACCAAACAAGTTAGGGATGGACCGTTATATTTTTTTCGGGGAGGAGGAGGAAGATTTTTTCTGCATGAATTTTTTTTTTCGTGACTGAAAACTTTGTATGAACTTTTTTTGCTTTGTGTCACTATGCACGATTTTTATTACTCGAAATTCCCCGCGCGCTTATCTAACACAACTGTAACTGATAGGCTTTGAACTTTTGAGGTCTTCATGAATCAATCTCCAGCCTTGTCTTCGTTTCATTAGAGAAAAAACGTGGCATGCAGGATGGGAAAAAGAAATTGACCAAGGAGACCAACGTGTATTTTCATCCACTCACTGAATGTGTTAATAAGCAGGCACCCCAATACTCATCTTTCACCCCACCGACACATAGAGAGACATTATTTGTTCAAGCCCACGACGACTTTGATAAGGATAAACTTGGTCTTTAAAAACAGTCATGTTTTTTCTCTAACGAAATGAAGACAAGGCTGGAGATTGATTCATGGAGACCTCAAAAGTTCAAAGCCCATCAGTTACAGTTGTGTTAGAAAAGCGCGCGAAATTTCGACAAAAAAAATCGTACAAAGCGGCACAAAGCAAAACGTTTATTGCAAACTAAAAAATGATGCAGAAACAAATCTCCCCCCCCCCCTCCCAAAAAATATAATGGTCCATCCGTATCTTGTTTGGTATGATTTTAAGCGATTTAAAAATTTAACTTTATTTTTAATTATTAGTTGGTTAGTTAAATATTAGGTCTATTTCATATTTTTACAAGTCAATCAAAGTCAGTCCAGAGTCCAGTCCAAAGTCCAGTCCAAAGTCCAGTCCGGCTTTTCCATTTGGCCTCTTGGCTTTAAATGTCCACAGGTGCTAATCCTTGTAACAAAGAAACAAAATCATCCTGACTGTATACTGTATGACAATTTGTCCTCGGTTTCGTGCAGTCTTTAATTCATCCAAAGGACTTGTAGTAGAACTTCCTGTCGAACATGAATAATTTAAATTTGAATAACTAAAACTGATTAAGTTAAAGTGCCTAGTTATGGTTAACAGAATTATTTTTCAGTTTTTTCAATGTGGAGAACTGTTTTGTTTGTGTTCAATATAATTCCGCAAGACGATCAGCGGCCGGGGAGCGCGGAGTAACAACAGTTTTGTACAACGAAATGCCAGAGTGAAAGATATAGTCTATTGATGGGTCAAGTATATAGCTTGTTAAAAGAAGAATTGTCCGATGATCTGGAAAGGAGAAAATACCATTGTTTACTAAAACCCAACATAAAACTATCACGAAAAGCTTCCGGTAAGTATTAATAACCACTTCGATTCCAAGAGCAAACAAATTTCCAATTCATCAAGTTTTTAGCAGCGATATAAGAATAATAAAGAAGACATGACCATCAACAAGAGTCTCATCAATTTTTTTCAGAGATATCGCTTCGAAATCGTCATTGTTAATCGACTTAATCTACAAATAAAAGCCATTGAGTAAGGCTCAACGCCGGGGCTCAACGAAGTTTTGGACAAGCGTGATATTCCAGTACAATCAGTTATTGAAAAACACTTTTTACAATAAATAATGCATAGAAGTACTGAAGGTTTCATTCAATGTCTTGATCACTCCTTGAGATCCTACGTAAGGTGTTCAGTCCACTGAACATTTTGATTGCCACCAATCTTATTCTGTGAACATTCAGTTATCACTCTCGAGTAGTACTTTCTTTTGCCGTTGAAGTTTGTTGTTTATTGTTCTACAAAATAGCTTTTGTAAATGATCTTGAGTTTCAGTTTTAGACATCTTCTGCCTTTATTTGAGCTCGGGCACATTGCATTTGTTTTGTTGCTCTTATTAACAGCATTATTGAAATTTTAACTTCTAAAATTTCATTTAGTAGCCGACTGCCGTATTTTGAACGAGGGAACTAATAATTTTCTTGTTTTAATCAGGAAATCCTCATCTTCAGATCGTCAGATTCAGTAACTTTCACACAACAAGAAAGGAAATTCGTTATCGTTATCAGTTTTCAATATCGGCTTTAAGACGTCATTTCTAATACCACTTCGTGAATTTTGTTTGTAGATAGATATTGTTTTAATTACCGAGTCTTTAATGCGGTAACAGCTGAAAGTAAGAATAATATTCTTCTACAATCATTTGTAAACCGACAGAGGAACATGTAACTGATACTGATAATATCTTTAACCAGATATATTCTGCGATCGCGGAAATGAAGCAAAGGAAATACGCCGACGTCTACGTGCAGGCGAGGAAAAAGGATTGAGTGTTTAAATGATTCTTTTGCTACCAGGAGAACAGAAATAATTTTAAAATTTTGCATTTTAAAGTCAAAGAACCGATTCACTTTCAGATTTTGTAAAAAGACGAGGGCGATAAAGTGTGTTTTTAGTCTGATACGTAGTGTGGGCATTTTCCGTTAAAACTGTGTTTAGTTAGATCTGCGATTTGTCCACGATCAGTATTTTGCCTGATCAAGAAAATTTGAGATCATATTTTCTCACTTTCAAACACGGCTATTATTAAAAATGAAAAGATAAGAATAATGTCAAGTTGTCAAAAGTGATTCAGTTTACACCCGGGCTGAAATGAAAAGCATAATGCATGAAGATCATTAAACCCGGCTAAGGCTTAATTTAACCTTTAGCGGCTTAAATTAAACTACCTTCTCGCCTCATTAGCTGTTGGCTGGCGAAAGAAAAAGTCAGCAATGAAAGACCATGAAAATTAACAGGGAGAAGTATAATTGTTACCACGTTTGAGAAGTGTTGTTATTATCTGTTGATTTTCACAAAAGCCGGTTAATAATAGTTGAGCGGCGTTCTATCAGCCCTCATATGCACAGACACAACTAAAATTAAGACAACTAAATTTAAAATAAAATACATGAAATAAATCGGAATTAGCGGTGGATCCACATATTAGTGGCTCTGAGGAAAACTTGGGTGCTAGAAGAAAACCTTTACTAGAGTAAGGACGAGAAGCAACAACATGTTCAACAAAATTATGGCGTCAATTGCGGGATTCTAACCCACGCAGTACAAACGATGGGAGGCAAGTGCGTTCACTATAGATGAACCATACATGGATATATATTATATGTACGTAGTAATTCCCTGTCCTTTGCATCCTTCAAAATTGCCTTCTAATTAACAATTAGATTATGAGCTCAAGATTTCTATCGTGTGATAGTTGATGAGAAGGCCTCATCAACTATCACGCATAGAAATCGAGAGCAAATAATCTAATTGTTTTAGTACAAATCTACTAGACGTTCAAAACTTAGCAGCAGACACTACATGTTTTTATTGAAAAATGATATAAATAGGTCACACCGCGCGCGACTCACTATCTACAACAGAATAGATAGTGAGTAGCGTAGCCAATCAGAGAACAGCATTAGTGATAGAACGCTAGTAGATTTATACTAATGATTGACATATAGCGCGTAGCCAATCACGTTTCGAGTCGCTGATAGTCGGACGGGTGCTGGTTTGCGTGCTGAAGTCAAACCAAAACTCAAGACGAAAAGTAAACATTTCAACTTTTTGTATGAGATTCTAAATGAAATCTTTAAACAATATCAATTCCAGAGTAACGACCGACGGAAGTTTTTCCTTCCGATATCATGTTAACACTGGACTTTGATCACGACACAGACTATCGTATATCTAGTTTTTGTTAACTGTGACCGGTCTGTTCTCGCGAATCATTTAGCTGCGTTTTGTGTGGAAATTCCTGCTTGTACTTTCTGGCTGTTTAAATTACTCCAATCGATGTGCAGCGCGGCAAGAGATGATTGCAGTTCAGATTGTTTTGAAAAACCAACGCACCTTCTTCTTCGACCGTCGTTTGCACCTGTTCTAACATGTTTGAAATAATTTCTATGCTGACGGATCGGTTGAACTGAAATGGTTTCTTTGGCCTGGCCGGTGTATGAACTGTTTTTTCTTTCTGTTTGTAATTTAAAAGGACATTTTATAGAGATTAGGTTTACAGTTTGACTATTTTAAAGAAACTTTTTCTTCCGTACGAACTACGGCCTGCGGTTGTTGCGTAATTGGCGTGATTAAACGCTAACCACGGTTTCTGCTCCTGCTCTTTATGAAAAGCATTTTTCACTTTAGTTTGGGAAAAGTTGAAAGGGGAACTTACAGTTTTACCGCGAAATTGAGTTCAGAATTAAAGTTGATTGTAACTCCAAGTTGCAATTGACAAATCAAGAATGAAGAGAAAGCTTTTAACCTCACGCTTTCTTCACTGAGCAAATTTTTTCCGTCCATGATGTGCACATCTTTTTACGGCTTTTGGTTTTGAGAAGGTATTGTAGACTACTGGCTATGTCCTTTATATTAAGAAATAATTGTTTTATTCGTGACAGGTGACGTGATCTGGAAATGATGCTACAACAAGCGAATGCGATACTGGCTTTGATCGTTATTTCTTCTTCAGAAATTCTTGCCAGCATTATTTCAGGTAACTTGATTAATGAAGCTTATAGCTCATACTGTCTAGCCAGCTGCAGGGATTATGCCCGGTCTTTGCGGCTTTAAAAATAAGGAAGCAATCTTCCAGTTAACGATCCATAACGGCCTCCGATCGAAAGGCTATCAAAAGACAGTACCTGGGCACAAAAATTAATCGTGTGTACGCTGGTCGTTAAAATCTCTGTTCGAAAGATGAAAGTGTATTTCAGGGAGATATCACCTTTTTTTCTGTTACCGGCGAGGTTACATGCGTAGCTGGGGATGTTCTGAAAGGATCATCACGAAAAGCGTGGACGTTTTAATAGGCCATCTGCAACATTTCCTTTGTGCAAAAGCAACAGCATGGCTCCTTCAACTTAGTTTGTAAAAACCCTCCTACCATCTTAAACAAGTCCAACAAAATTTTGCTTATTACTTACGACCTAGTTTAATTCCACAGCCGATGAATGTATTAACTACACCACTCTGAACGAAGCAACCAGATCAAGATTTTTCTCTAACCAGTCGACAGTTTTTAGTGACCGATCACTTACAGGCTGGTTTACATTCAATGGATCTTCAGGGACGCAAATAGCAAACTCATGTGTTGCAACCAGTCATTGTGGCACATTAGCTCCAGGTTGGATGCCGGGGGTACACCCTAGAGCCGAGGAGGGAGTGGTCGAACGGTCCGCTTGCTTTTCTGGTAAACAGCTGTGTTGTATGGAGTCTGCAAGCATGCTTGTAAGAAACTGCGCCGGGTTCTATGTGTACAAGCTGGATTCGATGCCTTCTTTCAATTATAGCTTTCGCTTTTGTGGAGCTGGAGTTGAAGGTAATACACGTTATCCGACAAAAAGAAAGGCTTTGGATAGTTGGTTTTTTTTATTGCATACACATGAATAATGATACTTCATTGGCGAATTCAGCTAAGGGAAAAGTGCGAAATTTTGGGCTGTTTTTTTCCTTCTTTCCTTTGGATTCTGACGCACACCCTAGTGAAAATTACAAAAAAGCTATCGATTGGTTACAATGTTGATAGCGACAAAGAAAAAAAAAGTAGCTAATAACCAACCGTGCCCGTTTTTATCAAGAAGTTGTTTTTTTCCATATCCTTTAGACTTGCTTCAAGTCGACCTTTTCGATTGATATTAATTTGCCCTGTGCTTTGCGGGTAAAGCATCAATGAGGTGGCGAAACGACCGAGCGAGCGACGAAGTCGCGAGGGAGGGCTACTAACCTAAAGAAAAAAATTAGAGGACTCGGGAAAGTCTGCATATTCTTGAAAATGTAGGTCGTGTCACCCTGGAGTCTTCGCCGTACTATGAAAATCATTTTCTTCGAGTTAAAGTGACCGTAAATGTGCAGGGGTCTTTAAGAGATATTGTAGTCTAACATAATTAATATTATATGGTGCTCAAACGAAATCATGCAAAACATAATTTTTTCCTAAAATGATTACCAGAGTTCCAAAGGAAACCATGGAATAACCAGTTTGTTTTCGATGCATTGGTTTTTTTCAACCAGTCTACTTGTAGCTATCATAGAAGTGTTAGCCGCGTCCGATTTCCATGCCTAGCGATCATTGGAAAGCGTCTGGTTGTCTTTTGTTTCTAGGATCACAGCAATTTCTGAAGGGAGAAAGCAACAAGACCTCAGGTAGCAGTACAAAATGATTAACTGTAGTCGCTTTTAAAAAGTAATAGCGAAAAGTTTTCTACAGTTTTTGTGAATGATTTGAACACAGTAATATCACTTGCTATATATATATCCATATTATTTACGCTTGGGTCCTGAAAAGAGGAGAAACATTGTTTTTGGAAGGAGAAGTTAAGGCAACCTCAGGTGAAGCTTTGTTCAAATCATCCAATCATTCTTCCCTCGATACTTTCCTTCGTAACGTTAGCTATGTCCTTCATTGAATGTGAACGCGCATTATGACGAAAGACCGGCCTATTTAGAAAAATAGCCACCGGCTCAGTTTTACTACTATACAAATTTAAAGTGAGCATTTAACTTACAAAAGTTATAAAAGCATGAAATCCGTTTCAAATGAAAATTAAACGTTTCAATGAAAAAAGCTTCAAACCGGCATATTTATTGTTTTCTTTCAGACAATACCGCTGATGAATGTCTCAACTACAAAAGACTCGACGAGCGCGACAGAGCCGCAGACTACTTCAGTTACCACAAAATGAAGTGTGACGCCAATCTGCCGCAGGCATGGTACAGATTCACTGGCCGCGCAGGGGCTGTGATGCCAACAAAGTGCGTTCCCAAGCTGCATTGCGGTACGCTGTCTCCCGGATGGTTGAATGGCAAACACCCGACAGTAGGGGAGGGGATGGTGGAGCGCATGGTTTGCTTTACTAAGGATGACGACTGTTGCTTCTGGTACAGCCGTGTGATGGTCAGGAATTGCAGTGATTTTATCGTTTACAGGTTCGGTCAGTTCCCTGCATTACAACATTTCTGCGGTTTACGATACTGTGGGGCTGGAAAAGAAGGTAACTAATTTCAGTAATTAAACTGGCAGGTATTCGTTTTAGAACACATGTGGTCATCATCTCTTTAAGAGGAGTTCGAAAAAACATGATCATGGTGCATGTTTAAGAAAACCATCATGGCATTGTAAAGTCTTCGACACATAAATATGAAGCACAAAATTAAAGAAGCTTGTCAGTAATCATATCTGCTGGCATGCTGCTTCCGGGGCGGGTACTCAGGCATATCAGTAACGGGCAGGTGCGAATGAAGCAAAACGTTTTATGCACTAAAAATCCCGATTAGGCCAAAAAGAGGCACCAAGTGTCCAACGGCCCAAAACGTATCCTAAAGAGAGAGAGTCCGAGTCCACTTTAGTCTGTATTCGTCACGCACGTTTGTTGTCAACACTAAACAGTCCTGGCAAAATTTTTCTACCTAAAATAGGTTCACCAGAAAATTTCTAACCCAAGAAATGTGCAAATCGCAAATTTCAAACCCAAAGAAGGTCTTCACATATCCCCGTCACTAGGCCTCAGGGTACGGCTTACAACACGTAGTTGTTGTTGCAGGTTGTACAGACAAAGACGGAAACATATACGAAGTTCACCAGACTTGGAATCCAAACCCTCTCGTTACCTGCGAATGTACACCTGACTTTAAAGTCGACTGTTCGAAATTTCAAGACGGCTGCTGGGATGAACATGGCAAAGCTTATGTTAATGGTCTAGAATGGCTTGCCAACAGCACCACGAAATGTACTTGTAGCAACGAAAACATTTCCTGCGCTGATCTTTCTCGACCGGCTTGCACCGATGAAAATGGTGTTGTGAGGGAGCATGGCACGAACTGGTTCCCACTTGCTTGCTTTAACTGCTCGTGCACGGATGGTGTGGTCAGCTGTATAAAGTACCACGTGACTGTCCAATATGGCTTATTCCGGATTAAGGCTGTTGGGAATTGCATGCCATGTCGGCGACCACGTGACGATATTTACCCTACTGGAAATGGAACTGTCAGTAATTGCCAAGGTTCGTGTTAAAATTATGAGTACTGAATTAAGAATTCTTTTCCCAGGAGCATTACTTGAATTTAAGTCGAATTCTAAAATGCGCTAGTGTCCTAAGAATCGCTTTTGTATGATAGTTGTGCGACTAAACCTTAATGAACATTTTCTTCACTTGATCATTTTTTTCTAACCACATTTGGTTCCACTAAATTAACTTTGCATTCACTATACTGACTGACTTAACGTTTATTTATAGTATTTTTTCAGCTCAAGAATTCAGATGCGTTATTCCACTGCTCCAACAGGGCCTTTGTAAGGAAAAGTCACCTGTGCAATGGAATCAGTGAGTGCTCAGATGGCTCTGATGAGGCAGGATGTAACGACGGTGAGTCATTTGCTGTGATCTACACCGAGTTTCCCTTTATAGTCTTAATATATTGTACGACAAGCAGGTAAAGAGAATTGATAGCCTCATAACAGATGACAAATGAGCGTTTATGTAGTTCTGTTGGTAGAGTGTCGCGCAGGTGTCTTATTTTTTCACTTTAAAAGAAGCTTTAATTTGTCACGATGATTAAGACACAGGGATAACACAACTGTTAAAACCGTTTCAATTTTGTTTCTCATTTTTCGTTTTCAGTTATTTGTCGTGATGAAGTTGGTCAAGTTTTGATTCTCAAAGAAACTTGGAAGGTAAACCTTGAATTAAGAAATAACTACCTATACTACAAAAGAACCTCGTCGATGTTCAGGAGAAGCGACACTGAAGACAATGATGTCCTTACATGAGACTTCTTTAACGAACTACCACAAAGTTCGTTTCCAAGGCTGTACCATCGATCCTTTAAGTTTGTTTTCCGAAAAACTGGTGAGCTCAGCTCATCATTTCTTTAGGACTAGAGTGACACCCTTGAGGTTTGTACTGTTCTGAATTCTCATTTTGAAAACCAAAAGTTTGATCATTAAAATAAATGCGGTGCTTTTTTGAAAAAAAGTATTAAATTCCTCTCTGGTATCGACGTTATTCTCGGACATTCTTCTTCAGGTTACCAAATGCCTTGAGTGCAAATGTGTTGCTGGATTTTTAAGATGTCGCAGAAGCCTTCAGGTTAATTTTCCCGGCATGCGTAATGCATATGTACCGCTGACCGAAACCTGTGAACAGCCTGGTTGTAACACTGTGGAATTCATCAGAGACAGGAGACATGCGTGCGAAGGTACGGCTTGTTAAACATAACAGCTAGGGAACTGTAGCTTTGAATTCGTATTATTGTTATTTGAATTTCACTCTAAACGTAGTTTTGTGTAAAAATGTCTCCTTAAAATCCTTAACCTTCCCTACATTAAGCAAGTGATGTCAGTATGAAAACAACAACAACAACAAAAACAATCCAGGTTCTACTAGTTTCGCTCTGATCATGACGATAATTATTCCACGTAGGAAACTGCAAAGCATCATCGACTATATATATATTTATTTATTTGTTAATTAATGAACCCGTCAAGACATTAAAGCTTGTTATTGTGATTTTATTTTGCCAGCAATTGAGACTACTATGGGAGGTCGTATTCGTCTAGCAGGAGAAGCCTGGGAATTCCAAGGATGCAGGTTCCAGTTTACGGGACAACGGAGGACTACAGGATGTCCAAACATGATCGGTCTTTGGTGTCATGTATATAATGGAGCTATCTGCTGTGCCAAGAAATGTCCAGGTATAAAAAAAATCAATCGCTTAATAAATCTCAATGTTTATTGCAACTACAAAGTATTATGCAGTCAAAAAGTAGGCGAGCTATTAACCAAGTGAGCTTGATCTGTATGATAAAATTCGTCGTTATTTTAAACTGAGTTTTAAATCACATCCCTGTAGCACTTCCAGAGCTTGCGAGTCAGTTGCGGGGAAAAGTGAGTGTGTGCCCCGGAGGCCTACAACTAGCAGCGAGTGACGACAAATGTGACCCATCCAGTCCAAACTGCTTGCAGGACAACGACCCATGTAAAGCGGGTAAGCTAATCTGTGACAAGCATGGTTTGCCTAGTCTGCCGACGCGTTTTGGAGAGAAAAGACAATGCAGTGTTTAAAGCGCTCGCCTTCCACCGATGTGGCCAGCCGTTCAGATCTAAGCTTTCCCCCCACCGTGGAAAGAGAAATAGCTGAACTATTTTGTTCATTCTTAGGGTCTAGATAGACACGAGTAGATCGATCTATTAATTAAGGGACTCTTAAAGCAGGATATATCAACGTCGTCATCATGTGATTTATTTTTACAAGTTGATAGGGAGTCACTTTGCTAAACCAACCTCGGGTTCTGAGAAGTCTTGTACATTGTTTTGTGACACTTTATTTGTTTCTTTTTATTTTCAGGTGTCACGTGCCGAGATGAGAAGGGCTTTTCCTATTTTGAAGGAGCCACGTGGACGGTCGGTGACTGTATTACATGCAGGTGTAATAACAGTTTAATTTCATGCACAATAAAGAGGAGTTTTATAACATCCGGTGACGAGAAAATCCAGCATTGTATTCAACCAAAGTGCAACGTGGTGGCTTTCTTAAAATCACACGCAGGAATCTGTAAAGGTAACACAAAGGGTTTGCCTTCTGAGCAAATGTACAGGGTCCTGTTTCAAATGCCGTTTATACTAGTTAAAATATACTAATAATACACTAGTTAAGACCCTTCCTCGCCTGATCTTAAGCCCGGTCAAACAACAGTCAGCAAGAGTTCAAACACGTTGAAAGCGCAAGAGAATCAATGGTGAAAGTTCATGAGAGTTAGAGGCCGAACAAGAGCGAGAGGTTTGAACTACATGGATTCTAATTAAAAATTGGGCAAACTATTCGAGACCGAACGAGAGTTGTCGAGAGCGCGCAAGTCACCGAGAGCGCACGAGAGTGACTGAGAGCGCGCGAAAGTCGCCGAGATCGCACGAAAGTCTCTGAGAGAGCGCAAGCGAGTCACCGAGAGGGCATGAGAGTTGCGGGGAGCGCACAAGAGTCACTGAGAGCGCACGAGCGTCGCCAAAAGTACATGAGAGTAGCGAGGGTAGCCGAGATTGCTCTAGAGTTGCCGAGAGCCGCGAGAGTCGCCGAACGTGCAGGAGAGTCACTGAGAGTGCACGAAAATCGCTAAGAACGCAAGAGAGTCGCTGAGAGCGCCCAGGAGTTTCACGCCAAACAAGAGCCTGGATTGAACTATCGTCAACTGGCGTTCTCGTTTGGCCCCGCTTTACTTGCTTTGTTGTCGCCACCAATTTTATTCCTTATTTGCATCTCTGTAGCTTGCACCTGGAAGAATCAGACATTTCTGGACGGTTATCGCTGGAAAGAGAATGGCGTCGATTTTTTCTGTACATCGGATCAAAGAGTGAGGCCTGGGTGCTATTTGTACCGTGATAAGATCGATTGCACTGGCGCTTTCACAGGTTTGTTATTTGTTATCAAAGGTTAAACAGCCCAGTTTATTTCCAACAGATACTCCAGAAAAGAAGTTATTTGAGTGAGTTTTCAACGTGTTTAATACTTACAGGAATCCAAAACTTAAAGCTCATTTCTGAGGAGGAGTTGTTCCTCTGTGAGAGCGGAGATGAAGTAAGATCACTGAATGACAGATGTAATAAAGTAAAGGACTGCTACGAGGCCTCGGACGAGAAGGACTGTGTCCAGTGTAAGTACCAGTGAACAAATACACATCACTGCGGCACAGATTAAGCTTGCCTAAATTTCAGTGATATTGAACCCGAGATAAATGTCTCTATTTTTCTTAGGCATTTTTCAGTTTTGAACAAAGAGCTTATGGCTTTGGTTTTAAAACGACCTCATTTGTATTCTTTCAAGAATTACTTGAAGCAAATTTTCTTTTTGCTTGTAAAGAGGGCAAAAAAACTCGCCCTAAACCTTAGTTAAACGAGTGGTGGTTTATGATGACGGAATTAAATTGTGTGTTGTGTTATCCACTTCGGTCTTCCATGGCACATAAACAGGCTTTTAATTTAGTGCTTCGGAGTTGAAAGAAAATTATTTTCGTAAACGGCGAAAACCGTTTGAATTAAAATACCATAATCGTAGTCAGGCATAATTTAAAATAGTAAAAAAGGTTGTTGTCACTGACTAAAATTTAAAAGCGGACGTTTCGGTTAAAAATTACTATAACCTTCTTCAGCGTAAGCTTCAAATGGCGTCCAGATGTGAATTTGGTGTTTTCAGTTTTAGAAACGCGAGAATCCACTAGGGATTGGCCAGGATTTTGTACATCTCAGGAATGTGCACGTGTTCATTGGTCGAGTTCGGTTCACGGATGGAATGCCATGCTTCTAAAAACAGTCTGCGTGACCACTGAGAACAGCGGTCCACAATCACGACATCGTCGAAATTAAAATCGTGATTAGTTTGCGCGCAATGTTGTGCCAACAGGGAGTTCTTGTCACCTGTGAAAACAGCTCTTTTGTGTTCTCTTGTTCTGGACTTTAGTGCGCGTGATGTTTGTCCGATTTTAACTTTCTCACAGTCTTTGCAGCTGAATTTATAAACAACTCCTGTCGATAGATCTTGATCAAACTTGTCTTTATAGGCTTTTCTAGGATTGAGCCGACAGTCTTTACGGGTTTGTGGGCGGCATTGACGTTGAACTGATTCAAAGTTCTTGCAATTTTTTAAAGTGACAAAACCTTTGCGTGTTTGAGACTGTGGTTGAACTTCAGGTGTTGGTGTTGTTGTATTTTGGCAGCTTCTTATAAAAGAAGTCGGTGTAACCATTGATCTTAAGCGCATCAACTACATGTTGTACTTCAGATAGCTTGTCGTTCTCAGTTGACGGGATCTTCCTTTCTCTGTCGAGAAGGGTACTAGCAACCGAGCGTTTGTGTTGTGAGGGGTGGTGAGAGTTGAAGTGAAGGTACTTCTCAGTATGTGTGGCTTTTCTGTAAACGCTGGTCTTAATTGTTCCATCGGGATTCCTGGTTGTCTTCGTGTCGAGAAATGCAATAGATCCGTCTTTTTCCTCTTCTACAGATTTGTCACCTGGAGTGCCAGAGCTGTGGGAATAGATGTAAAAAGTGACACGACATCAAAAGAAACGATGATCTCCTGTGGATCGATGGTGTTAGCAGAAATTTTTTTCTGATGTCGTGCCACTTTTTACATCTATTCCCACAGCTCTGGCACTCCAGGTGACAAAGACCAGGCTTGAATGCGACCTGACCATCTCTGAGAGAACCAATTTGTCTGTCGACAACATCATGAAGTTGCTTGAAATGGTGCTTGACAACAACTTCTTTGTCTTCAATGACGCATTCTACAAACAAATATTTGGCTGCCCCATGGGCTCACCAGTTAGCGCTATCTTAGCAAACTTGGTGATGGAACACGTCGAAAAAAGAGCGTTAGATACCACACCCCACCCCCCGAAGTGGTGGTATAGATATGTTGACGACAGTCACGTCTGCCTCTCCCGAGAACACCTTACAGAATTCCACAACCATCTCAATTCCATCAACCAACGCATCAAATTTATTGTAGAAGAGGAAAAAGACGGATCTATTGCATTTCTCGACACGAAGACAACCAGGAATCCCGATGGAACAATTAAGACCAGCGTTTACAGAAAAGCCACACATACTGAGAAGTACCTTCACTTCAACTCACACCACCCTTCACAACACAAACGCTCGGTTGCTAGAACCCTTCTCGACAGAGAAAGGAAGATCCCGTCAACTGAGAACGACAAGCTATCTGAAGTACAACATGTAGTTGATGCGCTTAAGATCAATGGTTACACCGACTTCTTCATAAGAAGCTGCCAAAATACTGACAACACCAACACCTGAAGTTCAACCACAGTCTCAAACACGCAAAGGTTTTGTCACTTTAAAAAATTGCAAGAACTTTGAATCAGTTCAACGTCAATGCCGCCCACAAACCCGTCGAAAGACTGTCGGCTCAATCCTTAAAAAAGCCCAAAGACAAGTTTGATCAAGATCTATCGACAAGAGTTGTTTATAAAATCAGCTGCAAGGACTGTGAGAAAGTTTATATCGGACAAACATCACGAGCACTAAACTCCAGAACAAGAGAACACAAAAGAGCTGTTTTCACAGGTGACAAGAACTCCCTGTTGGCACAACATTGCGCGCAAACTAACCACGATTTTAATTTCGACGATGTCGAGATTGTGGACCGCTGTTCTCAGTGGTCACGCAGACTGTTTTTAGAAGCATGGCATTCCATCTGTGAACCGAACTCGATCAATGAACACGTGCACATTCCTGAGATGTACAAAATCCTGGCCAATCCCTAGTGGATTCTCGCCTTTCTCAAAAACACCTAATTTACATCTGGACGCCATTTGAAGCTTACGCTGAAGAAGGTTATAGTAATTTTTAACCGAAACGTCCGCTTTTAAATTTTAGTCAGTGGCAACAACCTTTTTTACTACGGTTTCAATTAGTTTGGTATAACAACGCCGGAAAACAGTGCAAATTGTTTTCATGTAACAAAGACTATAACATCCCTACAATCATCCGGCTGTCAGGAAAAGGAAAAGCGACCAAATCTGTAGTCATTGGTATCGGCGAAGGCGTGGGAAAGGAAAACTCCCAATTACGTTTTATTTGCTATTTTTCAGACTTTTGTCCAGCACACACTGAATTCAACCTTAAATGGAACAGAACTGTCTCGGATAATATTGTTTACAGAAACTGTTCAGAAGTGAACCCAAGTCTTGGGGGTAAGATATGTTTTATTTCATTGTATTCAGTGCTCCTTGTGTTTTTCTGGTGTCACATGCTTTTGAGTCGTCTCTTCCTCCTCTTGCTGGTCTGACATAAGTGATAGCAATTTTTCCCAGTGATTCTAATAATTTATTTGTCCCGTGCCTACCAATCAGAAAGCTGGAAAGCCATTACATATTCCCCATACATATATATTTTGACAATTTAAATGGAATGAGTTATTTATAATTTGAGCGTGGAATGTGATCTAGAAACTTATTTTACCATACAAATTATTTGGAAATCGTCTGCAAAAGCGGCTGAGCAAAAATTTCTGAAGGTTCGCGTATGTACAGAAAAATCCAGTCGTCGCTCAGGTAGATGTTACTTGAAAGCATTACATACCAACTAGTACTTATATTTTTTCAGGAAGTTTCGGTAGTCGCTGTACACAAAGTTTTTATACAACCAAGTGGCATCACAAAGAAAGTTGTGATTGCGAGAAAGAAACTCTTCTTCAGCAGTTCGGAACGCCGAAGGTATGGTAACTAGTTTTCTTTGCAAAATCACTCTCTGTATGGTGGAACAGTTTGTAAACTAAACTAAAACAATGGGAAAATGATATTACGTAAATGGCTTATGTTGTAACTCTGTATTCATGGTAACTTGTAACCTCTAGAAATGAAAAATGATAAAGACCCCAAATCTGAATCCAAGATTGAAAAACAAAGTGGTACGTGAAAGTACTGTACAAGAGCTTTTGTTTGAATAGTCACACATGAGAATTTCATCCACATAACTTAACCCTTTAAGCCTTGATATAAAAATTTCCAATTTTTCTCCTCTCTGTTCTCCTTACATTTCTTATAGAACTTGTAAGTAAAATTTGTCTAAAAATCAAGACATCCTATCCTTAGTGATCACTTCCTTTATTCTCGTCACTTGAATGTATGACCAAGCAGCGATATTGTAACGAGAAATTTTATTTTCGTCAATGTTAACACTTGAAGGGTTAAGATCAAAGGCTAACTTATGGTGATGGCATAAATGCACATTGTGGGCGCAGTTTTGATATTTGTATGTTGAAATGCACTTTACAACCAAAGCGTGAGATCAGACGTCAGCTTGTTAGCCCTTTAAGCCCCAAAATCAACATGAATGTTTTCCGCACTGTTTCATATATTTCTTATGACGCTAGTTAAGAGAAATTCCTTCAACATCAAGGATCATTTGTGATCGTTAATTCTATTCTCATGACCTTTATGCATGATTAAGTCCTGACATTGTAAGGAGAAATTACATAAATGCAGATTCTTGTCACTGTTGCTGACAACCACTAACAGGAAATTCGTAATCTAGCCCATGAATACATGTAAACAGACCATTTCACAAACTGACAACCTCGACCTCTACTTTCTTAGAACAATAATGTGGGCTCTTTAACGTCCCAAAAAGTGTAAGGAGGTGTTAAGAGACACGACCAGCGGCTTAGCTTCGCCGCCCAAAGAAGCGGTCATCTTACTGACAAACCCAAGCCACAGCCAGCACAATCTTACGAGAATTTAAAGATCCTTGTGGTATGACCTGAAGTCGAACTCGCGAGTTCTTACTTTGCAAGATGTTGTTTAAGTCAACTCTGGGAGTAACATGATTGTGTAATTATACGGGACCAAAATAATATTTTAAAAAGTTCTCGATCTTTTCTAATATTCCGTGTTTGTTCGTTTTCTTTCCAGCTGTCCACAGCCAATTTGACCAACTTGGCGGAAATAACAAGAGAACTGACAAGCAAAGCTGTAAACTTTACAAACAAGAGACTGTTTTTTGGTTATCTTAAAGAACTTTTTGACACTGGAGTTCGATTATTGAGTCCAATCAACCAGCAAAATGATGTGGTAGCATCATATTTCTCTGGGGTGAGTTTAAGGTTTCTTTTGAGACATAAGTAAATGGCGCACTCAGAGGAGAAATTCCAATCAGGGGGCTGTTTATCAAAACTTCCTTTAAATACCGGGAACGTTAAGTCACTGGGTTAATCCCCGTTAAACTATTGATGAGTCCCTCAAATCTACCGTTATTTTAAATCCCGGTAAATTTATCGATGACTTGCCTGGTAACTTATTATGGTTTGCATGTCCCCCAATTTTTTGACAGTTTTGTTTTCGGTAGATTGCGAAAAAAAAACAGCAACAACAACAACGACAAAAAAACAAACAAACAAACACACACAAAAAAAGCCCCACTCGGACCGCGTTCTATCCGACTAGGCGCCTGTAGCCGGTCTTGCAGAATGTACAGACAGAGAGATTTTGACAAGGGAATTCTCAAAGGAAATTTAACCCTATATTTGGAAAACAGTAAACTATGAGGAAACCAATATCATGGTCATGATGGCTTTCAGTAATCTAACAAGTCTCTGACAATTCTTTCTTTCCTAGGTAATGTTCTTTACAGCCGGGAACGACGACATTTTTACGCCCCCCTCAGGTTCCTTCTGTCCACAAACAGTGGTATGTCTTACACGTTTTCGTCTGTATAAATAAAAAAAACGAACAAACAACAACTACAAACAAAGGAAAGCAAAACGAACACAGAAGTACCTACCAACTCTTTGTACCTACCCTTGTACGTTTATCTATACCTACCGTAAGGTTGTACCTTTGTGTAGTGACTGCTTGGACCCTGCACCTTCTAGTACCAGCTACTTTAGACCTTTATGTACCCTTGTCTTTTAGACCTTAAAGGACCGACTTTGGACCGTTAAGTACCTACTTTGGACCTTAATGAGCCAACTTTGGACACCTGCCTAAACGCACTTAACTTTTCTAACATTTCACACGGGCATAGACTTGTAACCTGGAAAAATGGACGCATTTTTAAGACATCATCGCCTTTTACCCTAAAATCTTCGCTCAAGAAAACTGATGGAATATTCAGCATCTCGCAAGCGTGGGAGAAGAAAAAAATCTGAGGTCCTGGTCTATTTTCTCACGTTTCATTCTTGTTGTAATTTCTTAGAGCTCCTCACAGCGCCGCTTATTCCAGTTCGGTGTGAAGAAATTTACTTGTCAAGCTTCAAACTTGACCCATTCGTTTATGTTCTGCCAGCGTCTTCAATCGCCAGTGTGAGTATAAGTAAATCGATGTGCATTTGACACTTTGAGCGTTTGTGAAACCGCGCGAAAACATGTAGTCCATCTCTAATCATAATTAATGTGTCTTCAAGTGGGTAAGGATCGGCCGCACATTCGATGGAGTATCGGCCAACACCCAACGGCTTTTGTCCGAGTATCGGTCGATATTTCGACAGGTTTGGCGACCAAAACGATATCGACAGATATCATCTGTAATAAAAATGACCCACATGGATTTGTATAACGCTACTGTACCGTTGATGTTCGTCAAAGTTGTGCAGCTAAGGCAATGTCAGTTTTGGTCACACATCTTTGGCACCACTGATGGTTGGGTAACGAAACTTTGTTACTCTTTTCATGCGAGTCGAAGGTGATCAAACCAAAACAAGTTTCGTGGAGCGGGAATGTGAGATCAGCTTGAAATGCCCATTAAAGGATATAAACTTCGTAACTGAATTACACAAGAGCAACCAGGTATTGCCAAAATTATTTCGTTACTGATATGGGTCGAATGGCATGAAGTATTTTGTGATATACTTGAGTGCATTTGTGGGATTCACCCATAGAGAATGTATTCACATGTGTCTTTATCATTAGAATAAACCAGCATTTTAAGAGGCTATTAAATAGTGTCAGTAAATTTATGCAATCAAGAGAAGGAAAAGGAAGATCCCCGCTCATGTGCATGCGGTAGCGTTTCTCAGCATTTGTATGTACCTGGGCTGTGCTTGGGTTTCCCGAATACCAGGTCTGGATCGTGTGTGTAATTGATGAAGAAGAGGTTGGGGAGGGTAGGGAAACGGCTGGGAAAGGGGACGATGGAGACAGGTGCAGAGTACTTAATAAAAGACGCAAATTTCTGCATGCGGGAGATTTTAAGATTTATTCACTTGCCTTCTGCAGCGGCTGGGTCACCACCAAGGTAAAAGAGCTACCTAGTTACAGATCTGATGAAAAGCGGCCTGGATTAACCGTGTTCTGGCAGCGTCCAGTTTTAAGGTTGAAGATTGACTCGAGTCAGCTGACTTCTGGAGATGATCTTCCTGACTCTATAATCTCCCATCTGCCGAGCAACAACACCAGCGAGGTAAGTTTAGAAGTAATCAGCGGGTTTTAGAAGGATAAATCAAGGCATGTTGGTTGAAATTAATTAATATATCAATTTTCTGTCACACTTTGTTCAGATCTTCTCAGACGTCTGAATTGGATATCTGAATTACTGGAAATACATGTACAGTGGAGTCCCGTTATCTCGAACGACATGGGAGCCAGGGAACGGGACCTGGCCTCAAGTTCGAGATAACGATAAGTTCGAGATATCCAAGGTTCGAGAGAACGGGACTCTACTGAAAATTAACAGTATCTCTAATCCCCCCGGGGGGGGGGGGGGGCACTTGGGTCAATTTTTGCTGGGTATGTGCCGCTGGCCTCTCCTAACCTCTACCCCATTATAGTCTATTCTTTAGCCAATGATAGACCCCATGTTAGTCTTTTTCGGGCAAATATACCTCAATTCCCTACTTGCCGGAATTTACTTACCTCTGTCGCAAATGTGCGACCCCATTCTAGTAACTCTATTAGCTCCTATTAAAAATGCAACCCTATTATAGTCAATCCAGTCGTGAAAATGCGACCCCATCCAGCGGCACATCTCCATTAGCCTATTACTAGGAAGTACCTCCCGCCCCCCCCCCCCCCCCCCCCGGGCTCTAATCCCAACAAAGAGCTAACCTATCATATGTTGTATAAGATGTCATGAATCGTCTTATAATTGTGTTGCGACATCAAGTGAATGCAGAATAGTCACGCCCTTTCAACTACCATCATACAGTTTATATACAGATTTCTTTGTTTGCGGATAATGAATTACACCTCAGTGAAACAGCGAGCTTAGCAATGGCCATCTCCAGACCTTACTGCCTTTGAAGTGAGATGTTTTTTACGGCGACTCGGTTAGTAAGATTAATCAACACTTATGAACACAAACCGGTTGTGGTGGGGTGCAGGAATGATATGACCACAAGAATAGTATGAAAGCATGTACACCTATTTCAATTAAGGTTGCTTCAGTCACGCGTGATGCATGATCCTTGTTTCATAGACCGCAAAGCATGTTTGCTATAAAGAAATGTATTGATCACTTTTCTCGCTGAAGGCACTCCAGGATAAAACCAAATCATTAAAAAAATGCTCTTGTTTTAGGACTAATAACTAGAGAAAAGCAGCTATGAATTTAGCGAGCATGATGCACGGCGGTCTATGAAACATGCATCACTGAAGCAACCTCTTTTGAAATAGGTATATACATAGTTAGTTACCAATTTCTCTGTTCTCACCAGGGGAATGGAAGCGATGTTTTACGTCGTCGCCAAGTCAACTGCTCTTGGGTAGAATATGATGTAAGTTAGTCGAAAAGTGTAAGCTTTAAATTACCGTAAAAATGGCAAAAGGGTATGATGATGGAAGGACCTTGAAAGGAAGCAAATTTTCATATTGCAACAATTAGAAGCGAGTTTCTTCAGTACAAAAATATGTTGCACCTGGTGATTGTAATACCGGCTGCAACGTTCAACACAAAATGTTTCGCGTGAAACATTGCAGGAAAAAGTTATCCGTATCACATGTCCTTCGCTCTAAACGCGAGAAAGCAACTGATAGATTAAGGTTTCAGAAAATAGCGCATTTATATTAGAAGTGCCCAAGGAAGATGGAAATTCGAGAGAATGACTCAAGATCTGATGCGATGAACTAAGATCCCATCCATGGTTTGGTTGCCTGCGTCGCAGACTGTACCAGCGTTATATTACGTCTGCGACGCAGGCTATGGTTTGGAAGAGTATTACAAATATTACACACTTCTTCTTGCAAAACCAGGAGCGGAAAAGCGGCGCCCCGCTCAATCTCGTACCCAGAGTCTGCAGGCTTCTTGGTCACCAGGGGACGCCAGGACGAACTCTGGGGTACTGGAATTTTTACCACAGAAACCCCCCAGTAACGAGACTTAGTGAATTTCTCAGTGCACATTTTTTCATTTTTTTTAGTAAACAGCCGATCAGAAAAAAGGTTTCTTTTCTCTTGTCCCGCCTACTACCCCCTGAACAAGAAAGCTGAGGACTCTTAGTGGGGTACGAGATTGGACGCCACTATTTTCTTCAGTAAACGTAGTCTCTTTGCTTCAGGTGCTTTTTTTTTAATGTACAGTTTAGTTTTAAAAACTGGTTCCCTTTCCACCAAATTATTCTTCCTGTTTTAGGTAAATGGCACTTTAAAGATCAGAGTCAGCGAAGTAAAAGACGACGAGAAAGAACAAAAAGCTTTCATTCAAGGCTACCTCGAGTTGGGTCTCAGCAGCATTTCCGTCTTGGCTGTTATAACTTCCTTGGTCATTTTATCATGTCTGAGGTATTCCACGATTGGTATTTTTTTAAATCTTTAAATAAAAGCTTCGCGTTCTACCACAATTAACGTCAACTTGCCGTAAGCCAAACCTTAACTTTGAAAAACTGCTCTCTTGAGGCTCATATTAAGAAAACAAGATGTGCATCTTTTTAACATTTTGACTGTTTTAACATTCTGACTGTTCTTACTTCATTTTAGCCAATTTTAAAAGCCCTATAACATCTTCTTTAGAAATGATTATTTGATAAGCCACTCAACCATTTGACAAAAACACAGTCCACTACAAAAACACAGTTTCGTAACCCTGTGTATAAACTAAGAGTACAGGTAGGTGGAGGAATTGGTTGATTGATAAATGGATGGATGGATGGATGGATGTACTAAATGAATCGTTGGGTTGATCTTACAGAATAAGAAACTCTGAGAGGATATTTGTGCATAAGAACCTTATGCTTTCTCTGTGCTTGGTTTACATCGTGATGATCTTCGACACATTTGTCTTCACAAACAGGAGACAAACGCCGGTACGTGAGTTTATTAAGTTTTTTTTGCTTCCGACAAAAAAGACCTATGATCCACGGTCAACGATTCTATGAAATAAAAATCAACTTTGCTTGATGGGATGTTTAAGCGGTCGAAACACTGTTTTTGTTGCCAACATCTCCAACATTATGAATGAACATTTCAATCAGTCAAAGGAAAACAAGGTTTTTTCAACCAGTCAGTATTCATTAATTGGTTTACGGGTGTTTTCCTACGGTTAAGCACGCTTAGTATATTGTTTTAGTTTTGATTGGGCCATTGCTCTCTTATTGTTTTGTTATGATTGGACACAATCAGAACACTTTATAGAAGTGGTTCCTAACTAAATTAATTACTTTATCGGTTATAATTATTTTAAAAATAGTGTGTGTGATTGCGTATACCTTGATACCAGTAGTGATTGTAAATTTTTTTCAATAAATAAATTTTTTAATCATTTCAAACTTGGCGGGTGCGTTGTTTTAGGTTTTCGTTCTTTTAACCTTATAAATCTGTTCAAAGCTAGCGCTGTTAAGAATCAGGTCAAACTACAAAGCACTTGATCCCGTGATCAATTCCCACGACTTTTCTCGTAACTGATATTGGGTAGATTACCGCGATGCCTTCAAGTCAAATGAATGTAATTTATGTATTTATTTTCATTATTTGTGGTTATGATTATTGGACATTATCGCAGATCAGTTTTATAGCTAGGTTTGCGTAAAATAATGTTCTGCTTCATAAAAGAACATTTTTTATTACAGAAATTGTGTTCAACCATGGCAGTGATTCAGCATCTAACACACCTCTCTGTTTTCACGTGGATGTTGGTGGAAGGAATCCATCTTTACATCAAACTTGTCAAAGTGTTTTCAGTCAGAAAACTTTACATCACCTACATCTTAATTGGATGGGGTAAGATCGCGTAAAGATTTTGGAATCAGTTGGAGATGTTTCGGGTTTGTGCCTAATGAAAGCAATCATTGATTGATTAAAGGTCTTTTCAAGATCTCAAAAGCGCATTTCTGGTATTTCTTCATTATTTGCCACCATCTTTAAATTATTATGCGCAGAGGAACCACTGCAGACTAGTTGCCAAGCAACACCAGTATAAAAAGCCTGAGGAGATAGTACTGGGGACAGGTTAGAATGCAGTTTTAAGTAGAATGAGAAACGTCTGGAGAACTCGTCATAGTTGAACTCAAAGACGACTAACCGAAGTATTCTACATACCAAAAAAGTGTGTAACTTGTAGTGTAACTTGTGACACTACTTACGCAATTAGGCAGCAAATGATAATTAACACTTAATCCTACTGGTGGTTTAACTGAGTGGCTTTTTACCTGAATTTCTTAGGCCTACCACTGGTTATCGTAGGATTGATAGCAGCCGTCAGGCCTAAGACGTATGACATGAGCAAGATATACTACAAAGACGTCATATGCGGATCACTGAAAATTCCCGCGGAGATAATACGCGACAGGTTCGTTGATCTTTGCTTAGGATTTGCGCATGATTAATATTGCTTTGGACTCCGCTGATGTATTACGCTGCCCTCTCTCTAATAAGGTGCCTTGCCTAACCAACCCTTCACCTTCCCTTTTGATAGAGAGAGCTTGCGTGCAGAATCCTCCCACCCTCCTTTAGGTCCTTTCTTCTCGGTGAAACTTCTACTGTCTAAAGAGGGGTTTACACCTGTGACTCAAACTCAAATGTAAACTCGAATGGAAGTATTGACACAAATGTAAGTGGCCTCTAAAATGCAAACGCAGACGCAAAGAAAGATACTTTTCTTGTGCTTGGCCGGAGCTTGACTGGCACTTGTGTTGGCTCCGGTTCACTCGTGAACCAAACGCAAGTGGAAACGCAACGAATGAATCGTGACCTGTACGCCACCTTGGTAAAGCGTTTCTGCATTTGTGTTTGTGCTACAAGTGTAAACCAGGCTTCTATCGTTCTCCTTAAGGTGTTGGCTTCATGATGGTGAGTGGTTGTACAAAGGACCAATCCTGGCAATCCTTTTGGTAAGCAACAACTTTTTACTTTATTCAGCTCCAGAAATGGTTGTAAACATACTGAAGAGACAAATTAGAGATTGTTTGGAGTCGGAAATGTTTGTTTTCTAATTTAACTGATCTACAAGACGTACCGATCGACCGGGGAAATCACGACATTGCCCGATTAGCAAGTTTAAAAGTATACTGTTTTATCTTTCAACCAGTAAACTTTCAATTTTTTTGTCAGTTTTAAAGAAAAAGTTTGTTTCGGGGCCAAGAAACAAGACTGAGCATTAGTTTATGAGTACAGACTTGGAATTATTAACGTTTATAAATGCTGTAAAAATTTCAGGTCAATGTTGCAATATTTGTGGTCCTGTTAAGGGTGATATTTACCAAGATATCTATTAAATATCAGGCTGACAACCTACAGATTGTCAAGTAAGTTTCTTTCGTTCCTTGTTTCTCAATAATACAATAACCATAGCATGGAGAAATTAAAAGCGAAAAGACAATCTTTGAGAAACGCGCACGCACGACAGGGGTAAAGCAAATATAACGCACGTTATCAATCTTTTCCGTTTTTTCTTCCATTTTGTTGACCTGTGGAACCAGTTCTTCGTCTGAAATATCTACTGCATATGACCAAGTTGAAACGTGGCATTTCTTCGTACTTCATTGACTTTATGGTCTTGACTTCACTCTCACTCACAATGACCAAGAGCCAGAATTCTCACAGTTATTGTACAGTTTATAGTAAAATCTTCTTTACACTCTAAAACGGATAAAGATGTAGTAGTTCAAAATTGAGCGCCATCCATTTGATTGTGTTTGTAATGAGCATCACCTTGTTTAAATTTTATCATTAGGAGAGGAATGAAGAGTGTGGCTGCGCTTCTTCCCTTGCTAGGAGTCACGTGGTTACTGGGGTTTGTCGTTCATTTCAGTGACGTTCTGCTGTATCTGTTCATTATCCTCAACTCAACACAGGTACAACATAAAGTGCCTAATATAAAGGGACCTTGTAAGGAGATTGAGATATGCCAAGCTGCTACAACTCTCGCAAATCGTCATTGTCCCTAAGGCTTAGTTTGGAGATTTTAGATATGATCAACTACAACCGATATATCGATATCGATATTGCTACAACTTTCACAAATCGTCTTTGTCTCTAAGGCTTATTATATATACATACCGAGATTTACGCGCCAAAAAGCCCGAGATAAAATTAGTCTCTTCGCGCTAGAGAAGCCAGCTGATTGGTCATACGATTTTTTTGACAAGTGAAAAACGACGTATCGACGCTCTGATTGGCTATCTCATTATTTTCACTAGTGAACAAAACCGTGTCGCTCGCTCGCCGCTCCTCTTGACTGACAAAAAGCACATTTTTAAGAGCTTAGGCGCATTTTTCTTTAGAAAGATGGCTTCAAATCAGACTAACCGTTTTCAGAGCCTAGATTCATCAGTAGAAGAGTTCATAGACGGACAGGAAAATGAAAAGACCAAGAAAAAGACCAAACACGATTTTGCTCTGTTCCACGAATTTCTTGTTTTGAAAGGCGAGACGAGACAAATGGACGAATTGATTCCTCAAGAGCTGAACAAGTTTCTCAGCGAGTTTCTCATAACGGTTCGCAAAAAAGAAGACAACGAGGAATACGAGCCTAATTCCTTAAGGGCATTCTTCGCTAGCTTTAGGCGCCATTTGAAGAAAAAAAACTATGGACTTATGAAAGACGTCCAGTTCGAGCAAACTCGGAAAGCGCTTCAGTCAAAGCAAAGCAAGGGCAACAAGCCTAATGCTTCTGCTGCTTTAATTGAGGAAGATATTCAAGTTCTGTATGAAAAGGATCTCTTGGGAAGTTCCACGGCAGAAGCGCTTTTAAACACGGTGTGGTTCAACAACACAATCCATTTTGGGTTACGAGGCTGCAAGGAGCACAGAGAAATGTGTTGGGGAGACGTAAAACTTTGTCAAACTTCCACAGGGCAGGAGTACCTCGAATTCAATGAAAGAGAAACCAAAACTCGTTCAGGAAACGATCCTCGGAATGTAAGAGCCATTGCATCGAAAATGTTTGCTGTGCCAAACAACGAGAAATGTCCAGTAAAGGCTGGTTCACACTTGTGACAGAAGCACAAGCATAAACATAAGCATAAGCATAAGAATGTTCACACTTATGACATAAGCATAAGAAAGCGACATACGCAGGCGCACTGGGCTTCAGATTTATAATCCTGGGGGAATGAGACGAGTTGTAATTTCAAAATGGTGGACGAAGAAGAAAACGAAGAAGCGCTCCTTTTGATGTTACTGCGCCGTAATCGTCAACGGCGGAAAGAAAAACAACCTGAAGAAAGATGGCGGTCCTGTTGGGTAAGAGAAATCTTCACGAAGAGAAAACAACAAGAAGATTATCACAATCTTGTGCTTGAAATGCGACTGGTGGACCGAGAAATTTATTTCAGGTAGTTCAGGTAGTTAATACGGCCAGCCTCAGCCAGTTTCTCAATACAGCGTGTTTAAAGAAGAAGACGCCCGTTTGAAACAGCTAATCAGAGGAGGATTGGGAACTGTTTTCGCTTGAATTTCTGCTGACATCAAATACTGCTGTTTCGTTATGCTTATGCTTATGCTTATGCTTATGCTGTCCCGGTTCACACTTGCGATCACGCGACATAAGCATAAGCATAAGCATAAGAAAAAGGAAAAGTTTCCTTTTTCTTATGCTTATGCTTATGCTTATGTCACTACGGTTGACACTTACGCTTTCTTATGCTTATGCTTATGTTTATGCTTATGCTTATGTCACAAGTGTGAACCAGCCTTTCCTTAATGAAAACAATGGCACAGAAAGCCGGACTCGGGCCAAACTTCAAAAACCACAGCGGCAGAAAAACTATAATTCAAACTTTTAATAGTCAACAACGACGTACCGCCAACTGATATTATGCAACTGTCAGGACACAAAAACGTTCAAAGTATCACTAGCTACTCTACCGTCTCACAGAAACAACAGCTGAACATGTCTCACACTCTCACTGGACTGAGTTCGGGAGAAATAGCTCCCAAGTCTGGCTCTTCTATTCCGGAGAAAAGAAAGCACGAGTTTGACAAACTCACTTATCCAACATTTCGTCCAACTTTTTCTCAGCAAAGCCGAAGCAAGCATCGACAAGCAGATCAGCAGCCCCTTTCTCTTTTTTCGGATGCTGTTATAAGCGGAGGACATATTAGTGTGGCAATAAACACTTTAAATCAATCGCCCACACTTTCAGTGCGAGAGGAAAACCCTAGCAAAACTTATAAAAGAATCAAACCTCTTGATTCGGATTCTGACTAGTGTTTGTTAATTCAAGCATGCAGGTTCTGATAAGCAACAAAAAATGAAGTCTCGGGTTTTCACTTCTGTGTTTCAAATTTTGAACTTCCGTAGAACTATTTCGACATATTTTCAGGATGTCTTATTTTATTCCAACTAGTTCTGCCCTTTAACGGCATTTTTGCTTGATAATTTAGATGTAAAGTATTTTACAAGGAAGCCATTTCAGTGCAACTCTCGAACTGTGAGGCAGCTTGACCGCGCGTTGTTTTCCTTTGAAAGAAAATAAAGATATGTTTATCTTTGAGTTCTGTTCGCTTATGAATCTCGGTATGTATATAATAAATAAGTTATTTCACGGTTAGTTCGCTTGAATGATTTTTATTCACTCGTTGTGTAAAACAAACTCACTCGCTGCGCTCGTTCGTTTGTTTTACACAACTTGTGAATGAAAATCGTACGCGTTCACCAACCGTGAAATAATCTATAAGTATGGAGATTTTAGATATGATCAGCTACAGCCGAAATATCGATATCGATATTGATATCGCTATTGATATTGTTATCGATCTTAGAATGGCTGGTCAAAATTAAGAAAAAAAAATCAAAGGCAGAGCACAGTCTTGAAGCTGCGCAGTAGTCCAGTAAGTAATACTCGTTCTTTCTCTTATTGCCTTCAGGGTTTGCTGTTCTGTATCTTTCATAGCTTATTGGATGATCAGGTATTAACTTCATATATCTAGTTTACGAAGTTAATAACATTATAGAAATTTCAATTGCTGGACATGACAACCAGCCTTATTATTTTCCTTTGCTCAGCTGGGCAGCACAGGACACCCTGTTTTCTGAAAAAAAAAAACGTTGCTTGACCTGTGGGTAGTTTTCGTCGCCCATTGTATTGGTCGTTAGCCAACAGACGATGGAATTCAACCCGAATGTGGATGGAACGAGAGAAAAACCTACGTTTTTGTTTCCGTCAAGGACAAACCGCGTGCTTCGTTACTGTCACCTGCAGCCAACCATTTTTGCTAAATAATTAATCTTATACAAAGTCAACGTTTGTACGTTAATCACCGCAAATGGGAGTTTACTGGGGTCTTCAATGTCACTTTTCTTTTTAAATAAAGGTTGAACCCCTAGTTTCATCAGTGTCTGTCATATGACTACTCGTCTCTTAGTCTAAGCTTTGGGAAGTTAATCTTCATTTCCTTAGGGGATATCGAGTGACCAAGTTGAATTCAGAAACAGGACAGCGAGGTTGACCGCCTGCAGAGCTCAGAGCGGTTTTGAAATTAAGTACTGAACGCTGATCCATTATGGAGCGTTTTCCCGAGCTTTGCGCTGAAGCCGGATTCAAACTCGTGTCTCACAGTCTCAAAATACACAGAGGCTGTAAAAAGTATATTGTGTTTTCTGGTTTGCTTCACAGATAAGGGAGAGCTTGATCAGGTCATTTAGAAGATCGAGAACTGACCACTTGGCACGATGCTCGATTGCATCAACAAGCACTCAACTATCACCCATGGGTAACTGCTGATTTATTCTTTTAGTACATAGCTCTTACCGCCTTAAAAGATTTTTATCCTCGATCTTATGTTCATATAATTCTTAGTCACTATTTCACTTTAATTTTAGCATTCTTTACAGGCTTTAGTTTTAGGCCTGGAAGGCTGGAAGCCTTTAAGGACCTGGTGGAGCCTTTAATGGCTGTGGTGCCATTTTGCCAATAGCCACTGACCATACCCTAAGTTTTTAATTCCCAAGCACCTGCACTGACGCTCACGAGAATCTTAGAAATAGAGAATTTTAGAAATAGCACCTGCACTGACGCTCACGAGAATCTTCATTAAGAAGGAGGTGGGTTATCCGAGGAAGAAGAAGAAGAAGGCGCTAATCAATACAGATCACCCTTACATTAATTTAGTTGTCCTCGTGGGGGTTTTCTCTCCAGCTTTCCACCTTTTTTTCCACCTTCGTTTCTTCGCACCGCTGCTGATGAACGCCAGGAACTGCTGTGTCGACCAAGTATGATCGCTAAGGTCGACAGAGAGCAAAATATAGGGACAGCGAAAACTACCAAGTGGGTAGGGGTTGGGTGTTTACTTCACTTTTCCATCCCTCTCGGTTTTGCACGCTCACCGATGGAAGTTAAACAACCTTTGCGATCAGTCTCTGTCATCACACACGGAACGAGGAGACTATAAACATGACTAAAAGGCTGGTTAAACTAACTTCTTGGTCTATAATATATGAAGCTGTTCAAAAGGCGATCATAGACACAAGTTATTTCTTACCAAATTCTCTGGTTTCTTCATAACCATGGTAATGTGAGCAGCTTCCTATCTCATGCCCAGATTTATGAAGCACGCAAGCCGCAAAGAACGAAACGCCACATTTTGCTTCAGCGCTTTATTGCTTTTAACTGAGGCTTTAAGTTTAGGGGTAAGCGAAAAGAAAAAAATGCGACTGATGTATACCGGAGGGAAACGAGAAGCCTGATCGTCCCCTTTCCTCTTCCTTGCTCCGCCTTATTGTTCTCACTAGCTTTGTCTTTTCGCCTGACGCTCTTCATTTGTTTTCTCTCCACGTGAGCGCATTGAACAAACCGTTTGCGTTTGTTTTTTAAACATCGCTTGCGTTTGCAGCTGCTTTGCGTGTCAAATTGATGCACCGCCTACAAGTGCTTTTTCAAACAATGTCGCGTAACTTTAATTTCAGATGTGCGCGCCGGCTTTTTTCACACGCTTTATGAGCGTCTTGCGCAAACGTAAAAAAAGAAATGTTGAGCGTTGTTCACCTTTTTACGTTGACGTAGTCCTTAATCTGTTATCCCCTATTTGCGCCTTTACAGCCAGCTGAATTTACGTCTGTACGCCAAAAATTACGCGACTGTAGAAATCCACCCTAACCAGTGTAACAGTTTTTAAAGTTCTTGTTTCTTTTTTTTATCATAGGATCCTTGAGTGGGAAAGAATTAGTCAAACAGCGACAAAGTATTCAAGCGTCTACGGGCAAGCCATATGAAACCAAGCTGTGAAATACGCATTCAACTTCATCAACTCGAGCTTTTATTTACAGACCCAAGCATTGTACAATTCACCATCCGCAGACAGGAAAAGCTAATCGGAGTGCGATTCAAAAGAATCGAAATTGTAGTATTAAAAGTAGTATAATTTAAGTCATTTACAATAAACTTACAAAAAATATCACCCTGTCGAGGAAAGAAAAAGATTACAAAACAGATAAAAAATGGATAACGATATGCTGAGATTATGAAAAAGAAACATGCTAGAATTGTACACCACTGTTAAACCGGAAAAAGAAATAAATATGGTACTTAAATGTAAAGAAAGTGTCAAAAGCATTAGATATAAGCAGTGCTTAGTTGTAGCGTTGGGAGGAGCAACTAGTAAGGTGATGAGGAGCCCAAGTCTGTGGGCGAGAATTTATTGTCTCTGTAATCCGAAAGACATCGTTCTTTTTGGTTACCGAGGAATCGGTGCTGGTGGGTGAGGGGGTGATGGTACCTTCCTGTGGTACTTCTTATTACGCTGTACAAGGTGGTTTTAACTTTTGAGTCTGTGGGTAAAATCCTCAAGTGTGTCCATTCAGTTGAATGCCAATAAGCAGTTAACTTTCCAGTGGTACTGTTTATTATATATATTGCACAAAGGAAGAAATCCTAAAACTCAAAAAAAGCTACCGAGTCTGACGTCCCTGTTGTAGTGTTCATTAGCGCAGTACCATGTGTTTCTAACTTTTGAGTGTGTGAATGAAATTAATCCTAAAATGTGATAACTTAAGTAAGGGCAATTCAGCAGTACTTTATTTCACTTCGTCTTCTTTTTCCTTTTTTTAATTGATCGTTTAATGAAACTACAGTGTTAGAATACATAAATGTATTTATATATTAAGTTATATGTTAGCTAAAAGGGGACTGCCTTGTAAAAGCCCGTAAGGGTTTCTAAGTTCCCCCTCCCAAGTATTTTATTCTTAACACTGACCAATCTCGGAGTTGATAGCCTTTCCAACTACTGTAAATGAACAAACAAACATTCGAATAATGCTGAAATACTAATTAACCGATGAAAACTTGCACTGATATATATATCGAATAATCTAATTGTATAAATACCAGTATCATATGAAGTTATTTAATTCAAAAAGGATATGTCCTTGTGGTGTAAGATATCTGCTTATAACTTCCTGTTGGTTCTTAATATAACGTTTGGATCAGTAAATAAACTGTAGGTGAAATCGTAAACGATGTGTGACCGTTCGATAAATTGAACTGGTCAGTCATTTAGCAACTGACAATGGATGCTGTTGATCGGAAAAATGTGTTGCTTACGTTCAGCAAGTGTCGTGGTCTTTCTAAAAGAGGACTGTCTGTTGCCTACGCTGCTGCGCAGTTTCGGTAATATTAACTAAGAATCGATTGATACTAGTTAATATCATTACAACTAAATAAAAATTAATTTAATTTAAAGTGGGTAATAAAACATCATTTCTCCTTTTGGTTTAAAATATCGCCTTATCGGTGGTTCTTAATAACGTTTGATTTTGTAGGTAAGCTGTGGGTGAAATGTTAAGCGATGTGACCATTCAAATAAAAGCCGATGTATCGCTCAGCTTTCCCGCGCCGTCAATCTTTAGCGTCAATCTTTAGGGCAATTAAAGATTACTGTAACTTTGATTTGGTTGTCTGTTTTGGCGTGGTCTCGATTTGGGTTCAAATAACGCCTGAGCCACGCCCAGATTGGTCTCCTTTAGGGGTTTAATTCTAATTTTCCGACGAGCATCCCCGTCAGTTTCATATGGGAGTCCCCCCCACCCGGGTCAGCTTTCCCGTGGTAACTGCATGGTAATGGTGTAGTGGAGTTTCACTCAACTTGTGTTGGATCTTCGTGTGCTTCTTCCGTGATCATCAAGTTCTCAAGCTCGGTTGCGTCTCCTGACAAGCTGCCGTTATCCACAGAAATAACCCAAGACGATCGCTTCAGTCTCACGAACACACTTACTACCACAAGACTGCAAAAACATGTCAAAAGCAGTCCCAATATATGCCACGTGAAAGAGATGGAGATGAATTCTCGATTTGAAGGGGTATCTTTCCAGGGGTGGGTTCCATATAAGACGTGTGCAACTTGGAAGAACCACGTACCAAGAAGCACGACCAAAATGGTGCGCGCCACAAACAAAATGACACTCTTGCGTTGCCAGGCCTCAAGAATAATAACAATGGAGACGGAAAATGCTACAACGCAAATTAAATTGTGCACCCTTTGGTCGAGCTCAGGGCGCCCGTCGGTGTGAAAATAAAACAATTCGCCGACCACGGAGAAGGCCAGTGATGATAAAACGTATTCCGTGGCCGGAGGCAGGAACAATATGGAATAGAAGCGTAGAATTTCAAGAACTGATGGGAGCAGGAACATGGCAAACATCGTAGCATGGGCGTAGTTATTCAAGTCCCCTGAAAAGTTCTCATGGTTGTCTGTGAGGGACTTGATAGTCCAGTCGGTTCTGGTTAGCTCTGCAAAAATTCCCAGTGTAGCTCCTATCGCTTTCAAACCCGGTTCAACGGGAACAGCTCTCAAACAAGGCAAGGGAATTTTCTGCCAAGTGGTGGAGACGAAGTCGGAATATGCAAATTCAAAGTTGTTTGTTCTTCGCGAGTCTCGATGTTTCAAAAACCTTGCTTGCGCCTTGGCGATCAACGCTAAGATGTGAAACCACCACCATAGGCCAACGGCTAGAAATAAACTTCCTGGAAGGACGTGACCCGCGAAAGATCCCATTTTTGAAGTGTAACTGGCGTGTTAAGAAGCAAAATGAGCGAATTAGTCTGCTGTTCGATTAGTCTCCTATGCAGCCGTTTTTAGTGTCGTCACGCGTGACGACACTAAAAACGGCTGCATAGGAGACTACTGTTCGATACGGTACGAGTAACATCCTAAGTGTCATTTAAGACTTTGAACTCAAACCGCAATATGGAACTTAATTCTTGGATTGGGAAAAGATCCAGTGATAATCGTTCTCAAAACATCTCTTCCCTTCTTCAGAATAATACCGGCAGAAAATAACAGGTCGTCACTATTTGAAGAAGTGTGTCTTGATCTACAAAGCATTCAACACCATATGTAAATAAGTGGTTAGGTATTCTAAAATCGCACCTTTGTTGAACAAGGGTCAATGACGTCAGTCAGCGAATGAGTTTTTCCACTTTATCCAAAAGAATAATTCAAGCGTGAGAAGTCCTTGGGTTGGGTTTGGTAAGAGGGCAGTCGGACTCAGAGATATCATTTTGCGGACCCATTTACCCTCTTTGATATCCCTTCCAACCACCCACCCACCCACTCACCTCTCCTTTCCCCCTCCCCTTCGTTCTCCTGATAGATTAGCTTTTCGTTGTGCCAATATTAATTCTCAAAATCCAGTTTCAAACAGTTTGTATGGAAAATTGATTTTTAATACTTAGAGTTATCGTTGCGAAAAGGCAGAAATGACGTTTTATTTGTAGCGAATGATTCATTGCATATTTCTTGTTCTCTTTTTGCCATTATTAAAATTTTAATTTTTCCTATTTGACACATTCGTGTAAACAAGTCAGATGAGTGCTTCTATTGTAAATCGGGGAATAAAGTTTTCCTGCTTTCTCCAAAAGAGTCATTTAAGTATGAAACTGAGCCCTTGACAGGGCTTATTCTAGAAAATGGTTTTTGAGGGCCCGGGCCAATTGTTCCCCCTTCGCATGATTTTAGAGAGACTGCTTTCACAAGAAAGGACGCAAGCCATTTTTGAACTTCAACCACGCGCAACTCTTTAGATATAACGGTGGATAAGTGATGTAAGACTCATAGTTATCCGTGTAATTTATTTTCCTGTTTTATCCAGAAAATCCTTATCAGTAAGGGCTTTTTAAAACAATTGACAATAAAAACCAACGGTAGAAATTCACGACGTTTCGACCACTCTTCGGTCATTATCAAGCGAAATGTTGAGAATAAGAATTAGCATAGATTTCTAAAGTGACAAAGAGGTAAAAATATGTAAGAAATATATATGAAGTAAAATATGTGTAAAAAGAATTTACAAATAAGGTGTTAAAACAATAAAAAGCATGCAAAACTAACAATATAAAGACTAATTATTCGCACGAATTGAGTTGGACTGTACATTGAGACTTGGTCTCAGTTCATGAATAAAAAAACATTTCGTAAATGAGGCAGTCAAACTTGTTTTTGCATTTCTTTAGAATTTTAAAATTCTTGTTGAGATCCTGAGGGGCCAGAGAATGTTCCGTGCGAAAATGCTTGCCAATAGCTGACGAAGTATCGCGATGCCGGGATCCCAGTTAACCGGGCTGAAATTTTTCCATGTAATTGCGAAGCTTATTTTTAGTGTGTTTCACAGACGTGCCGAGATCCCGGCAAACCGAGCCAGCCTGGCTAAGCGGGCCAGCCCGCCTCATGTAATCCACCCCTAATTAGGGGCCGATTACATGAGGCGGGCTGGCTTGGTTTGCCGGGATCTCAGCACGTCTGTGAAACACATTAAAAATCAACCTTGCGATTACATGGAAAAATCTCAGCCCGGCTATTTGGGACCTCGGCATCGCGATGCCGGGATCTCGGCTAGCCGGGATGAAAATTTCTCATGTAATCGCAATTGCCGGGCCAGCCCGGCTAGCCGGGCTAACACTTCCTCGTCACTAAATTTTGCTTCAGAGCAAAATGGCTCACCAAAAGATCGATAATTCTCTCTCTATGTAACACATAAAGGTTTATCAGGCCATAAAGCGACGTAAAACTGAAAATAATACACCAGAATAATGGATTAGCGAAAGTAAAAGCACTCGATTCATAGCGGAGCCTGCGGGCAAAGCCCGCCAGCGGAGCTCCATTGCTAAGGAAATATGGTAACCTTCAGGAGGGAGTGATGAACTTAGGCCTGGGCACTAGTGCCGGTATTGGCGAACGAAAATCCGAGGTGTCGGGCCATCGTGACGTCACAAATGAGTCAGTCCGGGAAACTCAAAGGAAAGTTAACGAATGGTTTCCTTGCAGATGTTTACAGTCTAGTTTCTCAAAAAGAACAGATCAAAACGATGAAAGAACAAAAGGTATGCTGCGTGCTATATCATAAAAAGTATTCTCAATGCAATTTGGTCCTCAAAACAAAATAACAAATTGGCGATAAGACTCAAAACATTTCACGAACGCTTTGGTCGATCGATTGAAATCGTGATCAAGATCAACTTTCAGAAGCTGTATCTCACAAACCCTAAGATGTATCGCTTGGAGACAAAAACACAACTTTTATATGTATAAACTCTTTCCAATTTTAGGAAAATATATTTTCGTAACAATTTCAATTAAATGATCAGTGGCTTTAAACATCATTAAAATGTGGAGAAGAATACTCCAATGCAAAGATACGTTTACTGTGAATTCATGTGCTTGCCTCAAAGTTAATAATGGGCCACAGCAATTCCTTAGTTTGCTAAACTATCTAGTAAAAAACGGCAAAGACGACAACATTTGCTCGCGGCGAAGCAAAACAGCTGGCGCGCCGGCTTTGCGGCCAAATTTGTGCTGATGACTGAATAATTATAAAAAAACATGGTCTATCAAAAACGCCAACTTTCTCAGGTTACTGATGTTAAGGGTTAACAAGGCTCTCTCTTTACTAGAATGGTCCTCCGTTTGACTGTTTTAAAATTAATTAATCTTTGAAAATCAAATGACAGGACCAATTCAATTTATTTGCGAAACGGTCATCTTGATCGCCAGTTGTGGATCTAAGTAGACGGTCAAACTCTTTCTAAAACATTGTGCAACCTCGACAGCAAATCTAGAGGAAACTGGAGGTATTGAGAATAAATCACTGAATCACTGATCCAGATGGTACTCAAATATATCTATTAGTTTTCATGAAAAAGGACAGAACAAGATCAGCGAAAACGTGTTTCCTCGGGCGTCCGCATAATTTGCGAGCTGATTCAGATTTTTATGTTGTTCTGCAAAAAGTGTAGTTTACACGGGTTAAATGAGGTGGCAAAAATTTTCTAAGTTCGATTACTCTGTCCCTAGCAATTAAATATCACTATTTTTCCCTTATACAAAGGATGGCAGCAAATACTGTAAGAAAAGTCAACGTTTAAGTGCTAAACATACTCTTCTAGGTTCGCCTTCTTTTATACTCAGCTAAACAAACGGACTGAACATTTTTTAAGTAAATACTATACCACTTGTTTTAACTTGGGTACTTTTGTTAAACTATAGGCTAGTCCGTAGCCAAGTTTCAAGTTTCCCTGTGGTATATAACTGAAATAAACACACTTTTTCGGACGCGGACAATAACAATTTTCCCGCATAATTCTTCGATCGCGGAGAGTAAACATGAGTCTGAAAACATTATTTAAGTGTGATTTTAACGTTAAGACCAAGAGCCACTTACCTATATCGATAAAAAGGATGACTAAAATTCCATTACCCAAGAAAACAAGCTTAGCTGAAAGCTTAATAGCACAAAAAATACGTTTGTAGCCCGAACTCTAACATCAGTTTGCCAGCGCCATTTTTGAAGACTCGGCAAACTCGCGCGCTTTTCACGTCGTGACGTCACGATGGCCAGACACCTCGAGCCAGCCGAGCGGCGAGTTCATCACTCCCTCCTGGTAACCTATCAATCCGAGAAATTTTGATTGTGACGTAATAGTCACGTGACCGTCCGTCCGTATGTCCGTACATCCGTACATCCGTACGTCCGTCCGTCCGCACACTCTGTGGGAGGGGGAGGGGAGTATCAAGACAACCCGACGGGGGCAGAGAATGCCATCTTTTCTTGCTTTTGAAAAAGAGGTTTCCTTAAAAGCTTAAGCTTCTTTAGCATTTAACGATTGCTCGAGAGTAATGAAGTTTTATACTTGACAAAAAAACATCTAATATATATAAATGGAAAGAAAAAGTTCAAAAGAATACTGGTAGAAGGCGAAAAGTTCAAGTTGCGAAAGCTGCATTCAAAGGACTTCATCGCTTTGTTTTCTTCACGGCGGAGAGTTTGCCCTGTTCTGAAACACAACCGAGTAAGTGAAGTTTTTAAAAGGTCTAAGGTACATGATTTCGAGTATTACGATGAAAGAAATTACGTTTTGAAACGTAAATTTGATTTATGCCATTAGAAATGTGTTATTTACTTTTGACTTTAAAAAATATTAGAAAACGCGCTCAGATTTGTGACAGATTCTTGAATATTTTGCCATGCTCAGCCGATTTCACTCGCGTGGACCGACCTACGATTTTGGAAGTGTAACGCGAATTGCATTTAAGTATAAACATAGGGGTTTTCGAATAAATGTTTTTCAAACATGGTTTCTCTGTCCATTATTTTGCGTTTGTTTATTCATAACAGTAGGTCTAAGCACAGCCGCAAGACAACTGCACAAGCTTTGCTTTCAATTTTCACCGTCCGGTCCAATTAATTCTCTTTGTGCAACTGTCGATTTTCTTGTCCTAGAAGTTTTCAGTAGTAATAATCTTTTAAGCGAAGCAGTTGTCGGTTTAAAGCTATTTTATCCGAAAAGCTTCCGAAAACAGTTTTGTGCGTTCCTCAAAGCGCCTAACTTTATATAGGCTTACTTCGCATCCGCAAAACTTATGCCAGCATAATAACAATTTAATTAAAGCGCGTTTGGCGTTTCTTTGTTTTGAATCTTGATTGTCTCTAGTTAGAGAACGAAATATAACAGTTATTTGAAAAACCATAAGCGAAGCAGTTGTCGGTTTAAACCTATTATGCCCGAAAAGCTTCCAAAAACAGTTCGGTGCATTTTTTAAAGCGCTCGAATTTCAGACAATTTGCAGCCGCAAAACTTATGCAACAGAGTTAAGAATGTTTGGACGGTGTTTGTTCGTTTGTTTTCAATCTCGATGGCCTCAAGTTAGAGAACGAAATATAAGCGAAGCAGTTTTGAGTTTAAAGCTATTTTATCCCGTAAGTAATGTATGTTCCTCAAAGTGCTTGAATTTTTTCGCGGCTGCTAAAACCTACGCGACATTTCTTCGATAAGTTTATTACAAGTGCTTCGAAGCTCCCCAGATCCTTTATTTCGGGTAATCCCAGTAAAATGCCGGTGAAATGTCAGTATAAATTTTTGACCAGACTAATATTTTTATTTAGTGGAACGAATAATTTTTATTTTGTTTTTGTAAATGAGCGCCGTTTCAAGTTCATTCAAGCGAACAGCCAATAAACCAAGGAGATTTGACAAGCCTACAGTTAATGACAGGATATGGAAACATTGCAAGCACCAAGCTAGACGGCTCGTGAGTAAAATAATCAAGCTGTGCTCAGCCTCTAGAACGACCTTTCGAGCTTGGTTTTACAGAACAGATCCCCAAAATATTGAAGGACAATTCGGAACACTTTCAGGCTTTTTGAGAAACACTTTTCGAAAGCGAACGAGCCAAAAAAAGCCCCGAAATGTATTTCAGACCGAAAAGTTTCAGGACTATTTTTGAGAAACGAACACCAGTTTATTCCTTCGCGGCTCCGCTTTTAGGCTTGGCTAAATCTATATATTACTCTTTGATGTAACCATCTTTTCACACGACAGGGGGCCGATTACATGAGCCAGGCTGGCTCAGTTAGCAGGGCTGGCTCGGTCTACCGAGATGACTGTTCAGCCCGGTATTACATGAGGCGAGCCAGCCCGCCTGCGGCTAAATTTAGAGGATGGCTACATCGAAGAGCATGAATCAAGTGCTTTTATTTTCGCTAATCCATTATTTTGGCGTATCATTTTCAGTTTTACGTAGCTTTATGGTCTGCTAAACCTTTATGTGTTATATAGAAAGAGAAATATCGATCTTCTGGTGAGCCATTTTGCTCTGAAGCGAAATTTAGTGACGAGAAAGTGTTGGCCCGGCTAGCCGGGCTGGCCCAGCAATCGCGATTACATGGTAAATTTTCATCCCGGCTAGCGATGCCGGGATCCCGGCAAACCGAGCCAGCCCGGTGTCCTAGCAGATTTGGATCCCCCAAATTTGGACCCCCCGGTCCAAATTCGCTAGCGGATTTGGACCCCCCGGTCCAAATCCGCTAGCGAATATGGACCCCCGGGGGACCCAATCCGCTAGCGGATTAGGACCCCCTTCGCGGATTTGGACCCCCTATGTAATTGTAAAAACCCACGTTGTTATTCGCATATAAAGTACCGAAATAATTTCACTTTTCAATCTTGGCGAAGAAACGTTTCGTTTGGGTCTCAAAATACTGCAAACCTACTCATAATAGAGGTAGAGTCAGACTTTAGATCAAGTAAATTGACCGTTCGTTTTAGGCACATAGCCAGACCTCTAAGGAGCAGACAGCAGAGGGTGAAACTGAATGGAGTCTTATCTGATTGGTTGGATGTCCCTGCTGGAGTGCCTCAGGGGACCCGTTTGGGTCCATGGCTATTTCTAGCGATGATAAACGATCTCCGTCTCCCAGAAGGGTTCCACTTGTGGAAATTCGCCGATGACACAACGGTCTCTGAAGTTGTTCCAGCCTCCAAGCTCAGCTCACTACAACAAGCGGCTGACTACATCCACGACTGGTCTCAGGAAAACCATCTGCAGCTAAGTCCAAGCAAGTGCAAGGAGATTCGCACATGCTTCAAGCACACTCCCCCTTGCTTCTCTCAGGTGTCAATGGAAGGGGCCGAGTTCGAAATGGTATCTTCGGCTAAAGTTCTTGGCGTTGTCATAAGCAGTGATCTCAAATAGTCTGCGCATATTGACTCAATCACGACTAAGGCTGCCAAGAGACTTTATCTCTTAAGACAACTTAAGCGCGCGGGTATTGCTAACAATGACCTTGTAAGATTCTATTGTAGTGTTATCAGATCAATCCTTGAATATGCATGCCAGGTCTTTCATTGTAATCTACCACTATATCTCTCTGAAGAAATTGAACGCATTCAGCGCCGTGCATTACGCATGATATTTCCAGATTGTAGTTACAGTGAAGGTTTAGTTAAAGCTGGCCTTCCAACCCTATATGATAGAAGGAGCACATTATGTAAGGAACTCTTCAAAGACATTGACGCGCAGGGCAACCACAAACTCAGACACCTTCTGCCATCACGATCTCAGCAGAATTATAATCTGAGATCGACACGCGCCTTTGCCGCGCCTGTCTGCAAGACAAACAGGTTCAGAGACAGTTTCGTAATTAGCCACTGCATGTAATATATTTTAAATTGTCGTCATATATATTTTTATTGTAAATAATTTATTCACGTAATTCAGTCACTTGACTGCAAAGTGTATTTTTTAATAAACGGTCTATCTATCTATCTATCTATCTCTATCTAAACGTTGCAGTTAAAGCACGCGCTGCGGTATTTCTTACAGAAGATACGATTTTAAAATCTTGTTTTCTTTCATACGCGTTGTTATTGCTTTTCCAGGATACTGAATTTAACATAGTTTGAATGGGCGGTTTAACGAAGGAGGTTTTAAAGTAACACCTCTAGTTTGAATGGGCGGTTTAACAAAAGAAGTTTTAAAGTAACACCCCTTGGTTGAGAATCGCTTTGTGCGCCCTGCATAAAAAGTTTGCTTGATTACACAACTTCACAGGATGTTTTTTTTTCAGAACCTTTTCCAATCATGATGTTTTGAATTTGTATAAGTCATGAGGACACCAAGAAAAACATCAAGACTTTGCTGCAACAAAATTCAAAAATTCAAAATTCAGTTATCGCATGTTAACTATGTCATCGATGTTACAAAAGGCCTCTAAATAAAGAGCTAATTTCAACAGTGCGTCTTTGAAGAAAAAATTAGATCAGTTAATTTCTCGAAAAGCGTGCTTACGTACACGCGCTAGGAAAAGTGATTTCTCTTGTTCATTTTAATGAAAAATAGCAGAGTCATCCTTAAGGGTCCTTAAGGTTCAGTAAACTGGAGTGCTACCACAAAGCCACAAAACTTCTAAAAGTGTCTGAAACACGCGCTGCGGTATTTCTTACAGACGGTGCGATTTTAAAATCTTATTTTTTCTTTTACTCCTGTTGTTAATATTTATTCTAAAAAAATTAATTTGAGGTGAGAAAAAGGTGAGAAAAAAGCTAATTTTTAAAGTACGCTTGCTACTCCGCCCCTCCAATTACCGCGGCAAGCTGATGTCAAATACCATTGTTTTTCTTATTTGGTAGAAAATATTGTACGGATATCTTCAAGAAAGTTTAGTTTTTAAAATTTATCGATACAAACCAGCGTTGTAAGATTATTTGAAAAGAAAAACTGCTTCAATATTTTTATTTTGCCTCTTTAACAGCTCCAAAAAACAATTTTACCAATTTTACTCAATAGAACGCTTGTTTTCAGGGGGGTCCAAATCCGCGTGAGGGGGTCCATATCCGCTAGCGGATTTGGACCGGGGGGTCCAAATCCGCGGGGGGGGGGGGTCCAAATCCGCTGTGACACCGGCTAAGCGGGCCAGCCCGCCACATGTAATCGGCCCCTAAGTGACGAGAAAATGTTGGCCCGGCAATCACGATTACATGGTAAATTTTCAGCCCCGCTAGCCGAGATCCCGGCATCGCATTGCCGGGATCCCAGCTAGCCGGGCTGAGATTTTTCCATGTAATCGCAAAGTTGATTTTTAATATGTTTCATAGACGTGCCGAGATCCCGGCAAACCGAGCCAGCGCGGCTAACCGGGCCAGCCCGCCTCATGTAATCGGCCCCTAAGACGAAAAAATTGTTGAACTGTAAGACGGTGCCTTACAGGCCCGACTTAATAAATTTCAAAGGAACGTGCTCCAACACATCAGTACTTAATAACCAGAAGCGCCCCCTCCCCTGACTCCCCACCAGGACTCTGAACTTACGGTTGCACAATCGCGGGCATAAGCGCAGCAGGCCAAACATGGAGTCAAATATGGAAAGTGCAAGTGTCTCGGTGTGATCATTTATATTTCTAGCCATTATCCTTGCAGCGAACAATCTAAGAGGTACGTTATGTATATTTCAAATGTATTTTTACCTTTCACTCCTTCAGGTAGATTTGAGGTGAAATTGCACAATGGAAAATTCTACCGCGGTGTCACCCGATCGAAGAATTCAGTTAGTGCGGAAATTCGTATCTTATGTAGTATCTAAAGCCTTATGAAACAATAATCTAGGCCCTATGCTATATACTGGAGTAGTTTCTATTAGAGTCACTGAAGACGTAAGTCTTTCTGAAGCACTAAACTCTATTTACCGGTGTTTATAAGCTGACATTGTTAGCTCAGGTGTTAGTATCACGTGATGCTGACCCAGCCGACAGTTTGACAATGATTTACTTCTAAATTAAGCGCCTGAATCAAAGTCATTTCAACATTGAATTGTTGTACAGTAAATTTATTAATGTTCTTTATGCTAGATCAATGAAGTATTGTGTTCCTTCCATATTTGTTAAGCTTATGTTGCAAGCTCTGTCTTGTAGTGTGTTTGTTTAGGCGTCACGCAATTGCGTGACCAAAACAATTTTGGAACCGGAATCACTGTCTCTTCCAATCCAGGTCACTCTACTTTTTTATTCATTTAGTTCACAAAGCTACTTTACACGGCTTCAAGCTTAAATCAGTTATTAATTAATTGATCAACTAATTAATTGGTATTTTTATCTCGTCATTCATGTTTTAGTTTTGAGGAGCTAACCGCTAGTGTGTGAGACACAATTGTATGCTAAATTTTATTTGCCGACACCAACCTTAAATAAACGTGTGCAAATGTTATGATGGCTCCTAGGAAATGGCAGAAACAACTTTCAAAATCAATTGCGTGGGGAGAGTACTCACTCACTTGGGCCACATCTTACTTTTCATATCTTTAATTTATAAATTTAGTACTGACCAGTAGAAAAGAAGAGTGAAAGTAGCTACATATATAAAATCCTCTTGTTGCTTGCACATGTTACATCACATTTTCTAAGCAAGGGCTTGAATAGTACATATTCTTACAAAGAAGTTAGAAGAAAAAATGCAGAATATCATTTTAAAATTTCTTGAAAATAGACCATGTCATAATTATTTCAACGTAAGTAAAATTATTATAAAAAATGAAGTTCTGTTTATAATAGACCTTGTACTGAAACTGAACATTAAACAACTGTGTATTCTGCCCAAAAGCAATTCAATGTTTTGATCATCAGCTGTCCAAAAGTGGTACTATGATAAAAAAAATCACTTTAAAATTTATTTTTTCTTCGGATTTTACAAAACATGTTTACTAAACTATGTTTACTAAACATGTTTACTAGACTGTTTATTAATAAACTGCAATTTTCCAATTTAATGGTCTGCCATTACTACACCATAAAGGATATAATGAAGTCATTCACTCAATAGCTTTAGAATGCAGTGTGTAAACACAGCTTATCAATATACAAAACACCAGTTTTAGAGTCTGAATGCTCGAAACTCCCATGCTGCATACTAAATAAGTGACTTTCGGTCACCTTCGTACACACTTCATTCTAAAGCTCTTGAGTGAATGACGTCATTGTATCCTTCTGGTGTAATAATGGCAGACCATTAAATCAGGAAATTGCAGTTTAAATAAACCGTCTAATCTTCTTAAAATTAAGGCTTAAAATATCGCTTGGGGAGTGTTAAGTAAACGAAGTTTCAAAATCCAAATAAAAAAATGGAAGTGGTTTTTTGATTGTAGTACCACTTTAAGTTTTAAAATTCTGAAACAATAATTGTGTTTAAAATGGTTGCGAAATTTATTGTTCAACCATTTTCATTGCTTCAGTATTTCATGGGAGGGGGAGGGGTTCACAAATAGTCCAGGGAGGAGCCAGGGGCTTGAAAATTACTCATTCTGATATCCAAATAGTCATGTTCACTAGACAGAAGAAAATGAGCTTTCATGGTGGTAAGAACCTGGCTTCCCAGAAAACAATTTGACTTAATTTAAGGTGAATCATCCATAAAAAATTCCGGAAGGAGTTCTCCCCCGTGCACTTTGTAACTGACACAGGCCTCTCTTTCCTTCCCGGTAGGTTTTTCATCATTTATATTTTATCCCACCCAAGTCATCATGCCGGTGCAGAGAGGGTTGTCATGGAGACAAATGGTGACTGTGGAGCCAGTGTTGTTCTTCTATGCATTTGGATTTTTCATAAGTGTCCCTGTACTACAGCAGTATGTGTACCACAGGCTGAGCGTGGCAAAAGGTTTTCCATATGATTTCCAGCAGGAAAATAGGGGATGTGGCTCACAGTCCCTGAATGAGTCAATGAAAAAACTTGAAAAAGAGGTAAGTGGTAGGTGAATTTGTTTGAAATCAATCTGGACTTGACTGGTTAGTTTTTGTAAGAGATGAGTTTTTAATATTGATTATTGTAAAATCAGTACCATTTAAAGTTATAATCATTCTCTCAATAGCATTGCTAACAACACAGTGACTCAGAACTGGAATTAAATACAAAGGAATTACATATGTAGGAGAACATGTTAGCACTTGTCACATTTTGTTTTCAGTGTTTTTACTTCTTACTCAGGTTGAGAAAGTAACCTGAGATTTTTAAACCAAATATCACGTACAGGGCAAGGCAATATTAGCACAGCAACACAAAAGCAAATGTGAACTACTTTGAACACCCAGTTGAAAACTGCTTAGTTCCTAAACTTCCTGGTTCCCCTACATACCCTGTACTCCTTGCACCAGTCTATATACCCTGCTGGTTCTGCCTTTTTGTGCCTTTGCTTTTGTTAAACATTATATGCAGTTCACTGTCACATGCAGTTTCCCCCAGTGTTTCTGCATCACAATGTTTGACAAATACCATTTTCTCCCTTTCCCATCCTCTTTCTCTAGGATCCCAACACCTTTTTCCACATGGTTTCTTGTCCCTTGTCCCCTCTGCCCCTGTCCCTTGTACGTTAATTAATTGTGCCTTCTTCTCTGCCCTATTTTATCCCATATCTCCCCCCTTTTTCATTGGTTCCTGTCCCCTGCCCCCTGCCCCCTGCCCCCTGCTCCCTGCCCCCTGCTCCCTGCCCCCTGCCCCCTGCCCCCTACCCCCTGCCCCCTGCCCCCTGCCCCCTGCCCCCTTTCCCCCTGAGTTCCTGTCCCCACATATTCTTTCTGCCACTCTGTCCCCCACACTTTCTCCTGGATTGCTGTCCCTTGTTGCCACTCTAGTCAAGGAAATTCTTATACTGTATATTTTCTTATTGATAATATCGTTTAACTTAATGCTTGGTGCTGTCCACAACAGGTGCAGTCGTATGCCTCGTATTTTCAGCTGGGTTATGTCATGTTTTCTGCCCTTCCATCTATTGTCATAGCCCTCTTCATGGGAGGCTGGTCAGACAAGGTGGGCCGACGCCCTGCATTGATTGTACCTGTCCTTGGCAGTGCTCTGGAAGCTGCTGTCATAATAGTTGTAATGTACCTCAAGTTGCCTATTTACTGTCTCTTCATTGGCTCATTTCTTCATGGGATTTGTGGATATTACACAACAATAATTCTGGCTTGCATGTCATACTTAGCAGACACAACAGAACAATCACTGATTGCTTTGCGACTGGGTAGGTTTGCCAATAATTTTGTTGTGACACAACATAACTTTAAAGCGGTAATTTTCTCTTCTTTTATTGCTGTTGTATAAAAACAGAAAAACATAATAAGGCTGCAATTGTATCATTATACCACTGATATTGAGTAGCCTGTTTCAGGGGTTACTGGATTGCGGCAAAAAGAAATTAAAGATGGCCTGTAAGGAAATAATGCATTTGCGAAAACAAAAACAAAAAAAACTAAGACAGGGTCCCCTTCAACAGCCAGTCTAGTCTGATCATGGAATGTCTTTTTTCTCATAAGATCATGAAGCATACATTCGTATTACTATCCCCAAAGGCAGCCCAAGCATATGTTTCGAGAAGCGAAGGAATTAATTATTTATCAATCATAACAAGCATTGAGTGAGTCAAAATGTGACCTTTCAAGGAAAGCGGCATAGGGTTAGGTGGCAACCATTGAGATTTTTAACCCTTTTAAGACATGTATGGAGAGTATGCCAATGTCTTGGATTCCGGACAACAAATAAACCAAAATTTCAATGTTTATTCAAGCTCAACAAGGTGAGATAACCCAAAACCACAAATTCTTGCATGTCTTAGTGATCCCTAGTAAGTTCAACCATGTTGGATTGGTTTCAAGAAGGGGAGAGACTTGACAGAGGAGACTGCCCCTGGCTCTCCAGGCTGGGGGCTTGATATGGAGCTAAAACCACTCCTTTCCCTCGAGGGGTCTTATGTGCCCCATGCCACCCTGAGGCCTTGTAGGTTCATTTACCATGCAGACTTTACATGTGTCTTTGAAGTTCACTTTAACTGGTGATTCCCTTCAATTGCATTACGCATCCTTTCTGCGCATCATTTTTTGCATGATTAGTGCGCACATATGTGTGCGCACCTTCGGAACTTGATAGGTTTTCTATGAAAGCACAGCAGTTCAGAGAAATAACAAGTTGTTTTCTCCTAAATGAGCTCGGTGACCCCCATTTTTTAATACATAAATTCAAATGGCACACGGTCGAGTACAATATATTGCGATTTTAAGAAAAGTTAAAAATTCTGCTTTGAGATGTTTTTTGTTTAAATGCTGAAAAGAATACGTCTTTAGGTACAGCAGGGCATGTACGAAGGCAAATTCTTTAATTTTTCCATACCCTTGATTCCTGTTCAACTAGAATAGTGTACAATGCAAGATAAATGTCTATTTTGTTAAACTGCTCCAATATTTCAATACAAGCAATCACTTTTTAAACCAATTATAGTTCTCATTTATTTCTGATTACTAGGGTTTCTCAGGAAAACCTTGCGGGTTGTATAGTTGCTTTAAATGGCTATCCATGTTGTGTCAAAACAAGCTGGGTGACCCCTATTTTTTATTGCATTTTTGAAATGTTCCAAACATAATTACCAGTTGGACCAAGTCTTAGAAATTTTTTAAGTATTCCTTCTTTTTCGATGGAATCACCTGAAGCTTCAACTTGCTGCTCAATTAAAATACATTATTATTTCAGTTGTCTTGTATTTTACTGAATTAAATTAAAGAAGTCAGTAAGTGCGATAATTTAATATGGATTCTGGACTGATGCACTGTTTCTCTCTTCTCCAAATGACAGGCATTATAGAACTGATCGTGTTTCTAGGAGGCATGGTTGCTCAGGTATCAAGTGGTCTCTGGATTGAAAAGCTGGGATTCATTGCACCTTTTTGGTTCGTATTCGGTTGCCACGTGGTCGCTTTGATTTATTCCATTTTCTTTGTGCCTGAATCAAGGATCAATTCCACTGCGGAAAGAGGGAGACTCTTCAGTATGGAAAACTTCAAATCTCCTTGGAGAGTTTACTCCAAGGCATCAGGTTCTAGAAAAAGGAATCTGATTCTCCTGACAATTGGCACTGGTATCGTGAGCGTTGGTGTGATGAGTACTGGTAGTGTTGTGAATCTTTTCGTACTTAATTCTCCACTCTGCTTCTCGCCAGAGAAGGTCGGGTACTTTTCAGCCTTCCGTCAGTCCATACAGGGTGTTGGTGCAGTGCTCACAATTAAAGCCTTTGGAATGTGTCTCGCGGATGTCAATGTCGCGCGCATCGCTGTGCTGTCGTATGCAGGTTTCCTGGTCCTTTTAGGTTTTTCTACTACACTTCTCATGGTCTTTATGAGTAAGTAGCTAAATTCAGTAAAGTACCACAATATTCGTGACATTTGTAGCATTCTGCAACCGCCGGGATTCTTTTTATGTCTCCGTAAGCTATCACTGCTTCAATTTCCTCTGATTTGATGACGATTTTATGTATAAAAACCAGTGACTTGGGGAATTATTAAGTTTGCATGTGATTTAAGAATGAAATAAAAGAGAGATTAAATAGTTGTACACATCACCAGACAGTCCACCCCAACGCGAGTGCACAAGTTGTAGTTTGGGGTTGTTTGCGCCGGAGTGTTTTGCTAATAATGATTATTACCTCTAAATTTCAATCTTAACTCCCCTTTAATTCCTTATATTTTCCAATTTTCCTAAAATTCATCAATACCTCTTTCCCCTTTCTTCCTTACGTACATTTTAAAAACGGGGAAAAATTCTTACCGTTTCATGGGAGCTTGCTTATTCGGCCTGCTTGCACTTTACATCTATGATGACATGTTCGATTTGAATGAAGCCTCCAGGAGATGATTTATATGAACGGCTGAAACGCTGGGAAAAAAGGATTTGACTATAAGCCCCCTTAAAGTAATGCACTGCATTTCCCTACTACACTTACATGTAATTCTTACGTTCTGCGCATTCAGAACGTCGACAGCGTTTCTTTGTGGCGAAGCTCACCAGGTAAATATAAGCGAAAGAGCTCGAACAAGGTCCTGTGAATAATGCATTGAAACATTTTTTTTTCGTTTTGTCAGGTCCTCTTGTTGGGATATTTGGAGGCGCAGGGGGGCCCGTACTGAGAGCAATGATGTCAAAAATTGTCAGCGCAGACGATCAAGGTATGGGGGTTTCCTTGTGATAGGGTGGTATGATTTGTAATGACTGCTTAGGAATTAACAAACGTTAGCTAGCCCTCTTACATTCTAACCCTCTTTCTTTTCAAATGGTAGCATGGCCATTAAGAGCTCATGATCATCATCATCATCATCATCATCATCATCATCATCATCATCATCATCATCATCATCATTTCTTTCTTCGCGCCAGAAGGTGCACAAGACCGTATATAATGCTGCTCGAGGCCTCTAAAATTTACAGAGGAACGAGCTAACTTTCAATAGTGTCCACTTAAAATACATGTAATTTACCTTTAAACATTGCGCATTCAGCTGTATCTCAGAAGCTGATACTTTGTGATATGACTTATATTCAGTCTAAAGTTTTTTGGTGTAACTTTTAATCATCGTAATTTAGCTCTAATTGTTTTAATTGAACTGTAGGTTTTGTGTATAATTTTAATTGTTAACTTGGGTAGCCAGCTTGTGGGGCAAAGCTAGGTTTCATTTTTCTGGTTTCCTTCGGCTACTTTAAGCTACGACAAACAGCGAGGTAGGATGTGGGACGTCAGGAATTCAGTTAAGGTCGCGGTTCGTGAAAAAACGAATTTAGCTGGAAGCGAAAAAGCGAAGAAGGAAATCACGACCCAGGCTACTCACACTGCTCCAAAACGGGATTCGGGATGAGCATCTGCCTGACGAGATTGAGCAAACATTAACGGCGGGAAGCGGGATGCTAATCTCATTTCTCTTCTTTGTTTTAGGATCACTGTTTTCTGCTACTTCGTCAGTCGAGATGCTTTGTACGTTCGGTGGTACCGCCATGTTGACCTCGTTGTACCCCAAATCTCTGAAATTTAACGCTCCTGGATTCGTTTTCTTGTTGGCTGCTGCTTTGATGCTGTTGCCTTTTGCCTTTACTTTGTAAGTTCAGTGTTGAGCAAGTTGATGATTTGATTACACCAAAAAATTGATGCGCAAGCTTACTGTAAGGAGGTCGCCTGCGACAAAGTTTTACCCGTCTAATTCGACCAACCGTACTTCTTTCTTCTTCCAAAAGCCACAAAGGAAAGTTTGAAAAAATCTTCTGAACTTTCCTCTTGAAATGAGGTCGGTACCCTGGGTTTCAGAGATTCTCTCGCGTGCTATCGCGGAAAATATTGTGCATTATTATACAGACAAGAGTGTTTTAGTGGAAAATAGACCACTCGTAAAGTTCATAAGTGACTACATCCGGGACTCGAGTGGCCTATTTTCCATATCCTCACTAGTGAGGATATCGATGACGTCATTTCCCGCTCTTACACTGTTGTTTGTACAAAAATACTCTTGTCTATATAATAAAAAGGAAATTACACGGTGGCTTAACCCTCTCACTCTCAGAGTCAGTTATGGAGACATTTATGGTGATTCTAACTTTTGAATCTGTAGATGAAATCCTATGGTGTGACCATTTAAATGAAACCTCTTCAGCAGTACTTTCACTTGGTACCATTTAGAATTAAGTATTTTACAAAATGAAATTTGGGACGTGTCTTGAATTTTGACTTTAGGCACTCTTAGGATTATAAGGGTTAAAGATATGAATTTTATTTTCTCGTGGAAAAACAAAATTTTACTCGCTGTGCTCGTTCGTAAAATATTGTTTTTACCACTCGAAAATAAAATTCAGATATCCGCGCCGCCGTGTAATATCCTCTATATAACTTCGTCAGTTGGAATCGCGAGTGCCAGTGCATGAGCGCGAGAGGAATGATGGGAGCAAATGATTTAATGATGGCTTCTTTGTGTTGTTTGCAGCTGCCTTAAAGATCACTCCATGTTCATAAGGAATAGAAAGCTGGTGAACCGGGCAAGTGGATATGAAAAGATAACGGACCCTGAAGACGAGGGAGGAGAGGAACAATACTCCCCTGACTCGTCTAGTGATTTATCCGAGGCCTCACCAGTTATTCCAGATAGTAATAAAGAAGGACCAAAATACGTGTGCTGATGGAATGGTACACCTAAATCTTTTCACACTCACGAGAGCGTGGCATATCTCTTTTTAAAAGTCCCAAAAGAGATCTGCATCAAATTTCTCTTTGTGATTACAAGAATTAAGAAAATAATCACTAAAGATCTCAAGAACTAGTTTGAGCCTTAAACAACTTCTCCCAGCTAGTACTATAAGAAATGCTATGAGAAAAATAAGTTGAATTTCTCAGTTGGCACTGATTATTACGAATAGTTTTCTTGACCACGTCCCATACATTTTCCTAATCATGATCGATCTGCTTTAAAACACAAACACTGTTAAGTCAAACTACGCATGATCAGTATTGTAAAGATCTGAACCAAGTCTTTAAAACTACGCTTCCGTTTCAATGAAAAATGCACCTTACATTGCAGGAAATCTTTCAATGTTCTGGAAATTCGGAATTCGAATTTTCAATTCTTCTTTGCAGTTTTGTATTAAAATCATTCAAATTTACGCGAACTCTTGGGGACTATGCAAGTCTTCGAAATGCTGGTCACGAGTGACGTAGATTGGCTGTAATACTTACACTTACTTTAGGTCCGGGGCTCAACTGAAGTAAAATAATTTTCTAAAGAGAAGGGTAGCTATAGTTTGGATGCCGCAAGTTTTTAATAAAAGAAACCGTGTTTTAAAAATATTGAAAATGATAATTAGAACAAAAGTCACCTACAAACGCAAAAATGCTATAACTTATTTTTATACGTACGAATAAATGCAGTTTCGTTCCCGCGAGGCTCGCTAGTTTTTAATAAGGGATACGTTATTTTAAAAATATTGAAAATGATAATGATAATTACAAACTGCATTGAGGTGTTGTTACATGCTATTATACGTATGATTAAAAATAATATCTTTTGCTAGAAAGCAGTTGGCCGGTTTTCGGTACAATTTGTCTCACTCTGTTGAGAGACAAGGCCCCTTTAATGCATACATTTGATACGTTTTCGCCTCTCGTCCACACTTAAACGAACGAAAACGCTGATAAAGTCGGAAACTTTCGAAGAAGGTCTCGAAAATGGAGACTTGAAAACGCATCTTTTTGAAACTGAAACGCATCGTTATCAGTAAGGATGACGTTTTCAGCAAAAACGCGTCCTTTTGAAAATGTAGTGTGGTAGTGAACCGGGTGAAAATGGCGACTTTCGAAAACGCTGAGAACTTTTTTTTGTTATCGTTTTAACGTGAGACAAAACCGAAAACGTAAAAAGATGTCCGTTTTCCAGTGAAAACGCATTAGTGCAGATAAGTGATAACCATGGAACGAAAAATATTTGGCTACTGTTGAAAACGGAGACTTTTAAAAAGGAATTAGGGTGGACGAGCAGCGACCATCTTCGCTTTGAGAAAAGCCTATTTGAATTCTTAGTCAAACTTTGTACCTTGATTCTCTCGTAAGGGTATAAGAGGTGTTCACATGCAGAAGGCTTAACCGAGTATTAGAAACTTTTAAATTTCCCCCTTATTAGACCCTTAGTTTAGCGATTCTATTTCCTCTTGAAAACTTTCGAATCACAAATTACAAACTACAAATTAGCAAATTTTACTGAGCGATTTCTGCTGCTTTTAGCCAATTTCTTCTACAGTTTTCTTCAGTCTTTAAAACACTGGATTCCCTTTATTAAGTTTTCGCTAAAATTGTTAACCTTGAAGTAGATCAGTGGTGTGGCCTGGGCATTCACGGTGATACGGTAGAAGAACAGGACAGATGGAACAGTGCAATATTTGGGAATAAAGCGTCATCTTGGACAGTTACGAAAGGCAACTGAGAAGGCAAAACTAAATATTTCCTTTTTGCGTAATTCTGTGTTGCAGGCGCAAAAGGGAGAGGGTGGAAAAGGTTATTTCATAGCGCAAAGCTCTCCAGACTACAAAGGTCTACAAAAACAACAGAAGAGCCCTTTTCGTGGAACCCGCTTAGCGCGCCGTTACCTCGAGAGCGCTTTGCTGTAGTTTCAGCCAATTGTTACGTGACGTCCTTGTTCCTATTGTGTGACACAGGCATGACACTTGGATGAGTGGTGAGAGGTCTGTTCACAGGCAGCCCAAGCTCACGCCTCGAGAAAGCGAGGAATTTATGAATTATTTATGGTTCTCGAGCCGGGACGTGACCTTCGAGAGAGACCGGTATTGGGTTACAAGCGGCCGTTAACAATGTGAGACTTTGGGTGCGTTTCTTTGGGAAAATCCAAATCCGGATTCTCGTATCCAAAAACGGATTTTGCGTTTCTTTACCTAAATCCGAAAATGGGTTAATCAGGGATTAGTGATCTGAAGAATCCACACTCCGAGTGGATCTAAATCCGGATTTTTATTATTCATGATCCGTGCGTTTCTTTGGGGAACGGATCCGAAAATAGTACATCTGTCAAGCGGTCTTCCATGCAAATTGCTGGTCTCGCCATATTTTCTCTCGATCTTGCGTGACAAAACATTCGATCGTGAAAGAGTAACTTCAGGTGATTATTCCGTTCTGTATATTTAAAAAAGTTTTCTCCAAAAGAACAGACAGAAGCATTGACACGTCAGGACAACTTCATTTGTGTACCATTTCTGTAATTCAGGGACCAGATTTTGCTAATTGTTAACGCAAATAGCGAGTTCACTTGAACTACTGCAGATACTGTCCTTGTTTATAAATTATTTGTATTCCATTCTAGTTGAATTCTAGGGCAGTACGAGAGAAATATCGTTTTAATATATATATTGCGTGCCTCCAGCCTGTCTTGTCATGACAAAATAATCCTTTTTCGGATTTTGCGTTTCTTTGACGTCGAAGAATCCATATGATCTCGGATCACAAATCCGTTTTCGGATTCCCCCAAAGAAACGCACCCTTTGTATGGGGAATAAAATATCGTCGACTTCGAACGTGAAATAAAACTCAATTTCAGCACTTTTTTAGTAAAATGAATAAAACTAAGTTACCTCTTGCGTCTTTGTGTGTTTTTTGGGCTTATTTCATCGTTTTGGACTTTCTTTGTCAGGACTGTTACTACCTTCATAAGACGAAGTCAAGGCACCACTCTGTTTTAGGCCGGAGATTCGAACTTGTCGACTCGAAGGCGGTTTGCGGCCCGAAAAACCATCCTATCGCAGACTTTTTCGGCCAGAAGTAAAGCTCTATGATCTCCGCACCTTGCAAAATGTTCGTTCGCCAAATATCCCCGCGCATTTTCCTGAAAATGAGCATTTTCTCAGTCCGTGTCCAAAATCCCTTCTTTCGGCTAACGCTAATGATTTTGAAAATCGACACGAGGCTTGGGTCCGAGGTCAATTTTCTCTCGACCGAGGGTGGTACAGGAGAATTGAATCAAGCGTAAATCCAGTTAAAAACGACACAGGAGATACTGCATCAGTTGGTTTAACGTTGTGTAACACATTTTTTAGGTTTTTATCGCACTGATTTGGTAATACTAAAACTATTATTACCGTCAGCAGCTGTACATGAATTGACTGAATTGACTTTACCACCCTCCGTCGAAAGAAAATTGACCTCGGACCCAAGCCTCGTGTCGATTTTCAAAATCATTAGCGTTCGCCGAAAGAACGGATTTTGGACATGGAGTGAGAAAATGCTCATTTTCAGGAAAATGACAAAGAAAGTCCAAAACGATGAAATAAGCCCAAAAAACACACAAAGACGCAAGGAGTAAGTTAGTTTTATTCATTTCACTAAAAAAGTGTTGAAATTGAGTTTTATTTCACGTTCGAAATCGACGATATTTTATTCCCCATACAAAGTGTCAAATTGTTAACGGCCGCTTGTAACCCAATACTGGTCCCTCTCGGACTCTCTCTCGAAGGTCACGTCCCGGCTAGCCTCCCACGCAGTCGTTTTTAGGGGAGTCGTATTACCCAGAGTAATACGACTCCCCTAAAAACGACTGCGTGGGAGGCTACGTCCCGGCTCGAGAACCATAAATAATTTTTAAATTGTTCGCTTTCTCGAGGCGTGAGCTTGGGCTGCCTGTGGTCTGTTAAACAAGGTTTAAAACAATGGTGAATGTATTATCTTGCGAGCTTTGGGAGTCAGAGTAACAGGTATCTGTTTTGGGGGTAATTACTTTAAACGAAGGTCATCGAGAAAGCCATCTCACAAAATCATTCAGCTACGGGCTGGTGAGTTTTGCAATTAGCATTTTCAGATTCTGTAATCGATTGTTTAGCTCTTGCGTGCTAATATAAATGTTTGAAATGAACTTGGAATACGAGTTGAGCAATCGCAAACGCTGCTTGTAAAAAAGACTGCCGTACGTATATATTTGCGGTATCTTTTGTTACAATGTTTTATAGCTGATCGGGATCGAACAAAGCCGATTGCAACGGATTTTATAACCTGGCGGTAGATTGTTATATAAGCGTATCAAAGAGCTCCACCGCAGCTGCCTAACAAATATAATTCGGCTCGGATCGCGAAGACAGATATTTTAACTAGTGGTTCCAGTTTAACTCTAAAACAAACAGAAAACTTGCTTTTACTTGTTCCTTTATCGCGCTCTTTTCATCTAGGCGCTCTCTGTTTTAACATAACACGATTTTGGCGAAGACCACTTTGTATTGTCCTCGCTGTTGTCCACGAATCTCCTTACGGACACCTCTAAATTACGGTCAGTTCGCAGCTGGCTGGGTCCGAGCTACGGTCCAAAAGAGAACAAACTTTATATAAACTCTACCCTGGTAATACGGACTCTTTCTCGGTGTCTGTATTAAAGAGGTTCGAATCTGTGCAAATGTAAACGTTAGCGACAACTTGTTAATTTGCTAAGTGCCGGGTTCAGCTGAGGGCGAAGTTCGATTTTAAAGGCGGCGATAATCACCAAACTTTCAATGTCTTTAGAGAAGGAAGAAGGTTTTGGTATATTCCTAGACAGGTTAAAATTTTTTATTCATTTTTTGCAGTAATGATACATTTTGGATGAATTTTCCTGCTTGTCCGAAGACTGCAATATTTGCATATTGCTCATTGTATTCACTGTTGATTCTTGAAGCTCACGTTGCTTGTGTTACATCGTATTATTCTGTCACGCCATCTTCATTAGTCACATGAAAATCGACCTGCTCATTACTAAAGCAGGATAGACTGCGAGTACCTTTACTCTCTCCTCCGCAGAGGCTCAAAGGAGTTTTTCGTACAGTAAGATTCCGCTAAAAAAGTGAGTGCAGGCGTAAAGGTAGGAGGTAGGTGCACAGCGGAAAACCAATAACGCCCCACCGAACCTCTGCGGCGGAGAGAGCTGCGAGTAGTCTCTAATTTTGGCGATGGCGATCGTGGGGTGGGTGAAAGTAAACACGTGTGCGCGCTAAATTCCGGGGAAACGCGACGCGAAGGGAGCGCCAAAAATGAGGGGAGCGCCGAAGATTAATTTTGGCGCTCCCCTGGCGTCGCGTGGCGTGTCCCCGGAATCTCGCGCGCGCGTGTGTGTATTTTCGCCCGCCCCACGATCGCTATCGCCAAAAGAGGCTACTCGCAGTCTAAAAGCAGGATAGTGGCCTTGTGTAAAAGTTTATAACATTCCGTTTATTTGTTTACAAAATTTTACACGACTTGTTATGCGTGACGTATTGACGTTTTCACGCTATCTTTGGTTTCCTAACTTGTTAAGACGGGCCTGAAGGGCGCCGTCGTTTAGTTCTGCAGAAGTTAAATTCATCGTAGTAGGTTGTTCAAGGTTACGATCATCGGTTGATTGCTTAGTGACATTCTATGGGGGTGGGGACGGAAGAGGGCTTATGTTTTGAAGTTGGTTTTCTAGGTTATTGCAATGCTTCCACTACGCCATATATTTGGAGGTTTTAGGGCCCTAGAAAGAGTTTGTTATTATTCCATCAAAATTACATGCTTTGAAAAATATTGGGCCGACCGATTGTTGTACGCAACAAATCTCAAGAGAGTTTTGATTATTCCAATTCACACATTTGAAATCCAACTCACATAAAGGGGGATGAAAAACGCTAGAATCTACACTGGGTCAATTTTGTGAAATCAAAACATTTAGCGGTGAAAACAGGCTTATAAAGTCAACAAAATGCAGTTAAATAAAAGGTTCATTCAAGCGAAACCTTTAACCCCGGCGTTTAGTTGGGGATCACCTTTCGACAAGTAGTCACGTCAATATACAGGTAACGCAATTCTACAAAACTCATTGCATTTTTTACTGTATCGAAAATAGTGAAAATGCGCAGCCCGTAGAGAATTTAGAGGTTCCATTTTTGCTATATGTATTTTTTGCAATTTCGAAAACAGATCCTGCAAAATTCATCTACAATACCTAATAGAAAAAATATTTTTAAAATGTTAAGAATTCATGTGGCTCATGAACCTATTGGCCAACTCCAGCTTGTAAGGGCCCGTCCTTCTCTATGACAACAGGTTTTCTTGTTGTTAAAAATTTAGGGGAGCTAGCGAACCGGAGAAAAGCGCTAGCTCTCGCCCGATACCTTTCGCTCAAAGAGCGCGCTTTCGACGGACCAACGCAGAAAGTACAAAATGTTTAGCAGTCATGTTCGGAGACATCCCGTTTCACATTTTTTTTTTCATTTTGTTTCTTTTTTCTAATTAAACGTCGTCTAGAACGTGGGCGAAATAAAGCACATCCAAGGAAATTAACGAGCTCCAGCTCAAGGGTGATGGGGACGGGAAAGACTATCGGTTATAGCCAATATTAAGGGGCATGAAGCGTCCTACACCTACCATACATGTATACTTAGGCAAGAGAACATGACATATAGGTTAGTACCCAACTGCTCCGCGAACGACGTCCGTAGACCCTGTGTTATCCAGGGGAGTGTGGCCTGCCGAGTGACTCTCAGAATATCCGCTACCTCTCCAGAGCGATCCATCATCGAGCAGGTGAACTCGGGACGTCTCTGAGAATCAGACTAACTGTGACGTGCTGGAGCACAAGAGTTTCCCTTCGGATCTTTCTCACAGTCCTGTTGCAGAAATCTCAGTTTCACTACCCACGCCATTAGTGATGTCAAAATATTTTGCTAACGTAAGCTCCTATCTACAATCTTTATTTTTAGGTTGTAGCTCAAACAGCCGCTATGCCACCGCCGAATTTGCCAAGATGGCGGCGATATCTGACTGTGGAGCCCGTGGTATTGTTTTACACATTTGGTATTTTCATGAGCTTGCCAGTCCTCACGCAGTACGTGTATTTTAGAGTGAGTCAATTCAAAGGCTTCCCTTACAATGTATCTGAAACAACAGAGAAAGGCTGCGACGAAGATGCTGGGGCAAACTCGTCCTTGAAGGAGCTGGAAAAAGAGGTATGGTAACCAGTAATTATAACGCGGAAGGACAGAAAAAGAAAAAACAAAATAAGACGGTGGCTAGGCTCCAGAAACCCTGTCAGACTGGGGCAAACCGCTTGCGCATGCCTTTCAGTTGTTAATGACGATCGAGATTTTTAGCGTGGGTAGCTTACGGTGTATTGTTCCCACAGAGGAAATTTCTGAGAAGTGGAATCGCGGAAACGAGTGGCGAAGCCAGGAAAGAAAGGGGAGAAACCATTTTTTCCCCATCTTTTATGGCTTGCCTCATTTGAGTGAGCAATACTACCAGGAACTCGGGGTACATTTAATAATGTGAGTAAGAGCAATCCCGAGATATAAACTGTGTGTTAAAATCCGGCTACCCTAAGTAACATACGCAGAAGGGGAGGAAAAGGGCGTTGTACGCATGAGTGGGCATTTCTCTCTGTCCTCGCCCGTTCGGTGTCAAACGCCTGGAATCACAGTGCACCTCTCCGCACGATAATTTAAAAACAAAAACGAACAAACAAACAAATTATCTTTACCTTTATTTTAGAACATATTTTTTGAGAGGTTTGCATAGACATGATTAAATGATATAGTAAGGATACTATCTTTGGTTCCATTATCAGGTACAAGATCTGGCTGCGAAAATCGACATGGGTAACGTACTTTTTCTCTCCATTCCATCAATTTTCATGGTCCTTCTTCTTGGTCCATGGACGGACACTGGTGGTAGACGCCCCGCTCTGTTAGCTCCTCCTGTAGGAAGCGCTATCGAGTCCATCCTGATTATCATTATAATGTACCTGGAGTGGCCTGTGTATATCTTGTTTATTGGCGAGGCAATAAATGGCTTCTCAGGATTTGCCACTATTATGACAATGGGTGCGTTTGCATACGTCGCTGATATAACGACTGAGCAAAAGCTTGCTATTCATATTGGTGAGTATATTGGGCTTACTATTAATTACATTCGTCATTTGCAGTCACTATATAAACACTAAAAAGAACCACTTGTCACTCCCTCGCGGTTGTGAGGGGCTTACAGCAATAGAAATATTACCGGAAATTCACTGAAGTCACTGAAATCTTTAGACAGCTTAAGAATTTCGATTTCTCATTTAACCAACAATAATGACCTTCGTCCCCTGAGCTAATGGTAGCTAAAGCGCAAGCTAGTTTGATTATCCCAGCACACACGACTTTGACGACTTGCTTTCTTTTCAGCTGTTATCCAGCTCATGGTGTTCATTGGCGGTGTTGTGAGCCAGTTGACCAGCGGTGCATGGTTAAAGAACCTAGGCTTCATCCCACCCTATTGGTTCATATTCGCCTGTCACGTGGCCTCTGCATTGTGCGTCATTTTCCTGGTCCCGGAGTCGAAGCCAAAAGCAGAGAAAAAAAAGATGCGTTTTTTCAGTTTGGACAGTTTCAAAGCAATCTGGAGTGTCTACAGGAAACCAAGAAATGGCGGCAGGAAAAATCTCATCATGTTGCTGATTTCAGACGGGATAATTAACCTGGGCGTCATGGGTATCAGTGGGGTGGTGGCGTTATTTGTCCTCCGCACCCCTCTCTGCTGGGGACCAGGTACTCTTGGAGCATTCATGGCATTCCGTTTCTTCCTGCAAGGCCTTGGTGGTATCTTGGGTATAGGACTTCTGAAGCGGTTCATGTCTGATATAAACGTCACGCGGGTTGGCATGCTGACTCAGTGCGCCTCGCTCGTGTTCTTTGCTTTTGCTGATCGGACGTGGATGGTTTTCTTAGGTGAGAATAGATTACCTTACAGCGCACGCACCAAAGACGCAAGGCTGCGTCATTCGTATACTTTCGACTGTCCATTCGCAAACCAACAGTCTTTCCAAGTTGAGTTCACCGGTAACCTTGAGTTGGGCTCTTGGGAGATATTCTTGAATTCTGATCTCACTGAAATATGCGAATTAATTAGGTTTGCTCTCACTTTTTCATGTCGTGTCGTTATTGTTGCCATTTGCCCTCTCTTCCGTTAAACAGAGTCGTGGGGAGGGAAAACTCTGCTGAAATAAATTGAGTGAGTACAGACACAAGACGTCTTGGAAACTTATAGCTGGGACCACAGGACACCCACGCGCTCTAATTCAACACGTCTCTAACGTAAAGGACAATATTCTATTTTTATGATGGTCATATTGGCAAAACAAAGTGGGCCACTCACCAACCAACATGGCAGACACAAGTCTGTTTGCCATCTCCTTGGGAAAGGCTTAGTTTACCTTTTCCTTCTTCTTTTTAAAGAAGTTTCCACTAGTTTTTTCCCTCTCGTTTCTTTAGTACCTATCATTGGGATATTTGGCGGAGCCGTGGTACCTCTGTACAAAGGAATGATGTCACAGATGGTCGATCCTGATGAGCGAGGTAAGGACTTTTTTGCTGTTTTCTTGGAACAAGGTTATTTCCCTCCCTCCCTCCCTCCCCTCTTCCCTACCCTTTCGGCTCCTGAACTCCTAAACTAGGTTCGAGTGCGGGTACATGACTACGCTCCCTCTCTTAGACTTTTGATGACACTTTTTAAAGAGTACATAGTACAAACATCCCATGGCTTTTTACAGCCAGTTATCAGAATGAGATGGGAGGCCAGGCTGTGATGGTGCCTACAGCAGTTGCTTTTTACTTTACTGTTGATCTCATCCTACATACCAATTCCGTCATCAGCATGAACGGATCACACTTAAGGCGGTCACAGCCAAGGCTCATTTCGTCCTCAGTAGATCCGGTTCGAGTTATATTTTCTCAATCTCGTGACGTTATATTACCGTCCATTCTAGCTCTTGCAGGTGAACCGAGTCACGCGAAGGACTCAACATTTTTACATCATTTGAGAACTTGCCACTTGCTTTTTGTTTCATTAATTTACTCCACCAATTGTCTCTGCAGGTGCCATGTTCTCGTCCGTGTCGACTGTGGACACATTCTGTAATTTCCTGGGCGCTTTTATCTTCAATCCAATGTATATCAGATCAGCTGAGCGCGGTTTTCCTGGATTGCCATTTCTTGTAGCTGCACTTCTTATTATTATTCCCCTGATCATGACCAAGTAAGTAGTACTCAAGGCTGTCAACAATAGCATATACAGTAGAATCCTGAGAGCTCGAATCCTCTATCGCAAACCGCCACCTTCAATATAATTAACATACTTTTTAGTTAATGAGGGATGGGCTATTCAATCAAGTTATGGATTGAAACCTTCCAGGAAAGTAACTCAAGTTCAATTGTGCCCTTGAGTTGGAGAAGGAGACATTTAGTGAGACTGATATCGGCCGCGCAAGAGCACTTTTGGTTGAAGTATAAGGTCCTGTGCACAACTTAGCTCCTAACTTGTTGGGTCATTAGTTCTCGAAGGGAACGCTTGATTGCTGGACTGACGTTACTATAAACATGATTGATGTAATTTTTATACATAACTTTTATATGTGGCAGGTTTCTAAAGAACCCACTGGCATTTCGAAAGATGACAGACGGGAGCACAACAGAAGGCCCCGCAATGGAAGCACCAGACGTGGACGAACACGATGTAAAACTTGAAGATGTGCCGCTAAACGAAGAAAAAGACTCCGTTCAACTTACTGCACTTTAAGCCTCTGATGCGACCCTTCGCCTTCTCTATTCTTCCCTTTTCGCGGTAAAAATCCCGCCATTTTGGAAGTGGGGCTAACATGAGGAGAAGTAAAATTTTCATATGAAAAAAAAAAATATTAAGATCCGGTGTCAGAGAATTTCTGTCAAATTTTCCCCTCTGTTGGACTGTAAAGACCCTGTCACATTTTCGCGGGAACATTTTGCAAACAAAGCCATGGAAAAGTGAACACGTAATTACTCGCTTTCCAGACCCCCCCCCCCCCGCCCACCTTTACTGGATCCCTTAAATTTTGCCAAAAAAACTCGGCTGGGCTTACAGTTCATTATTTAAACTAGAAAAAGAAACTTGGTCTTAGGTTTTTAAGTTAACAAAATGTGATATAGTTGTAGTAACAATTGTTGATATATAAAGCTTAAGTATATAGCTCGACTTATTTGGATTGGCTCCACCTGTTGAACATTTTTACTCAGGCATCCGTGGTGATACAATAAAGTTATATCAGAATTAAGCCAGCCAAATCCATGCTGCTTCACTGTTACCTCGTACTTTTATTGGGTATACCCTGCACTGTACCCCTGTCCTAAATTCCGACGGGGTAGAGAAAGACAATGTGGAGTAGAAATTCTTGTCTAAGCCCCGGCCACATTGACGCGTTTTCAAATGCCTCCGTTTCCAGATGCTCAAAAACGGAACAAAATACTTTTATCCTCACAAGCGTTTCAGTGCGTTTTAATTTGAAAACCAATTGTATTTCAACACTTTAACTCCTTACGAACATGACAAATTTGTGGTGGTACCAGTTCACAATAAAAGAACCAAAAATGCCGTCAGCGTTTTCGAAAGCAGTCTCCATTTTCACGCGTCCATATATTATTGTCTTCTCTTCAGAAGTTACTTGAAGCCCTTCTCCCATGTCTACGCAAACCGGGCAGGTCTGAAATAGGGTATCGAATTTTGGGTCAGGTCTGAAAAAGGGTAGGGAAAATCACAAAGTTTAGTCTCAAACTGGGTAAGGGTTTTTAGGAGTGGGCCGCACACCCCCACCTAAATTCGTTTTGTGGAGTCCCCCCCCCCCCGAATATCAAGCCCTGAACCATCGACTGTTCCGAACTTCCGATGGAAAGTCCAACTCGCTAACCACTGCACTTCCAAACACCCTGTACATTACAGAACATTTGCTACTTTTCGATTTTGTTTAAAAGTTCGAAGTTGATCATCGCGAAAATATATCAGTTGAATGAAAACAAAAACGTAGCTGAAACAAGAAAGCCCATTGGGCATTTTAACCGGCCATTCTGACCCTCCCCACCCCTAGGTTTCATAAATGTTAACGCGATCCCCCTTTTTTACGAACCGGCGTGACGAAAAGTGTGATTGTGTGACACAATATTTTGACTATAGCGGTACTGGATGACGTAATGTTTAAACTCTGATGACTCAGCTTATCTTTCTTATCGCTTTATTTGTGCTGAAAAACGCAAAATCACTCAAACGTTGAATGTCGATATGAATTCGTCCACAACTGAGAATGCTCACACAGGGACGACGAAGTATTTACTGTTGTGCCTAGACCTTAAATACAAACAGTGAACATAGCAGTAGAATCAAAATATAACGCTTGATAAACACGAGCTCGAGCAGATCGTCAGAGTATGGGGCGCGTCAAGATATGTCATGACGTGATGTTTAAATCCAGTTTGCTAACCCGGTAAACAAACGAGCGGGGACGAAAGTCGCCCACGTCTTTGAAAGCTAACGCGCCTGTCGAGACGCAATCGATTTCGCGCTCACTCGCCTGTTTTTCTTTTCCTTCACTATCTATCTCTGAACGGAAAGTGAGACTGCTCGTAGCCTTTAGCGAACACCACACGCAAACCACACAAATCCGTCGATAATATTCAGATATTTTCGTTCTTTCAATGCAAAAAGACTCGTAACACCTGCCTTATTAATTAATCTCCTTATTAATGACGATTCCTTCGTATCAACTTCTCGCCTCAAATAAACACTCATTTCTCTCCGTTCACAAGAACTATCATGTACTGATGTGCAATCAACTAATATTGCATCATCATACTAGTACCAATTCCTTCTCTTCCTAGCCCACGCCGGCAAAACGCAACTGTCCTTTTTGTCCGCTGCGAAATACAAGTTAGCCAATCAGAAACCTTACAATCCACTTCGCAAACCACCCCCCCCCCCACCCCATAAAACGCCAAGGGAAACTGCCTCTCACGCAAAACGCAACTTTCAAAGCAAATCACATTCACAGAAGCGTGATATGCTCCTGACATTCACAAATCCTTCTGACTCCCACATTTTTACACCCCTCAAAATGTCAATCCCAATAAAAAAACGCATGCGCTAAAAAAAATTTTCACCATAACCACTAACTAGATCAGACAACACAGTCAATTTCGCATTCAATCCTATTTTCGCATTCAATCCTATCAAAAATAATGCAGCGCAAGAAGTGGCGCAAGAAGTTCTTGCGCCGCAAGAACAAGCAAGCCCGCGCAAGAAGTGAAAGTGCTAGGTTTTTGCAGTTTACCCGCAAGAACATTCGAAACGCAAGAAGTTGAAAATCTAGCCGCAAGAAGTTACTAATGTTACCGCAAGCCGCAAGAAGGCGCAAGAAGTACTGAGGGTCCAGCTGAAGAAACTTGTAGTGCTCGTGTTAGTGTGAGGTATTGCAAAAGTAATGAGAGCGAATCTCGCGCTCTATTCTCTTTGAAATATCACCGAGCTTTCGAGCGATTTTTCGCCGTGTTGGCGTGTTGGCGCGAGAATTCGCCGAGTCAAGCGAAAGTTCACAAGGCTAATCAAAAAATCAAGGAAGCAAATGTTCGAACAACCGAAGTATCGAAGAAAATTCACATCACGAAATGGAATATCCGCCAGCTTTCCGACTGGAAGATAAACACCCGGTAAACATGATCTCCGACACATGACAAAACATGAACAATTTTTTTAAGCGTGTCTCAGATACAGTGATACGGGTTCAACTCAGAACTGACTCAATTCAGTTTTTTATTCCATCCAAGAAATAGAAACAAAAAGGTCCAAAAGCTATAATTGTGGCAAACTGCGCGAACTCTTCTTTGACAGTGGGGAGGGACAGGGGGGCGGGAGACCGGGAGAAAAGGGGGCGGGAGGCGTACGGGAGGCGGGAGAAGAGGAGGCGGGAAGCGGGATTCCCAAGGTGGCGGGAAGCGGGAGAAAAAGGGTAAAATTACGCAACATTGCGCAATATTTCGCAATCGAAAAAATGCAAAGGCGCGGGAGCCAAAAAATACAGGGCGGGAACCGGGATTAAAGGGTACGGGAAGCGGGAGGTTCAAACCCCCCTGTCCCCCCCCCCCCCCTTGACAGGCACTTACACATGCAGGAGGTCATGCCATCGCGTGGGTGAAGTCATCAAGAATCCCTGCATCTTTACCAGTTTAATTTCCCAGCAAAAAAGGGATACTCGAAGAAATAGCATAGACATATGATTTCAACTACACATTCGCCTTTCGACACAGCTTGCTGCCCGGGGCTTGCTGTCTTGACGGCTTAGAGAACTGCTCATGCATTGCGTTACAAAATGTCATTCAAGCAAATCATACCAAATTTGCATACGGCAGAGTTGTGTTTACTCAGGTTAGAATTGACGTGCCGAATTTCTTTCAGATCGCGGAGTTTTAGTTTCCTTCAGACTTTTTTGGTTTACTTCGAAGATTTAAAATGTGATATCGACTTCAGCGTAATGAGTGGAACTATTTTTACACACATAATGTGTTTTTCCAATTAAGACTTCGGGTATTATTTCTTCTCATCTGAGTGACCATGTTCATTTCTCACACGTGTGAGCGCAACTAATTAAAAGTATTTGTCCGAGTTTAATATGTTGGTGGAAGTACAGCAACACTGAACAGGTGAATGTCGGTTCTTTAATGATGTGACTGATGGACTGTGCTTTGCCACTGTTCCTCATTTAAGTGAAATAAATCGAGCGAAATCTTTCGCGCCGCTAAGCGTACCGCATGTCTGGGACTCCGGGACACATAAACAATAACATACGCGTGCTTCGTTTGAGTCTCGTTTCTCCCTAGCCGTTAAAAAATAACATAGAAGGCGACCAGTGTCAAATTCAGAACCTAGTGAACTCTTTATCGGATAAAAAATTCAAAACCGAAGAAAAAAACTTACAAGGGACCAAATAAACAACTGATTGCAAGTTTATTACAAAGGCAGCCAATTTCGAACGTGCCTTGCGCTACAAAGTGGTCTCTTTTTTACCTTCTCCGGGTTCCGGGTTTTTAAGATGTTAGCGCAAAGACGTTCTTGCGCTTACTTGCGGTCCAGATATCTTACCACAAAGAAGTTCTTGCGGTTTTAACTTCTAAACGCAAAGACGTTCTTGCGGCTTGCAGTATTCAAGTGCAGGCATCCTGCAAGTAGCCGCAAGAAGTTCTCGGCTTGCGGACGCAAAAAGAAGTTCTTGCGCGTGCATTATTTTTGGGCTGTACTGTACAAAAAAACCCCAAACTTAAACAACCCTTCGCCGTTCATATCTTAAATACTGTAAATTAAAAGACAAAAACATAGGAAGGTAACATTCAGAAGACTAACATGCGCATGCGTCTTGTATAAGACAGTACCGCTCTTGAGTACCCGTACCACAAGCTTTACAGCACTTTCTTCGTATGTTAAGCCAACTTGCTTTCACCAAAAACCGTGTCCATTTTATAAACCGGCGGTCGCCATCATGGTGACGGCCGGTTAATAAGTTACTAATCAAGAATACAATGCTGCGAACCAACGTATTAAGGGACCGTTCATTTTTTATGGTGTGGGGTGGGGCGGGGGTCGGTGAGATGTGATGGGTAGTACCTGCAAAATATAATGACCCCTCCTTTACATTAGAAATTTTTTACCTGCCCCCCATTGTAGTCCTAAATATTTGAGATGACCCCCCCCTTTCAAAAAAAGGGAAAAACAACACGTGATAAAGTAAATCTAAAACTTATCGACCTTAAATTAAACAGTCAATTTTAACACAAGTCTTGCAGGAGTAACATGTCTTCACTTTGACAAGCACTAAAGGAAATTTTCTGGTAGGGGTTCGAGGGATATCTTCCCCTGGAAAATTTTGAAAATCTAGAGATGCTCTAATGCAATTTGCTGCATTCTGAAGTACATAAACAGGCAATTCATGCCGGTTGAAAGCATTATTTTCGACACTTTTATCAGTTGTTCAAGAATCAGACCAGCAGAGGCCAAAAAGGACTTGACATTCCCCTGGCTGTACTTTGTAATGAAACAGTCAGTGGGGTAGGGTTCCCGCTGGGTGTATAATAAAGTTGGGGGGTCCGGGGGCATGTTCCCCCAAGAAAATTTGAATTTTCAGAACCTTGGAAACGCTATTTTTGGCCTTCTGGCTCTGATGTTTGCATTATTACAGATGCTGTCACTACTAAACCTAAAGGCACTTTTTTTGGTGATCCCCCCTTCACACAATATTTTTTCGGCTGGCCCCCCCTTTGAAGCCATGTTTTTGGCATCGCCCCCCCCCCTCAAATCCCACCGGCACCCCCCTACCTCATAAAAAGTGAACGGTCCCTAACTCGTATGATTTTCGTACAATTGCGCGAACGCAAAGTCTATCCCAAGATTTACGAACAACTGTAGGAACAAAAAGAGTGATCATATGATTTACGTACAATTGGGCGAACACAGTCTGATCATAGGATTCACGTAACACTGTGGGAACAAAAAATCTCATCACATGATTAACGTACAATTGCGAGAACTCAAAGTCCGCTGCTGTTCTTCACCAGAATTGAGCCGCGGCATCAGCTGTGTCATTCCAAAGACGTTTTGAACTCGCAAACGACCATGACAAAGGTTTACACCACGTTGTCTGACAGACCAGGTTTGAATTAAATCGATGTACCTTCTCTGCCTGGCGTGACCCGACTTTCTCTCATATCAAAACCATTCCTTGTTTCTTTAGGCAGATTTTGCTCCATGCAGCACGGACACGGAAAACACAGGAGGAACATCCAGATGATAAAGGTAGCAATCATCAGCAACTGACCTTTACGTTCTGTTTCTTTTTTAATTCGTAAGGTCACTAAGGACTGTGTCAAACCTCGAACGTTTCCTGCACCGTACCCAATGCAGATGAGTAAAAGCTGTAAATAGCTTGTAGACTAGTCATCCAGGTAATAAGGATACGCTTTTATTTTTGCTTCGTTGTATCAAGTTCGGTGCAAGAGAAGTTCAACGGCTGAAGCTCAACGGGCCAAGTGTCTTCACAAACGCCTCACAAAATAAAGCGTATTTCACCTTTGTCCAAACAAAGTCCAAGCCTTATTGTAAAGGCTGTCAAAGATCCTTCGTGTATAGTCACGAGTTTGGTGGTATAATTTTAAATTGAAAACTGAATTGTAGCAGCCGCAAGCGGCTTAAACCGGCTACGAATTTGTGTTCCACAGATCGTAGAACGCGTTCAGCTTGACTGCAGCAATAAAATAAAGCTAAGTTACAAACCAAGCTAACAACAGGAATGTAATTTCACCTTTACCCGTGCTTTAATATAAAATGCTACAAAGATAGGTAGCTATAGGTACAGTCTATCTCATTACAAAATGCTAAAATTTCACCCGTTGAAACTTATGAACAAAAAAAACCACTCCTTGAATACATTAAGAAAATTCCACTGCAGCTTGCAAATGTTTTCTTAATTTTATCAAGTAGAAGTTGTTGTAATCAGTTTGTGGTTTTCCTTGGACAGTGTTGTCCTCCTTCATCCTTGCTTTACTACCATAATCACAAATATACATTTTTTTTTCGGTGTAGACGTTTTTTTGGGTATACTAAATTATTGACTGGTTATCAAACTTATCCCTAATTAAAAAAGAAAAGGAAAAAAACTATGCTACATAGAAATACCTTGCCGTAAAACTACCGACATACAAAAATTTTCATTAGACTGAAATCCGTAAAATTAAAAAATGCTGGTTTTCTGCCTTGGCTTTACTCCTGTAGAAAGCAAAATAAATAAAAACATCAACACAAATGAAATAACACAGTTGTGAGACAAATATCACAGCCACAGTGCAACTCCGGTTACAACGGAGTCCTCTACGATGACAATTTGGTGACTGTGATATCAAGGGTCCGGCTGCAAGCAGCTCACACGGTCAGCAGTTATGGCAGTTTTCTGAATCAAGAAGCAACACCAAGTAACTATAGGAATTATTGCCAATCCTCCCTGGATGGGATGTTGGTCAAACGCAGGGTTACTCTCAGAATTGTTAGGTTTACACTTGTACAGTTTACATTTATACACCTGGGTATACGTTCATGTATTTAGTGAGAGATATTGTGGAGTTTCGATGTAGCTCTTGGCTAAGGAAAGAAGAGACAAACCGCGAACCAGTGATCCACCAAGTTCATGATAGTGCCTAGAGCGGTTTTCAATTAAGTGTCGAATTTAATTCGCGTTTTGCTTTGGTTTTACTTAACTTTGCTCTGTGATTGGTTAAAAAATCTCGCGCCACTTTCTCGACTAATAAGAAGTAAGATAAACCAATCCCCGCGTTTTCCCGCGCTTGGTGTCGGTTACATGTATTTGCTTCGAGTTCTGATTGGTTCATTGGGTTATTTGTGTTTGTTGTGATTGGCTGGTGTAATTACTTTGGTTTTGGTTTTCTGACACTCATTTGAAAAGCGATTTAACAAGACAACCACTGCATTAACTCAGCCCCACAACACACACCTCTGTAATAGCAAAGTGCGCGCAAGGGGTAGTTAGGGAGTTATGATCTTAAATGCAGCGTAATAATATCACTATAAGTGCTACGGTGGTCTCACCTACCAGCTGATTGGCCTAGGGCCTCTCAGTCAATGACGGCTGAGGTGCACATGGTGTTCAGTCCACAGCTGCCGTCACCGCGGTAGATCAGGTAGTAACCCTGTGAACACAGGACAGCCACGTTAATTACCACTTCCACTAAACATGCACAGACCGGGTGAGAACTGTTACACTAGAGTTGAACTGGGTCCGTGTGATTTGATTCTTTCTTGTGCACCAGAGTCAGATGAAATTCTGAGGTATGGCTGTTCTAATACAAAGCTACTGAGCCCTACTTTTTTTAGAGTAATGTCTATTATGCTGTATAATGTGGCTGGATGGATCAAGTCCTTAAGTGTGACCAATCAAATAAAAGCTAAGTAAGCTAAGTAGCTTTCTGCGATGATGCTCAACTTTTTCCAACTGAATTTTAGAAAATTATTTTTTGTTAAACAACTGTTCTTTAGAACTCTTACACGTAGGAGCACACAGTAATGCAAACATTGAAATTTAAAGCCTAAAAAGAAATAACCTGAACTGACCTGCACTCCCCAGCTTGCTCCCCAGCTGAAATCAAAGCACATAAAACACGGTGAGGTAGACTGAACAGTGTGATAAAATGTACACATAAGGTACATACACGTGTTTTCGTGTGACATGAAACCTTCTGGTAAACCAGCCGGCAAACATGAGCAACAGGTCTCAAAACCAAAATTCCTAAAACCTCTACTAAATTTTACCATGACAAGTGGCCCCTCCAATGAACATGATGAGGAGAGAAAAGATATTTCAATTATGACCAGAAACTCTTACCTGTTTTTGATGATCCAGTATGGTTCATCACCAAAAAGCCAGCTTTTCTCTAAAAGAAAAAGAGAAACAAGGTTCAAGTGTACATACTTATTTAACATAAAATATACATTTGTTTATTTACCTTGATTGGGAGACCAAATTAACTAGGGTAGTTTGCCACCTATATTTCCTGACAAATTTATGAAGTCAATATTTGTGAATACTCTTAACGTATCAAATTCCGGTCAAGTGTATTCTAAAGGTTGATTTCCACTGTTGCGTAAATTTTATGTGCATAGGGGCGTGAATTTAACTGGCTTTACGTGTGTAAATAAAATTAGAGACGATGTATGAACGGCTTACGTAAACGTAAAAAGTTGAAAGTTTTCAACGTATGCACGCAAAATTTACGCAACAGTGGAAATCAACTTACATAATGTAATTGTCAAACAGAATAGTGTTAATACCCTTTAAAGGTTTTTCCTCTGCCTATTGAGTCAATCAGTATCAAGAGGTGATATTCAAGCCTTGTGGGACAACATTTAAGGCTACTTACATTTTGACAGGTGTTGTATATTAATTGTATATTTGAAACCCAACCTTTAGCACAAGGCATTCTTTTCCAGCCTTTCCCTCTCACGTAATAAGTGCCTTTATTATACTTACTGACGCCATAGCCGACAATCAGCACACCGTGATCCAGAGATGCAGGGTTACAGAAAATCTTCCACGGGTGAGCAACTCCTCCCAAGTAAAACTAACAAGTACACCAGGAGAGGGAAAAAAAAGTGAGACTAGCATAAGATTCGAGATGAGATGCTCCTCCCTTTAAAAACTAATGTACATGAGGCAACTTTAAAGAAAAAGCTCAAAGTGAATCTGATGTAAGATTTGATATGAGCCACTTCCTTATGTAAAACTAACAAGGTAGATCAGGAAAGGAAAAAAGAAACAACAACATAATAATAATAATAATAATAATTTAATGCTTATTCGGCGCAAATTGACATATGGATATGATCAAATGCGCCTTACATCAAAGTAATATTAAAAACCTAAAAATTTACAATAGAAATATATAAAAATACAACAACCACCTACTGGTAGGATAAAGTCGCACTCGGGTTGGGGAGCAAGGTTTTAGCCACCGGGGGCGTCCAGGTATCCTATGGACGCCCATTTTTTGGAAAAATTTGAATAAAATTCACTTAATCTTTCAAATAATTTACAAGAAACATGCTCCTTGGACGGCCAAGTTTCAATTCCTGGCTAAAAGCCTGCTGGGGAGGCCCACGCGGCTGGAGCTTATCCTGGTTTCCGTAGCATAAAGCAACTGAGAGTATTGCTACTCCCTCCTGGATGGGATGCTAGTCCATCTCAGGGTTACCCCCCCAGCAGTATGTCGCCAGTACCCATTTATACACCTGGGTGAAGAGAGACAATGTAGGGCAAAGTATCCTGTCTAAGGAAACAACACAATGGCAGGGACTTGCGTCGAACCACCGACCTTCAGATCTGAAGTCCAATGTGCTAACCACTACACCACCGCACCCCCATAACCACCTACTGGGTTTTTCCGTCATCAAACAGCCTCCCAATTCAAGCAGATTCATTGTTCAGAAACGAGGGGAAGGGGGTGTTTTTAAAACTGAACCAAGTCAAAGGCAGGTCAAAAATTTGTACGCACAAGTACAGCTGTACGTAATGATCACATCAAAAAAAGAGAACTTTGATATTGATATTTTGACATCACATCTGAAAATTCCCAAATCATCTGGAAACCAGTGATGAGTATTAAGTACACATACAGTGAACATTATACAAAAACATCTATATGTTACATCTGTATCTAAGATGCTTTGTTAAATTACCTGCATCATGTTGGCATTAATACCAATAGAGATGGGTCCATTAGCAACTAGCCAAGCTGCCATTTCTGTGAAATGAAAATACTAATTAGAGTAATATGAAAAAATGTGTCTGCTAGTCTTAGCAGACACATAAATTTTGATTTTGATCTTGATTTTATTTGTGGTTGTTATACATGCACATGTAAGTAATGTACTTTGAGAAGTGGCATCTCATATGTGTGCAACTTGCAGGGTAATGCCATTTTTCTACCATAATGTGTCTAAGGGACAAGTCCTTTTAGCATACACACAGGGGGGAATTGTTGCATAGTACAAGTACAAGTTGCCAGAACCAATCTGAATTTTAAAAGAGGACCAAAGTCACAGGCCAAGGGATCAAAATAACTAGAAGTTTTGATGTACACAGATTGCCTAAGTAGTTGCCATGAAGGGACTTGTCTCACAAGCCTCCTTCAGTGAGCCAATCCTTTAAAGGGAGTTGAACCTTTGTATGACAAGACTAGAATTCAGTGTCTGCTAAACAGAGGTGCACCAGTACAGTTGTACATGTACAGTGTTCTTGCATCAACTTTATTTCCATGAGTTTTGAAAGAAATTAAAGCTACTGTAGGTATAATTAATAATAATAATAATAATAATAATAATAATAATAGTAATAATAATAATAATAATAATAATAATAGTAATAATAATAATAATAATAATAATAATAATTATTATTATTATTATTATTATTATTATCATTATTTATTTATTTTTTGATACCAAACAAATGATATTGTGTTACCCACCATTTTCATCACTGGAAATTTTCACAGAGGAGTTGATGTACACAACAGCCTCAGATTCCTTAAACTTGCATTTCTCATCAGCTCCTTCATAAGGATACCGAGACTCTGTTTCAAGTCCACCTGAAAATTAAACACACATCACAATACAAACCGACAGTAGTGCGTTGGAGTCGGCAAACAGGCCTTAATTAGGGACCTCCTAATCAGGGTACAACACTGACTAGGAGCACCATTTCCTTAAAGGGGCTACTGTACATCATGGAGATTCATCATCTCTACAATGTACATAATTATTGTGCTGTAAAAAAATTAAAAACATACCAATAAATACTACTCATTATCACCAAACCACAATACATGTGCATAATTACCAAGTTTCATGATTTGTTTGTAGGCAGTGGAAGGAAGTCCGCCATTGCAGCCTAGGTCAACTTTATCACAGTCAACAAGTTCTGAAAAAATAAAGATAAAATTTCATGATTATCAATTTAACTCAATTCCAAGGATGCATCAACAGATGCATGCACAAAGGTTCTATAAAAATAATGTTGTTGTTTTGCTCAACTGTAGTGTACATGTACAACTGTATGTACCTTGTTCACTAAGGGAGATCAGTTGGCCTTTTTTGATTTTCCATTGTCCCTCAATATTCCCTGTTGTTGAAAATGCCCAGCATGAACCACACATACCCTGAAACAGGAAAAAGAGGGATAATTATGCACAATAATAAATAAATAAATTTAAATAAATAAACAAATAAACATAATCCACAGATACACAAACAAATAAATACATTACAGTGTAAGTGTCTCACTCAGTCATAGGAGTGCTCAATACAAATACCTGTAGAGCAAAATACAAATTTAAAGATGGAAAACTGTAAGACAGCTACTTGAGTTTCACACACAAAGCGATCATCAGTCTAGTGCTCGCTTCGTCTGTGAAACTCAAGTAACTCTCTTACAGTTTTCTGTCTTTAAATTCATAACCTACAGATACATGTATGTCTACATACATGTTTCAAGTCACAGACATGTACATGTACAGCTGAACAGAACAGACACCGCTTAACCAAGGGTTTTTAATATTCTTAGCTGAGGGCTTACTAATGTCCTGTCCATTAGTCTGGGACTTGTATATGTAAGAAGATTTGTTTCTGCTATTCAGTAAGCTTTCTGCCAACTAAATAACTGTACACAAAAACCTACTTTAGCTGCAAGAACAAATTAGAAAGTGCCGTGGGTGAGTACAACTTGAGAGGGAAGCTGGAATAATTATTTATTTATAATTATTGTTCAAGGAATAAAGTTGACACAAAGTACATGAGCATTCCTTTAACAATCAGGAGTGTAATCAAACAGGTCTGAGTTTTGCAAACGATTGAAAATGTTACCCATACTGTGAAATGAGATGTCAAATAAACAAATAAAAATAAAATAATAAAAATGAAAACAGAACAAAGTGTAAGTACACCATGAATACAGTAGTTTCAAGCTGTATAAACCTAACAACAAAGACAACTGACCTGGTTCTTAACAGGAGTTACAGCACCTTAAAACAAACAATTTAGAGAGCAGTTAAATCTTTACAGAACAAAATGGTGGGGATTGTAAAAATCTCCAATTGGTGATAAGTACCCTTACAGTAATACTAGTTTTCATGATATCAGCTATTTATTTATTTCTTTATTTTCCAAAAATTTTGGATACCCAAGTAAAAAACAAAAAAAGGCCCCGAATGGGTCCATGTGTCTGCAGCTCCAACACTGATCAATATAGCAAAGACAATCAAGGTAAACTAATTATGGTTTTTGTGGTAAGAGTGACGAAAATGTTTGGAAATGTAGGAAATGATCAGGAATATAAAGTGTAATGGAAATGGTGGAATGAATTTGTCACATGTATAATTTCTGCATAACATGATAATGTAGAATGCATAATAAACTGAACAAAACTTTATGTGCTGTAATCAGGTTGGATTCCCTGGTGGTCACCCATCCAACATTAATAACCCCATCAAACCGGGCTTAACTTTGCTGATCGGGCGGTCGGGGCAACTGGGCTTCAACTTATGGTAGCTGTTTGACTCCCTTGATTATGAACTAGAATCTGCAACAGAATTAGTTGTTATTTATGTCTTCCCTGATTTTTATTGGACAGGTGTATTTTGCACTTGCATGTGTGAAACATCTACCACAATGAAAACATTCATCTGATTACAAATGTTAAGCCTGGTTTGGTGGGGTTAGACTGTAATTGGTTGGGTGACCACCAGAAAACCAAACAGAATTCAAAAATAAAATACATTGAAATATAGTGAATCAGCTGCTGTTGGTCTATTAATTTGCACTGATAACTCCGAAAAAAAAAGTCATAGTGGGAGAAACACAGTTTTAGGGATTTATTGCTCCAAATCTTGAAAGTGAAAATCCCGAGCCTTTGCTTGTTGCTGAGTGTTCTTATGTGGTCTGAACCTTGGCAGCGAAAATCCTGGGCCTTTGCCTGTTGCCGTGGTGGCAGCGAGTCTCGTCTGTGAAAAGCCGCAGAGCCTTGCCTGCGTTACCTTAGCAAGCCAGTTGCCTGTAGTTTGATTTCAAGAAAACAACCCTGCATTTAACTGCGAGCAAGTTGCCTGTAGTTTGATTTTGCTAAAACAGACCAGCGTTATCTTAGCGAACCAGTTGCTAGTAGTCTGAATTCGCAAAAACAGTTACAATCCTACTCAGATACAGACTTCCCTGCGAAAATCCTAGTGAGTGACGGTATTGCTGGTTGTAATGCAGCAAAGCGGTGACTTCAAAACTCCTTTCAGCACTTTATCTGTAGCAATTTTCCATGGTTGAATTTTCATTTCCGGTAGTGGGATGTAAGAGCCTTTTGTGTGTTATCCAATCATAGCGTCACAGTGTCTGCTATGTGCATGCGCGCAGCAGACACAAAAAATTATGGTTCAAAGTCTCCACTGCTTGCTTTAAGCCCTGGTTGCAAGTCAGGTCAACGTAAGTTTGGATTTTATGTCACTTGCGTAGGCAGACTTGCGATAGGTGACCAAACACACGTGCAAGTACATGCAACTTCAACACAATTTGCAGGAAAACCATTTCATTGTAGCCTTGCGCACGCAATTTGTAAGGAAAACAATGATGAACCAACTTGCATCAACTTGTGTTGCGTGGCCAAACAGTTAGAAACTTGCGTTCACTTGCATGCAAATTTGAGCTCGATCAAAGTGAATTTCATGCAAGTCATGGCCAAACAGACTTGCAAGTTATCACAAGTTAGCCACGGCCTTACAGTAAGTACTAGCATGCAATCGATTTAATGTAATTGTACTTTCAAGAAGACTGTAAATGTACCTTTGTCCCTCCAATCAAAAGCACTTGGAATTTCACCCTTTGGTATTTCAGCTTCCTTCATTTCATACAGAGGTTTACCCCATCCAGGCATTCTGTAATTTTTCTTGAATTCCTCCTCTGGAAATAAAAAGAACAACATGCACTTGTAAGTAATGTTTACTTAACAGGAGGTAGTATAGTTTGCTGTTTACAAGCGAGGCCAACGAAATTAAGTCAGGTCTACCATTAAACAGTTCCAGCTAGCTACATGTATGGCCATCACAGTGCTGGACATACACGTAAAGCTGGGATCTACAAGTTTTACGTTGGGCACTCTAGCTTTTTGGCTATGTTGCCTTCACAATATTATTCACTAGATGTTTTATGGACTATTATATACAATAAGGAATAAAAAGGATGTGAAAATTTTATGTTAGATGCAAACCTGTCAGGTCGCTGAACACTGTCACTCCATATTTGGCTGAGCCTTGTTCCATGTCCTGCATCTTTTGAGCTCTGACCAAATTATCTCGAAAAATTGCCAAGCGCTTCATGTACTCTGTCAGGAAAAAGCAAAAAACTCAACAGTGTGAACCCTGTGTTCAGTGTTACTCACTGCTTGTTAACATAACTTTGATTTAATAAATAACTTACAATTCCACCAACATTTAATAATTTAAGAAAAAAATTCTCACCATTCTTGTCATTTAAATATGGCTTCTTGTGATGAACCACGAACTTTCTAAATGTCTCTTCCACATCGTCCTTGCCTTCAGCAGGCTTGGGTTAAGAAACCAAGAGATTGAAAAGTGTTACATGCACAAGTACACTGTAAATTGTAGATAAGCCATTTCATAAGGATTACAGCTACTAACCCTAATCATTAAGTGTGTAGACCAAACTACAATACTAAGGTATGAAATAAGTGCTGCTACTGATGAGCAATATGTATGTGAACTTATCACATTTCTATACCTGGTTCTTGTTAGGTATACTGTATAGAGTTTGACAATTGAGCATGAACCCATAAAAATACAATAGTTGTTTTATTTTTTATTTTTGCATCCCCCGATGAATGTCAAACCCTTGTCATGACCTTCTACACACTTTCAGATGTTCTAGCCACATACAGGCCTTCAATATTACTAACAGTTTGCCGGACGTGTTATGTAGTAATGTGTACAGAGTTGTACATGAGAATGTGTGCCATCGAAGAGTTAACAACAAGCCTTTGTCAATACCTTATCAAACATTTCCTTAACCATGTTATTCTCATCAGGTTCTGGCTCCTTGACAGGCTCGCTACGCTCACAGGACAGGATCTTCTCACTCAGTCCAACACATTCATGGCTCACAAGCTCTCTTCTCTTTTCCCATGGGACATTGTAAATGACAAACTTACAATGCATCTGAGGAAAACAAACACAAGCCTGGTAAATACCTGTCTTTTTTCATAATTTATAACTATAATTATATTAGTTACTTAACTCAAAGGATTCTCTTTCCGGGTTCTCTGTCTTTTCTCTCCCAAACACATACACACAAATGCACAACAACAACTGGCATTTCCAAAATCCAATTCTATCTAAATAGAGATATTCATGCAAAGGATAACCTGTAGACTTAAAAGCCACAAGGGTTTCCCTAGACCCCTGGTTCTCACAGATGACTGGCATTTCTGCAACATACAGTTGTAGTAGCCAGTATTGTGGGTCTACAGGTATCTCAGATTTTTGCTGCCGGTATGAGAACATTACTGCAGCACAACTCCATTACAAATAAATTTGGCAGGTGACTGCTCGACCTAACTCCCAAGTCTAGTTGGTGGTGCATTGCTGAATAATTGTGATACACCAGGGAATTACCTGAGATTTAACCGTCAAAATTACTGGAGAAAATGGGAAGCAGGCTTAGATGCCATCATAAAAAGTTACCTGTTTGATAGAAAACTTCTGCTTCTGCCTAAATTTGTGATTCATAAGGTATTATTATCCTGCTTCACACTGGGGCTATAAGTGTACTATGTACCCTGTACATAAAGAATATTATACAATTATAAACTTAGAACTGTATGTGTACCTCTAGAGTGTCAACAGGACACATGTCTAAAGAAGCAGACTTGTGTGACTCATCATTACGACAGCTGCGGGAAACTCCAACTTCTGTGACAACACAGAACTTCTGTCCAGCAACTAACTGAAAAATAACATGTGCCAATTCACCATCACACACTGGACATGCTAAACTCTTTAAGTACAAGTGGGGAGGGTGTGTGTGCATTGTCAAGTAGATACTGTGTAGCACTAAGTTTTTGCAGGTTCTAATTTTTGCAATTTTTACGGTTTTATCACAATGCACAAAAAAAGTCCAAAAAACAAACGAAAGCTGTTCCAATTTTCATTGGAATCATATTGTTATTGTCTGTCATGTAAACGGCCAGCGCATGTGTAAAACATCACAAAAGGAGCTGAAACCTAGCCTCAGTAGGAAACCCTTATTGAAGCACAGTAAGTGAGAAAAACAACATATTCCCCCCTCTCCCGGGGCTACCTTGTAAAGGTGAAGGGGTGCTTGCCGTACCGTTTAGGGGACAACAATTAGTGATTCGGTATTAACTTAAAGACTCACTGTCGACTACAATGCAATGCGCGCGTTTGTTTATGTTTTGATTCCTTTGGAGAGAGAACACTGTGATAAAATAGCTAGATTTAAGCCCTTTAGCAGCCAAGAGAGGAAATGAAGGTGTTCACTTCGTTAGGTGTATACGTTTTGTCAATAGAAGGAGCTAAATTTTATGGTTTAGAAGTCTTGCAGATGACTGTAATAAAATACGATTCATGGTTGACTGTCATTACACGTCACACAGTCAGAGAAATATTTTCAAATTGACATTGTGCATTTGGTTTTTAGTTTATCGGGTCATGAGTTCTCTCATTCATTTATGTTCAGCAGCATTTATACCTTAACATGCCCCTCTTTAAAATTTCGAAAGGCGTATAGAGTAAAAGCAATTGACATTACTTTATTTTATCACTAACGGTTGCAAAACCGCGATTTGTCACCCGCGGGGTTTGTTGAATACTCAGTCATGTCCGATCTACAGAAACATTTAGTACTGTAGTCAGTTTGATATTCACTCACATTCAGTTCCACATAACCATAAGAATTCTGTTATTTTTCCTTATGAACTCACTGGATCGTCATAGTCTCATTATTCTGATATGAGGTATAAATAAAAACTTTCCGCGTGGTCTTGCTTGTCGGTTGAGAGCTGTGCGAAACATTGAGTGTCCGAATGTCGCTTTTTAGACCCGAAGAATACAACATTTTTTAAATCAACACTGCTCTAATAGTTCCCTGATAAATTTCATAGCTCCATAAGAAAATCTCTATCTATTCTACGGAAGGATGACTTGGATGTAGGCAGATTTCCACAGCCTTTAAATGCCGACACAAAACTTTGGGGTTTCGTGGTCCACGAAACCTCCGTTTAGGCGCGCGTTGCATTGTGGTCGACAGAGAGTCTTTAAACATTACAGAAATAGTGTGCTAAATTCTTAAATGATCACCAATTATACAATTGAGGGCTAATGTGCGATTCCAGAAAAGATCCATACCATACCACGGATGGCTTCCATATTTTACCCCCCCCCCCCCCCTCCCGCCTTCAGAATTTCCAAAATGTGTTATCCCCCAATGTCCTCAGATTTCCATAATTGAAACCCCCCTCCTGTTCGGATTTTCCATTTTTTGTCAAACCCTTCGGAACAACCTGCAGGGTTCGCTAATATGCCGAATTTGGCTTATTTTATGGAAAATTATTTCAAATGACTACTTCTGTTCAGTACAGCTGGTGAAAGAGGGAGTCATTGTGACTCTGGAAATTCTGGAATGAAATTTTTAAAAAAATTAAAAGTTTTCTCCTTACCGCTGTTCAACAGATGCAACCTACATTAACTTTACATTGCCCTAAACTGGTACAGAACATAAAAATAAGAATATCGTGTGATGTACGTGTGTCATGTGATGTACGTGTGTACACTCAGAAGATACTACGATCGAGTGTATTTTCGTTTCCGCCATCTTCAATTTAAGCCATCGGGGTCAGTAGTCGCTCCCAATCCCACGAGCTTGAAAGATGGCGTCCTCAATCAAAAAGACCATGTTTCGCACTGAATGGACAAAATGTGTGTCAAAATGTGTGTCCACAAATGGTCTCGTAGCCCTTTCGAACATACATATAATTTTAGACCCAGGTCAAACACTGTGAGGAAATATTGAAGTCCTACAAAATTGTTTGTCATTCGAAAAATCTTTTGGATGTATTTATACAGAAACTGCCTTCAAAGATATACAAAATGTGTAGCATTTCTGGAATAAAACGGCATAAAAAAAGTGTCCAGTCTCTGTCAGATTCTTGCTGGGAATTTTTTGTTACTTAATGGGCCATTTCCTGGGTTCGCGCGAAGTGCAAAATCTAGCAGGCGCTCCTTAGAAAGAGGGACTGGCATGAGTTTTTGCCGTTCATGCCACGGGAGTACAAGAATTGTACAAGTGGTAAGAAACATACTAGATTTTTCATATTTTATTAATCTGATAAGAAATTCATCAACGTTAAGGCCTCTGGAGCTTGAAGTACAAGCCACGTTTTGTCGGGTTTCTTCTGCAAATGAACACGAACACATGTCTGATTGATTGATGCTTGTCTTGTATCCTGCTTCCGCGGTAGTCAGCAGTGGCGCCAGTTCCTGCTTAAAATTAGCGTTTTCAAGGAATACACTCTTGTCTGTCTGCTGTGGAAATCCCCAATCTACCCCCCACCCCCCATGCCTTCGGAATTCCAATCGTAAGTATCCCCCCATGCCTTCGGATTTCCAATTCAAAGAACCCCCCTCCCCCCTCGGAATTCTGAAAAGCTGTCCATGGTGTGGTGTGGATATTTTCTGGAATTGCCCAATTATTAGCCCTCAATTGTGTTTGGGTGTTTGTGTTATCCTCGTACAGTAACTGTTTTTAGTTGTATATTTAGTGTCCGATTGTCCGGAATAGTAAAAATTTCTGGTAAACAACGTACTATAAAGCTCTCTTCATGATCACTTATAGTGTTCTCCAATAGAGCAAATATCGAGGAAAGAACATTGTTTAAAAATAAATAAATTTCCTGATACTATAAAAGTGTTCAGAATGAATTCAAGCTTACATGTACGTGTACTTGCGTTAAGGCGCTACATGCCCTCAAAATGACATGGTTCCTTCGATGCTCCTTTCAAAATCTTCTCTCAAAGAATTTTTACCACAGCTAGAGTTCAAAACACCCGGCCTTCTGATAGATTCAGCTTCAAAAACTGCTCCTGTAGTACCATGGTCGTCAATATTTACTTACAACAACAACTTATATTCAACAGAACGAACGTAGTCACGAAAATCGTTTCATTGTTCATAATGCTTACCTGAAATGTGGCGTCACTGACTTTGGTCGCCATCAAGCGATACAAGTTGTTTTGCATGGCGTTGAATTCGTTCATGGCAAAATCCAACGCGTCAAGTACCTCTGGGTCATCGGTCTTCCTCTCTTGTATTCCACCTACCAGTGAATCAGATCCAAGACAAGAAGAAGCCAAAACAGTGCACAAGAAAACTAACAACAACGCCATGTTTTGTCCGTCCTCTTCGTGCCAGCATCCCACTGAGTCACATGATTTCCGCCTTATGAGGTGGGCACGCAAGGCGTCATTGCACAGGGATACCAGGCTTCCACAAATCTCCTCAAGAGCAAAATATAAGGATTTGTAGGGGATATTATCGTGAGTTTGATAAAATTAAATATCAAAATTGTCCGTAAACATCCATTAAAGCGTACGTGCCTTATAAAATGATGTCTATGTGTTGTTTCTTGTCTGTTTTAAACTCGCTAAAATGCTCTCTGGACAGCATTTTAGCGAGTTTTGGTCTTTTGATTTGTCTTCACCTAAAATGTTCTTCAGAGGGCATAAAACATTCAAAGAAGTAACAGTTTGAAATGCTAAACAGCAAAACCATAACCAAAAATCCCGACTGGGGCCAGATCCATGACAAAGTTCTGGATCAGTATAAGCATTTGAGCAGAGGATAAATAAAACAGCAAACTAATCATTTACATTTTGGCAGAAAAAGACAGAAGCTAGATTGCAAAAATAAAAATAAAAATATATATTCTGCCCAACAGTCCGCCAAAGAGACACTAACAAATGCTGGAATCCTGGTTCAGTTTTGATCCTGGCCATCCAAAATTGGACTATTTTTTAGGCTTCCGCTGATGCAAATGTGTCAACTGGCTCTTCATAGTGACACTTGAAATAGTAACAACAAAAGCAATTTACAACAACAGCAAAAATGTGCTCTTTCAGAATTGTTTCTTTAGCCGCACGGGGCATTTTATAACATACAGCGAGCCGCTGCCTGCGCTGTTAAAAGTGACCGATGATTGCATGATTAGACAGACTTCCTCGAGACTTCACAGGGGCACCCAAGGGTTCGTTTCGGTGGAATATCTGTTCGGCAGACCTAAATCGCCCGAGATATTCGGATTAAATTGCAGTGAAAACTAGGGAGTTCTTTGGCGAAACATCGCCACAGACTTTCGTAAAAAGGTGACTGATTAATTCCTCCTATTTTCGGCGGAAAAAATATGTCGTTTAGAGTGCAAAGTAATGTCTGCTAGCATTTTCGGAAAGACATCAAAAGCAGGGAAAGGATTCCGATAGATAGGAGTCCGTTTCCTCGTAAGAGTTCTACGTCTTAAATTTTCAGCTAAAACGCCTAACAGATCAACCATGGCCAGCTCACACAAATATGCCTTTAAAAAGCTCGGAAACAAGCTAAGAAATCAGAAAATAACATTTCAAGTATTTTGCTAAATGTTTCTCATTGGGTCCCCCTGACTTCAGCTTGTGACTGATAAATATCAGACAAGATCCTCGCAGGTTCTCTTTCCTCCCCCCCGGGGGGGTACTTGGGTGAATTTTTGTCAGGTATGTGCCGCTGGACTCTCCGGACCCCTACCCCATTATAGTCTATTCTGTAGCCAATTATAGACCCCATGTTAGTCACTTTTTGGCAAATATACCCCAAATCCCTACTTGCCGGAATTTACTTACCCCTGAAATCCCGCAAATGTGCAAACCCATTCTAGTAAGAGGATCTGATTGGTTGTCAGTTAAAATTTCATTGCTTTGTCGGTTGTCAGTTAAAATTGTTGATCTTTGTCGGTTGTCGGTAAATCCCAGTTAACGAGAAAAAGTGTAAGTTAATTATTCATATTCGTTATGTAATTCACGCAGTTTTAAGACTTTTTAAAGTCTTAAAACTTGTGATAATGCATCACCTGAATGCACTTGAACCTCATTAACTCTAGTTTGTTTGAGCAACGTGATCGTTTATTCCACCTTTGTTTGCAAATCTAGTACCGATAAAATCACCAAAGCTTTTTTGTGAGGTTGATTGGACAGAGAGGAAAACACACACTCTAGCCTTTGGATACGTAAATTGTTTCTAAGAAATTCCACAGAAAGCCTCTCCTTAACCTCGTAAAAGTGTTCCAAGTTCGTTCAGAAATGTCAAACGATTCCAAAGATCATTTTGGTTTTTCAGTTGACGAAACGGTTGAGCCTGGGCTCAGTTGACGAAAAGGTTGAGCCCATCATCCCGGCAAAGAAACTTACGATGACTTTTATAATCCCACTCAGGGCTGGACCGCATGAATGAACAACGCGCAGTAAAAATTCTACAGCAGGACGTCTCGTGGGCTCGATTACCAGCCGCTGTTCTGGAAACGAGCCCCCGCTCCTCCCCGGAAAGGTGGATCCCGGGGCCATAAAGTAACTTGATGACAGGAAATTCTATAATTAAACTGAATTTGTATAGGTAATCATACGGTTTCGAGTTCAATATGGAATTAATTTGCACGAGTGAGTTTCTCAAAAAGCTGAAATTGCACGAGCTGCTTCGGCGAGTGTAATTTCAGCTTTTTGAAAAACTCACAAGTGCAAATTAATTCCAAATTGAACGAGAAAAACCGTATGATTACTTATTAATAATATAAACATGAAAAAATTCGCGTGGAGGAAGTGCCGGAAGATCTTACTGCAGACAGGAAGTGAGCATTTGACGCGGATTTGACACTTTATTTACTGATTGGCTGATGAAGATCAGCTGATAATGCTACGAACTCAAAGCGGTTCGTTTAATAATCATAATCCAGAATATCGATGTGTAATTTGCACTGGTGTTACACTTTTTGCACTGGTGTTACACTTTTTGCACTGGTGTTACAACTGAACTGCACTGCTCTCAGCCAATCAGAATCGAGTAATTTTTTCATGTATATTATTAGGAATTTAATTTGGTTACCTCTTGTGAAATAGAGCCCACCAAAGGATCTGGACATTTCCTTAGCTAGAAACGAAGACAAAATGCTGTTCTTTCTGAATACAAAAATCCCTACAATGTCGGACTGATGTCGGTTGTCGGTTAGTATTTACTGTCGCTAATCGGTAATTTTTTTCTCGTTTTGTCGTTTTCGCCCTTTGTGAGTTTGTCTCTAGTCGGTTAACCCCATTCAGACCCTCTAGTAACTCCATCAGCTCCTATCGGAAAATGCAACCCCATGATAGTTAATCCAGTCGTGAAAATGCTACCCCATCCAGCGGCACACTCATTAACCTATTACTAGGAAGTACCCCACCCCCGGGGTCTTTTCCCTTCTCCTCTAATTTTCTTGTTTAAGGTTTGAAACGGTTTGTGTGGCAATCCCATGTGAATAATCTCGTTTGACTCTCGGCTGTTCGAAGTCGGCAGCTGGGAGACAGCAGAGAACAAAGGCCGTTGCAGGCTGTACGATCTCAGATTACATTCTGCACTCTCATTGGTCAATTCAAACCACCGGTCACGCGCGCACCAACAATCAGCCTGCAACGGCCGTGTCCACGCCAAAAGCCCAGCGCACGGGAAGATCGCCGATAGCTGAATGTTTTTCGAATTTGACCAGAATTGCCGTTCGATCACCGTGAAGGCTGAATGGGATGCAGGAATTACGTGGCTTTATGAATATGGTGTTTTTATGGCGATCCTCTGCGTTGCGTTGTCATACGAGAACGATTTGTTGGACTCGGTCGTCTTCAGTCACCTGCCTTCCTTCGTTTTAAGTGGAGAAACAACACTGCGAACAACACCGAACCAAAAACTCGCCTTAAACGGCCACGAATTGCGCCCAAAGACACAAAGACAGCCCCATGTTAAGGTAAGTGAAGTTTATTTCCACATCCATAACTTTATTTTAGCATTTTGAAAACCAAAGTGAATTTCCCATAAAAAGTCTTATAGCGAGGGTCATATAACTCGCTCGCATTCACATTTTGAGCTTGGGCCGCCTGTGCTTTGCCTCATACATTTCCCTCTTGCGACTTGCAACGTGTGCCCCCTAGCGATCCCAGAGTCCTTTGTACATAACATGGGCATCCGGTTACTGGTAACTTATTCACTTGGAGGGATGGGGCCCTCATCCACCGAAAAAGGGTCAAAATTTACCAGACTATTTAGACCCCTTAGAGTCCATAACCACTAGCAGATTTATACGGGATGTCTAGATCGTACACCGGAAAATTGTTGGATCAATGTTCGGAGGGTAATATGACTTTACCCGTACTCATTAAATTGAACAATCAGTAGCACGCAAACAATAAACATTGCATGGACTACCGTAACAAAATAAAAGTACGGGATCCTGTGGTAAAGGATCTAATCAGCAATAAATAAAGAACCAAAGCAATGCCGATTCAACAGTAAGGAACTGACTGTATATAGTTTATAAACTGGAAAGACCACAGCGACAAGGCGTTGAGAGTTGCCGGATCTTAAGTAGACCTGGATCAGTAAAACATTTGAAGTAAAAAAATATACGGAACGACTGATCCTTACGGCAGTTAAAGAAACGAAGACAAAGAAGACGAAATACGTAAAGCAAAAAAATGTATGAAACAAAAAATTGCCCGATATTTCGGTTTGCAAAACAAACCTTCTTCAGGGGCTACAAAAGTAGAATGAGTAAATACGTTACAGGACCGTTAACATAAAAGTTTAAAAATTTAAAATAAATGAATATAATAGGTTGGTAGTTGAACAAGAAGTGTCATTAATGTAGCTCATCACGTCTGTTTAATCCTTGCGGCTCAAGTGTCTTGGCCTTGTCAATTAATTGGGCCTCACGTGCTTTTCTTACGGAGTCGCGGTTAGTATGTATTAGTTCCAAGGGAATGAGACGGATGTCGTTGACGGAGTGCCCGGGTAAGTTGAAATGTTCCGAAACAGGGGTTGGGTTAGCAAGCTGTTGATGATTTTGGACGGAACGACGATGTTCGCCAAAGCGTTCGTGAAGATGTCGTTTAGTCTCCCCAATGTATTGGCAAGGCAAGTTACGTGTAGCGCATTTTTTATATTCAATTAAATAAATAAGGTTTTTAGATTTTCAAGTTAAAGTGTCTTTAATGCCTCGTTCTTCGTTAGTAGAAAAAAAGATATATTTGTCTTGCCCATCTTGTAAGAAAGGACACGTGAGGCAACGTGGATGCTTACATCTGTAAATGCCAGCGGTCGATCTTTGATCTTTATTTTTGGGGTCACGCAATCTGGTGCGAACCAATAGATCATGCAGACTGGCACTTCTTTTGTAACTGTATATATTTTACCAATATTTCAAAGAGGGGGACATTGGGGGACTGTCAACACCGCAACACCGCAGAAAAAAAATAACGAACACCGCATCACCGCAAAAAAGGTTGACGAAACACCAACACCGCAATTCAATTTTTGTCCTACGATTTAAGCTTAAATGATCTAAAAAGCTTCTTGGAAAAGGGAAAACGTCGCACGTGAAGTGATATTTTTCATTTAAACAAACGTTATTACCTCAGCAATTTTCCAGTCAAAAGATGCAAATTAAAAAACCATACTGTTTTCAACTCGTGGTCTGCACGTAAATCACGCGGATACTGATAATGTCTGTATTTTTGCTGTAGCCAACATTTTGTCGTATGTACATGACGACAAAGATGAACAGGTAACGTTCTCGCTGACCAGCGCGGTCGTGGTTGCCACGAGCTCACTTGCTTAGTTTTGCGTTTTAATGTTTTCTGGGATGATAGCGCTCCTTTATCGTCTATTAAACAAATAGACGGCGTCCCTTGTTCTTCTTTTCCTCTTTATCTTACTTGTATACAGTTTCTCCGAAAAGCTTTTCAACGCCTTCACTTGGCTTTCTTCCCGAATTCATGTATGAACTGCGAGGACTCTCGTAGCGATGACACAAGATGCCCGGGGGGGGGATGACGGGGATGCTCGTCGGGAAATTAGCATTAAACCCTAAAGGAGACCAATCTGGGCGTGGCTCAGGTGTTATTGGGTTATTGGACCCCTAAAGGAGACCATGCTAAAACAGACAACCAAATAAGAGCTAGAGTAATTTTAATTGCGCTGAAGACTGACGCTTAAGATTGGCGGCGTTTGGTTTTTACATATAGATATTTCTTTACGTACAACCCTAAGCGATACCTGTATGGGTAAAAATTTGGCTTCCCTTCCTGAAAACCCTAAGCGAGACCAAAATCTGCAATTTACACCCCTAAGCGAGACGACGAGCATCCCCGTCTGTTTCATATGGGAGTTCCCCCCCCCCCCGGGACAAGATGTCACTGCTGTGAAGATTTCTTCCAGTTAAGGCATTTTCAAGCCGTCAAGAACTCTTTTTGTATCGGTTTCTCCGTTTTTGCCACTTGTAAACAGCTCCTGCTAAACATTTTTCGGGCCCTTTACTTGCTTAATCCGAATTAATCTCGCAAACATTTTGAAAACCGCGCGCCATGTTCGACAAACAAGTTTCCGATGCCGGCATCCATGTGTCTGTACTCTAATAAATCTTGGGCAACCACCAATCACAGCACGCGTAATATATACTACATTGTATAACTAACGATAGTCACTCAGGACAGGAGGAATCGAATCGAATGGCTCTTCGAAAGTGTGACCTTGCGCCTAGCAGGAAGGTGGTTGAGCTGCCTATTTCCCCTTGTAAAAGATTTCCGCTTTCGTCGCTGGTTCCAACATCATCCTCGTCGCTACTTTTGTCGTACTCGCTACTTTCGTCGTCACTACAAGGCACCGTGCCATCAAACTAAACGACCCTAATCGAACCAAACAATCGGATCTAATGGATTCAATCCATTAGCACAACCTGTAAATATAAGACCCTTGTCACCCTCCGACATTTGACGAGACTCTCTCGCGAAAACCTCCACAACCGCGACGTGGAGAGATGAAATTACACGGAGGAAAGGGGTAGTTATCAGTCGCTATTAATCCCCCTTCAGGTCCTTCAGTGTGCTTTAACTGACCATTTAATGGGCCTAATGGAAGCTAATCTAATCCAAATCTCCATATAGCTGGGGTTAGAGGATCTCGGAGCTGGTTTGGATTAATAGCGACTGACCTTTAGACTCTAAGAACTCAATTTTCAGTCGTGTGGATATAAAGAATGCAAGGTAGCGTGTTACGAACTTACCAAATAGATTCCCTGAGCTTCTTCACTTTTCACTTCTTTTGATCCGACACCTAAATTTGTTTTTATGCCGGTAGTTCCCCCCCCCCCCACGCCTTTTCCCTCTTCATAAAAAAAAGCGACACAGTCGATTATGCACTCTGTTGTACGTAGGCTCAATGACCTCTTCGACCTCTTCCATGTTGCAGCCGTTTGACCATGCGCCGTGAAACACAAGGAGGCAGACAGGATCCCTGACAGTCCGCGTAGCAAAGGCCAAGTTACTTATAAATGAAAACGGAAATGGCCTGGCATTCACTGCTCGGCGCAGTTTTGATACCGCCTTTGTTTCCATAAAAGGGTGATAATCGACGGTTTGACGAATATAAACAAGTTTTGACAGTTACTCGACAAGGGTAAGTCGGTCAAATGTGTCAAACAATAAACCACAACACCGCAAAGGGTCCGCAAGAAATTTTTTCACCGAACATCGCAGGTTTAAAATCAAAAACACCGCACACCGTACGATTTGAGATCACCGCAACACCGCGAGATGGGATTTTATTCACCGCAACACCGCACAAAAAAATTAGCGACACCGCAACACCGCAAATCCCCATGTCCCCTTCTTCAAAAGGCACAGACAAAGGGATTTTGCGTCTGAAAATATGGGATATTGCTCCTAATAAGTGCAACCCCAAGGAACGCGATACAACATAAACAGTGATCGTACATGTACGATGGAACTTTAAAATTATCTCGATTCAAACAACGTATTAAACGTGCTTGGAAAGGCCTGATACCCGAGGCCTGAGACTCAGGTTAGGAACAACTGAATTGAGAAAACTACGTTCTAATCCGATATCCCAGATGTGCCACAGCTAAACTGCAGCGAACTTGTCCATGAACCAAAAAACCTCTCCAAACTTCAAGTTCTGTGCAAAGCGGAAACAGGTAAATGGGAAAATGTTAGCCGTAACAGCGCGTAACGATAGAAAACTTGGGACCAATCAATGCGTTTCCGACGCCATACATTGCAGAGCTAGTGCCTTCCGTTTTTTTCTGCCGACAACTATCATTTTCAGTGGCGACGGTCCGAACACTTTTTTCCCAGGAAAAAACACCTGTATCTGTGTAGATCGAGCCCCGACCGATGATCGGGTGCCATGGAGTTCTCAACAAATGCACTGAACTCATCTGGGATTGAAGTTATTGGGGATGCCCTGCCGGATATATCGCCTATAAAAGGAGACATATAATATATGATATATATATATATATATGTATATAATATATGATTTTATTGTTATTTTTATTATTAATACTATTTTATTTATTTTTTTTTTCCTCGGAGAAATTAGCTATACAGCTACCGTTGTAAACCCGAGGTGAAATAAAGGTGATGTTTTGTTATGTTATGGTAACGTACAAAGGGACTTATAGCAAAATTAGTATAATCTAAGCCTCGCAATCTGCGTGGCTCAGTGTTGATCGTTCTGGACTGAGAAACAACCGCCCAGGGTTCGATGCTTACGTGCGCCATTTACGTTTTTTTTTTATTCTTAAAAGAATAATTATTGTGTTCTGCTGCAAAGCAGAAGCACCATGTAAACGTAAAAATGTTAGCCGTAACCTTGCGTGTCTTTAGTAACTCCGTAACTCGTGTCTTGAAATCGCAGCATTTGCCAGCCGTCCCGATGCAAAACATAGCAGAGCTAGTGCCCAATGGCTTTTTTGTCCACAACCATGGTGTTTGCAGCAGTCTGAACACGACATTTCCCAGGAAAAACAACCGTGTTCTTCTCGATCGAGGAGCGAGCAATGAACTGCCGCTATGACGTCACGTCAAAAGAAAACACTGTTTTGTAATCGTGGTTAGCGTAGCAATGTCGATCAATAGATGTCGCGCTTACCTGTGAACAGTCTGTGTGAAGTTCGAATTAAATTGTGTCTTCTTAATCTCGTGGTTGCGATAGCAACCAAAGGGATTATGGGAACACGTAGCCACATTTCTGTCGTTCTTTCCGTGACTGAGTCGTGTGGATTCGTTGCCGTTCGTGTGATGTTCTGTATTCCTAAAAGTCTCTTCGCCGGAGGCCTTCTCGGAGATGTTTTCGTTTTTTTAGGCCCTGATGTATCTGAAAACTAGGGTAGTGGGGTTTGCGCTGATTAGGAATTCACCTTTTGTGGGTTCTGTCCATTGGCGATTGTTATTCAAGAGAAGCATAAAGGGTTACAGGAGCCTGGAGATCAGAGAAGACATTCTAATATTCTACTTTGAGAGCGGTAATCGACGCCGGATTGACCACAGAATAATAACGTTTATCGAATATGGAGTGCTTAAGGTAGTGTCCGTAATATCAGGAAGCCTACACGGTTAAGAGAGTCACCTTAGAGTGCTCAACATATACTAAGTAGCTTTACTGTCTTTACTCACATTTATTAATTCGTATATCGAATTGAATGAAATCTTTGCTCCATTGACTCTTGCCGGTTGTTTCGTAACAAGATACCACGGTTTTTTTTTGTCGGTCATCCAGACAAAATTCATAACTAATATCGGCTATGCCTCTTGAAAATGTAGACAGATAATAGGTTCAAACTTGACAGTGAGTGGTAAAGAAGATGCTTTTAATTATCAGCTTAACAAGAGATACGAGTAATGAAAAGACGAGATTTAAGTGAAAAATTCCCGAGAGGAGACACTGACAAGAGAAAGAAAGTTATGGAATCAGATCAAACTTCATTGTTGATTAACGATTAACGGGGAGAAATATATTTGTGAAATAAAATACAAAGCTCTCCTTGCACAGAAAAAAATCTAACAAACAAACAAACAAACAGGCAAAAAAGCATCAACAACCAAGAGATCTCCTGGTCCGTGGAGCTCTTTTTTTTCACTACGCCTTTCACGGCCAAAAAGCAAGAAACGGAAGTGTTAGAAAGTAAAGTTTACCAGCAATAAAAAAAGTAACAACTAACGAATTGACTTCATCCTCTAAAATTACAAAACAAAAAATTCCAATTAAAATCAATTCTTCAAAAGGAGACATAGGAATAATTCCTTCTGCTATTCTTCTGCCAAGCAAAAACACTATGTAACCTAAAAGCTGTGGATACAGCTATACCAGCAGAACACATGAACCCATTCGGGGCCCTATTTTTGTTCAAGGTTTGATGGAACGTCTTTCTACTACCTTCTTTATGACTTTATACGTAAATAACACAAGTTTGACAGACTTTCACCGTCAAAAACTGGGAACGCAAGAACTTCGTTGAAAGTCAACAGTTGAAGTGAATATAACGGCTAGGGCTATTTATCTCCAACAACTTGCTCACTGTTACATGTACAGTAATCAGAGTAAAATAGAAATGTGCAAATCTGTGTTTTGCCTGTAAATCTATAAGCCAAATTTATATATTAAAAAAAGCAACGGGCTAATCAAAGCTTACTGAAGGTATAAAAGCCCATTTTAATAACCGTTTTCTGGTAGTTTGTTCTTGTCCTGACGACATATTCACAGTATTTTTTTTTTGGGGGGGGGGGGGGTTCAAAGAAATCTAATTTCACGGTGAAACCAAATCTGTCTAGTTTTCTACAGTTCTGTCTCCTATATATAGACTAGCTCTATGAATACTTTAAAAATACAAATTAAAACTAGAAAAAATTACCAATTAAAAACCTTAAAATTATCAAAAATTACCACTTAAACCTTACGTTTGCTATTTTTAGTGAGAAAAATGGTCATGAGCCAGAACATATATTTTAAAGGAAATTTTGACTTTTTTGCGTAAAAAATCCTACCTTAAGTTGTTGCTAAGACACAGCAACTTTAAACCTACGTCAAAATACAAAATGTAATCTTACAGGTACAGCGTTTTTCTTATATACCACAGTATCTATCTCGTATGCTTCAGTATCCCAAAGCTTTGGTGAAACCAAATCTGTCTAGTTTTCTATAGTTCTGTATCCTATATATAGACTAACTCTATGAATACTTTAAAAATACAAATTAAAACTATAAAGAATTACCACTTAAAAACCTTAAAATTATCAAAAATTACCACTTAAAACCTTACGTTTACTATTTTTAGTGAGAAAAATGGTCATGAGCCAGAACATAGATTTTAAAGGAAATTTTGACTTTTTTGCGTAAAAAATCCTAACTTAAGTTGTTGCTAAGACACAACAACTTTAAACCTACGTCAAAATACAAAATGTAATCTTACAGGTACAGCGTTTTTCTTATATGCCACAGTATCTATCTCGTATGCTTCAGTATCCCAAAGCTTCTACCAGATCTTATGTAATCTCTGTTTCTGAATCCCAGATTTCACTTAGGGAAGCACAAGTGCAATACTAACTGTTAAAATACTTTCTTATTATGTCCGACAAAATGTGTCCTACATGTATATAAAAATACCAACTTATACATGCATATAACAAATATAATACTATTATTCCAAAACCTCCATCAAAACAATATTTTAAAATAGCTATAGGTGCCACTTCATTGTTTGGTGTTGTGAAACGGACAAATTACAAAGTAAAAAGGTTTCATTCTATGACTAAACATAAAATACTCTCGTAATTGATGGGTCGGGGACAAACTGGGTGTCGGTCAACAAAGAAATCCAGTCTCATTTTGTTTGGCATCATAATACATATGACCAGTCTTGCTGTATGTGTATTTTTAGGCCTCGAAAAGTCACCAGGGGCCCGTTTCTCGAAACTCCCGATAACTTTCCGGGCCGGTAAGTATTTTTTCGAGCTCATTTATTTATCAGCTAATGGTAATTATTGGCGCAAACTTAGCAATATGCTTCACGAAATAACAAAGATTAAAATTTAGCTTTCAAAATCAATAAAAATTGCATAGCTAATGACGAATATTGCGCATCTAAAATAGCTTTCGGGCCCGGAAAGTTACCGGAAGTTTCGAGAAACGGGCCCCTTGCCCGACACCCGGGGCAAGCAAATTTTCGAGTTGGGTTAGCAAAACTAAAAACATTTCTACCCAACGGGCTTGGGGGTTATTGGAGCAGGCATATTTGATTCACATCCCGTAGAATAGCCACAATCGTTGCATTTATTCTTTTGTTTACAGTGTAATAGAATAGGAAAATAACTCACTGATTGGGTTAGTGGGGCTAGTAAATCTGTAACGAAAAATCCTAAAATTGCAGCCAGCAATCATGATACAAATTGTAAAAAATGGTTTGCCACTGGCTAAAAAACGTTAAAAAACGAACGTTAAAATTACAGGACGTTTCGATCAAAAATCTTAGATCTTCATCAGCGATGGAAAAAAATGTAACACTAAAATATATACGTTCCTAAATTATGTAAATATCACAAAGTATGAGAATGGTAATGCGAGGCGTTGAAAATTACGATAGAGAGGTGTAAATGCTCAGAACGTCAATATGATCCCTTCCTGCGTTGGAGTCCCTGAGGGAGTACCGCGCTTTAAGGAAGTCAGGAGAGTCCTTTGTCAACAATTTAAACATTGTACGTAATACGGCATATTTCGAACAGATGTTCATCATCAGAGAGGTAAACTGATATGCCTATCTATATATTAACAGAGCAAATGTCGGAAAGAATGAAATGCCCCGAGCGGGATTCGAACCCACGACACCCCGATCTCATGGAAGGCGCTCTAACCACTGAGCTACCGAGGCAACCACAGTGGAGTGAGTCGAATATTCGCTACGATGCGTCTCGACGACCCCCAGAAGTAATTCCCAGTCCGAGAGGCCTGGGAGCAAATGTCTGGTAATCAATGTTTCCTTTGTAGCAAATATTCGACTCACTCCACTGTGGTTGCCTCGGTAGCTCAGTGGTAAGAGCACCTTCCATGAGTTCGGGGTGTCGTGGGTTCGAATCCCGCTCGGGGCATTTGATTTTTTCCGACATTTGTTCTGTTAATATATAGATAGGCATATCAGAGTTTACCTCTCTGATGATGAACAAATTAAACATTGTCAAAATCAAAAGTGTCATCATGTTTGTGTACATGTTGAGCAATCTTTGAATTCAAATCAAACGGCTCTTTAGTGCAAACAGCTCTTTTGTGCTCGGAGATCCTAGTTTTAATACCTTTTCCAGTTTGTCTGTAGTAAACAAAGTCGCAGCTTAAACAATTTAACTTATAGACAACGTCTCTGGCATCCTTTTTTTCGATTTATCTTTAGGTCTCGGGAAAAAATGGCTCAGAGTTTTGATGAGTTTATATCCCACTTTCACGTTTCCTCTTCGTAACACGTTGGCGATATCGATCTTTTCAGAAATGCCTCTCATGTAAGGCAAAACCACAAGGTTGTTAAATGTAAGCTGAGTACGAACGACAGGCAAGACATCAGGAGTTTAGGGTCGAGTTTTCAGTTTGCCATCAGGAGTTTGGGGTCGAGTTTTCAGCGGCGGGGCCAAAGGACAGGTCACAGATCACAAGTCAATTTACAGGTCACAGGTTACAGGTCAGATCACAGGTCGCCAATGCAGTTGTATTTACGTGGGCACATGGTAGCTACGAGGTGAGTTGCTCGTTTCCTTTTGTCAGTATATTATCCTCTTATCACCATGCCATACCCAAAAGCTGACGGTTAGTGAAATAGCATTTGATCGGCAGGAAAGTGTGTGTGAAAAGCTTGTTGTGTTGTGTTAAAACCTGCATCATGTAGATCGCAAAGCTGTACAATACTCAGTCGTTTATAGCAGCATGATTTTTGTTGGCATAACCATTGCACACATCAAGGCAAACGCTTAAATTGCCGTTTGTGCCAACTTGAATCTTTGGCCTTGAATTTGTCACCTACACGGTTGATTCGTTCTTTGCAGGCAAAAGTTAATGCGCATGTGGAATTAAAACCCTCTCAGTTCAGCTTAATTTCGTTCTAAACAAACAACTGTGCAAGCAAGCAAACAAATCAAGGCCAAAGCCGTCGAGTTCAAATGCGTGAAATTGGTAGGAAGGGCAATTCAAGCTTTGTACTGCAAATCTTGTATTGTAATACAAATACGACAGGCTATCTGTGAAATGGGCTATTCAATGCAATTTCAGTGCGATTCGGTCGTAGTTTCAGCGTTTAATCGCCAGAGGTTTCGAAGTTGCCACGAAAACAACACCATCTTTGTTGATAAGACGTGTGTACATGCTCTGATCGCACGGTGCTGAAACGTACAAAGTATCATTTCCCTAACAGTCAACTTCTGGGGGATAATATACTGACAAAAAAAAGGGAAACGAGCAACTCACCTCGTAGTTAGCCATCTTAGTTACCATGTGCTCGACTACTGATCACGTGGCTACATCCTTTCCGGGGTAGGGTGCGAGGGAATACTCGTGGTCTACCTGTGATAGTCTGCCTGTGACCTGTGACCTTTAAAATTACCTTGTGGTTTTGCCTTACATCAAAGGCATTTCTGAAAAGATCGCTAGAGTGTTACGGAGGGAAACGTGAAAGTGTAATATAAACCCATCAAGATTCTGAACCATTTTTTCCCGAGAGCTAAATATAAAATCGAAAAAAAGGATACCAGAGACGTTGTCTATTTAACAATTAGATTATGAGCTCGAGATTTCTATCGCGTGATAGTTGATTAGGCCGAAGGCCATCCTGGCCAGTGACCTAAAGAAGTCTCCACCAGAGATTATTTATCGTAACCTCTTAGACTTACAAAATGTACAAAATTGAACTTTGGTCAATAAACATGACCATTTCTCTTTCTACAGTAGGTAAATAAATGCCTTTGTGTACTACCTAAAAAATCTATACATCAGTTTCACTGAGCTTTTTTTATGTGGGACCTTCAGCAGATGTCCAAGTTTCTTCCAAAATGTGACAACTATTACAGCCAACATTTCTATTATTCCTCCTTCTCTCTTCTGTGCCTTTTCGGCTATCATCTAAAACATCGAAAAACAAGAAAGCCCAATGGGCAATTTAACTGGCTGTTTCTGCATAACCTGCGATCAGGCTCTATTTTCGTTTCGCCCGGTGAAACATTCAGGCGGAAAGGGCGAATCAAAATATAGAGCCTGATACAACTCTTCTAGGGAACGTCTACCGCCCACTTTTTTGATTGATTGACATTCAACAAAATAGCCAATCAAAATTTCTTCTGCTTGCACGATCCTTGGTATGCAAATTTCCCATAACGGCAATTCGCAAAAAGTCACACAAATGTCGGCAAAAATGAGAAAATCATAGGCTACGATATATCTTCTAGGCACTAGCACTCAATTTTTCACGATTGCTAACTTGAAGGTTCCGGTATTGTACATGGTTGCTTGGTCTGAGCTAAAACTGAATGAAAATTCAATCACGACGAGGTTGTCGTGTACCAAAATATGCTGCATGCTTGAATCCTTTCCCATTTCAGGTGGTATCCGGAAATATTCTCTACGCATTTGTCACCGGTTTTCTGCGTAAAAAACCTTGGGAAATTAAGAGAAATACCTTCAGTTTCATTCTTTAGAATAAAAATATAAATAAAACCGTTTATAAACAAACGAGTATTTTGTAATTTAATTTAGTTCCAGAAGTGATAAATATTTGAGATTAGCAGCGAATTTTATCTCTAAACAACAGCGAATTTTAAAACGAAGTACATTTATTACTAGTAATAGTTGTCACTACAGCTGCCCCCGCTTTTCTATAATTTTATTACCCCGCCGTCAGGACGGGGTCTAGTAATACCCTTTTTTTTTTTACCCCGCCGTCAGGACGGGGTCTAGTAATACCCGTTTTGTTTTTTTTTTGTTTTTTTTTGTCGTGGTCAGTTGCCCCAGACCTCCGCTCGGTCAAAACAATACTTGCCGGTAAACTTTGTTCGTTTAGCGTTTATTCGCCAGAATTTTCATGAAAGTTGGTGTAGAAAATTACCGGCGATTTAATGGCATGAAAATTCCTTCGATGAAAGCAAGAATGAAGGTGCTAGCGAGCTTTGAAGCTGGCATGAATTTGCCAAACCTGCCCTGGCACGTAAACATTACATCACTGAAACACAAAAGGTGATCCGGGGAAGTCCCTTGCTTTCGCCAAGTTGAAAAATTCAACAGTGAAATGCAAGCATATTTTTGGCAGTTTTGCTTTGCTTCGCCAAAATCTTTAGGGAAAGTTGTGTAGAAAAGTACAAGAAATTCAATGGAGTTGACTTCTCTTCAATGAGAGCAAGGACGAAGGTGCTAGCGAGCTTTGAAAGCCAATGATTCATGCTACGTGCCGTAGCACATAAACATTACGTGGTTGAAACACAGAAGCCGATTCGGAGAAGTAAACTTGCTTGCGCCAAATCACTCATCGAATCACGGCCTAAAATAGACTTTTACGGTTTTTCATAGCTACCAGTTTCCTTTAGATTTTAGAATGAGTTTTTTTATCAAGAAATCTATTTAAATTTCCGTGCCCTTGCTATTTAGAATTACGCTGACATGTCAGTTCGTTTATTTAAAAAAAACGTGACTTAACTGAGTCACGCTATGGTCAAAATATTTCGTCACGTTCTTCTTCGCGAAAGCTAGGACAAGTGGATGACCAAGGAATGAGGGATAGGGTTCATACTATCAGGGATTCATGTTACCACAGGGAGAAGGGTGCGGAGCAGACGCATAAGGGGAAATGGCAGCAAACACAGGTACGATAAATCATCAACTTTAAAATTTACACCACTTGAGCTCGTATCTTGAGTGACCGTAATATATTTTGCTCCCTGGGAGGAGGAGAAAAACGGCGGGATCCAATGAAAGTAGGAACGAAGGTGCTAGCGGGCTTGGAAGCTGGAATGAATTCGCCTAACTTGCCGTGGCACGTAAACATTACATCACTGAAACACAGAAGCCGATTCGGGGAAGTCCTTGCTTTCGCCAAGTTGAATAATTCAACAGTCAAATGCAAGCATTTTTTTGGCAGTTTTGCTTTGCTTCGCCAAAATCTTTAGGGAAAGTTGTGTAGAAAAGTACAAGGAATTCAATGGAATTAACAATTTTCTTCGACGAGAGCAAGGACGAATGTACTAGGGAGCTTAAGTTTGAAAGCTGGCATGAACTCGCGATCGCTATGAACTTAGTAATTATGATGTAAAGTATGTATGTATGAGTGCCAAGAAGTGAGTAATACTGCCCTCCATAATTTCCCCCCGACCACAGGCCTTAAAAGTAAGAAATTAGAAATGAGAACCAAGATAAAAGAAAAATCTTTGACCCCGGCGGGATTCGAACCAACGACCTCCGGATTAGAACACCGTCGCTCAACCAACTGAGCTACGAGGCCAGGCTGAGTCACGCTGTGATCAAAATAATAATTTCATCACGCTCTTCGTCACGCACGCTAAAACAGAGTGATTAGGAAAGTCGTGTCTTGATTTATATTATCATCGCAAGCACGTAAAAGATACGATAAATCACCAACTTTTACCTGGCCGTAATATATTTTGGACCCCAAGGGCAGAGAGAACAACGGCGGGGTTAATGCCCCCTGGGGCTTTTCTTGTTTTTTTTTGGTGGTCACTTGCCCCAGACCTTTGCTCGGCCAAAACAATACTTGCCGGTAATTTTCGTTCGTTTAGAGTTTATTCGCCAGAATTTTCATGATAGTTGGTGTAGAAAATTACTGGCGATGTAATGGCATAAAAACCTTTTCGATGAAAGGAAGAACGAAGGTGCTAGCGAACTTTGAAGCTGGCATGAATTCGCCTAACTTGCCCAGGCACGTAAACATTACATCACTGAAACACAGAAGCCGATTCGGGGAAGTCCCTTGCTTTCGCTAAGTTGAATAATTCAACAGTCAAATGCAAGCATTTTTTTGGCAGTTTTGCTTTGCTTCGCCAAAATCTTCAAGGGAAATTGTGTAGAAAAGTACAAGGAATTCAATGGACTTAACTTTTCTTCGACGAAAGCAAGGACGAATGTACTAACGAGCTTTAGTTTGAAACCTGGTATGAACTCGCGATTGCTATGAACTTAGTAACATTATGATGTAAAGTGTATGTATGAGTGCCAAGAAGTGAGCAATACTGCCCTCCATAATTCCCCCCCGGCCACAGGCCTTAAAAGAAGAAATTAGAAATGAGAACCAAGATAAAAGAAAAATCTTTGGCGGGATTCGAACCCACGACCTCCGGATTAGAACACCATCAAGCAACCAACTGAACTACGAGGCCAGGCTGAGTCACGTTGTGATCAAAATAATTATTTCATCACGCTCTTCGTCACGCACGCTAAAACAGGGTGATTAGTCAGGTCATGTCTTGATTTGTATTATCGTAGCAAACACGTAAAAGATACGATAAATCACCAGCTTTTACCTGGCCGTAATATATTTTGGACCGCAAGGGCAGAGAGAACAACGGCGGAGTTAATGCCCCCTGGGGCTTTTCTTGTTTTTGTTTTTTTTTTTTTGGTGGTCACTTGCCCCAGACCTCCGGTTTTCGCTCGGCCAAAGAAATGCTCGTCGTGTCTTTCGCTACACAGCCAAGGGCTTTTATCTTGAGTGACTGTAACATATTTTACACCCCCCGGGGGGAGACAACGGCGGGGTCTAATGCCATTGTCTTTGTTTTTTTTTTGTCGTGGTCACTTGCCTCAGACCTCCGCTCGGTCAAAACAATACTTGCCAGTAATGTTGGTTCGTTTAGATCCGTTTAGCGTTATTTCGCCAGAATTTTCATGAAAGTTGGTGTAGAAAATTACTGGCGATTTAATGGCATGAAAACCCCTTCGATGAAAGCAAGAACGAAGGTGCTAGCGAGCTTTGAAGCTACCATGAATTCGCCAAACTTGCCCTGGCACGTAAACATTACATCACTGAAACACAAAAGGCTATTCGGGGAAGTCCCTCGCTTTCGCCAACTTGAATAATTCAACAGTAAAATGCAAGCATTTTTTTGGCAGTTTTGCTTTGCTTCACCAAAATCTTTAGGGAAAGGTGTGTAGAAAAGTACAAGAAATTCAATGGAGTTGACTTCTCTTCGATGACAGCAAGGAAGAAGGTGCTAGCGAGCTTTGAAGCTGGCATGAATTCACCTAAACTTGCGGTAACACGTAAACATTACGTCATTGAAAGACAGAAGCCGATTCGGGGAATTGTTTTGCTTTCGCTAAAGCATTTATCGAATGATGGCCTAAAAGTAGACCTTTACGTTTCATTTTTCAGTAGATAACCGTTCCCTTTCGATTTAAGGATAATTTTTCTTAATCAATAAATCTATTTAAATTTCCGTGCCCTTGTTTAATATTTAGAATTACGCTGAGATGTCATTTCGTTAAAAAATTGACGTAACTAAGTCACGCCATGGTCAAAACTATTTCGTCACGTTCTTCTTCGCGAGTGCTAGAACAGGTGGATGACCAAGGAAATGAGGGAAGGGAAAGGTATTCATACTGTAAGGGATCCATGATATCACAAGGAGAAGGGTGCAGAGAAGACGTTGGGAGGGGGGGATGGCAGCACACACGTCAAACGTTAGAAAAATCACCAACTTCAAAACTTTATACCACTTGGGCACATATCTTGAGTGACCGTAATGTATTTGCACCCAGAGGGGGGGGGGAACGGCGGGGTCCAATGCCCCTGGGGCTTTTCTTGTTGATAATGGCAAGGTAAAATAAGCACAAACAATAACAAAATATATCGCTGTCAAGACTTCCACAACTGAAACGGTTCTTTTCAAATGTTTTAAAGACGCAACAAGGCAACAATTAAAGTTTGTTGAAAAGAGTTTGCCCAGAATGTCAACCCTTTGTATTTAGCGTATCCATTGTTCGTTCACTTTCCTTCAGTTTAAGAAATACAAATAATATGATAGAACATGCACAGCTAGCTGAAACTGTATTTTTAAAACGTACAGGAACGCAACAATTTAATACTTAACCCATTGACTCGCGTGTTTCGCATAAAATAAATTTTGTCTACTCAAGTTAAATTGAAATATTCTGATATAGAAAACTATGGTTACGTATCAAGTATTAAAAGGCAGAAAACAACCATGAAAACGAAAAATGCTGAAATTTCCCACACGTTGTCCTGTATCAAATTTCAACTCGCTTCTGCAAATCAGTCCGTGTTTGCAAAAGGTTGCGCTGCTTCTTAAACCCCACCATCACTTAGGTAAAATAGAAAATAATCGTACATTTGTTTTTAGTAGCGAAAAACTCTAGATTTTCTTGTGTGTATGGACACACGCACGTAACTTTTGCAGACACTTCACATGACTTAATGGCGACCGGTTGATCAAAATTGGAGCCGCTTTGCGAACAAAATTGCAAAAATCATAGAAATCTGGATTAAACGATCAGTTAAACAATTTTTGAAAGGCAAATCAGCATTTAAAAACAACATTTACCGTACTGTAGCGTTTACCCAGGTCTTGTAAAATCTATTTGACATCCGCACTTCCCTTGATTTAGGTAGCGTTCCTTTGAAGAAATCTTTTTTCGGATCTGGTAGATCCAGATTGTTTGAATCTTCGTGTTAGCTGGAACGAAAATCTAAGAAAAGATCGAGGCAAACGGCAGGCGTGAGGACATATCGACGTGACCAGTTTAGTTAGCGATCTCATCCAGAGGTGGCGGGTACAAATCCAGCCGGGGTCCCAAATTTTTTTTTTTGGGCTTTTTCTTTTTCTTTTCTCAAGATATTTTTTCTCAAGCCCACTAGACCGGGGAAAAAGGGGTTTTAGGGACCGTAGCCCCATTTCATACCACTTTAAGCTTATACTTTATACGCGGACGAGTGTTGAGCGCCGATAATGCAGGGTTCAATTCTACCTGTTACCATCCCCCCCCCCGGGCACACCCCCGGGGATTTGCAATTTTTTTCTTACTTGGCGGTCTATTCCCCACCCCCGGGCACGCAGAAAGAGACAATTCCCGACCCCCGGGATTCCTCATCGACCACAAATAAGTTGTTTTGTGTTCAAAATTGATTTCCGTACAATAGCACAACCAGACGTTTTGACAAGAACTTAAACGCTTTTCTAGAGTTTACTGAACGAAGGATATTACATAGTATTAAAAAACATGGACACTACATTGAAAAAGAAAACTGAAGAAAAAGTCTAACCGCCTCTGGCATTCGGCTGGCGAGTAAAGAAATGTTCTTCACCGCGTGTTTTATTCTAAATATAGCACATGCACAAAAGAGGTCCGTTGAGCAAATTGATGACAGCATTTTAAAGGAGTTTTTCTTAGTTTGTTTCACAAGAACACTGGACTGAGATCTCTGTTTAATATAAAGCCGTGCATTTGTTTCATACAAATACGCTGAAGAAATATTTCTATGTTTGTGATGAACGCCATCCATTCGAGTAGGCATCAAACGCACCTTCATTTAACAATTTATAATAAACGTGCCTTTGAATACAGATTTTAATTTCGAGAGATTATTCTTCTCCAACCAGTCTGCTACAAATTCCAGAGATTTTCCCTGGAAATAGGCAGTCTTCTCTACGCGGTCCGGCGCCATTGTGTCAACTGAGAAGTGATAAGCTAGTGACGTGCTTCGCAAGAATAACGAGAAGTTATTTTCGATTTGCCCCGCCCCCCTACCCCCAGGACAAAACCGTTTCAGACAATTCCCCACCCCCGGGCCCGAAGGGCTGGACTTGTCCCGGGGGTTGCCCGGGGGGGGATGGTAACAGGTAAAATTGAACTTTGCATAAAAAGATTGCGAGCTTAGAAGATGCCCCCAAATTTTTATTTTTCACTTTGTTACACGGCTATTCTTATCTAGGTGCGATTCATTCCAGGTAGCCGTGGACCATGTCATTGTTTTTTTTAATCGCCTTTTTTCGCTGAGTTCTGCCATGGTTCTGCTTTTTTCCTGGAAAAAAAACTCAAGGTTGCCGCCATGTTTGTTGTGTGCCGAGGTGACTAGTCACGTGACAGAATCCGGACCCAGTTTGCTCAAATGGAACGAAAATCTGAAACCAATTTCAGTTACCAATCTGAACGATCCACCTTCGTAGGTGGATTGTTCGGATTGCAATCTAAGATGGGTTTGTCCATAATAGGAACAGAAAATCAAATTTTCGATCGCAAAATCCGGATTTACATTGTTTAAAAGGAACACTACCTTAGCTTGTGTAAATATTGCGGTTTCCCAAGACCACCTGGGAGCCTCGCTTTGTTGGAGTCGAGATTTCATCTGGTATACAACAACATTTTCCCATGATTACGCGGGGAGTTCAATTCTGCCTCTCGGGTTTTGGCCTCTCGGCCAAAACCCTGCAGGGGCAATAAACAAAATATAATTTTACTGCAAACGTATGCGAACTAGTAGTTCAAAATTCTGTACTAACAAGCTTCCTGGTTACAGATTTCATTTAGGATGAGTCCACGATCCAGGTTATAATGTTTATTGTTGTGCTTCTTGTTGGAATCCGAAAGGAAACGAATACTCTTATGAGAAAAGAGTCCGATAATTTTGCTTTTCAAAGGATCCAAACCTCTGAGGGCAATGGTTATAGAATGAAATAAACCACCCCGCAGTTTTCAATTTTTTTCTGCTCGGGCAGAAAAAACATCGATACTACTGGAAACCAAAACTAAAAATTAGCAACACTTGAGAAAATGAGCATACTATCGTGCCTTGTAGTATCGAAGGTGTAGATCGCAAATTTCGACATTGACAGACGGCGGGAGTAATTTCTATAGCGGTATGCCAGTATCTGTCAGAACACTTCCAGCTCTTTATATATACGAACTCAAAAGGAAATTGTTTGAGTTAATGAGGAAGAATCAATTTTAAAAGAACGACTAACAAAATACTTAGATCCAACTGGGAAATGCTCACGCCGAAATTAAGTGGGACAATGCCGAGTTAAAATCACGCAAGTTTGCATAGATAATTTGCGGATTTGATCTTATTTCGTTTTATGCGCCGATCAATTCGAAACTTCAACATCCCCCCCCGGGCATTTGACAGTACATCGTGCCCAGGGAGGGGTGGGGATTTGAACGTTGCGTTGGAAGGGTGGGGAATTTGAACCAGATTTATTTCTTGTTCTGACGTAATACGCCCGTCAGTTTTTGCAGGGTTTGACGGATTTACAAGATAGAATTTCGCCTTTGTTACTGAATAACTCTTTCAAAAGGGTCTTTAAAAGAAGTTTGAAGGTGTCATTAGGGCATAATCTCTCTTTGAAAAGTGTGAACAGTGTTGATTGAAAACGAAATTTGCCTTTGAGGAGAGGTAGTTCAGTACTAATTGGTGGGGCATTTAAACGGCTTTCTTGCCCCGAGGGGAGGGAATTTGAACAAGGCAATCTTCAAAAGTTCAAATGCCCGGGGGGTTGCCCGGGGGGGATGTTGAACTTTCGAATTGATCAGCGCATTATGTTGGGTGCGCAGTCTTGCTCACCATTCAGCGAATGCTGATATATGTAAACCCAGTGGGAAACAGTGTTATTATACGGGCTTTCATTAGAAAATGTTGGGATATTAACTCTTTATACGATGAGAAAAATAACTAAAGGAACTCTACGTACCTCCAGGCTAATCTCAGTAAGAGAATCGACGGAGAACTCTCAAACTGGAAGAACAATTTTTGTGGTTCTGTGTCCGCATTGCGGCAAAGATCCCACGAGAGACACTTCGCAATTTTATTTCACATTTTTCCCTCAAAGAATAGATCAACTTTATGACACGGTGATCAATATGTTTGTCCTGAAAAAAAAAAGTGCTCGAAGATTTACAAAGTCTACATATCAAGACACGAGTCGTCCTTGCAGAGAGATAGATTGGCACGTTTTCGGTTTGTGTACAATAAATTGTATCGGGAAAAATTAGAAAACAATCCTTTCCTTGGCTGGTGTAGACTTCAACTCTAAAGGATTCAGAAACACAAAGGGATAAGCATAGATTATGTCAGGGGAGAAATTAAAAAACACGATGAACATCGAATCAACAGATAGATCAAGCGATACAAGCTTATTGCTAACAAGATGAAATTAAGTGCGACAACTGCAGCATAAGAAGCCAATAAATTTAACTCGTAATTTTTCATGATCAGCTCCGATAGATTTCTTCCATCTAAAGAGGATCCAGGGAGGGATATCGTCCTTGGTAGGGACAAAACCACAAACAGAACAGTCATGTTTTCGTGTTTTCTTCGTAGACTATCCTAATAAGCCTCGATTCCATGCTTGGCCGCTCACTCGCCCCATGTCAGCCGCCATTTGTGAAATCGTTGTATGGATAAACTGAAAATCTTTATTACTTGGGTAAAAACAAATACAGCATCTCGCTGATTGCGGCTCTCGCTAAACATCAGTATTCCGTTAAGTTTACCGAATTATCGGTTGACTTGTTGATCATTCTTGGCGAAAGATATAAGTCCCTCTGCTGTTCGTTTTGTTTCGTATAATGCGCCGATCAATTCGAAACTTCAACATCCCCCCCGGGCATACCCCGGGCATTTGACTGTGCATCGTGCCCGGGGAGGGGGGAATTTGAACGTTGCGTTGGAAGGGTGGGGAATTTGAACCGGATTTACCTCTTGTTCTGACGCAATAGGCCCGTGAAGTTTTTCGGTTTTTGCGGGGTCTGACGTATTTACAAGATAGAATTTCGCCTTTGCTAGTGAATAACTCTTTGAAAAGGGTCTTTAAAAGAAGATTGAAGGTGTCATTACGGCATCTCTCTGAAAGGCATGTAAAGTGCTTGATTGAAGACTAAATTGGTCTTTGAGGAGAGGCAGTTCAGTACTAATTGGTGGGGGATTTGAACGGCTTTCTTGCCCCGAGGGGAGGGAATTTGAACAAGCCAATCTTCAAAAGTTTAAATGCCCGGGGGGTTGCCCGGGGGGATGTTGAACTTTCGAATTGATCGGTGCATAACGCGCGCGGAAACAACCAATACTCTGTTTATATTTTCAATACTATCTGAAAGCCTTCAAATGAAAATTTCGAGACACGATGCGGATAAAACGGGATAGATACTTCACTGTTGCCTTACTGCTCTGCTCCAAGTGAGAGACAGCTTGCGTCAACCCAGACGCCATTCTCAGGAGAGAAAGAAATCATGACAATTCTCCTAGAACGACGAGAATTTCTTAGACCGAAACATTTACGTCGGCAGACTTGCTCCTTGGCGATGGCGGTCGGGATCGAAAATTGTGAGCGAGTCTCGTGGACAATTTACTCCCGTTGACAGTTCTATTGTTAAAGGGGCAATCATATTGCGAGATTCCCGCGGCCAAAAATTTGGCCGCCGGCATAAGGTCCTGTGAGAGATTGTATCGGGCCCAATTTTAGCGAGCTACCAACGTGAGAGAAGAGGAGAGCAATGCTAAAATTCGGCCTGATCGCGGGTTAGTTTTGCCCCACCTTACCCCCTAAAGTTTAACAAAATGTTAGTGCAACTCGACATAAGAATCCATGTGGTTCCACCCCGATTTTTTTTACAAACCGGCGTGACGAAACGTTTGCCTGTGTGACACAATGTTTTGACCACAGCACTCTTCAATGACGTAATGTTTAAAATCTGATGACTCCGCTTATTTTTGTCTTATCTGTCTTGTTGTTTTGAATATTTAATTTTGCTGAAAATGACAAATTCAACTCAAAAATTGAAAGTTGACATAAATTCGTCCACTGCTGAACGTTTACTCCCAGTTGGCAAGGACTCTCGTTATGTCCTATAAGCAATCACACCAGAAGTATTCTGTGTTTTTGGAAGATCAGGAGAAAGCCAAAAAGGCCAGTGAAGCTGAAAATAATAGACGAAAAATACTGTCAGAATTAAAGGAATGCCAGAAGAAAGAACACAGGTTGGAGTCAGAAGCTGCAGCACTGTTGGACAAGGCAAATAATTTCTGTACACCACCTGAAACCAGCCACAAGTGGAATCTAATCGTAGAAGCTAATGTACTCAGAGCCAGAGGAAAACAGAAGAGAAAGGAGCAGGAGGCTGAAGTGATCGCAAAAAGATTGAATTTCAGTAGAAATAAACACAGCCACTTCTATTGACTTGTCCTTGTTGTTTTGTGAATGGAAGATACTCAGAAAGTTAATTTTTTTACCATGTTCATTTCGTTTGGTACACTTACCATGAATTTGATAGGTTATAAAACATGGTGTTAATGCTGAAGTTCCAGTGTGAAGGAACTCATCCATTTTCCCTTTTTCTTGTCTCGTTGTTTTGTTAAAACCATTGTGCAAATGCCCTATTGTGATTTGTTGAAAGCTTATCAGTCTTAACACAGGTAGCCCAAGCTCACTAAGAGAGGAGCGCATATATTACCTGTTCTTTTTTGCATATATTATAAGTCGTCAAAATATAAAAAATTGTACGACAAATGCAATAAATACGCTTTAATTGCTATAAATGTGAAATAATTCATAAGTGTTGGGGTGCAAATAATCAACGCTTTAAATCACCCTAAAAAGCCATTAAATAGCAATTAAGACGGATTCCGCTCAACGTTCGAGCAATAAGTGCAAAAAATATTTACTAAAAAACTACTCATAGCACGGTAACATTTTAAATGCTATTTGAAACATCTCACTCTAGTTCACTTGCCCAAGTGACCCCGCGATGAAATTCTCAAGCATTCTCAAGAAAATTAATTTCAAATCTCGTAAAAGTATGCTAAAAACGGGCGCCATTTTGTTTTGAACTGACATGAAGCGTCTTTTTAATTGAAATATGGGTAACTTCAAATCCAATTTTCTCTCGCGTGGTCAGCTTGGGAGCAAAAGTAACGATAAGTTCTTCTTATCTGTTCTCAAAATGTGACAGTGCTGCAAGTATTTTTTTGGTAACTTAATTTTTGCACTTACTGCTCGAACGTTGAGCAGAATTCGTCTTAATACAACACAGAAACAAGGTGAACCATTTATATTATGAATTATTTCGCCTTTGTGGCAATTAAAGCGCATTACTTGCATTTTTTATACAAATTCTTATATTTGCCGAGTTGTCATTTGTGCAATAAAGAACAGGTAACATATGCGCTCCTCTCATAGTGAGCTTGGGCTACCTGTGCTGTAAGGGGAGGCTGGAGGCCGCTACTATATCTGGCATTTTGTATTTATTTGGTCAAGAAAATTTTATTTTTATCAGGGAAAGTCAGTCAAAAGTCTGTAGCAACCATGTTTCACTCGGCCAAACAAATATTAATCGCAAACTTCCGCTACACCATTTGGACTAACATCTTTGAGTGACCATAATATGTTTTGGACTCTGAGGGGAGGGAAAGCAACGCCCGGGTATAATGCCCCTGGAGCTTTCCTTGTTTTTTTTTTTCCCTAGGTCACTTGCTCTAGACTTCCGGTATTGGCTCGGCCAAACAAATATTCATCGCGTCTTTCGCTACACAGGCTAAGACTCGTACCTTGAGTGACCTGGGGAGGGAGAAACCCGGCGGGGTGTAATGCCCCTGGAACTTTTCGGGCTTTTTACCCCGCCGTCAGGACGGGGTCTAGAAATACCCGTTTCTCTCTCTTTTTTGTTTTTGGTGGTCACTTGCCCCGGTATGGTGGCCTAGAATTGCCATAGTAAATTTGAACAAAACTTCAAAAAAAAAAAAAGACTTCAAAAATAAATTAATAAAATTAAAATTAAACACAAAATAAAATAAACAATAAATAAAATAAAAAAAGAAATAAAAAATAAAAACGTAAAAAATGCAATCAAAAGTAAAATAATATTTGAAAAAAACAATTAGGGTGACTACCTAGAGTTTCTATGAAAGTGACTACACCCCTTTAATTTTTGGTGAAAAATTTTTCGGAAACAATACGTTTTAAAATAAAACAAAATGAATTTCATTTATTTTTGTATTTATTTATTTTTACTTTTAATTACTATTGCTTTTTTCAAATATTATTTTGCTTTTGATTGCGTTTCTTTTTACTTTTTTAATTTTCTATTTTTATTTTACATCTATTTTAAACATGAAATATTTTGTCCATAGCGTGAGTCAGTCTGACCCAAATAGTTATTGCGCCATGAAATGCTCGCCAGCACCTTCGTCCTTGCTCTCATCGAATAGAAGTGAACTCCTTTGAATTCCTTGTCCTTTTTCACAACGATTTCTCAAACGATTTTGGCGAAGTAAACCAAAATTGCCGAAAAATGGTTGCATTTCATTGTTGAATATTTAACGGCTCGGGTCGAGTGGCAACTTGCGAAAATAACAAGATCGAATCGGTGGCTTTCAAAGCTCGTTAGCACCTTCGTTCTTGCTCTCGTCGAAGGGATTTTTATGCTATTCAATGGCCAGTGATTTTCTACACCACCGAGCGGAAGCCTGGGGCAAATGACCACCAAACAAACGAAAGAAAAATAAAACGAGTATTATTAGACCCGCCCTGATGGCGGGGTAAAAAACAAGAAAAGCCCACGGGCATTATACCCCACCGTTGTTCTCCCTCCCCTCAGGGTACAAAACATATTATGGGCATTCAAGATACGAGCTCAGGTGGTGCAAATTTTTGAAGTTGGTGATTGATCGTACCTTTGACGTGTTTGCCGCCATTCCCCCCTATGTCTTCTTCGCACCCGTCTCCCTGTGATAAAATAAATCCCTGATAGTATGAACTCCTTTCGCAACCCTCTTTCCTTGTTCAACAACAAAAGCCCCAGGAGCATTATACCTCGCCCAAATTTAAATAGATAAATTAATAAAGACAAAGTTATCCTAAAATCTAAACGAAACTGGTATCTACCGAAATAAAACGCAAAGTCTGTTTTCACGCCATGATTCGAAGAGTGATTTGGTGCAAGCAAGGAACTTCCCCGGATCGGCTTCTGAGTTTGAATCGGAGGCCTGGGGCAAGTGGCCATAAAAAAACGGTTATTACTAGACCCCGTCCTGACGGCGTGGTAACAACTTTTCTAGCCTTCCCTAAGGAGAATGTGACGAAAAATTTTGACCACAGCGTGACTCAGTTACGACACGTTTTCTAAAACGAACTAACATCTCAGCGCAATTCTGAATAACAAGGGCTCGGAAATTTAAATAGATTGATTGATAAAGACAAAATTATCCTAAAATCTAAACGAAACTGGTTCTACCGAAAAAAAATGCAAAAGTCTATTTTCAGGCCATGATTTGACAAGTGATTTGGCACAAACAAGGAACTTCTCCGGATCGGCTTCTGACTGTGAATGACGTAATGTCTACGTGCCCCGTCTTGTTATCCAGACATTTTCCAAAACAAAAATTTCTTTTAGTAGACTCAAAGTTAGTATAGGTAATAGCATGGTTTTAAGGGATATTTGCGATAAAAACCCACGAGTTATAATTCAAAACTGCCCTTAAGTCACGAGTGGCAAAACAGCGAGTGACATTTGTGGGATTTTGAAATACAACTAGCAGTATTTATCCCAATAATCCTGCAGAAACCATGCTATCAATTGTTTAAACTACAAGGATAATGATCTCATCATACAGGATAATAATTTTTCTTAATAAATATAACCATCCTAGAAATATCAGTTTACACTCTCGTCTGTTCTTCCTATTCAGAACTTTGAGTAACACAATCACAACAAAGTAGCAACCCAATATAATGGCAGGCAGCTGATCTTTTGTTGTTTTGGTCCTCGTAAGAAACAAAGTATCACAGGTGTATCAACACCTGCACCTAATCTCTTAATAACATTCCATGGCATACAGAACTAATTCTTCACTGCTTTAAATTCCTTATTTCTTCCTCTATGAACTTCAACTTCAGCTCTCCTTCTTTCGCATTGGCACTCTGCCTCATTGCATTTGACTTGGAAATAAAAGTAACTTTCCCCGTTGACTCTGCCTTTTCTGCAAGGTCATCAGCTGACTTGAACAGTGCCTCCATGTTTGATTTCATCCTTTTCTTTTGTTCTTTCAAATCATTCAGTTCATCAAGGACTGCTGCCCTTTTCTGCCTTCTCCTTTGCTCCACCTTCTTTCTTTTCTCTTCATCTAAGTATGTTTGGTACCTCTGTCTTGCAGAACTTGCACTGGCCAGGGGCTCTTTGCTCAATGATACTTTGGTGACCCCTCCAACATTGATGAGATGGTCTTTGATCACTCTCTGGGCAATCATAGTTTGTTCAGCCATATTTTCAACTGACAAAACTTTTTTCGAGTGTGGAATGGTACCAAGAAAGACAGTAAATAAATGTACCATCCAATTTGTATGCGTACAAGTCGTTTTGTCATAGCAATCACGTCACTGACTCTTATAAAATCGCTCCAAAACGAAAGCAGCCTACTTACCTGTTTTTTGCTTGCTCATTGAAACTAAGGGAAACGGCTTTTATATCTTTATTAAGCATGAATGTGAATGTATAAAACTTGGAATGTGCCTTGCATTAAAAGCCACAGAGCTCAATCGAGGGTTCAAAACGTTTAAGTTTGACTCTGAATAACAGGCATTTTAATTCTTACATATGTACCTTTCATTTTCCGTGCTAGTGGATATGAAATACGTGACAGAAGGTGACAACCATTTGATTTGCATAAGATTCTTGTGTTTCTTGCCAACAAAGGGGTTGACCAACGCAGCTTTGCCCTTGCTTGAAATATCGATTGCCTTGTAATAAACAGTACACTTCGCTTTTGTTGTTGATTTAGGGTCGGCTGCAATCCAGGCCTTAAATATTTCATTAGCTTTCCACTTGTCAGAGAAAACACACTTCACCATTTTCACAGTGAAAGGCAAATACTTGTTCGATATAAACCTCCACAAACGCGGGAACCAAGTTTGTCCCATGACGCACTGTGAACGTACAATGATGCAAAGCCGGCGTAAGAGAGTTCTGAGACTTCTCAGTCTGCAATTGAATGTTTTCGCTAAAGACGAAATTAAATAAGATTTGTCGGCCTGAAAAAAAAATTTCACTTAGCAATTAAGCACTTGTTGCAGTTTTCAAAAAAAAAAAACTTTTCACCATTTTTTCCAGACTTTATCTTTATTTTCCAGACTTTTTCCAGGTCTGGAAAAGTGGTTTGCAAATTTCAAGACTTTTTCAAGAATTCAAGACTCTGTACGAACCCTGTTGCTAGCACCTTCGTGAAAATTTGGGCGAATCGAGGGTAAACGACCCACAGACAGTTTTCTCCTTATCGCATCAAGCTAGTGCGTAATCCATTCCTCCGCAATTTTTGCATTTCATTGTAATCTACGGTGCAATAAAGAACAAAGAAATCATAACGAAGCAATGCATTACACACTACTTTCAATATATTAGCACTGAGAGACTAGCGTCTTGAACCATTATGTCACAAATTACACTCAGTCGTGCGATTTTCTTTATTATTATAAAATAAGGACTATGGGAGGCAAAAAAAATCAATCTTGCGTTGGCAAAAGCCATTGATATGGGCTGTACTATTAAATGTATAAAACAATACGCTGAAAAACAAGCAAGGAAAATAACGGATATTCAAACAATGTATGCAGGGTGATCTTTCATTCCCTTGGGCCCTTTGGTTGTCCAGACCTATGGTGATTTGTTTTTTGCTTATTGCAGATATATAGAGGATATTACATAGCCGCGCGGAGATACGAAATTTCTCTTCGAGTGTTGAAAAATATTTCACGAGTGAGTACAGCGAACGTGTGAAATATTTTTCAATACGAGAAGAGAAATTTTGCATCTCCAAGCGGCTACGTCATGTTCTGTTTATTATATAGACACTAACGAAATACCAAACCATTTCACTTTAAAGTGCACCTAACCCCAAAATATTTTTTACGCTAACGTAAAACTTTGCACCTATTTTAAAAACATTTCGCCATTATTTGCAGTTTTTGACTTTTTCACGGGCTTGAAAACTTACGAAAATCTAAGTATCATTTGTCGCACGACCGAGTCAGAAAGGGCATGGGTCTATTCCTGATTTGACGTCACCAACTGCTTTGCATGCATGTTTACAGAGACTAAGAAGATGCAAATCAGTTTGTGATGTCAAATCAGGAATAGACCCATGTCCCTCACTAGCTCGAGCGTGCAACGGATGATGGCTAGATTTCGTAACTTTTACAGCCTATAAAAAGTCAAGACTGAGGGGGATTTCATAAAAAAAAGGCGCAGTGTTTTTCGAACAGGTGCAAAGAGTTAATTTGGCGAAAAAAATATTTTGGGGTTAGGTACACTTTAATATTTTTGTGTATTCCTACAGTAGAACGTGTCACAACTAAAAAATGAAAGTACACAGCCTTTAAAGACCCATTGTTTATTTTGATTCTACCGGACATGGGCCGCGATCTCTCGAGAGGAAAAATTGCAGCCTCTCATCTCGAGGGAGAAATGAACACTGAGTTTGAAATGTCGGTCGTAAGTAATTTTTTAGTCTCAACAAGGAGCCTTGTCAGATATCAAAAGCCCGTCAAATACTTTTGCGGACTTTGTTTTGGGCCACTCAACCCGCCTTCGTGTAGCAGTCGCCGAGGACATTTTCTTCGCCCCCAAAAATCCCATTTAAGGTGACTCGATCGAAATAAATGACGCGCTCTATGCCTCTCTAAAAACTCTAATAACATCGCCATTTCTTACTCGATTGCCTTGAAACGTTCACATTTTGCACACAGTTTATCGAGGAATAATACGTATGTCAACACGTAGATGTACTGTTCGTTAATTTTGCGTGATTTTGCTTTTATTGAACACTACTTTTTTGATAAAATTGCTATTCTAACAAAACTGAGCGCTACGATTTGGTTTAAACTTATAGAATCAGCTTATAATAACATCTTACCTTGACTCTTCAAGTTTCCGCAAAATCGTAGGAACAGAAATCCCGGTACAATTTAAATGTCAAAATAACAACCCCAGACGGACTTCAAAGTTTGGACCGCTCCAGCGCTTTCCAAATTTGACTGAAGAGCGTAATAACTCCAGATAAAGTAAGTTCAATGTATCGTTATAGTTAGTTCCAAACCGCATTTGGCTATCCGCAACGATGAAAAAGTTTGGGCGCCTATTATAAACTCACTTTCTGCACCAAAATATAACGAAGTCGCCAAATTCACGTTTTTCTGAATTATATGAAAACTAACCGGACGAATTGAATAAAACTACTGGACCATGAAACTGAACCTTTTACACATACTTTGCGCTATTTTACTTTGCTGGGGCGGTCTTGGTTTGGACAATATATTTTTTGAAAGTGATGCACTATCGAAACTCTATTCTGTATACGGCTTTGTTGTTATCTGAATTCCGCAGTAAGCGCTATGCAAATTTCCTTTCATTTGATGAGAATTTGAGGAATTTACACATTGGCTGGGGGGGGGGGGGTGCATTGACGGTGTGTGGTCGCTACATGCTTTGGTGGTCTTACGTATTTGTTCTTTAATTTCATGATCATGCTAATTGAAAGTAAAGGAACAGTTATTATCCTATGAAATCCTATGTTGATATCAGGCGACACACTTTTTTGTATATCTCAAAAGGACGATTTTAACCTTCACTGGCATGACATTATAGACACGCAAAACCACGCAAGCGTGTAGCGACCAAACATCGTCAATACACCCCCTAGCCAACGTGTAAATTCCTCAAATTCTCATCAAATGAAAGGAAATTTGCATAGCGCTTACTGTGGAATTCAGATAACAACAAAGCCGTATACAGAACAGAGTTTCGACAGTGCATCACTTTCAAAAAATATATTGTCCAAACCAAGACCGCCCCAGCAAAGTAAAATAGCGCAAAGTATGTGTAAAAGGTTCAGTTTCATGTTCCGGTAGTTTTATTCAATTCGTCCGGTTAGTTTTCATATGATTCAGAAAAACGTGAATTTGGCGACTTCGTTATATTTTGGTGCAGAAAGTGAGTTTATAATAGCCGCCCAAACGTTTTCATCGTTGCGGATAGCCAAATGCAGTTTGGAACTAACTATAACGATACATTGAACTTACTTTATCTGGAGTTATTACGCTCTTCAGTCAAATTTGGAAAGCGCTGGAGCGGTCCTAACTTTGAAGTCCGTCTGGGGTTGTTAATTTGACATTTAAATTGTACCGGGATTTCTGTTCCTACGATTTTGCGGAAACTTGAAGAGTCAAGGTAAGATGTTATTATAAGCTGATTCTTGAAGTTTAAACCAAATCGTAGCGCTCAGTTTTGTTAAAATAGCAATTTTATCAAAAAAGTAGTGTTCAATAAAAGCAAAATCACGCAAAATTAACGAACAGTACATCTAGGTGTTGACATACGTATTATTCCTCGATAAACTGTGTGTAAAATGCGAACGTTTCAAGGCAATCGAGTAAGAAATGGCGATGTTATTAGTTTTTAGAGAGGCATAGAGCGCGTTATTTATTTCGATCGAGTCACCTTAAAAGAAAAATAACAACGCTGAAGACGCTGGAAAATTGTTCCTACTTTCACCGAAAGTTTGAGATCGATGCGAACGAAATTAAAACCTCCAGTGAGCCGTCAAGTTTTCTGTATAAAAAACATACTTCCAGTCGGCTCTTTTCTGTTCGTTGCATCGGGCATAATTTCAAATGAGCACCGCCGGCGGACGCTGTTTTTAGCCACTTTCGAAACTCACATCGAAAAAATTTCGACGGCCAGAGACGCGGAAAACCTCCTTCAACTTTTGCCGAAAGTTTTATTTCAATGCAGAAACAAAACGAAGCGCCGGCGAGCCGAGAAGTTTTGTACTTCATCTACGTTTTGCCGTGCAGACAATACTTTGTTCTGGTCGATTGGTCACGTATCGATGTTGAAAAACTCACCTCACTGTAAACGAGTACCCTGAAAAGAGATAACAAAACGATTCGAGAATAATTTGTAAAATACAGGGGCACTTATAGGCGATCTAATAGACTTATTTCATTTACAAGAAAGACCGAATTTGTGAGCCAAACCCGAAGGTTGCAGTTTCTTGCCGGCCTACCCTCGAGCCTTTGGCGGCATCGCTCCATGGAAAAGTTCCAATCGCGACCAAAAATTGCTTCTACCACATCACAACGCGAAATATCACGTGGAATATATGTTATATATTTCTTTGTACTTCACAGGTGAGCAAAATTGGCCGGACATTGCGCGATGGAACCAGATTACTTTGGATCTTCCAAACAGTCGCGATGGCTGAGTATTTTTGTGGTCCCCGAAATTCAATTACGACCGCGTTGCATTGTGGAAAGTGCCAATGGGTCTTTAGAGAGCCAGTGTCACCCAAAGTGCTTTGCGTGCTTATGTTTTTGTTTTGAAACAGCTTTTAGCGTTTGGCTGGCGCGTTTGCCGGTCTCTTCGCAAATTATACCGTGCCGCACTGCCCTTTCAGCGAGAAATAGTAGCCTCTGAAAATGAAAATACCTTCATCGCTAGATGTTACTGGAGAAACAACTCTAGATCTGACTTTGCAGTCAACGCGTATTGAGCTATGATAGCAACCGATCGATTGATCGATCGATCGATCGATCTCGATGGACGTAAAACCAGCGCAGCCACTTCTACTCGATATAAAAACAAGACAAAAACAAGTAGTAAAGCCCTGGCCAAACGGAGTCGCAAGTTATTGCAATTTGAAAACTTGCGTTAACTTGCGACTCCGTTTGGCCATGACTTACGTGTACTAGCGAAGGCTTGCGATGACTTGCGTTCACTTTGATCGAGCTCAAATTTGCACGCAAGTGAACGCAAGTTTTTCACCGTTTGGCCACCCAACACAAGTCGTCACAAGTTGCTCTCAGTACTGCTTTCCTTTGTACGGGTGCGCGTGCAAGGCTGCACTGAAATGGCTTTCTTGCTACTTGCGTTGAACTTGCGTCTACTTGCGAGTCCGTTTGGCCACTCATCGCAAGTTTGTGTTCGCAAGTTCACATTTCCCAACTTGCGTTGACTTGCGACTCCGTTTGGCCAGGGCTTAAGAATATTGACGTCTTCATCGCTAGATGTCACTGGAGCAAACTACTCTAAAGCCCTGGCCAAACGGAGTCGCAAGTCAACGCAAGTTAGGAAATGTGAACTTGCGAACACAGACTTGCGATGGGTGGCCAAACGGACTCGCAAGTAGACGCAAGTCCAACGCGAGCAGCAAGAAAGCCATTTCAGTGCAGCCTTGCACGTGCGCCCGTACAAAGGAAAACAATTCTGAGACCAACTTGCGTCGACTTGCGTTGGGTGGCCAAACGGTGAAAAACTTGCGTTCACTTGCGTGCAAATTTGAGCTCGATCAAAGTGAACCCAAGTCATCGCAAGCCATCGCAAGTACACGCAAGTCATGGCCAAACGGAGTCGAAAGTTAATGCAAGTTTTCAGCTTGCGATAACTTGCGACTCCGTTTGACCAGGGCTTAAGATCTGACTTCGCATTCAATGCGTGTGGATCATATCCAGCCTGTACAGTCCGATCGCTTGATCGCGCGATCGATCGTATCAGCCGATGTCGATGGACGCAAAACCAGAATAGCCACTTACACTTTTTGTAAAAATAAAACATAAGCAGAGAGTGAACACAAGGAATAATTAAGCAAAACAGCACCAGCTCATGACCATAAGTATTATTTTGGAGCAGGCCCGTAGCTACTGTTATTTTGTGGTAAATTAACGTTTCTTCTGTTTTCATCCGGCAACGCGAATGTTGCACTATTTCGGCAAACGCAGTGTCAGTTCTATTACTGAAACCCGTAGATGATTTTCTTTCTCTCCGCTACTGACACACGGATCTCCTTCAGCCGTACAACTTTGGTAGAGCCCGGAAGACTCAGCCTTCGCCTCAGCTTTCCTGAAACCTACGAAGCATTGAATTTAAAGATCTCCTTCTCCACAGCGAAAACACTTCAGAATTCGGAAATATACTACTAAATCGATACGAGGACACTTAAATGTCAAGTTAAAACTCACGCTAGTGCTTTTAGATCGCTAACGGTAGCGATGGAAGAAGATACAAATCAGACTTCACAACAATCAAGAAAATGGCGGACTTTTAAACCAGTACCTCGCCGCGCAAAGCACATTGGGTGAAACTGGCTCTTTAAAGCGTCAACAAAACACAAATTCCTTTCTTTTACAATGTACTAAAGGGCTATTCTAAAATAATGGCCCATAGAATTTTAGATTTCAGAATTAAAAAAAGCTATAAGCAACAATATTTTTAGCGCCGCTGTCAAAGGCGTCGCTGCGAAAGGAGCGATTTATTATGTAACCATAGCAACGGTGATCTTTTCACGTGTGAAGATAACATGTTATCGCGCGAAAGCTCACCTGGTATTTCATTGGTGTTTATATAATAAACGACTTACCTTAATGCTGTTGGACACAGCAAAATTGTTCGGCGAGTGCTCTTTGTCCGACAAGATGATGACACAAAGCATCACTCAAAACCTTGTATGTTGCACTTGAGCCATCTCTTTGCTTCCAGTACAAAAGCATTTGGTAGGCTTTCTCAGCAAACTCTTCAAAATCCTTGTGAAATCCTATGAGCTCTGCCTCATCAATTTTCAGCCTTCGCCCAAGTGACTTCCAAGACCGAGCAATACGCTGTGCCAACCCCTCTAGGTCTTCCTCAGAAGGACAACCACTCTTCACTAAAACAGCAAAGAAACAAGTCATACCGTGTAACACTAAATTTTTGCGGGAGTTTAATTTTGCGGATTGGCAATTTTTTTCGTTTTGCCGGGGAACTAATTTTTGCGAATGGGCGAAACTGGTTTTTCTTGCTGGGAATTTTTGCGATTTTCAGAGAGCCGCCTTCTATTTGGAATTCTACCGTTGTCGTTTTTTGAGTGCAAACAATCGAATACGGGTAAACAACATGCACTTAATCAATGGAGTACCTTCAGACGATCCTTTTCTTTAAAGATTTTAACTGTCAAATACATGTACCAACTCAGGTGCTCCTGACCAACTGCAATTTCATCGTTTCATTTCTGAATGTTTTGGTTCTAATTTTGTTTTGTTTCTGAACGAAAGAGGCGGTTTAAGTAAATGGGCACCAACATGATTTTACATTGTGTAAAAGGCGATGTTTGTATATAAGTTTGACTGTGGCGTAAATTTTTGCGGAGAAAATTTTTGCTGGAGATTTTTTTCGCTGGAACTTTTTTTGCGGATCGTGAAAAATCCGCAAAAATCGCAAAAATTAGAACCCGCAAAAATTTAGTGCCACACGGTATTTAACAAGTCACTATATGCTGTTGTGCGGACGCAGTACGGACCAATGCATCCACATCTTTGACAGCATCTTTCAGACTTTTTTTGGTTGTTTGAGTTTGGTGCAGGTTGCTGAGACTAGAGTAAGTCGAGGCAGAGGTTTTCATGGGGGTGGTAGTCTCTAGGCAACCAAACCGCTGATCAAAGAGTTCTTGGAAGCTGGACGTTTCTGTTTTTATTGGTTCCTGAAAATGCTGACCGTAGTTATTAAGATAACGTGGTGTGAGTATAATATTACGTTCATTTGTTAACCCATTCACTCCCAGCCTGATATTTCCTATCAATTTTTTGTTGACATGTAATAAACGAATTGTTACCTCATTAGTACCGATTGCGAGGGACTTTTTTTGGTTTGCAGCCGCATTGCAAAGACTTTAAGTTCCTCAAATAATTTTCCTTCAAGACTGCAACCTAAAATAGATTTAATTCTAAAGACTGCCAACTATCCATCCAAACAAAAATGCAAGGATGGTGGCCAGTGGCAAAATAATATAGGCTGACGTTTATAAGAGTTGCAAACAGTAGAGCTATTGTTACTCAGACATTCTAGTGTCACTGAAAACAAACAGATCGGCCATAAATCAGACAATGATTGGACAACAGATACAAGAGTTTCTGTTTTCGTCCAAACAAAAAATGTCCCCAACTACATTAACAGAGCAAATAAACCCAGCCATCCAAAAATGCAGAAAAACCTCTAAACCAAGCAATGGAGACTTTTGCCTGATTGGTTAATCATTTTCCTAGTACCCAGATTCCTTGAACGTGCGTGCCAAGGAAATAAACAAAGATGGCGGTCTGCGGAAAAGATGTAGGTTTCATCGATCTGAACTTGATCACTTATTCTTACCTTTTTTTGCACATAATTTATAACAAATCCAGGCGTTTTCCTAACTCCTCAGCAGCGGAAGGAAATTTGGAAAAAAGTGTTTTAACGCGGAAAAACGAGTGTTTTGCTCGGGCTTTTGCATTTGTGAGCGGGAGAATTTTTCTTCGCACCGCAAGAAAATATGTTCCATGAAGTGAGGAAATTGGGAAGGATTCAAAATTTTGGAGGACAGTAAGCGTTTAGTCTGTTGCCGTTTTCACCAAAGCAGGTAAGCTATCCTACTCACAATTTTAAAACAGTCTGCTTGCAACTTTTTGTTAGCTTTTGCTACATAACAATCGATCAGTGAGCTACCCTTCGATGTTTACAGTCAATGCGGTTCACGCATGAACGCTCAATTTCAAATATTTATTGATTAGTTCATTCTTCGATTTCATTCTTCAAAAAATTTAGCGATTCTTTGAAACTTGGATTCTATATCCGAAACACTATTTTAGTTATTCGAAATTTTTTTTGTTACATCGTAATAATAATTCAAACTTTCCTAACAGAACTGAAAAGTTAGTTTTTTTAGCTCAGTTTTCCGGTACAGTATGTTGCCCAGTTTTCGTACGGGCCCAGTTTTCGTACAAAAAGAACTTTATTTGATTATTTTCGTCGGTCATTTAAATCTTCGTCAACCAAAGAATTCCAAAAGTAAAAGGAACATTTCAGCTATAAATTGCCGGTTTTGCCGGGCTTTTTGACGAAGAAGCAGGTCAGTGCGGCAATTTCTTTCGAGGTGAGTAAAAGTTTAGCGGCTAATATTTGCACTTTTCACTGCACAGTAAAGGTATTGTAGATGAACAAATAGCCCGTTTTGTTGGTAATTTTGCAAGGAACTTCGTGATTTTTGGACATGTCATAGATAAAAGATGAAAGTGAATGGAAAAACTTTCAACGCCAGCTTAAATTGAACTGCTCCTGAATTTTAGCGGTGAGAATCTTCGCATACATTTCGACCTACTGTGCCAGTTTTCGTACACTTAGCTGCGCCTTTCTCAAAACCTATTTTTAAATAAGTTAAAGAACTGAATTTTAAACTTTACTGTTCGAAAACTAATAAGTCGCAAGTGCAGCAAAGATTACACAACAATCCTTGCAAAGTACGATACACTACATGTATTTGTTGTGGTATAACAGCGACGCTTTACATCCAGGTCATGCAAAGTTCACGAATATTTAATAAACTTAATCGAACGCAAACAATCTAAATCGTCAAATAATTAACTAAGGTAGATGTCTTTGCATAGAATGTTGACATACACCTTGAAATATCGTTAGTTTACCGGTTTTACCGAATTTTTTCACTCCGTTGCGATTCTAATAAACATTTACAAAAGTAGTTAAGAATTGCAAGCGTAAGCGGAAACGGAAGTAAAGAGTTTGCTATTCTAAAGGCGTAAGCGGAAACGAAAGGAAAACGTCGAATCTTATGCAGGCCATTTCTTGACAGTTGTAATACGCAGAATAGTAACCTGTCAACTACCTTTACCAAGGCAGTAAATGACATACGAGACAGTGGATTGAGCGTAAGAAAAGCCGCCCAAAAGTGAGGGACAAAAAATCAACACTGCAGGATCGATTTAACATCCACCCCCCGAATAACCATTTGCTTTGTACACCAAATGATTGGTCGCTCAGCCGATATTTATTCACAAATCGAATAGAAAACACGATAAGCACTCAGCAGGGTGGCTGACACATCAGTTTGCGTCGAGTGTTTTCGTGGAGAAATGTTGCTTTGTCGATGTACGAAAACTGGGCCAGGTGTACGAAGACTGGGCAACTTAGCAGTTTTGGGAAAAATGGCATAATTTTGAACATACGTCGATTTAGCGGCCAATCGTTTTATATGTTGAAGGTAAGTAAATGGGGTATCTTTGAAAGAAATTTCAGAAATTTTCGTCTCACAGACGAAAAGATATAGTGATTTCAAACTAAAGTGTACGAAAACTGGGCAACACACTGTATGTCACGCGTGATATTTTTATTGTTTTCAAGCCGGCGCAAAAAATGCCGAGAACATAAAGCCGACAAAAATAACCCGTAAAGAGAAAATCCTTAGAAAGAAAATCCAAAGGAGTCTCTAATTTTAACAAGGGAACTTATTCTTTGGCTGGAAGTTTCCTGGCTTAATCGGAAACCCGCAGAAAATATAAACAACAGTCGCCACAATTTTAAACCTGTAACGGTTTTCGCCGCGGTGTGTTGCGGTCTACATGATCGGAAAATGAAAGTTTAGGTTTCCTCACTCTAAATGGCAAGAAATTCGCTTGGGAGCTTTTAGGATCCTGGTAAACCTTTGCCTTCTAATGCAAGGAACGAGTAAATCTTTGCCTTCTAATGCAAGGAACGAGTAAACCTTTGCCTTTTAATGCAAGGAACGAAATCGTTAACCTTTCCAATGCTGGATTGGGGTTGTCATGATCAGATATTCCACGGAACACGAGAGTGCCAAAAGGAGCTGTTCATAAAATCGTCCGACACTATTCAGTCCACGCGACGACTCAACCATTTTCTTGTTTTCTTGTGGAGGTTAACATGCTTGATAACGGATGACATCCCTGAAGTAATTGATTAGCACTTCTTCCGAGTGCGCCATGTAGACGATTTCTGATGTTACGTGTGACCTTTTGAAGAATCGATTTCGTTCATCGTAAAAAAACCGTAATCTTTCAATCTATCTACAAGAATACGTTTATCCAATTAAAGAAAGGAATGCGCACGTGAAGAATGCAATCTTCATTAAATGACCGTTCATGCGTGAAGCGCGTTGACTGTAAAAGGGCCGTGGCGGTCACTCAGCGGTCAAATAATCTCAGAGTGAAAGAGGTGTAAAAACCATAAAACACTCTAGAAGACCTACCATTAATCACTGGTTGGTTAACCATGTAGGCAAACGGGAATTATCTCACCTAAAATAACTTAAAGTACAATATCATTTAAGTTCATACTTTCAGTAGCTGATAAAATTTAAATTGCAGCAAATCTCGCTCAGTTTTTTCGTTTGATCTTAGTTTAGCAGTTTTGCCAACTTGTAGCCATCCGATGGACTGTTAAAGTTTTTGTTAAGACACAAAAGGCCATAAGTTGTGAGAATGCAGATGCAAAAACGTTTTCCTTGAAGAATGTTAATGACATGAAGTCAATGTTAACTGTTTACAAACATTGACTTTTTGGTTATTCAATTTGTAAATCAAGTTTTGTCTCATTATTTAGTGGCCATTTTCTTGCCATATTTACACCAAAGGATTCCATGTTGAAAGTAACTCAGTTTTGTATGACTTCAGTTGTGTTTGTTACTAGTAAAGTGTGCTTCCCAACACTTTTTGCCCTTTTTTTAATATCTTCATTTGTATTTAACTATCTTAGTTTTGTGACCGAAGGGCGGTTATGTTGTGTAATTTAAGTCAGGACTCCCATTGATGGCAGATGCTTTGACTTCTGAAAGGGCTGCCCTTTTGAATTTTAAATAAAGGAGTCTAATCTTAATTGCAACAGAAAGCCTTAGGAGATGTACTGTACACAGTTACCACCTTTTATAGTTTTCCATCAGTCATACCAGCCCCTGACAGTTCTTTTGTTTTGAAACCTTTTCTTTCAGCAGATTTTAAAGAAGACCAGCACCCAGTAAGTCAGTAACCTTGAATATACGTTCACGAGCTTACGTTGAGGCTGGTTATTATTTTTAGAAAACATTTGTGGACCAAAGGATTTTCACATAGTTGTTGTCCTGTCATTACGTTTTCAAAAAGCTGACTCCACAAAGTACAATGAGTAAAAAAATTGTAGCTCTTGACTTTAACTTATAATTTCCTATTATGATAAACCTTTCTATGGAAAGCTGCATTCATGTTTTACCCAGTGTTTGATGACATTGTCTTTTATTTTTTTTTTTTTAATTTTTTTTTTTTCAAGGTGTTTTTTTTTTTTATTTCAAACATTACGTTATTTACAGATACAAAAGCTTTACATTTAAGACGATAAGTATACAAAACAGAAAAACTGAGGTAAATAGACAACTATGACGACTACAAAGACTAATTACGGGAAAAAAAGAAGCAGAAAAAAAAAACAATAATAAAATAAATAAATAAAATAAAGTGCCTTACGAAATTTCACCGAAAAAAGATTTAGAGTTGAATTTGAGACTTTGAGCTACTTTTTTCGGTAGATATTTTATCTTTTAGGAGGGCTAGGAAGGTTTCGAAGTAGTAGTGTTGTTCATCTTTCGAGGCAGTGTAGATATAGTATTTAGCAATAAGTACACAGAGGTTTAAGCCAAGTCGCAAAGGAGAGTTAATTGTAAAACCATAGATAATGTTTTTCTCGTGTAACTCAATGGAATCGTCATTTTTGACGTTCCACCACGTAGCAAACGTATTCCAGAAAGCCTGAACATTCGGACAAGAGACAAAAAGATGTCTCAGAGTTTGCGTTTGCGTGCATAGGTGACATTTATCATGATCCTTGATTTTATCCCTGTAAAGGGTGGAATTGGTTGGTAAAATATGGTGGATAATTTTGAATTGGAAGATAGAAAGTCGAATGTCTTTTGTTACTTTAAAAGGAATATCGTAGATAGCGCGTATTGTGCTATCGTCCAGGCTCAATTGCCTCATTCTTCTTTCTGCAGTCGGAGTTTCAAACTTTTTGTCTATAAGAATTTTGGTAGCCACTTTGCATGACAATTTACCGATATCTATCTTCTGGTTATGATCCGATTTGCGCTGCGCTTCGTCAGCAGAGCTTTTTAATAAACGGATCCAACTGGCGGGTATGGCATTACATAAACCACAGTACTTAAGAAATGTTGTTTTGATTTGGAATTTAGTATAGAAATCATTAAATGTTAAGAAGTTGTTTCCACAGAAGATATCTTTGATTCGGACGACTCCCGATTCGTGCCATTTTCTATAATACACGGAGAAGCCTTCAATTTTGATAAAAGAGTTGTTCCATATGATTTCATTAAATATTTGTTCTTTTGTTTCTGGAGTGTGTTGGTTAATAGTCTGCCAGATGTAAAATACGTCTTTGTAAAAGTCAATTGGAATATCTATTTTAAGCGATTTTAGGTTATAGTTGCATTCGAATAGGAAAGGTCCTCCTAAATGCTTTATATATGATAACGGTATGTGACTCCAGCATGCATTAAGATTGCTTTCATGTAATCTTCGTATCCAGGAGACTTTCAAAGCTTTGGTAATAATATCAAAGTCCGGTAGATCTAAGCCACCTTTTGTTTTTGGTCCTATCATTGTCGTGTGCTTTATTTTAGCAGGTTTACTGTTCCAAACAAAATCGGAAATGATTTGTTTTACCAAGACTGGAAAGTTTGGCGGAAAAGACAGCATTGATGTGTTATAGATGAGTTTCGATAGCCCGAGGGTTTTGAGGATAGTTATTCGGCCATACAAAGTGAGGTTTCTTGGAAGCCATATGTTAAGTATGCTTTTCATTGAAGTCAATTTTTGTTCAAAGTTTTTCTTGTAAGAGACTTCCTCGTTGTAGGTAAAGTCAATACCAAGGGAATTTATCGGTTTTGAGGGCCAAGTAATATCTAAAGGAGCTTCAGGGTTGTGTCTGAGAGCACCTAGCCACATTGCTTCGGTTTTAGATTTGTTGACTTCTAGTCCAGAAGAGAGCTGAAAAGCGTTCAGTATCTCAAACAGTTTTTCAGCTGAGGTTATGTCGGAAACGAAGGCAGTCGTGTCATCAGCATATTGCGAAATTTTAAATTCCTTGTCATGAATTTTAATACCTTTGATATATTGATTGTTTCTGATGGCATTGGCTAGGATTTCAGCGCAGAGGACAAAGAGGATACCTGATAGCGGGCACCCCTGTCTTACGCCTCTTTGCAGATGGAAAAATTCCGACGCGTAGCCATTATTAACGACACAACTGGAGATGTCGGTGTAGAAGGTTTTTACCCACTTTTGAATGTAAGGTCCAAAGTTAAACGACTGCAAGGTTTTGTTTAAGAAGTTCCAATCGAGCGAGTCAATAGCTTTTTTGAAATCGATGAAAATGGCGAGGCCGGGAATGTTTTCTAGGGATGTTACTTTCATTATATCTTGTATAAGTCTGATGTTTTGTCCGATATATCGCCCTTGGATATACCCTGTTTGATCATCGTTTATGATTTTTGGGAGAACTTTAGATAGTCTGCTAGCTATTGCTTTAGCTGCTATTTTATAGTCTATATTGAGAAGGGATATCGGCCTCCAATTTTCCAAGTAGAGTCTATTTTTTCGTTTCTTTGGCACTACTTTAATAATGCCTTGTTTTTGGGTTATATTTAGCTTTCCGTGCGTGAAAGCATAATCGAAACTTGAAACCATCTCATCGCCTAGTAGTGGCCAGAAGTGTAGATAAAATTCTACTGAAAGGCCGTCGCTTCCTGGGCATTTGTTCTTTGCGCACTCTTTTAATGTTTTAAAACATTCTTCTTTCGTTAGGGGTTTTTCAAGATCGATTTGTTCAGCGTCGCTCAGACGAATATGTTTTGCATCATCGAAGAAAGTTTTATCATACGACCTATCGGTTGGTACGGCGGTGTAAAGATCCGTATAAAATTTTTTTTGGCATTCTAAGATCTCGTTCGCTTGTGTTATTTCTTGATCATCTTGCGTTTTGAGTCTTGCAATAAAGGAATTGGAATGTTGCCTTTTTTCTAAATTCAGGAAATATTTCGTATTTTTTTCGCCATGCTCGTGCCATCGGGTTCTACTTCTGATAATAGCACCATTAGTTCTATACTCCGCGATTTTGTTTAATTCTGATCGAAGTTTGTTTAATTCTTGTTCAAAAAATGGCCTCAGGATATTGCTTGCAAATGCAGGTGTTGCTTTTTTTTAAAGATATTTCCCTTGGTGACAGTTGATTTTGCAACTTTTCATTTCAAAATGTCTCCAGTTACTCTTTAAGAGACACCAATGGCAAACTCGCTATTCCTCTACCCCGTACAATCCTTACGAAAAATAGTTTCAGTTACTCTAGAGCATTTCTTTGGAATAGCCTTCATGTTGAGCTGCAACAGGTGAAGTTCAACTCTCTTGGGGCCTTCAGGGCTGGCTTCAAGTAATTCTTCTGAAGATCTCTCTGCATGGAACTTATGTAAAGTAGGCTCGTAGTCTAATTACGTTTTGTCATAATGTTAATGTATTGTAGCAGTTTTTGTATAGAAATAGTGTTTTTAAGTCCTGATGAGTGGACGGTGGTTAAATAAAGTTATCCATTCATTCTTTAATTTCAATCAATAAAGGGACTGTTCACTTTTTATGGGGTAGGGGCAAGTGGATTTTTTAGGAGAGAGGGGAGTGTAAAAGAAAAGGGACACCTGAAAAAAGAGTCTGCAAATAACATGGTTGTTATCCTCATGAGTTTATATGTTAAAAGGAGAAATGAACTTTCCTTATTTCATGATCACCCAAAACAAATAGACCTCTGAGGGGTCCTAGACTGCGAGTAGTCTCTAATTTTGGCGATTGTGATTGTGGGGCGGGCAAAATACACACGCGCGCGCGCGAAAGTTCGAGGAGACGCGACGCGAAGGGAGCGCCGAAAATTAGAGACTACAGACTTAGCCCAGGATTTTGAATTAAGCGCGTACATTCCAAGCGCAAAACTCTGATTGGCCCTTTTATGGATACTTGTCAACAATCTGGCAACAGTACACAAGCCGCTGTCAACACTCATGATAACATTAACTCCGTTTTAGTTTACTGAGAGGGCAGACAGATTACAGGCTTTTCTGGACAAATTAGCGAGCGTTGTTCAAAATTACATTCGGTTCGGCTGGAGATTGTTTGTCCAAGCCATTCCAAGAGCTGTTAAAATCACAATCCACTCGTCTACTGAGAGTTGAGATTTCATCTAAATTTTAACATCGGTACGGGACCGATCGACCGGAACAAAGGATTGTCTCCGCGTTGAAATAAAACTTTCGGCCGAAGTTGAAGGAGGTTTTTCGCGTCTCTAGCCACCAAATTTTTCCGATGTGAGCTTAGAAAGTGGCCGAAAACAACCTCTGCCGGCGGAGCTCATTTACAAGTATGCCCGATTAGAATAAGATGCAACGTACGGAAAAAGAGCCGACTGCAAGTATATGTTTTTTTGACATACAGAAACTTCCTGGCTCGCTGGAAGTTTCATTTTCGTCAACATCGACCTCAAACTTTCGGTGAAAGTAGAAAAAATTTGCCGCGTCTTCGACGTTATTTATTAATTTTTTTCGATGGGATTTTTGGAGACGAAGAAAATGACCTCGGCGACTGCTAAAACCGTAAAAGTGTTTGACGGGCTTTTGATATGACAGGGCCGCTTCTTGGGACTAAAAATTTACTGACGACCGAAATTCCAAACTCAATGTTCATTTCTTCTTCGAGATGAGAGGCTGGAATTTTCCTCTCGATCACGGCCCATCCGGTCGAGTACTAGTCGAATCCAAATAAACAATGCGAACCGTTTCATTTGCGATAACATCTTCCGCAGTTTATCGATGACAGGAGCAAACACATGACAGGAGGCAAGAGAAGGGACCCCATTGGTTGCGCTTAATTGGTTTGAAAGATGATATGAAATTTACACCTCAAAATCACTCGGCCGTGAAAGGTCAAAATCCTGGGCTGAGTCTGTAGTCTCTAATTTTCGGCGCTCCCTTCGCGTCGCGTCTCCTCGAAATTTCGCGCGCGCGCGTGTGTATTTTGCCCGCCCCACAATCGCCATCGCCAAAATTAGAGACTACTCGCAGTCTAGAGGGGTCCAAATCAATTTTTGGTCCATAAAACTTCATTCCCCCCCCCCCCCCCCCACTCCCAACTGGTCTCACTTGCTCTAGGTTTTCATTTCAGCAGATTGAGAGTTTAACTAAATGGAAGACCATGGCAGCTGTCTGGGTACAATATCTTCGCAAAAATCATTTTAATTCCTTTGTCATATCAACTTCTTCTTAGCTATGTGTTTCATTTTTTAATGTCAGAAATATTTTTAACCCAAAAAGTGGTTTTTGAGGCAGGTGCCATTTTTTGCCTCCCTCTTGTAAATGAATTTGTCTTTCTTCCTGTTTCAAACACAAATAAATTATCTTTCAATGCGACGAACATTAAACATTTCCATTGAAGTTCAAGTTACTTTATTGATAAATAGTACTTGCTCTTGCATTGAAGTCTGTTATGATAATGAAGAACAACAGCAGGAAGGCAAAACATTTGCCTGCTTATCATCACTTTTCAATTTACCGTCACCCATTTCTCAGATTTGCAATCCCTTGCTGTGATTTTCTTCATGATGAATTATTGAATGGCCATAGTGTTTTCTCTCAAAAACTGAGTTTATACCTTCCTCTAGATGTTTAATGATAATTATGTAACCTGCACACAGATGGCTCCTATTTCCCTTGCTTCCTTTGACGCAAGAGAGATGTCTGCACACAGGCTTAAGATAATGTTGATGTGCATAGGTTAAGTTACCTATCAATAATTTTAGCAGAGTTTTGACCAAAAAAACATCCACAAAGTCCTCGTGACACATTATCTTTAATAAGGGACTAGTAAATTTTAGTAATGTGTACATTTAAGTAATAAAAGCAAGTGGGAATTAAATAAAGCCCAGAGAACCATTAGCTACAAATTATGTACATTTCTGTTTCCAGCACACTGGTAGTACACACAGTGCCAGGTGATGTTAATGTCTGGGCAACTATTCAAAGGTTTTGGTAGGCAAAGGAAAACTGAAAAGTTTAATAAGGATGCAAAATGTGCTGATGAAAGTTCTGTGTCTATGAATTTGTAAGAAGGACAAAAAAGTAGTCATTCAAGTATTCAAGGACGCCACAACGATACTTTCCTATTAACGTGGGGGCCTGTGCCATACTGTTTTACAAGCGAGCTGTCAAGATCTGTGTGGAAAAAATAAAATTTATGTCAAAAGTTAACACCAGTCTGATCAGTAATAATAATCACTGAGATATCAACTTAAACAGCAACAGTGATATCAACAAAAATATCACTGTTTCATATTTCTTCTGCAGTTCACATATATGAGTATTTCGTATATTCACTCTCATTAATGTACAAAAAACTGTTAAGTACCTCATTTAGCAGGATAATAAAAACTGAATATTGCAAAGAAACATGCATACGTTTGTGTGACAAAATCGAGTGAAGCACTGTGTCACGCCATTCAAAAGACACAAATATGTCAACAGTCTTTGGCCTTTATTTTGACCAACCAGTACATCATTTAAATTTAGTTTGACGTCACCAAACTATTAGGGCAGTCCTTGAAACTCATCTCATCAAGCCGATCCCCATATCACGAATTAGTTTTTTGGCTATAATCAAAAATACAGTGGCAACCCGATTTTTACGCACAATTTAATTTCACTTGCGAACCACCGTCATGACAACAAATGCCAAAAAATAATAATTGAAAGGTCCACAAAATTGACATTTGGCACAAAGTAATTTTGAACTTAGTACTACTTGGTGAACACTTTACATTAGTGGTCTGTTGTAACTTGTGAGGTGTAGAAGGACTAAAATGTGTGATATCATAGAACCAATATTTTGAAAACTGAATGAAGCTCGACCCGCGGAGGTTCGTTCGGAAAGAGGGTATTGGGGGTACACCGTCAATATAAACCAAAATCTGCCAACAGCTAGTAAATGAGTTGACCCATCCCTCAATGATGTGAATTCCCATATCATGAAGGGAAACAAAAGTCTCGGAGGTTTGATGACAAATTTTAATTTCAGGTCACAGAAAATCTAAATTTATCGATCAAAATATTCACTTCGCCGGATAATAAAAAGTGTTTAAGTAGTACGCTAAATGAACCCAGAAAACGGTAAAACAAGTTCATTTTAATGTTGTATTCGATTTTTATGACGAAATGATGAAAACTGAAAAGGTAAGATGCCCTTGTTGAACGACACCGTGAAATTGAGGATGACAACAACATGGTTTCTTCAAAACCGCGAGATGAAGCAAACAAAAAACCTAAATACAAACTCAAGGAGCCAAATATACGATTTACTTACCACAATAGACATAGTCCTTTCAGTAGGCGTTGAATATGACGTGAAGTACAGCCCAGGAAGACAGGTAAGTTCATTGAAACCGGCCCCGCCATGTAAAGAATTGCTGACAATCCGCCATCTTACGGTCAACACGTCTGCATGAAAAGGTCTTCATCGGCAGCAAAATTACCACGAGCGATGTCAAACAAGCTTATCTGCCTCCATATTGAGTTCCTTTTTATGGCAAAATACTCCACTTGGCATGTCGACAACGTATTTATAAATGCTTTCCGTTTAAAGTTTAGGTTGTCAAATTCAACCTCGCCGAAAACCGCGTGCTCATCGAAAATCCCCAAAACAAAAAACATTTGAAAACTTTTTCGCGCCTGCGCAGACAAAGTCTCCCTTGCTTCTAAACCATTTAACACTTAAGGCCGCGGGTGACAAGCTGCTCATGAATAAATTTATAAGGCAAAATTTTGGTGGAGGTCGTACGTTAAAAAGCTTTAGATCTTGATCGTTAGGGAGCCGATTTCGTTGAAACTTAATAGAGGGCTTGAGGAATGTTGGAAGTGCAAGAAGACTGTTTTTCCTTCGATAAATTGTTTTTCTTTGCGATGCTTTGAGCTTCCAAAGTTAAGATTTGGTAAAACGCGACTCCGTGTCCAAGTTTTCTCCTCGTGGAGAAGACAACACTTCTTGATTTTGCCACTAGTTGATCAGTTAAAACGTCTATTGTGTCACAACAGAAGCCGATTTTGTGATTTCAAGTTCCACTGAAAGTTATAAGCCTTTAAATTAGTAAAATCGTCCTTGTTTAAATTTGAAGACTTAAAACTTCTGTTAAAAAGCCTGTTTGAAAAAAGTGCTTCTGTTTTACCTGCCCGCTGTGTCAGTTCAGGAAATTTTATATCCGCGCTGTATTCTTGGACACAAAATTGGTGGTTTTAGGGCTTCCGAAGGCTCATCGAAGAAACACGAGTGTTTAAGCCAAGAATATTTTATTATGTACATTATGGATATAAAAATTACGAAGCTATTGTTAACACTCCAGAAACAAACAATAGGTTGCATGCAATCTAAAAAAATCGTGTGTTTTCCGTCGAAAATAAACGAAAGAAAAAAGCATTGGTGCTGAACCAATTAATATTTATACCGCACACAAAATAGAAAGAGAATTTTACTATCGAAATTTTCAAAGCGGATTTTTCCGCTTAAACGTAGAATTAAACACTAACTAAAACCAAAAAGAACGACGAAATTGAACTCTTTTACTATTTTCCGGTCTGTGGAGCAGTGTATATATACACAGAAAAAAACTTCACGGAGTTCCACTTACGAAAGACCCAGATGTTGATAAATATTGGACACAAAGTTAGTGATGTTGATAAATATTCGAGACAGAGATAGAAACAGTATTTCATTTTCGTTTTGTTTTGCTGTAAAAATTCTAAAAAGTTGCCATTAACGTTTCAACTAACAGATAAAGAATAAAAAGAACGGTACAGATACAACAAGCGAGCGCTCAACGCATTTATTAATTATTGTTATTATGAAAATTTTTATTTAACAATACTTAAAATGCACAATGTTTCCTGCTACACGATTAAACGCACGAGCAATCATTGATGCATAAACCAAAGATTTTATACTGCAGAGCTTACTCATGAATATCTCGCGCAATGTCGCTATCATTCGTCGCACTTCGTACATACGCTTTAAATAAATGAATACTGATGATCTAGTCTCTCACCCGCGGCCTTACAGGACCAATATCCGTTTACTGCGCATGCTCCAAGCTTTGATTTCCTGACAGGATGTCGCGAATTCAAAAGACGCGAGAAGTGATATAGAACCTTCAAAAATCCGTTTGCACCGTGCTCAGTTTAGTTCAATATTACCCTAAAGCTTCTACCAGTTATAGATTAATGATATATAGTTGTCACTAAGTTCCAATTTGTGTGAGATCGGGATTTTTTGGCGTTGTTTTCAATGCCGTTGGACGGAGGACCGAGAGGAGGGAAGCACTATGGCGCCGGTCGAAGGCTTCTTTCTCCAAGCAGCCTCAATAAAAGCTCAGAAAATCGTGAAAGGAATAAGAAGAAATGGAACCAGCAGCATACCAGAATATATATAAAGAAAGCAACCCATGAGACATGGAAACGACTGAAGGGATCAGTGGTGTCTGTATTCGACCGACACAGACATAAACTGATGGGTCGGAAGGCCTGCACGCTGCACGACTTCTACTTGTACTTGTAAGCCGCGCCTTGCCTTGGTCTTTTGACCCATTTTGCTTCTTTTTTTTTTGTAGCGGGTTTAGAACGGAGGATTTTTAAATGTTGTCTCAATCGAGCCGTTACAACTTAGGCGTCGCATTCTCGAGGTCATATCGAGGTCATATAAACTGGTGGATTCTTGTGGCTTTCGTCGTTTGTTATTCTCCGTTGGTTTGCCTTCTGATCGTTTGTTAAGCGACTCAATATGGTTTTTATGCCGCTCTTGCATAATAGGTACGTTGAATTTAGCTCATTTAGGAAATTTATGGGTTTTTCCGCCTCTCATGTTTATATTTTCGACAATAAAGGATCTGAAATATTCACTTGCAGCGTGACGAGTTTCCCTGCTGATGTTTGTAACGCGGGGCTTGGCTTATTGTTTTTAATTCTCTTGCAGGATTTTGTGTTTCGCATCACGCTCGGTTAAATCTTTGTGTGTACAATCAGGGGCACCCAACGAGAAAATTTTAGCAAAATACTTGAAATATCATTTCCTGCTTTATAAGATTGCTTCAGAGGTTTATAAAGGCATATTTGTGAAAGCTAATACGGATTGGTCTGTTCGGATTTTTTAGCTGAATATTTAGGCCGCAGAAAATGTTAGGAAACAGAATCCTATCCGCGAATTTCCGAGCTGCTGATGGCTCGCCGAAAATGCTAGCTGACCTTATTTTGTACTCCAAACGACATATTTGTCCCTCCAAAAACAATAGGAACTAATAAGTCCTCTTGTTACGAAAGTGCGACATGATGTTTCGCCAAAGAAATCTCTAGCTTTCACTGCAATTAAATCCGAAAATCTCCGGTGATTTATATTTTGTGTTTCGCATCATGGATTGCGATCTATAGACCCTTTTTGTCAAGAAATTTAAGTTGTAGCTTCCTTGGAGCTATAAAACGCGAGCAAATATTTAAATGGCGGATGTAAACAGCGGATCACTGCGTGGGCCGCGGAGTAATCTTGTCACCTCAATGTGACAGTTCTATTGTTTTTTTGAAAGATAACAGCTGACGTTCACGCGTGCGCATTATCGGGATAGTGTCCCTTTAAAGCTTAACCTATGGCTCTGCTTTTCTACTGAAAAATCAATTGGAAATCACAACCGTTTTGACAGGCCCGCATTTAGCACCACTCACCAATTTGAACATTTGTTGGCGCTGTTGGTTCCCCGTGTTTTCCATCTGAATATGGTGCAAAAAAAATCGTTTAAGTTTGTCATCAAGTTTATTTTTTTGACAAGATAGTACAAGTTTGTTTCAGTGTCATTTTTCGCATTACGGACTTAACGCAACCACACTGGCGACACCTCAATTTGTGTAATGTCCCCAAACTATCTTGGATATGAATTCGTGCAGACAGCATTGATAATACTGTGAGTTTAAATAGAGAGTGAAATAAAATTCACCATCGCATGTTCATATTCTCCTTTCAAACTTAACAACACTGCCGGGAACAGCAAGGAAATCTACCAGAATGCATGATGCATGGCAGATTAACTGTTTTGCTAACTAAAGCACACTGTTTTGCAACATACACTTCATCACTGCCGTAAGTCCCTGTACTTACTGTTTCCCTAAATTTGGTGAATCATGCCACACCCCCCTCAGTAAAAATAATAGAAGGCTAGGATCAGCGACTGAGAGGAATAGCTGCTGTTTTATTGTCAACAGTCAGGATTGACATACACATGTAGTGTTCACTGTGGATGTGATCATGCAGCTTTGGAATTCGAGTTTACCTTCTGGCTCATCATTTGACAAGAAAGCAAACTCTCTGTGACAACTAAGAATTTTGCATAAAATGTTCATTGCTCTGCTAATTAAAACACTATCGTGGGTACCAGTGATTTTTCTCAAGCCCAGCTGCAGAATAAAGGACAGGAGAAGTTTTGGGAACTTAAGGCATAATTTCAACTTTATTTGAATTGTAATTAACATGGTACAGGCACTCAGTAATACACAACATCCAACGCACATTCATATTCAAGTTTCATTGTCAAATTAGGGCTGATTACCTTGGTGTAAGAAACTGTGAAACTTACAGATGAAAGAAAAGCCAGAAAGTTGAAACAATAGGGTGCAGCAATGAACAGTTTACGTAACAAAGAAATCTTGTCAGGTTCTTACACTAGGTTATCTCCAAATTAGCTCTACTAAGCTCTTGGAATTACGGGCTGCTAACACCTCCCCTTTATCCACTCCCAGACGACCAAACAATGTTTGGTCTTAATTTAAGATTACATGTATGTGACTATTGTGGTACAGAAACATGGCCAAGATGATCTAACACCTTGTGGCCACCTGAACACTGTAATGTGTTTACTGAAGGGGGGATACTAACAGCCACTACTATAAATGCATTCTACCTTCAAATACTGGGTGCACTTTTGCTTAAGAAGTTAACAGTTGTTTTGAAACATCTCACTTTAGCAAAGGAAATCACTACCCACAGATACATTAAAAAAATTAATTACCTTGTCGAAGGCTAACATAATGTAGTTCATGAATGTGTCCCAGTATAAGGGGGTTGGCACTGCGAACGGGACGACAGTCTGGATTGATGACTTGATGATACTGATGCCCAAGACTGCTGAGAACACGGATGTCAGTTTGGTAGTAGTTTGCTGCAGCAAGTAGAACCACATGGTCACCCCATGTACCGTCTTGTGCCATTCTTTCTAAGTATTCAGGCCATGAATGGTGTCCATGAACAAAGTTGATTAGCGGTGTTCCATCATCCTTTAAGAAAAAAGAAAGTCAAGTGAAGTTAATTTTATATTTACCACAATCCATAGCAGGCAGAATACAAAAATGATTTTCTTACGCGTGATGCTAACTTCAGTTGTATGTTTAAATTTTATCACTTAAAAGTATTCAATTTATTGGCCCATAAATATGCTTTTGTGTTCAGATGAGAACACCCCATACAATTATACAATACAATACAATACAATACAATACAATAAAATACAACACAATACAATACAATGCAAGTTTATTCAAGATGTAAAAATAACGTTTCCTTAAATAAAAAGTAAAAAAAAAGTGAATGTATGTACATAGAAGCTCGTAGTTATTGGCCCATAAATATGCTTTTGTGTTCAGATGAGAACACTCCATACAATTATACAATACAATACAATACAATACAATACAATAAAATACAACACAATACAATACAATGCAAGTTTATTCAAGATGTAAAAATAACGTTTCCTTAAATAAAAAGTAAAAAAAAAGTGAATGTATGTACATAGAAGCTCGTAGTGGCAATTAATGACAGAGATACAATATCACTAATTAACTATTTACAATGGAAATAATTTAAACCACGCTTTAAAAAGTTTAGAAGTTCCCGCCTCTACCACCTGCTACAGAAGGTTATTCCATTCTTGAATAATACGTACAAAAAACCGAGTATTTCTAAGAATCACATTTCGCGCTTTTTACATACAGTTTGAAAGAATGATTGGCCCGAGTGCGGTTACTTTTATTTAGTTCAAAAAGTCACTGAATTTCAAATTATTACCCTATCCTGATGCAATGAAGAAGTCAAAAAGTCAACTAACCAGACAAGGGTTTTCCCTGAGAAATTGGACCAGGGAATTCCGTAGTGCAATGTGTGTGATTTGGATTCCTCTCACATTTTGTAGTTGCTCTGACAATGCGTAAAACATACAGTTGCCACCTCCTGGGTTGCCAGAAATTATGAATCCTTCCTCTGAAGTAATCCTTGTCAGTTCCTCTGACAAGTTAGTTTCCTGAATCACCCTGTCTGCATCATGGTACATTCGCTGTATGTGATGAAGAATTGTTGTAGCTGCGAGAAAATGAAATTTTATGGCTAAGGATGCACATCCACAAAAATAATTATTTAACTGTTTGTTTTTATTAAACTTTTTGACAAGAAATGTGTTACGACTAGGTTATTTATCATTTCCAATACTTGCTGTTGGTTTCAACACGTGTATATATATATTACTAAGTAAAATAATTTTAAGAAACAGAGAATCGCTATTCCTGAAGCTTAATGTCCTAAAGATGGCTGGAACTAAATGAAGTTCAGTTTCTTTAGTCGTGGTATCTTGATTCACATAGCGCAGTTTTTCTTTAGTTTTCCAGGTTATCAAGATTAGGATTGCAGCAAATTTATTTGGAAGGCAGGCTGGTGAGTAAAATACAGAAAAAAGCATTTGGTTTGAATAAAATAAATGAATAAATAAATAAATAAATAAATGTCCTTTATCTACTCTCAGGAAGTGATTATAGCAAGGTGTTAGTAGGGCTGAGCATTTAACCCTTAGAAACAAATATTTCAGACTGAACGTAAGAGATTAACCTGGGTCAGCAGTGAAACAACTCCAGATAGTGGTCAGAGCGGGACTTGAACCCGGGACCTCGATCCGGATTTCAAGTCTGGCACTCTAACCACTCGGACACGCTGCCTCCAATATGTGTAAAGAAGACTCAACCGTACATTATATTGAACAGTGTCGACCATCGAAAGCAAACTAATATTGAGGGGAGCAGCGGTGTCAAGAGCCTAAAGAAAACATTATCATGTCGTGCAAGCAACCACAAAACACACTATGAAAATCGATCTTGCCAAAAAGCATCATTCTTTAAACAGCTATAAGAAATCTTGGAACAAATTAAACCAACCCAGTTCACAAGTACTAAATTTTTTCTTTTCAAGTCCCAAGTCGGAGGCCAGTTTTGGTTTTGCTGTGGTCAGTCTAAAATATTATGTATCATTCATGTAGAGAGGACAACAACGAAACTAAAACCCACTGGATTCGCACTGAAATGAACAAACACGTATATTTTAGCCATTTTTTATCTGTAACCAGTTTGAATCCAGGAGTCATATCATAAGTCAGTGAAGTATGATCGTCTGGGTGAGTGTAGTTCTGAGAAAGGACCGTTTGTGATGGCATTGCCTATGTTTCGACAACCTGAGCGGAAGTCATCATCAGTGGCAAGTGAATTGAACATTTTTGCCCGCTCATTTTATCTCGTTTTCTTCTTTTTCAACTGAATTTTACACTTTTAATATTCATGATGATATGTATTTTTTTTTTATTGTTGATCCCTAGAATCCCAAATTTTGTTTCTTGGTTTACATTTTACATGTATTTTTTCGCACAGAAAATTAGCTGTGTGACAAACAATAGAACTGTAAAAAGTTCAGTACTCCCCTGTTTAAATAAAGTGTTGTGTTATGTTACGTTACGTTACGTTACGTTACGCGATGTCATGTCATGTCACGTCAGTAGATGTTATAGGTCTCTGGACAACGTCCAGAGACAACAATCCTACAACATCCCTGTTGCTCACAAACCCATCACTACTTTACAACAACTTTTTACAAACGTTAAGGACAAAGACAAACCAAGCGACAGACAGGGAGCAGTTTATAAGATCAAATGCTGCGACTGCAAGGTCACTTATATTGGTGAGATGGGCAGAAATTTGAACATGTGACTGACTGAACACAAACAAGCGACTAGAAATGGTGTCATCAACAATCATGTTGCTGAGCACCGTTTAAAAACAAACCACAGAATCGACTGGGACTCTGCTGAATGCATTACCTACAGTACGGACTACTATCAACGAATCACTCTGGAAAGCTGGTTTACTAACTTAACCACCACTGAACTGTTGCCAACAACTGCCTGCACCTTACAAATGACTTACTGATACCAGTTCGTCGACCAATCAGGACAACGACAAAAGACCTATAACATCGACTGACAATTCACAATTCAATTGACTATGATGATGACTTCCCCTAAGGTTACTGAAGCGTCAGTCAACGTCATCACAAACAGTCCTTCTCGGGACTACACTCACCCGGACAATCATACTTAACTGATTTATGTATACTTGCTGTTCAATAAGGTATCAATATGATGCTCTAAATTACTTGAGCCAGCCTTCTACAAAAGTCAGGTGGCTAGCTTTATGCAAGCTCTTCTTAGTTTCTGTACTATTTCAATATGCCAGAATACTGATCCTCCACCCAGAGGTTTTATAAAAGGTGCCATTTTGCATAACATGGGTTCCGTATCAAAAATTGTGCTAAATGTGGGGAATATAAGCTGTGTACTCGTGAAAAGACCTTTTCATTTTAGGTAGCCGCTTTCGTTTTCATTTGTACAATTAGCACACAGATGCTAGTTTGCAATTGCTATGAAAAATTTCTTCCAATTTTTTACAAGTTGTTGCTCCTAGTTAGCACCACAATATTACTTGCATCGGTGTCCTTTTTCCGTTCAGTTAGCTTGCACCTTTCCGGTTGGTATGGGAGAACCAGCCTCTTGTTTTGACCCCCTGAATTATGCACTGTAAGTAACAAGTTTCTTGGTTTGCTTGGTCCAAGCTTGCATTCAAGTTCTGTAGGGTGCCATAGTTCTACTTTGAAACACGTGTGACAAGAAAACATGAAGAACTACCCTACACAACTCAAAAGCAAGCAAAATATACATACTTTGTTGGTTTGACCTACTGCCTAGTATTCCTCTCGCACCACCAGAACTGGCTGCTGTAACAGTTGCTTCATCATCTGAACTTTCTTGATCTTCTGACGAGGAACAATATATCTCCTCCCTGTCTTCCTCATCACGTTCAGGTGGGTAAACTGCATTTTGAATGACAGTCAAATGTTGTTCATTAGTTCATGACTACTGCCAGATATTCAAGTAAGAGCTCAGGCTCAACTCTACCCAAGATTATGTACGAGAACTCAACACTCGATGTGGCAATGTAATCAGCAGGTAAAATTACATTATTAAGGGTAGGCCAATATTGACAACAAATATTTGACATCATAGACATTTGGGTTTGTCTAAAAAATATCAATACTTGCATGAAGTATCGGCGATTTCCACACTGTTTCATATTGCTCACGTGACAACATGGAGGAAACAATTGCCCGAATATTCCACACTGAGCCCTTGGAAATTTTTGTCTCTAGGAAGAAAATTCCTTTCAAACACAACCATTATTTTGATTGTGTTCTCGCAAAAATCCATTTTTTTCACCTGTTGTTCATGCTCCACTGATCTACAATGGCGCAGTACCTAATGTAAGTTTTTACTCTTTTAATTCTGGACTCTACCTTGAATGATGATGTCACAAAATAATCTTGAGTGTGACGTCATAAAATGCAAAACATGTTACATAAAATTGTACGAGATAGATTTGAAAAACTGGTATAGGTCCACACTTATTACATACTAAGCTGCAATATTAAATCAAACAGTGGTACGTGTGTATCAGCGGAATGGAAGCTAAGGCTAAGTATGCAAAATTACCATTGAAAAGTATGAGCCAGACACATTAACATATTTAACCTTTATTTAATAAGCATCTGTTTTAAACAAATCAGAATACCCAAGTGGTCTGTTTTGGGAAAATTTTGGCCCACATGTTTCCAGTTTAGACCGAGCAAGGAAGTTCAATAAAGGCTTTGATATTTAATGACCACTTTTAATTATTAATTACCATTTAACAGCACACATATGTACACCACATAAAACAAACACATGCACAACAAGGTTGAAAATAAAGCAACATAATTTCTTAGTGCCAATTTCCAAAGCTCTACCAAGTCAGAACAGTTAAGGCCACAGAAACATGAGAAAAACTCCCTAGTTAATAAACAGTGACTTTACCCATCTCACTGAGAATAAGTGTGCATTTGGTAGCAGCAGTTTTCATTTTTGCTCATAAACCCGATGTGGGTAATCGATAAAATTGATACCGGAAAACGGTTCGATAAATCGATAACTATCAATATCAATCACTTGATTATCATCGACGGTATCGATCAATCGATAAAAATCGATACTCACAACTCAGGGGCGGATTTAGGGGAGGGCCAACGGGGCCACAGCCCCCCCCCCCCCCCCCCTTTTGTCTGGGAATTTTCTTTTTTGTAACAAGGTCTGTCAGATGGTACTTTGTGCTTCGTTACTTTAGATATATTTTCTTTAATAAATATTATCAATAAGAAAATTTATCGAACGTTGTTTGAATCAACCGCCCTTATAAACAAGCTTCAAACCGACAAACTATCACTACGCTTTGTAAAGAGTGGTTTTAGAAGCACCATGAGAGAAGACCACCTCAACGCCCTGTTGCTGCTCTTTATTCACAAGGACATAGGTCTGGATTATGATACAATTACTGACGATTATGCTAAGCACAACCAGAGAAGATGACATTTATCAATCCCCTGCAATGAATGTTCTTATGATTACTCTTAAACCCCTGCAATGACTGTTCTTATGATTGTTCATAAAATCATGCATGTCCTTGGGATACATTTTGTTTATTCAAATTTTTTGATAAGTCCACTGAGAGTCTGTGTCCAAAGCCTACATTTTTAGTCGCAAATGACCAATGCTCCAAGAATGCATGCAGTAAATATCCATCTCAAAAAAACTAGATTTGTCAATTTTTCAGGGAAAAAAAGGTTGCCGCCTTTGCTGTGAGGTTGTGCTCTCGCCGCAATTGTTATGGCCTCTCAGTTAGCATCATAAAGTCTGTGTTAACTACTTCTTTGACCACAACCACACCTGTGTTTTATTAAATATTTCAGCATTACGTGTTCAATATAGAATCCAGGCATTTGCTAAATTTAAGTGTCCAGAATGCATGAGATTGCATCTCAGAGAACGTCAATTTCAAAAATTTTCTGGGGGAGCATGCCCCCGGACCCCCCTAGAAAGTCATGCCGTTGGCGCGACGGATGGGCCCATATTGCCACTATATGCTATATCTCTCAGCCCCCTCTATCACAAAATCCTCCGTCCGCCGCTGCAACTCTTCTGGTAATTACTATTATCGATGTTATCGATTTTATCGATCGTACAGGTCTTTAATTTCTGACATTGATTTTGTTTTTAAAAGACGTTTAATCGCAGTAAAATGATTGCGGTGGCTTTGTTCACAGAAAAAACTGTATTTTGTATTTCAGTAAATTTGGTTTAAGCTGGCAGGATAACTGTGCTGTATCGACCCAAGTATTTGTGAAAGTGACATCTCGGCTATTTACCTATCTAAGCAACCACCAAGGAAAACGTTTTGAGTGGAAACGATACCAATCTTTTGTTTAACCCGATATTAGAGCTGGTTTTAGAGGTTGTCGTTATTATTAAAGCTCACATATTTCGACACAAAAAATGTTACCGATAAAACTGATTGAAAAATCGATAATATTATTGATTTCTCACAACAAATCTGTCTATCGATTTTTATAGATTTCCGATACAATCAACTAATTTTATCGATTGTTATCAAATGTTATCGATTATCGATTTTATCGATTGCCCGAGTTGGGTCATAAACATCCATTTATGTTCATTTTGTTTTAATTGTCCATTTCCAACTGAAGAAGCATCTACCACAAAAAATGACTAATTAATTATTAATTTGGAGATTAGATTCTCACATTTGGGGGATCTCAATGGCCAAATTTACATGTAAATCTTGAAAATCAGTACTGCTGTTAAAATTGCCATCATGGTAGAAAATTGATTTCTCAGGCCCGTAGCAAGGGGAGCAGAGGGGCTCGAGCCCCCCCCCCCCCCCCCCAGAATTTTTGGAAGTTAAAAAACATTACAATTAATGTCCCAAAAAATATATAATTAAAACATATTAATGTGCAACAAACAGTCAGATGCTAAAAGTGCCTTTTATATTTTCACAACCTTTAACAGGGTTCGACATCTGTTGAGTTGAGTCACAAGCCACCGGGCAAGTGGGCTTCAAAAATTTACTCACCCACCTCCTATTTCAGTCATCCAGGTTCCTTACCAATGTCTTCCTTCACCATATCACCTTGACCTAGGCAGTATAGCTTAAAGGGGCTATGTAATGCTATTGTGTCTTGGCACCAAGAAAATTCCAAAAATAATGGTCTAGCTTTGTTATTAAAGACTATCTTTCGGCACTGAAACTTTTTCCTGTCATCTGTTGCTACCGATGGTAAGGATGAAAATGGATTGAAACTTGAAAAAATTGGGCCAATTTTTTCATTTTGATAAAATTCATTTGATATCTTCCTTGTAGTTTTACAGAAGCATTTTATGTATGAGTAAAGGTACTAGGTTATGATTTGAGCACAGAATTGACCTAAAACAGCAAAATCCTCATGACATGACCCCTTTGAGACTGTGAAGGACCTAAATACCTTTAATTAAGCTAACCGACTGCTGTGTATTTGCGGCAAGCTTTAAGCCCATTGTTGTAGCACAAGTCTAAGGAACAAAACTATATTTATCTAACCAATCGAGTGACAAATGCTACGTAAACCTTTACGAGAGTTTGGTAAAACAGGTCCGAAATTTTTAGCTTAGCTGTTGAAATGTTTGAATTTTAACAAACGTTGTAACTTCAGGGATACTTTTTTAAAACTGATGCTATAAATCTGGTGGATGTTGCCAACAACTTTGTCAGCGAAAAAGCAAACAGGAAGCAGCTTTTTGCAAATTTTCAACGAACAATGTCCCTATAAAGGTGTACTTTTTGATGAAATCGACACAAACTGTGGCACCATGAACAGTGTTAGCATCTATCTGACATGAATTTTTGTATGCTTTATGACCTAATTGTTAACGTCTGTATTTTGACAGGGGAGACTTTGACTAGGCCAATTTGCTTGCCCCCCCCCCCCCCCCCCGCCAGTTATTTCAGCCTTGAAATGGGCCTGTTTCTCTATACATACATGTAATGAATGATTGCAGGGTTGTCCACAACTTTTTAAGTAGCTGGCAAAAATTTCTAAGTAGGCAGATAATGATTATCGAGGGCCAAAGGCGAACCCTTCTACAGGGGTCTGGGGGCATGCCCCCCCCCCCCAGGAAATTTGTTCCATTTTAAGTCCCCAGAAATGGAATTTCCTTGATTCTGAGCACAAATTTCCAATAATGTCAGTTCCAAAAGTAATCATAACTTTTCAATTTTATTTGTATAAACTCATGCCTTCAGTGGTTTTCTACATGTAGTTCCCAGAACTCAATGTAATGAACTAATAATCGTGTATCTCTGTGCCAACCAGATTATTTCTAAGTCAATAAACTGCCAAGGGAAACAAGTTTCATTTTCATATAACTGCGCCAGTAAAGGAACAAATAATTTGTCTTTAAAATTATGAATATATCACAATTTAAAGTAGCTGGCACAAACGACCCAAGTAGCCGGTTAATTCTGCCGGCTGCCGGCTGTTAGGGACAACCCTGTGATTGCGGTAGCCCCCCCCCCAATTTCTTTTACATTTGCGACAAGATACAACTCATTGTGAGACTCAGTGGCCTTTCACACAAACATCCTTCAAGGCGATGGTCATTTATAAGAGTTGTCAACAGTAAAGATTCAACTACATTCTTGGTATCTGGCACATGAATAATAGATTCAATGTTTTTTTATCGGCCTGGTATAAAATCCCTGCAAGTGTAATAGAACATAGCCAGTTTTTGTAACTTGAACCAAATACTCCTCCCTCACCCCCAACCCTCATTTCAACACCACATTCTCAAATTACAATATGCTCTACTGAGAGGACTCACAGAAATTAAAAAAGTTACATATTAATAGATTCATATTACTCTTTGCCAGCCATGACATTCAACTTAAGAACGACTTTTCAATAAAATCTTTTCCGTCTGTTTAATTATAAGACCCACCTGTTGGAAGACCAGCTACCACAATAGCTCTGACAAAGTGAGTCACAATCATCTTAATGGCATCTGGCAGATGTGGCAACAAACTGCCATGCTTTCCACACTCATCATTTATGGCTAAGACAACTGCAACATTATCTTTACGGCCACATTTTGCAATCATAGACAGTAAGCACCCATTAAGGTTGACTGCTCTCACTTGGTAGGTCCCCAACATCTCTTGAGTCTGTGCCATGGCTGCTCCAAAGGGGCTACATTGTAACTTTTTTGTATTGGCAGCAGTAGAGTACAAAACAGTCAGGTCTTTATCTCGCTCAAACTTTGGTTTTATTTTCAAAGTGTCTTCGGTCTGTGAAATCAGTTTCATCACCTTAGGGTCTTGTTGGACTGTGTCTTCCCATCGCGCATACGTTTCAGGAAACTCAGCTCTACTAAACTTCCCACGAGCCTCAGAGAAGTCTAGTTCCATTTTCTTCTTCACTTTTTTGTCAGGATGACGCCCTTTAAATTGCTGCTTTCTTGCACAACTCACAGGGTAAAGGCTACCTACTCTGCACTGTGGATCTCGTGAATGAAGACACAATCCATGCAACAATGCAAGGGTAAAATGATCCAGGTAGTGTGCTCCAATTGCTCTGAACAAAGCAGCTACCCTGCGGCTTTTGTTTCCTGGAAATAAAGATAAAACTCGTACGTGTACATGTACAGCTGTAGACCTTATATCTTAACAGTGCTAATCTTCACCTCACTGTCAGAAACATATTCGTTCTTTTTCTTTTTATCAACAAGAACAACAAAAAATCAGCAGGCTAGAAAACAGCAAAAATATCTTCCTTTTAGAGAAATCTCCAATCTACTCATGTTTTGGGAAACCAAATCTTGTTGGTTCCTTTTTCCAAGGATTCAAATTCTAGAGCTTGGGTACCTACTTGAGCTGGAAAATCAGTTTTCATTGCTGTTCCTAGCTTAAGCTCACTCAAAGCAGACTCTCCAGATGTGTTTCTCATATGGGTAAACTGCCACAGATTAACTGTACCTGAGGTCTTAAGTACTGCCTCCAGACTGTGGCCCTGAGGTGTCCTCACGTTAGAACACAAAAAATTTCCTGCATCAGTGTATTAAAGGGTTAAAAGATCACAAACATTTTGGGATGCAGATTTAGTGGGAATGTCATGCATTAGGGTAGAAACCATTTCAAAATAAAGTATAATTATTTAGAGAGAGATGCACATTAGGCAAAGAGCATGATTTGCCCCAGGCAGCTATACTATAGGAGGCATATGAAAAAACAAGGCCGCAATTGGGTCCATGCATTCTGCGGGTAGAGCCATTTCCACAGGCTTTAGGTTACATAGTAATAACTTATGCTTGGCATTTTTTATGCCTACTTTTAAGAATTTATTTTAATTATCCTATTATTATTATTAACTTTTTTTTCACATTTTCCTTTTGAAAATGTAGTTATTTTTAATTCTATTTTTCTATTTATTTTTTTATCACTGCCAATCTACATGCCAGTGCAACTTTGTGGTATTCAAGTAATGAGCATGGACTGAGATGAGAAGCACCTACCTTGAAAGAAAGAGAAGCACACAGTCAGGTGTTTCTCTGCGCTTTTGATTAAACCAATGCGTGGAGAGATGAGATCCCGCCCACCTCTCTGCACCACTTTAGGTTTGCTAAAAAACTCAGCACTTTTCTTCTCTAATATCCCTACCAGTTCATTAAATGCATCCTCATCAGGGAGAAGGATAGAATAGTCAATGCCCTGGCGATTTTTCAAGTCTTTCAAAGAATAAAGAAAGTCCTCTTGAATTTCTTTGTTCTTGATGAACATGTTCATAAACTCATCAAGCAGAGTAACATTACCAAGTGCTCGCCAGTTCTTACCGATATCATCAATAACTGCTGGCATTTGCTTCACTATATAGTGCTTTGGTACAAGAATTATCGGTGTGCCATCTTTAGTTTTCAACAACTTGTATGCAGAGTTCAGTTGCTCTGTGCCATAGTAATCCTTGTATTTATCCATGATTATTTCTTTGAGCTCAGTGGAAACATCACGAGATGTGAATGACTCCTGGATAACATCCAAAGTTGACGTTTCCACAAATTCATTAAATTGATGGCCCCTAGCCCTGTGGTGCTGGATGATTTTCTTCACTTTATCATCGTTGAAACTGAGTAAATAAGGAAGAATCCAGAATAAAAGGAAATCCGAGATCTTGTTAGGGCCAATCTTTACCTCCTCGACGTTGGAAGCATCTTTCTTCTTTTTCTTTTTGTCAAAAAAAATCAAAAGGATAGAAAAAAGCAAAATGTACCTTCCTTTCAAAGGAATCTCTAATCCACTCTTACTTGGAGAAACCAAATCTTCGGTCTCTTCTTCCGGGTGTTCAAGAGCTTGAGTATCTGCCTGAGTTGGAAAATCAATTTCCATTGGTGTTCCTTCCCCGCGCTCACTCGATGCAGACTCTTCAGCTGCATTTCTCGTACGAGTAAACCGTGACAGATTTAGGAAGCTCTTCCAAAGTTTTGCTTCTTCCTCGGATAAAGCCATTTTTCCTCTCTTATTCTCAGATTTTTTAGCGTACCCCATGTGCATGTAGATCACTTCCGGCACTTGAAATAGAGTTTCATCGTTCCGCTCCAAAATATCTTTAGTTACACGTCCCAAGACTTTCTTTGCGCTAATATCCCTGATCCGTTTTAGCTCATGATCTTCAAGGAGTAACAAGGGCGATAGGAATAGCAAATTCTCACGTTGATTCGGGTCACAGTGGAAATTAGGCTCCAACTGGATCTTTTCCAGTACATCTTGCTCTACTCTGGTGATCTCAGATAAAGTGGACATATCGAACGAGATATACAACCCTAACAGTTTCTGTCAATCGATGATGGCGTGCACTTCGCGATTCGATGCGTGCGCCGCCATCTTTAGTTACGAACTTACCAATGAGCGACAGGGCTCAAAAACGGCTGGACATGCGCAGTAAAACCCAGGTCCTCTTCCCGCCATTCGATTTTCAAAATGGCGGACGACGAATCAAAATCTAACACGTCATTGTAACGGCTCCTTGCAGCCTCCTGCACGCTCAAAGCCCTCAAAAACAACCTGGGTAATCTGTACAATCACTTATGCTGAAGTTGTGACTCTGATCGAAGAAATCGAAATGGTATTTTCAATTTTATCCGGCGATGAAGACACCTCTTCCCCAAGGATACTTTGAGCTTTTCGTAATTGCCCCAAGGTACAGTTTTTGCGTTAACTAAGGTCGTGTCAAGTTCTCTAAGGTTTTGAAACGCAAATTTCCGTAGCTTGTTTATTCCTATTTAACATATCAAAAATGACTTTTGATTCGTTCTGATGAAAATTTTTAAATGCTTCTTGTTTATGGACTTCATTAACGCTACCCAAAGAAGAAAAATATGGCGGAATAATTCACAAGTAGAGCACAATCTTGTCCGCTCGTGTTGTGTTTTTAGCTTAATTTTGTACTATTCAACCGTCTCTTGTTTTAATTGTCGCTTGTGAATCGCATGCCGATAGTTTTAGAAGGGGTACATCTTATGCTTAGGACTTCTATGAAGGTTTTTATTGGCAGTGTACAAGTGCATCTTGAAAGGTTAAATAAATTGCTTATTGTTTGTTTGGCTTTCGTTACTTTTAGGGGACTCGCGGTATATAGAGAAAAAATTGTCTGAATGCACGTGCAAAATGACGAATTTAATTCACTCGCAAAAATGACGAATTCAATTAATTGTACAAAGTTTAGAAATAACTAAACTCAACAATAACAAAGCTAACCGTCGTAGAATCAGTGCTTAACCCTAAACAGAAGTATAGATGAGTTCTTAGGCCTAATCACTATCGATCAGTGCTTAACCCTAAATACTGTAGATGAGTGTTTAACCGTTTTTCATTTTGTTTTCATTTGTTTTTGTCGCTAATAAACGCTCGTCATCAAATTTGTCACTCGTCATTTTTGCGCGTACGACCTCACTTAAACAGTCGACCTTCCATAGCGCTGTGCTCGTTCAAGGATTCAACACAGATTGCAAAAAATAATGCAGAGCTCTGCTGTCAAGTATTCTTGACAGCATACTCTTCAATGGCTTCGGTATTGGTGCCTCGAAAAGAAACAAGTTTCAATATGGCCGCCTTTGAACAACGAGGATTTACGGCCACTTACATGTCGGTTCGAGATGTGCATCCTCATGGACCTTTGATATTATTAGTTCCTTGATAATCAGGGAGGTTAGTTTCGGTAACAATCAGACCATGTTGTCCTAAACGTTTTGGGACATTGTTCTGCTAACTTATAGATAGCTGTCCTTGACAACAAGACTTCAACGCATCTTGGATTTTCTTGTTTGCTAAGATAGTATATGAGTGTCTCGTAATGGAAAGTTTGATAATTTGTAAAGAAATATTAAGATACTATTTTTTCGCGTCGATGATTTTTTAAATCGCTGTTTGAAGATGAACATTTGTTTGTTTATATCTTGGAAGAGAAGTCGTGCCAGTGTGCAGCAACTCGATTAAGTTATTGCCAATGTTTACTTCGTTGTTTTTTAATGCTTTCTAAAATAAAAGTATTTGAACATGAGTTAGATCAAGTTAATAAACGTCCAGATACCCTAAGTTTTACCAGTCATTGTTGCTCAAAATCAGTAATGACAGAATTTAAACAACAAGAATCCCAATATTCATTTTCCAAAATACATGTACCGAAAAACAAACAGCACTACAGGATCAGCAGATCAAACCAGTTTCTATTTCAATGGTCACATCTACCTCGAGGTTGTAACTCTGGGAGTGAAACAGCTGAAGGAAAGCGAAGTGAACTTAAATTGTGCACTGTTTAATGTAAACCCTTGGACAGTACCTCGCACAGGAAACAAACGACCTCCACATATTAAAGTTCATTGGCTTTTCAGGTGAATAGAGCTTGAAATCGTTCCCCATTGAATATTTTCAAGTGATTAGTTTTCTAATGAATATTTTTGCAGAGAATGCTATGTTGGAACTATCCTATCTTAAGTCACTGCATCTGAAATCAACCAAACAGAAACGTCTGTTTTTGTCACTGAAATGATGGTGAAATGTTTTGCTATTTTGCAGTTATGGGAACTGTGATGGAGGATGAACAAAAAAGCTCTGCCATCTGAGCTACTGAATACACGAGCAAGCAAACGAAAAAACACCTAAATGTATTTCAACAACGAAAAAAAGGTGGAAAGATCATGGAAAATGACATGATATTAACAGATCTGGAACAGGACAAAATAGTACCTTTCAAACACAAGGTGCACCCCTCTTAGCAACAAAATTGTCAGTGCAGCATAACTTCATTTAAAACACACTGGAAAATATAAAATTATAATAGCAAAGCAAAGTGCTTCTCCTTGCCAATACAAATGTACTCATTGTTTCTGCAGCCAGCTTCTTTAGCTTGTGAACCCTTCATTTATATTCCAACAGCAGACAGGTTCAATACCCTTTGCTTTTATCAGAACAAGGCTGACAGTTGTCAGATGAATCAAAATTCAGCAATTTTTGGTTAATCTTAGTCAAGAGTAATTAATGAAAGAACTTGACTGTATTGCTAAAGGAAATTGTTGAGCAGTATATTTACCAAAATAATACCTAAATGATACCACACAGAATTTAACTTTGAATTTAAAAAAAACCAATGGTATAGAAGCACAAAACACTGAGGAAGTCGCTCCAGAATTGAGTTCACTAATTAGGAGCAAATGCTGCATCAATCAATGTTCAGTGCTCCAGAAAAGTACACGTAGTATCTGAAAAGTGCAGATAGGGCAAAGACTAAAACAAAGGGTCATAATCATCATTGATGCCCCTCTCACACAACTGCTTCTAACTTCCTTCTAAAAAGAAGGTTGGCTACAAAATTAATGTAAGATGAGTTGCAAGATGGAAAAAGGCACAAAGATACTGGGTTTTATTTCTCAAATCTTTATATACATGCTTTTTCACTTCACCTTTCATCAGGAGCAATAAACATGTAGTTTGCCTCAAGGCAGACCTCTCATAGAGATCAGACTGCAAAACATCAGTGCACTCCACTGGACTGTTTCAGTATCAAGAATGTTGTACAACCAAAGAGTGTAGGGCAAAAGGACATTTGAAAAATCAATAATTAGAATAATAATATTTGAATTGAACACTAGTGACTTTTATTGCTGCCATTCTCTCTGCTTTCTGCCAAGATCTTAACAGGCTGGATAAGAACATATCACTGCAGTCAAAAGCTGTGACAATCTGGAGAAAAAAATGTAAAACATAAATTTTACTTCATGTATATATAATTGATTAAAAACGTATTGGCAAAAAATGTATCATAATGCTGGCACTCAACAAATTTAACATAACATTTTAAAAACATTCTGCAAATAGATTGAATCTCTTTCACCCACATGACCTTGTTTGGTCTCGCAGGTCTTAAAAGTACAATGTACAAGTAAAACCCTGTCTTACCAACCACATTGTTACATGTGATCATCTTATGACACTTCTTTTAGCCCACAAATTAACTGATCCAGTTATTTTTCTGACTGAAATACTTCTTGAATGCAACAATCGTTTTTTTTCATTAATTACTTAAATGGCCCATTGATCAGTGATCGTATTAGTGGAGTCAGTTCCCCTGTAAACATCAATCAACACTCTATTTTGGCTATTTGCGAAAGGTTTTTTCCCAAAAATTAACTGGTGCAGTTGTTTCCTATTACTAGAATACCCCCTAAATGCAAAAACCACTTGTACCATACATATTTTATCCACCATTAGCAATCATACTAGGGTTTTACTTTAAAAATTGTGGTGTGGCATACTGGTTCAAGTATACAAATAAATTGCAAAACAAGTAAAATGCTGACCAAGATGTGGTATGGATCTTCATGGGAACAAAGTATATGGGTAAAGCTAACAATACACAAATCAATGAACACAAGCAAAGCTTAACGAAAAGCAGAAATTGTCATCGTGTATTGATCAACAAGTGTGTTGATTAAATATGTTAACCAATGAATAAAGCAAATAAACGTGTTCAGTGTTGCTGACCTAAGAAAGACTGAGTAATTGCAATTAACAAAATTCAAAAATAATTATTTGATTTGCTTTCTTCAGAATTCGACACACAACATAAAGCAGCATTTGTCAGTTTAAAAAAATGCATCATACGAGTCATAGTGTGAACTTAAAGTATCAAAAATACCAACCACAACAGGCTTTTAAGTGATCTCGAAAAAGGGCACTTTTGGAGACTGTTATAGCATTATTTGAACATCAGGTAACACTCTCTTCCGGCTATTAAAGCACTTGTCAGTTTGTAAAAGAGTAGCAATCCACGTCAACAAACTTGTGTATTAAATGTGCAAAAACATGACCAGCAAAGGGCTACATAACAACCACTGAGTGCATGATGATCAGTTATGAAATAGTACATCAATAAATTACTGACCTGCAACCATGAGATCACTCCCTTTCTGCATGCCTTGTCCACGAAAAATATTGGTGGAAGATAAAATTTTAATCAAACAACGAGATCAATCCTAAACGCCATCAGAAGATGCAGCCTGATCTAAGACTGGACTGCCGATAAGTATATTCAGTTTCTCCAGTGTACGGCGGCCAAAATGGCTTTTTTGAAGGCCACTGAAGTCAATAATCGATTCAAACAGCATTTCCCATTAAAAAAACTATCTAACGTAACTTCGATCGTCCGTTGAAAGTGAAATAATATTGCGGTTCCCGTGCTAAAACCACTGCTGCCCGTCTGCCATATTGAAATTTTCAAGGGTGAAAAAGTAATACGCATGCTCAGTAGCAATTCTGTGACGCTTTTTACGTAATATCTTTTAACCAATCAGCCGTTTTTGAGCCCTGTCCCAATGAGCACTTGCGGCTCACTGGACAACGCTCCGCAGACATCGCTCTGCGTCGGGCCGGGACGCGGGGATGGCGGCGGAGCGGGGGGGGGGGGGGGGGGTCTCCGCATATCTGGAAGTATGGCTTATTGGGGTATTGTTTTCAGGAGGATTTTTTCGTGGATAGGGTATCGCTTCCATCCCTTTTTGTCTTACGCGGGGTGTCGTTACATGAAATAAAATCAGGTAACTCGATGCAAGGACCACTTGGACAAACAGCAGCGAGGTGAAGCCGGATCTTGGTGTAGATCAGGATCAGCAATGTTGAATAAAACAAAAAAACCAATTGCAAGGCTGATCGGACAGCTAAGAAGGGTAGCGCCTTTTGTTATTTGTTTGAATGCGCCGACCAGCAGAGAGCTCAGTAATGGCGGCTTAAGTGAGAAGCGATGGCGAACGAGGAGTTGGACATTTCCGTTGAATCTTTGGAAAATGGACAACCAGTAAGACAAAATATTTATGGGAGTCTGGTAAGTTACTTTTTTTGTGTGTCTGGACGTTTCTATTCCCTATTTGTATTTTATTCCTACCGCGGAGTTGCTTGAACATCCACGCTTCGATAGCTTACCTTTCGGGCTTTCTTGGTAAGGTTGCAGAATCAGAACGACAAGAAAATGAAGCCGCTCAGGACGCTATGCAAGAAGAGTCCGGGAGGACTTACTGCAGTTGCAAGTCCGCTTGTAAAACCAAGCGAAAGGGCGTGGCGACCAAATGCAAATGCGGGACTCCACGAAAGCCATGTGCGAATATGGTAAGAACTTCTGTTGTGAAATGAGTGTTGCCTATTTGCTGTATTAATGACATCTTGCTTCTTATTTTTGACACATTGCTTTTATGGTTTTTACTTTGTTGTCAGAATCTGCAAACTGTGTCCCGAGCAAATTTACCGTCCAGTTCAATGGAACGTCAAAGACGTGACATCGCAAATACAAGGCAGGAAATCGAGGTGAGATATGGCGTATTCCCTTTGGGAATTTTAGATCTTTTTCTGGGGTAGGTATTCCCTGAACAATTGGCTCAAAATCTACACTACATTTTAGACCAAAATGGCTCGAAAACCTTACCCTTTAGTGTCGCACATACCTTAGACAGTAAGGGGGAGGGGGTCCACCAGTCTTTTTCTAAGGTAACAATTGTTTGTTTTTGAAAATGTAGGAATTTGTAGCCGATCTTGCAGAGGGGCAACAGAGGAGGCTACTTGTACTGCTAATTAACAACGGGCGAGGAAGCCTGGACTTTGCACGGAGGCTCTTGGAAAATGACGGAGATGATGATCCTCAACCAGACCCAGTCCCAGTCGATGGTGTTCCTAGGTGGTGCATATGCAAAAATTGCATTCAGATGCCCACCCCAGAAGAGAACAAATGCTGTCAAAGGCGAGAATGTATCACATCTTATGAACTATTCAGCAACTTATGCATAGACCGGCATGTACTCGAGCTGGCAATTAGGGCAAGATGTGATATAAGAGTGGAGCCGCTGGACTTCTCTATGGCCAGTTTTAGAAAGGCCGGTTATAGGCAGTTTGTTTTATGGGAACACGGTTACCTTGGTAAGGGGAACAGGCGTATTATTCCATCATGTGCTGTTACCAAGATACGTAACCAGTACCCTGCCCCTGACAATGTATACATGGGTTTCAGGGCAGAATAATGGGTGTAGAATATCAAAGCTAGGGTTCTTTCCATTGAGAGATCATAGATTGCAAGCAAAGGCACGTTTTGAAAAAATCAAACCAGAATTTTTGGTCAAATGGAAAATATCCTAGTTTTCAGTTTTGTTCTGTTTTCTGCAAGTAATTTGAGTATACTACACAAGTGAAGAGTGCTTTACCTGCCCTGTGATTGGCCTCTGAAAGATGCTACATGTATGCGCAGTAGGACTTCCAGTAATTATTCAACACTGATAACATCCAATCTATCTATTACTGGTAATATAATTTCTTTCTAAATGTTTACTTTTGGATTTGCCAGTCAGTTCAAATACACTGCTGATTCAACAAACAACTTGGTACCACAACTGCACTTACACCCATGCAGATTACAACTTTACCGATTGTCATGCACGTCTGAAGTTCTTCTGAAGTTGTATTTCTGGGAGGGTATTCCGATCCATTTCAGTAGCCAGACAATTAATACCAATTATCCAAGTTTAACTTTGCCATCTGTGTTTTTACTATGGTACCTTATTACAGTAGAGTGTATGATATTATTGGGTAGGGTGGGTTTTGGGCCTTTTGTCAGACTGCTTGCAAGTTCTTTGGCAAAGTCAGGTTGATTGGTCAGTTTTGTTCTTGTTGAAAAAAAAGAAGTCAAAAAATGCCTATTCCTCTCCCCTAAGGGACCGCCTTCATGAATCCTATTTGAATAAATACTACCGAAAGGTGGGCCGTTGGAAGAGATGACAACTGTGTAGGCAATTCCAATGCAAAGTTGAGAGACATTTTGTTGTAAATAAAGGCTATTTATTTTTTGTTATTATTTCTTATTGTTATTATTTATTTCGTCCAATATTTGTACGTACCGTATACAATGCATGTAGATATAACATACATAGAAATACCCTATTGTTCACAAGAGCACAAATTGCATTTAATAAAATACAAAATGAGTACAATCTTGATTGCATACACGGGGTATGTTAAAATGTCACCGTTTAGTGCATGTCTGCAAAATTATATTGATGAGTGTTGTGAAGGCTGTGCTGCAGGGGTCCCCAGCTAACATTTCACTTTGGGCAACTGATAAACCTACTGGGCTCTCCTGTCTAGAGTCCAGTTGCGTAAAAACAAAAGTAAAAAAATTGTCACTTTGATGACTGGGCACCCTAGCTGAGCCATTTTGACTCACACTTCACTTCATTATTTTCACAAATAATTAACTGTGTCACACAATTACACAGGTTGTAATTTCTTATTTGCGTCAGGTCTTTGCATAATAAATGTGCTGTAAAAAAGCCGAGATTGTATAAGCTGAATCAAAGTTTTGCTAATTTCTTGTACCATACAGTTTCAGCAATCCATAATGTATAACTGTTATGCCCTGCTATGTGTACAAAAAAGCAAATGAAAAATACCAGCAGACCTAACATGACAACTGCTTTAACCTTTTTAGCTACATGGAAATCAATTTTTCACTATTTAGCTGAAGGAAAAAACCCAGGTGAATGTCAAAGAAATGTCAAAACTGTACTCCTTACCCAAATCCATCGCATTCATTTATCTCCAGCTGTTTATATTTAGTGTGTATGGAAAAAAAATTCCTGTGCAAATGGTTCTTCACAATGAGTACAGGTGGATGTGAAAGTGAGGAAGGGAAACCAAAATACATGTATTAAATGTTAACAATTTCAAGACTACCTACAATGCAACAAAATCAATGACCCTGCCATTTTCAATAATTAAAAAACCAGCAAAATCTGCCATACAGGGCTGTATGACTGGATTTTATTGAGAAATGATTTCACTCCTTTTTGGATCCAAATCTGCTTTGGTACTCCCTCACTAGGTCGAGCAATTCAGGGCTTTCACGCAAGGCAATGGTTGGAGCCAGATGCCTGGGATGTGTTGCTGGAAGTGTCACTACCCGTTCAGCACTCTCGGAGTCATCTACCCTTGCCTTTAGGATGGTGGCCATCAGGAACGGAATGTATGAAAATAACTTTTCAGCTTTAACTGGTTCTGAATGCCAACGTTTAGTACGTTTGGAGTACTGTTTCTTCCAGATCAGCTGGCCATCCTTGGTAGTGGCTTGAGGGTGAAGGACGTGCATGTTGTGGTCGAGGGCAGCAAGAAGCATGCGAACACAGAATGCAATGAAGCTGTGAAAATTAAAAGAAAACTTGAAATGCCATCACATCAATGCAAAGTCAAAGTCAAATGGCCTGAATATCGCCATACATTTATAATTATGCCTCATGTGATTTCAAACAATTACACATAATGTACACTGTATAATAAAGTAATCTTCAAAGTTACACTTACTCAAAAGAATTCCTCTTTGGGGCATACTTCAACATCATGCTATTGAAGTTCTCCAAAAAACTTGTATGCCTGCAAATAAAAATTTAAATAATAACACAATTACACTGACAGAGTAGCTTTCAAATGGAACCAAAACAGTAGACGAGGCATTGTTGGGGGATCGGATGATTTCCTCAATGTATCCAGACTCGCAGCATGTGCATTAATCTGCATCATTGAACCAAAAAAGGAAGAGAAAACAAAGCTTTTTTGCTGGTTTAAACCTGATACTATGCAACACTCAAGTTTCCAAATGCATAAATCAAATCCTACCGACGTGAAGGTAACATACCTGAATTTTATGAACTTTAAAAAAATGAATTAAAAAAATCTCTTGATTAAATTATGATAGCACACAGTAGGCCGCGTTGTACTTCTATACGTACTTGAACCAAACATAAAAGATCAAGCTTTCCACCCATCGTTTGTCCATGACAACTTTTTGTAGAGCTTCCATAGACTTAGAGCCTTTGTCTAAAAGCTGTTTGCCTGATTCGGCTGCTGTTAGTGGTCCATGGCTGCACTGCCCATCATGCCACTCGTGCCCACCAACAACATGATGCAAAACACCAAACCACGCATTCTACAAAATAGAGAAAGATGTGAGGCACATCACTTATCTACAGAAACCCTGTCTTCTTTATTGGTTAAAAATAACTTCAGTCAAATCTCTTGTGAGTGACCACCCAAAATGCTATCATTCGTGCTCACCTAGGAGGAAGTGTTGCTTATGAGAGGTGGTCACTCAGAGAAGTTCGACTGTTCTCAAAGACACCTGTTGTGGAATTATCATCATTTCTAACAGTTAAGTCCTATATCAAGTATCAGTCATTACCTTCAATGCAGAAATATCCCCTTCAGCTTGCTGGCAGCAAAACCAGAAATGGTTTCGTATTGGCTCAATCCAATCACGGATAGCTCCACAGTCCTTTAGATTGGAAGCCTGTCAAAAGAATTTTTGGTACTTGATTAGCAGTAAGAACGTGAACCATTTATTGTGGTTTGCTAGAAAATGAGTGTATTTTTTAGTATCGTATTATTTATATGAAATAAAATGATTTTATATGGTATCATTTATATGTAAATATTATGATATAATGCATCTTAATATATTGGAGCCAGCTTGCTCCTGCCAAAGGCAAAAAGTATTACTCACATCAGTCAAAGCCTTGACTAGCTTTGCAGATTTATGCCAGATATCAAGGTCATGAATGATTCCTTCAGCTCTGCATGTTGTTCTGAAAAATAAATGAAAACTCCAAATTTCACATCCAGGCATTGGGGCTCAAGATATCCTGTTGGGGTGCACTTTTTAATGAAATTCATCCCAACTTACAAAATTGTATGGAAGGATCTGCACTGGAATGCCCAATTTTCAGATATAATTAGTAACTTTCAGTAGCTTTCACGATAATTATAATTTTCAACACCCCTATACAGATAATACTGCCACCAGGTACCAGAATACAAGTATTCCAAGACAAAATATGACATACCTTTCAAATCCCTCACTAATGCCTTGATGGATGTTGATGCATCTGTGACCAGATGGCTGATGGTGAGGACATCTTTGAGTCTTGTCAACAGCCGTGACAAGGCCAGTTTTTCCATGGCTGCTGACTTTCCTCCAGTCTCCCTTTTATCCACAACTTCAAGGTCTACGATCATTTTATTGGACTCCTCCATGAGGGTATAGACACAATAACGTGCAGTGTGCCCTGGTGAATCATTCCTTCCATCCCCTGCAATGGTCACACCAGTGGAAGACAAATGTTTGTGCACTGCTGTTTTTACCTGACCCCACATGGTTTTGACAGCAGGGCAGCAATACAATTTCTGAACTCTGTAATACAAACTTTCCGAAATACTGGTCAGGCCCAAGAACTTCGCAAGAAGGTCAAACTTCATGAAGTTGTTTCCACTTAGTAAAATAGCAGCTGCCAGTTGTACATTGTTCACATAAACTTTCTGGTTGTTTTTAACAACCAGAACCTCAGACGAGGTCCAAGAATCCAAATGCCCATTCGCACAGTTCCACTGAAGTATTAACACGGCACCAGACATGCACTCACTCAAAGAAACAGCCTCTCCACAAATTTTGCATATGTCTGGAACGAGTTCCTTTACTTTGTCCACAGTGCAGACAACTTTCTGCTTGTTGGCCATGTCTAACTCTCTTTTAACTGGGTCCTCATTTGTGAATCCAAATGAATCCAAATGCCCATTCGCACAGTTCCACTGAAGTATTAACACGGCACCAGACATGCACTCACTCAAAGAAACAGCCTCTCCACAAATTTTGCATATGTCTGGAACGAGTTCCTTTACTTTGTCCACAGTGCAGACAACTTTCTGCTTGTTGGCCATGTCTAACTCTCTTTTAACTGGGTCCTCATTTGTGTAAATTTTTGCAAATTTTTCTGCCAATGAGGTAGACAGGCTTACGTTTTCTTCCTGTGAGATAACAGTCTCCTCATGGTAAGCCGTCTTATCCAGATCTGGGTCGATGACACTGACTGTCTCATCTTCATCATCAACAGGTAGTTCAACAGAGACTTCTTGACCAGGCAAATCAACAACAAAGAATTCACTGAAACCAAACAGCCATGCAACAACAGTTCAATTTTCATATACTGAAATGCTGTGAGGCACGGAAAAATACAACAACAACAAAAATATTGAAGTTCAGATATGAATAATATTCATTTCTTTTGTTTTAGTATTATCTTACAGCTCACAGCCAATTATCAAAAATGGTCAATTAGGTATTTCACTACAAGTTGTGGGACATGTTGTGGTTCCATTTCATTCTTGGTTTAATTTTTATTTTCCTTTGTTTTTATGTATGGTAATGTATGATTACGAGTATAACACAAAGGGAAATAAAAATTGAACCAAGGATATAATTGAGCCACAGCAGATACAAAGGATTACTTCCAACAGGGCCACATAAAAATGCTGATACCAACAAACCCATTATGGACAAAATTTTGTTCAAAACCATTTTGGACAAAATTAATATAACCAAGTGTGCAAACAAGTGTATTTGAACAACCAATTATTATTATCCAATCTTGCGACTTTCTATTCATGAAAATGTAAGTTTTTGGTAACAACAATGACATACATACTTATCATAAGAAGGCCCAGGAGTAGATTCAGGGTCCACAGAGTGTTCAGATTCACTCTCCTCATCACTATCCGAGTCACTATCATTGTCAGAGCTGGACAGGTCCTCTCCAAGGTCAAGTATTATCCTTGACAGCCTAGAAGCAAACAATATGTTTATGAACCAAGTGAAAAACTGTAGTAAAGAGATACATGTACAGTTACACTTGGTCAGGACTACCAAACACACAAGAACAGGTGCAATTAACCCTTTCACTCCTAAACTGGCCAAAGTAAAAAATTCACCAAAAATTCCAAATTTCGTTTCGTAAAATCCTAAGAAATCAGTACTCCCATGCAAAAGTTCTGCCAAAGAGGTTTCATTTGAATGGTAACATGAGAGGATTTTGTCAACAGATTTAAAAGTTAGAGTGACAAATCATCTCACCATAACTTGGTCTAGGAGTGAAAGGGTTAAGTGATCTTGGGAACCTGCAAAATTTGCTGTAGTACAGTGTTTGAAAATACACATGCTGTGCAAAATGACTCACACATTGTATGGTGACATGGATGCACAGGACAAAAATAAAACGCCCAACTGAAAGTCAAATTTCGAGTCGATGAGGTTGAACTTAATCTAAGCTCATACTAAATCTGGACAGAAATGATAAATTTTGATATCAATACCAACCTTTCACTAAATTCTTGTATGTCATCACTGTCGTCTTGGAGCGAAACAGGCAAGTTCGACTTTTCAACGAAAGGATTAGTTTCATTGCCAACTCTTGTCTGGGAAAAGGGATCTGAAGGATCCAAGCCTTCTGATAAACCAGTTATATCTACAAAGCTGAAAGAAGTTAAATCTGTAGTAAGCAAAAATAACAGTTACTATAGAACAACAGGGGTAGCCTGCGCAACAAGTACTCAGGCAGAGTGCTCAAAGGCATTTTGGGCACGCAAAGTGTAGTGCTGTGTAGTGCTATTGAGGGGTTTGCAAACAAAAAGTGGAACAAAACATGGAACATTACAATAGAGATATAATTGAGAATGAAAATTTGGGTCTTGTTGTGTACTACTGGTTATGAGTTTTGTCCATGCATATGACTCTACAGGATTTATAGGCTAGTAAACTTGTTGAAGATTCTAGGGAAATAAAAGTGGGCATGCGGTTTATAAATGTATATTAGGGCCTGTTTACATGGAAGGAGGGTAACCCTCCTAGAAGGGTTACCCTCCTTAGAGGGTCAAAAGATAGCCCTTCTTTACATGTGTAGGGTTATCCCTGGGGCTGTCTTACCAGCTAAGGGCGCGGAAACCTGAAACCATCACGCGGATCAGATTCGCACTTCGAAATTTGTTTACGTAATTGAGAAGCACCTCAGCGGCTTCGGGCGTTCGTGCTCATTTCTTTGCCTTTTTGGCTGAAGACTCGCCTCTTGATTTATTATTACTTGTGTTTATATTTTCCAGTGGTTGACTCCGTGTGGTGAATCTTTTAGGTCAAGGCCTTCACCTTTTACCAGAACGATTTCACCAGAATGATCTATTCCGGCCTCCAAACTAATATTACTTTCTTCTTCGTCCTTTTGATTCAATCTTGCCAGCATAGGTCGACGAAATAATTCTCCAGGTTTATAAGCGCGCAAAGCCATTTGTTATTATTATATTTTAAGCAGTCTGGCGGCAATGTGACAGTAATCCGATCGCGCTAGACTTGTCCCTCTTAGGAGGGTAACCCTACCTCGACCTTTTACATGGTTTAAATAAACAAAAAGTTGTCCCTTCTAGAAGGGTTACCCTAGCAAGCAGGTAGGGTAACCATCCTCCTAGGGTGACCCTACCTTTCATGTAAACGAAACCGGGAAAAACAATAGAAAAGGGTAACCCTTCTAGGAGGGTAACCCTTGTAGGAAGTTTACCCTCCTTCCATGTAAACGGGCCCTTAGTCATGATCATTACCTAGAGAACTCATCAGCCAAGGAAGACGCATCGCCAGGGCCCTCTCTTCGTGCTTTCTTTGCAGGGGTAGAGGCAAACTCTGGAGATAAATTGTCTGGAGAATAAGAAAAAAGTTTACCGTCAGAATTAATTCTTGAACATAATTGGAAAACAATACTTATCTAATGTAGCCTGGATGCAATACAAGTGATGTTTTTTTTAATGTGCGGAAAGAGGAACGAGACAATAATTTTTCTCACCTTCGAAATCAAATGCAGATATTTCCTCAGTGTTTCCATCGGTCCTGTTTACAGGGGCAGCGGGACAGGCACTAAAAGCAAACGAGTGGAACATTTAGCATATTACATCCATGAATGATAACTAAATAGTGCAAATAAAATTCAGCTTACTAAGCTTATCAGCATGGTATATGTAACACTGGACAAAACACGAGAAACTCGAGTAACTTACTGTAGTAAGACCTCAGCGAACTCGCTATCGGTGAGTTTAGTGTATCCCAATGAAGATTTTTTGCTTCTCCACTGTTCTTGAACTGATTTCCTCAAATAAATCTTTTTGAGCGCCTCTGGTCTTCTTGGTCTTCCACCGGGGTTTTTCGAAGACGCCATTACGAAAACTCACATCATGGACCAGTCGTTGTTAACTTGCCATATATATCATAATTTAACTATTTACGATCAAATATCCCCTTGAAAGGAAACACCGATAATCAAACTGTAACTAACAAACGACAACTGCTAAAAGACACCGTTGGATGCCTCGGATTATGACAGATTGAAACAGCGAAATATCCACCGCATCAACAATGTAGGTTTCGTGGTCCACAAAACTTCCCGCGAGGCGCGCAATGCATGCCGCTCTACAGAGAGTCTTAAAATAGAAATAGATATGGGTGCGTTTCTTTGGGAAAATCCGAAAACGGATTTGTGATCCCAGATCATATGGATTCTTCGACACCAAAGAAACGCAAAATCCGAAAAAGGATTATTTTGTCATGACAAGACAGGCTCGAGGCACGCAATATATATGTCAGAACGATATTTCTCTCGTACGGCCCAAGAATTCAACTAGAATGGAATACAAATAATTTATAAACAAGGACAGTATCTGCAGTAGTTCAAGTGAACTCGCTATTTGCGTTCACAGTTAGCAAAATCTGGTCCCTGAATTACAGAAATGGTACACAAATGAAGTTATCCTGACGTGTCAATGCTTCTGTCTGTACTTTTGGAGAATACTTTTCAAATATACGGAACGGAATAATCACCTGAATTTTCTTTTTCACGATCGAATGTTTTGTCACGCAAGATCGAGAGAAAAATATGGCGAGACCAGTAAATTTGCATGGAAGACCGCTTGACAGATGTACTATTTTCGGATCCGTTCCCCAAAGAAACGCACGGATCATGAATCCTAAAATCCGGATTTAGATTTGATCTGATGTATCCACTCGGAGTGTGGATTCTTCAGATCACTAATCCGTGATTAATCCATTTTCGGATTTAGGTAAAGAAACGCAAAATCCGTTTTTGGATACAAGAATCCGGATTTGGATTTTCCCAAAGAAACGCACCCTTTTCATCAGAAACTCATAAGAAGTTGAAAACGTGTAACTCGCGTTGGATACTCGTAAATCAGGCGGTGTGCGTCACGAGATTTGACCAATCAGAACGCGTCATTTGTGTAGGCATTTTCGCGCTCGGAAAGAGCCGCTTCGAGAAGTGTATGAGGTGAAATTTTCGTTATTTTCGACGCTTGTGATTTTGTTCTCGGAATTATACCTCTTCTAAAGTTTTTGGAATACCATATCTTAGTTCTGGTCAGGTTATCGTTGAAGGTAAATGTTTTAGTCGCGTTTATTAGAAGTTCAAAGTGGGCAGTTAGTTGAAAGCCGCCATGTTGATTTCACTGTTAATGTCACAGTTCTTTATGGACTCGAAGCTGCTTACTGTTAACGGTATTTGCCCATTATCTTGGCCAGTTGGGTAGTATAACTTTTCTTCTTTTGAAATTTCGGGGTCTACCCGGGTCTACCCCTTATAGTTTCTCCGTTACAAGCCGTTGAAAGTATCGTAGAATGAAGAGATCATGTAAACCAAGTAGCAGATCTCCCGGGAAACCGGCTGATAAAGTAGACCGAGATGAAAGCCGACACCAAGGGAATAACATCAAACTTCGAAAAGTTCCGCTCAAATTTGAACTAAAAAAGGGGAAAAAGGTCAATTTCTCTATAATGCCTCGGGCATTTCAGCCTTTTATCTCCCTTGTTTGTGTTTTTGAGGTCCAAGCAGGTGCTGTACAAAGTGAGCTTATTTTATAATACGATTTTCTTTAAGTCGTCAGTGAAGCTGTTTCTTTTGTTGTTTTTTTGTCACAAGACATAAACAGTGATTTTATTTGTACATTATGATAAAATGGTGAGCAAAACAACTTGTACAAGCAAAAGTTGGTACTGCTTTGTCACTGTTTAGTGTGTAATCTTATTATTTTCTGACAGTCAGCTCTACAACAACTGTGCACGTCTCTGCCACCAGTGGAATAGATTATGTATGAACTTTATTTCAGTGCTTAAATTTCGAGGCTAATTTTGATTTCTAATAGCTTATTGGCTTAAGATACTTATGGATATGTTCACACTTGGTGTCTGTGCACCTACACAGACTGGTGCTGTGTTACTGGGTATCCAAAAATATGTAATATTGTGTACACATTTTGAAAACGGAACTCTCTTTTGCTCCATTAGAGGCAATTTAAAAATGTGAGCATAGGCAGGAGTTATTGGTATATAAGCGGACTGACAGAAGGTGTTTGCTAAGTTGTAACCTTGGAATTAAAGAAAGACATAAACACATGGAATTGGTGATCACTTTAGAGCCCAAGCACAGATCTTCATCTCACAGTGTAGTAAGGTACCCAAATTCATGCATGAGTACTTAAAAAAAAGGTGTGTTCACCTGTAAAAGTGCCCAGTGAAAATAGTAATCAGTGCAAAAAGCAATAGGTATCCTGTGTGCATGTCTCGTTTGGAAGTCTTCTACTACTCTGGTCTTTGATTTAGGAGTTTGAAAGTTTTCTTCTTTTTTTTGCCATAGTGCTGCCACTGAGATACACTGTGTGCACCAGTCTTTTCTCACAGAGAAGATGAAATAAATATTTACTTGATATTCTTGGAAGCCTTGTAACCCAAACTACAAAGTGAAACAGTTGGAATAAAGTTGATTGTATTGCAAGTAAATTTTAGCACAGTAAATGAACTACACCCTCTAACAGACAAACAAGACAATAGTAAAGTAACTTACTGACTCCTGTCGGCAATATAACAAGCACCAAAGTTTTTACAAGAACAGCTGCATTCAGGGGCCAATTCATTAAAACTTTTACGATTATTTACAAGTGTATTGTTTTTCAAACTGTAAAACAATAGCTGCACTTGTAAAAGTTTTATTGAATTTACCCCTGGTCATTATCAGGTTCTGGTTGGAGCTTTGCCCATACTGCTTTACCTTTAAAATGTCCATATACAGGTCTGGGGTGGCTAGCTACCTTTCAGATATGTCCAGAAACACAGGCCAGTGAGATATTTTAGAAGCAATTATCATGATAGCCATCACAAAGTGTCCTCAGGGATTAAAAGGAAATTTGAAGTGATCTGAAAGTAACAATTGAAGCTGTCACATGTAAAGGGCTTTCTCAACAATCCTTGCCTGTATTTCTGGAACCATCAGCATTCCCTAGCTCGTATGTGTCTTTTGTGGTATTACTGGAGTGTGGTAAAGAAACATTCATGGCAAAGCTGTAAGCTCCTGGCTTTGCTATAAATTTCTTCTCATCAAACTTCAGCAAGAGCACTGGCTTTGCAGGCAAGGTATTCCTAGAGGCAAAAATTATCCCTGAGCTCTGATAGTACACACTGTCAAATATGTGATGTTTCAATTACCAGATCAGATAACATTGTTAAACTTATTTACTATCCAGCCCACTATCCAGCCTACACATGTCCACGTGAAGGAGTAATCCACTCAAATGTTCCATACTTTCAACTGACTTGGTACAGACAAGACAGAGAAATACATTTTATTTTATAAAATAACTAAGATACTATGTGCACTCTGAGTGGCCGAGATGTGTGTTTGCAGGTGAATAAAGTAAGGAAAACCTTTTCCTGTGTTTGGATGGCCTGATATACAGCAAACACTCAAGTGGGGGGGGGGGGATTCTCAAAAGTCTATATGCAACCCAGGTGGGGCACTCCCTGCAAACCCCCAAGGGTTTGCATAACTGTCTTGAATTCTCCCAACATTCTTGTGTTTATATCAGGCTATGCAAACACAGAAAACGTTTTTCTACCATTTGCTTGAATACAATGTTTTACAGAGAAACCTGTGGACAAAATTAATTTTCGGTAAAAGGAAACACCTCTCTTAAGCAGACAAGAAGGTCAATGAATAACATCGGTATCAAATTTTTTTTTTATAATCAGTGACTGTAGGAATGTAGGTTAGTAACTTGTTAAAATAGGAAGCAGAGGAGTATATATTATGCATGGTTCAATTTTACTTGTTACCATCCCCCCCCCCGGGCAACCCCCGGGACAAGTCCAGCCCTTCGGGCCCGGGGGTGGGGAATTGTCTGAAACGGTTTTTGTCCCGGGGGTGGGGGGGCGGGGCAATCGAATAACTTCTCGTTTTTCTTGTGAAGCACGTCACTAGCTTATCACTTCTCAGTTGACACAATGGCGCCGGACAGCGTAGAGAAGACTGCGAAGACTGCCTATTTCCAGGGAAAATCTCTAGAATTTGTAGCAGACTGGTTGGAGAAGAATAATCTCTCGAAATTATAATCTGTATTCAAAGGCACGTTTATTATAAATTGTTAAACGACGGTGCGTTTGATGCGTACTCGAATGGATGGCGTTCATCACAAACATAGAAATATTTCTTCAGCGTATTTGTATGAAACAAATGCACGGCTTTATATTAAACAGAGATCTCAGTCCAGTGTTCTTGTGAAACAAGCTAAGAAAAACTCCTTTAAAATGCTGTCATCAATTTGCTCACCGGACCTCTTTTGTGCATGTGCTATATTTAGAATAAAACACGCGGTGAAGAACATTTCTTTACTCGCCAGCCGAATGCCAGAGCGGTTAGACTTTTTCTTCAGTTTTCTTTTTCAATGTAGTGTCCATGTTTTTAAATACTATGTAATATCCTTCGTTCAGTAAACTCTAGAAAAGCGTTTAAGTTCTTGTCAAAACGTCTGGTTGTGCTATTGTACGGAAATCAATTTTTAACACAAAACAACGTATTTGTGGTCGATGAGGAGTCCCGGGGGTCGGGAATTGTCTCTTTCTGCGTTTCCGGGGGTGGGGAATAGACCGCCAAGTAAGAAAAAAATTGCAAATCCCCGGGGGTGTGCCCGGGGGGGGGATGGTAACAGGTAGAATTGAACCCTGCATTACATATGGAAGTATGGCTCTTCCTTGGGATCAGCATCACTAGTCTTATAGCAAGGTTGAGAAAACTAATGTACAGTGTTTGATATAAGAGAAAATAAAACATGCTTGATGAAGTACACACCTTTAGTAAAATCAAGGACAACAGCATAAATGATATTAAAACAACAAAGTTTTTTATTTTTGTGTGGCCGTGAGCTTACATCAACAAACTTGGGGAATCCCTTTGAATGGCTGTTATCAGGAAAGACTTGAATTTCCAGGACGACTACCACAAGTAACATTTTGTCTAATACATTTTCAGTAAGTTGTTAGGCTATTTCCTTGTGTTGCTTTCTTTGCCTGAAGGAAGATCTGATTTCCATGTTTGTAAAAACCGTAATCACACCTTAGCCGGCTTTCTCACCTTGCTCGTTGTCCACGCTCTCTAATCTTTCCCGGTAGCGTAAGTCCGTGAACGATACCAGCAAACTAAGTGTTGTGGATCTCTTTTACCGCTGATCTAGTCAAAGTACCAAACAAATACGAAAAACTTTCCGAGAAACGAACGTTTCAGCTCTTGTTTACATAGTAGTCTGTGCACATTCGATCGACTCCGAATCGTGAAAAAACGTATTCACCTGGTCCATGTAACCAAAACATTAACCAGTCAAAACAATCTACATTCGTGTCCTCAGTTATTCTTTTCAAAACGGGAAACAGAGTCTTAATTCTCATTTTTACCGCCATTGTAAGGTCTCTCGTGAGATGTTTACTCCATCGTGCCTAGAGTGAAATGGACATCAGTTATATTTCTACCCATGACCCTTTGTGAGCCGTGACGCACACCGCCTGCTCGTAAATATTCATTTTTCTAAGTACCATATTTGGAAACCCCTCGCTCCAGTCCACGCACGAGTTTAAGGCGCCAAAACCTTGCGAAGTGTTGCAGCGTTTCTTTGCAAACCTGAATGGATCACTGAAACTGCTCCGAAGTGAACGTCCGGGAATAAGTTTTTTCGCAAAAGTCGTACAATTATTGGCTCTAAAATGTGGTACAGGTTTGATGTTCCCTGAAAAAAATTGTTGTATTCATCGCCCAAAGCGGATTGAAGCTGTATGATTTTAACATTGTAGATGGAGAGTTGAAACGAACACAAAACGTAGCGGTTCCAGGTTCAGAGGCCGCGGACGAGATGTGGCAAAAAAACATGTTGACAATGAATCAAACAACTGGGAAAGCGATCATTGAACTTATTTTGCATTACGTTCTCTTTATTTGAACATTTGGAGCTGCTTGAACTCAGAGCTACATCGACTGCAGGTAAAACGATGTTATTTTTGTAGTATATAGCCGAAGAAAAAGTTGTCCTCTCTTATTCAGCTTATTTAGCTTGATTTTGGTAGTGAATCACTGAAAACGTGTGACACTTCAATATTATTAAACGGTTCTCTTCAATTTTACTGTGTTTTATTTTTGTATCATGTCTTGATATTTCGGTGTCAAAAGTTTTCCGTATAAAATCTACCTTTTGTGAACATCTGTTGATAGTGCGACGGTGAAAGAAGCTGGACTGAAACATAAAAACAACGCTAGACTATTTTGGTTTGGTTTCACAGTCTGATTTAGTTCTTACCCCAGCGCTTTGCTCCATGTTGTTTCAATTACTAATTTTTTTTGCCTCAAAAATTTCCTGCTCGGTCTTCGAAACCGGTATTTCTTTTCGCTTTGTCGTTCCTACGTTTGAAAGTTTTTCGGCTTCATTTTCCCCAGTTTGTCGGCCATTAATCTATGAACAAGTGCGCGAACTTGGTGTAAAATTACGTCACGTCGTTCACGAAGATTGATTGGTCAGTTCTCTCTCTCTTCATGTTCCAAATATGGTACTTGCGAAAATGAATAATTACGAGCATCGTTCAAAACCTATACATGCGAGTTACACGTTTCAAGTCCTTATGAGTTTCTGGTTTCATCTCGTTTGTTTATTCCGTGGGGTTCAAGTGTCTTCCCTTTGAAATCAAAAATGCTTCTCGGCTTTACGAAAGCTTTCCCTGTTCGAGTGAATGAGTTCTAGGGGAATGAGTTCTATGTCGTTGATGGAGTGGCAAGGGAGAGTGAAGTGATCTGAAACGGCGGTGGGTTGATCAATATAATTTGCAGGGCCCCACTGAAAACCGCCAAGGCGAGTGGGCTCCCTGGTTAAATATTATTATTATTATTATTATTATAATGTGACGATGGGTGATGACTTTTTCGATTGCGCGTCTGTGATCCCCAAATCTGTCGCTGAGTTGACGTTCAGTTTCTCCAATGTATTGTACCTTGCATCTGGAGCACTGTATCATATATATGAGATTGGAAGATGAGCAAGAGATGTGATGTAGAATTTGCCTTTGTTCGTTAGTGGAGAAGAAGGTGTAAAACGTGGTTCCCTCTGTAATGAAAGGACATGTTTTTGCACCTACTTCTGTTACAGCGGAAAGCTCCAGGTGTTTTGGGGGGTGGTCTGCGGTGTGTGGCTCTGACTAGAATGTCACGTAGGTTGTTGCAACGGCGGTATGATATGAGAGGAGGAGAAGGGAATGCTGCTTTGCATCGCTGTGAAGAACGAAGAATGTTTAGGTTGTTGAAAATGATTTGACGTATGTTAGGAAGGGCTGGATTAAATGTTACTACAAACGGGATTCTCTTATTCTCTTGTTTCGTAGATATTTCGAGGGCTTTGCTGCGTCGTTACATGACCTTATAACTAAACAGGATAAGCGATTGCGTTGATTACGTTATTTATAGAGACCTTCAGTAGAGTCCTCACCTCACCACAAGCCGAATATTTACCACTTTGCCAGTGTTAAATAAGAAACAGTCACTCACTATTCCATACTAGTCTTAGACAGGGTGTGATTTTGGGTTAAGGTGGCTTGCAAGGGGTTTCAATTGTTATACTGCTTTTTTTAAAAAATGAGTAAAGATTACAAAGAAGTACTTCTGACCTTGCAGGCAAACCAGGAAGGGTCACCAAACAATATTTCGATATAAAAACAAATGTCTCTTGCGCGTTTATTTCCGGTTCGCACGATTTTACGGTGCCTTTTCACTTCAGTGTTCAGCACTGACTGGAAATATAACGTCGAGAAGTTCCCGTCTTATCTGAGCGCGCGCCGATTTGTAAATGTTTTGCATCGCACCAGCACAGTGATTAAAACGTGTTGGAATCCCCTTATAGTGGATTTCCTTGTGCGTTTATGTACAAGACTTTAAGAGTGATGAGCAGCCGGCGTATCTCGTTTCCATGGCGGCCACAAGGGAACTAGCAGCTGTAAGTAATACATAAGTGTCCATTGTCCTTCAGCACTAGCACTCGCCGGCATCAGTTCTGTAAGGTTAGGTCAGGTGAGGTAAAATCGCAAACGAATGAGGCACAAAAACTCACACAGCGGGAGCTTATCCCGATTTCTGTAGCATGAAGCAAGTGAGAGTAGTGTTACTCCCCCCTGGATGGGCTGCTAGTCCGTTGCAGGGTTACCGCCAGCAGTATGTCGCCGGTACCCATTTATACACCTGGGTGGAGAGAGACAATGTGGGGTAAAGTTTCTTGTTTAAGGAAACAATTAACACGATGGCTGGGACCAGGCCTCCAATCACGGACCTTCGGATCTGAAGTCTAACCACTAACCACTGCATCACCGCACCCCCAAGTCTCAGTAACGTTGGCTGGTAGCCAATTGTACCGACACCTTAAAAGAGAAAAACAAGAAGGAGCAACGGTTGTTAAGAAACAAGCACAGTGGAAGAAAACGTGTCTCGATCTCTCAAAGCGCTACCAGACCACCTGATTCCACAAAAAAATTGCGATCAGTTTCTTTGAATGAAACCGATTCACTGATGATTCTTAACCTCATCGACTGGTCCACAAATCAATACAAAGGCCAGATCGATGACGAACAGGTCTTGTCGAATATTGCAGTTACTTTACGTCTTTGGAATGTGAAGTTCATCCTTCAGTCTCAAACCCTAAGCTCTAGGTCAGAGTTATCTCAATAAAATTTTTCTCTTTACTGACGACGAGGTAAGTGAATATAACTGTAACCGTGTCATTGAATCACATTTTTTATGGTGTGGTTAACTGTTATACCTTTTGAAATATGTAATTTAACTTTTAGCCGATACTTAGTTGACAATGATGATTGCTTCGAAATTTAATTTATTCTTGGCGATGTTATAGGAAATCTTTAAGTGGGTAGTTTTTCTGCTCATTGGGAGAGTCGATTATCTTGTAGCAATTCCTCAAGCGAGACAAGGCAAGCTTTTGTCACAATATGTAGTTTGGAATGGAATGTTCAAACGTATATATCTACTGTCTGAATTCATAAGGTCCTATTTTTTAAGACTACTTTACAACATAAGTAACAAGCAAGATGCCGACAATAGACCATTCAACGGTTTTTCCACTTTTCACATGAACCAGTTAGCGAAAATCCATCGACACTGCTGGAAAGAGCGCCTTAAAATCAGGAAAGTTGCCAAATTTAAGAGTGATAGGATGAAAACCAACAACGATATGGCTCTGTAAAGTCGCAAAATTTGACAGACGTTTGTATGGTGGGGGGTAAGTTTGTGCCCCCCACCATACAAAATTCTGTAAAATTTCGCGACTTTGCGTAGCTATATCATCGCTCGTTTCTGACATGTCACTCTCAAACTCGGCAAGTTTACTAATTTTATGCGCTCTTTCTAGCAGTGTCGATAACTTTTCGCTAACTGGTCCTTGTCAAAAGTTAAACACCTTCAGTTCGATTCTAAAGGATTGAAACAACTAATATCAAGTATTTCTTTAGTGTTCTCTTAGGAAAATGTAATTAACATAAGAGTAACAATACGTACGGCTCAGTTTATTTTTTTCGTAAGCTTTGCAAGTTAGCTCTGCAGTCCAAACGCGAACCAAAGTGGTCGAGATTTGACGAGAGTTCGAGCTTTTTGAGAGCGCGTAAGAGTCAATGAGAATGCCGTGTACAGAGGTCAAACGATCTAATGAAAATCTAACGCAATGTTCAAACTATTCGATAGCATGCAAGAGTCGCAGAGATCGGACGAGATCGGAGCTTCAGGTTCAATTCAGATGAAACGAAAGCGAGAGTTTGAACTATCGTAGGCTACGACGATGACAATGCTACCCCGTAAATCTTTTGACGGAATGCAATTCCAAAAACTGATCACCTGCATATAACCGACGATAATGAGAATAGCGTAAATCTGAGAACTAGCGCCATCCTGGTTTATGTGGCGCCACTGGGGGCGGAGGACTCTGATGATGATGAACTAAAAACCATCGCCTTGATTTGCGTAGCATCACCAAATCTTAGAATGGTTTTAGTGACGGCAATTTCTATTTCGGGCTCGGGATAAGTGAGAAACTGCCTGCTTAAGTTTTGGAAAGTGAGAAATTTGCGGGTAAGTACCTGGGGGCCGTTTATCGAAAATCCCGATAACTTTCCGGGCCCGAAAACAATTTTAGGTGCACAATATTCTGGAATAGCTATACAATTTTTATTGATTTTGAAAGCTAAATCTTGATCTTTATTATTTCGTGAAGCATATCGCTATGTTTTCGTCAATAATTATCATTAGCTGAAAAATAAATGAGCGCGAGAAAATACTTACCGGGCCCGGAAAGTTATCGGGAGTTTCGAGAAACGGGCCTCACTTGAGAAAGGGGAAGTCGCTAGCTCTAAAAATTTACGATACCTTCGATAAGTCCGCCGTGAAAAATTCCCTGTGAGTGTTTGTTTTCTTGCGGCCACGTTATAGTTTGCGATTTCCTCGACTTCGTTTATTTATTATTTATTTATTCTTTCTGAAGCTCTCCTCAAAAATGTTCCGTTGAACGGGCCACGCTACTACGGCGTTCGATGAGGAAAACAACCTCGTGTAAGAAGACATGAGAGTCGCCCAGCTGTTCCTCTTCGCTGATTGGCCAGAAAAATATCAGAAGGAGGAACTCGTTCTTCTGGAACTCGTTCGGTGAGAGTAAGTGCCCAGGGGCTCTCCCGCTCTTGTTGTAGACTTTCGCCAATGAAAATCCCGTCGTCCCGACTAGCTGCCCCTGGGTCTCCGAGGATGGACAGGAACTTACCAAACTTTTGATTTCAGTGGATGAATTACCACAATATCTTTTGCTTTATTTCCAAAAGAATCGTTCATAATTAAATTGAGATCGAAGTTTATCTAGAAATGATACGCGAGTCCCTGCACTCCGCCTTCTACCGTAACCCCCAAAATAAGATGTACCTCTTGTAGTAGAGTAAAAAATACAATAATAAAGTAATGACTCTGATAGGGAGTTATCCCAACTCCTCCAAAACGACTCCATCAAAGTCACTCCAGAATTACTCTCTAAACGGGAGTTAAACAAGTCCACGAAAATAACTCCCAAAAGATAGCTATTTTAACCCTTGTTAGGGAGTTAAAATCACTCCACAATTACTCCCTAAGGGGAGTTGAACTAACTCCTCCAAAACTGGGAACCCCGAAAAAGGAGCTATTTTAACTCTCCTTGCAGAGTTAAACTGAAATTTAACTCCAAAAAAAAAGAGTTAAATTTAACTCCAGAGGAGTACAATTTAACTCCAGATTGGAGTTAACTCCAATTTAGGGGTTAACTTAACTCCACATAAGAATAAAGTAACTCCTTTTCGGAGTTAAAATAACTCCACCTTAAGGAGATAGTTTAACTCCACTACAGGAGTTAAAAGAACTCTACGAAAATTATTGTGCGGTGCAGCGCTCTAACCAATTGAGCTAACAAGCCAACTGGGAACTGGTCATTAAATTGGTTCGTAATATACCCAGGAAAGATGAAGATGAAATTATGAATATATGAAATTCATATATTTGAACTGCGGAATGAAGAAATAAATGTAAAGAAGATCCTCGCAGTTATTAACGCAACTTATGTAGTTGAGAAAAGAAAGCCTGAAAAAAAAAAACAAAAAGCTCCCAGTTGGCTTGTTAGCTCAATTGGTTAGAGCGCTGCACCGGTATCGCAGAGGTCAGGGTTCTAATCCCGGTAAGCCTGATTTTTTTTTTCAGGCTTTCTTTTCGCAACTGCATAAGTTGCGTTAATAACTGCGAGGATCTTCTTTACATTTATTTCTTCATTCCGCAGTTCAAATATATGAATTTCATATATTCATAATTTCATCTAACTTTCTGTCGGTCTCTTAAACCTCTGGTTTGCCTTTAGCCTGGAACATGACATAAATTTGTTTATTATTTAGTGACTGAGCTAATTTGTCTGCCTGTCCCCTCCCTACAAGGTAATCCAATCAATCAGAGGGGGCAGCGTCGGCAGTATGCGAGTTAAGTATATAACTTCCCTAGTTACTCAAGAATGGAGACTGATTGTGAGATGCGCCGCCGGATAAATGAGCCTGACTGGACCAAACTGGTTTGTAATCCGGATGGAAGTTACAGGGAATACCAGTGTGAAGCGTATTCTCGATCCAAGTGTTGGTGCGTTTACGATAATGTAATGATGATTGAAGGTAAAACACAAAGCTATTGTAGTACTAAACAGCGAATAATCAGTCGCAAGGATTAATGCACTTAAACGTCCAATTTTCTTTCGTCGTCCCCATCATCAGCATCATCATCATCATTATCATCATCATCATCATCCTCATCATCAGCATCATCATCACTGTCATGGTTATCGTCACCGTCATCATTATCGTCGTCGTCGCTGTCGTCGTCGTCATCATCATTATCGTAATAAATAGTCGGGGTCTAACTTTTAGACGCCTATTCCACACAGAATGCTTTGTTTTAAGCGTGCAGCGTTGCCCAGTTTAAGCCTGACTTGCGAAGCCTACTTTTCTTGCTCTTTTTTAACCGGCTGTCGCCATATGGCGACCACCGATTTATAAAATGGACACTGCAACAACTACTCAAGAGCGGTACTGTCTTATATAAGGCGCATGCGCTTATTAGTCTGCTGAATGTTACCTTCGTGCGTTCTTGTCTTTCAATTTACAGTATTTAAGATATGAACGGCGAAGTGTTGTTAAGTTTGGGGTTTCTGTATTTGTCTTGTATAACGCATGCGCAACTGAGTAAAGCAGCTAATAGGATTGAATGCGAAATTGGCTGTGTTGTCTGATCTAGTTAGTGGTTATGGTGAAAATTTTTTTAGCGCAAGAGTTTTGTTATGGGGATTGACATTTTGAGGGATGTAAAAATGTGGGAGTGGAAGGATTTGTGAATGTGAGGAGCATATCACGCTTCTGTGAATGTGATTTGCTTTGAAAGTTGTGTTTTGTATAGCAGTGGTGTAATATTGTGCTGTGTGAGAGGTAGTTTCCCTTAGCGTTTTATGGGGGGACGGTTTCCGAAGTGGATTGTAAGTTTTCTCATTGGGTAACCTGTATTTCGCAGAGGAGAGAAACGACAGCTGTATTTGCGGGTTTTGCTAAACGCAGGCCCGCGGCCCGGCGGCCCGGCGGCCCACGGCCCGCGGCCCGGCGGCCCACCTGACGGCCCGCGGCCCACAGATTTTTGGTCAGTGTTATAGCGCATGCTTAGATAGGCATCGGCGAGTGTGGCCGACTGTGGTCTAAAATGGACGATGGTTGAGTTTTTGAGTTTTTGGTTTTTGCAAGTTGTATATTGCCAACATGGCGACAGGTTAAGGTGCAAACACCCACCATTAACAAGTACATTGCGGGTTCATAGCAATCCCACAAGGGAGGGTTCCCATGTACAGTGGAGACGGGAAGCGCGTACTTTTCTTGGGGGAAGGTGTGAAAAAGCGTATTGAATCCTTTTTTTCTCATTTTTTACCACTGCTTTTTTAGTACCGGGATTACCTTCCGGGCAGTTTGACGTTTAGGGGTTTGGTTTTAGCCTTTTTTGGGGGGGAGGGAGGGGGTGGTAATGTGGCATCATTTGCCGAAGCAAAACTAGTCTCAAGACCTTTTTAAAAATTGTATACTCGATAAACCAAAACAAAACATCTTTGAGTCATCTTTTTCACAAAGGAGCTAATAAGTTCGGTTACTACGCGCAATATAAGTACGCAATCTTTTGTTCGCCATACTTGTTGTTATGAAGACCGTGGCAAATAAAGCGTTAATAAATTGAACCGTTGGGCTTGAACGAAAAGCCGGATAGAAAAATGAATACTTCTTAGCAATTTCCAACACAACGGTGGTAAAAGAGAAAGTGTAACTCAACTTAAATAAACTTTAAATCGTTCCTTTTTTTGACAAGGTAATCATGTCAAGTTCATGTGCATCCAGGATTAGGGTTCTTTATCCCTGCTTGGGTCAAAGTCCATGAACAAGTTTAAGTTTCCATTTTAGACCACAGTCGACCACACTCAGCTGATGCCTATCTGAGCATGCGCTTTAATATACCACTGACCAAAAATCTGTGGGCCGCGGGCCGCGGGCCGTGAGGCGGGCCGCCGGGCCGTGAGGTGGACCGCGGGCCGTGGGCCACGGGCCGTGGGCCGCCAGGCCGTGGGCCTGCTTTTAGCAAAACCCCTGTGTTTGCAGCATATTAGCGCGGTAAGGAACGGTGGCTTAGGAAGAGAAGGAATTGGCACTAATATGATGATGCAATTAGTGGATTGCACCATCGATACATCATAGTTCTTGAGAAGGGAGAGAGATGAGTGTTTATTTGACGCGAGAAGTTGATTTTAATTGCATAAAGACGAAGGAATCGGTCATTAATAAGGAGATCAATTAATAAGCTAGCTGTTACGAGTCTTTAAGTTAGTTCATGTGGTTTGCGTGTGGTGTTGGTTGGGTTTGGGGTAATTTTGTAAGTGCAAAATCTAGTTCGTAGCAGTTCCGAGTCAACTTGTTTACTTTGTATGGGGATTCCCGGGTTAGCAAACCAGATTTAAACACCACGTCATGACATATGCCTTAACGTGCGCCAGACTCTGACGATCTGCTCGAGCTCGTGTTTATCAAGCGTTATATTTTGATTCTGCTGCTATGTTCACTGTTTGTATTCACGGTCTAAACACAACAGTAAATATTTCGTCATCCCTTTGTAAGCATCCTCAGTTGTGGGCAAATCTATACCGAATTTCAACGTTTGAGTGAATTTGCCTTTTTCAACAGAAATAAAAGCGATAAGAAAGATAAGCTGAGTCATCAGAGTTTAAACATAACGTCATCCAGTAACGCTATAGTCAAAATACTGTGTCACACAATCACACTTTTCGTCCCGCCGATTCGTATAAATACAGGATCGTGCTAACATTTGTGAAACCTAGGAGTGGGGAGGGTCAGAACGGCCGGTTAAAATGCCCTTTAGGCTTTCTTGTCTTTATTTCGTATCAGGGCGCACTATGGCAACAATATGTTGTCCATATTGTTGTGTACTGGGGTACGGTGTACTACTATAAAGTACGCACTGAAGACTGACAACTGCTTTACACAACTGCTTTATTAGACTCAATCATTCAAAGCTATTTACAATGATATAAAGTGGTATAATCACATGATTGCGGTTAAGGTATTCCATCCAATGATAATCGCTTATCTAATGACTAAGGAATTCATCCTAAAATAGTAATGAACACTACACATATAGTGCAGCTTGCTTACTGAAGCCATAAAATTGCATACACTTAAGTTCAATTTAGCCCGGGGAGAAGGTTGCATTACGAACTAATTAAAATGAAAGGCACAACATATGTTACTTCTCTGGTGACCACTATCATTGTCGTTCTTATTTGTTATCGTCAGGGACCGAGAAAGACCTGTACGATTCAAACGTAGAACACACGAAACTCAATTGCGCTGAAGCCAGAAGGAAAGCCCCTCCTGCTCCCAATCCTCCGCCAATCAGCGTGCCTTACACAGACACCAGGATTGGATGGCATCTCGCTTACAGGGACGCTTTAATGGAGGCTTACAAGAAGCGGTGCCCAAGCCCTTGTTATTCGTCCTGTCCGTGTCAACCTGGGCAGCAGTATTACTACCGTAATCATCTAGGAGTTATAGTGCATCATGTGACATCCCCTGCCCCAGCTCCTGCTCCAGCTCCCGCTGCTGTTCCAGCCCCAGTTCCAGCACCAGTACCTGCTCCAGTGTATTATCCTTACCAAGCCCCCATGGCCACTTACATGGTAAACGAAGCTTTTGTTATCCCATCACGATGAATGAATTTTCTCCGTTACTTTGATATGAATTAAGTTACTTATTACATTCATCAAGGTGGGAAACAGGGGCATGTTTGGGAAAACAACCAGTTTCAAATTCTTTCTGGCCAGTGAGAAATTCTGAGTACGAGCACTTTCAAATTAAGGATAGACAATCAATCCACGCCGATCAAAAAGAGGCAGACCAAATTGAAAAGGCTTACGTGGGAGTGAAAAGTGGCAAGTGAAGTTAATTTATTGCCTTAGATTGCACTAGAGGAATTGGACAAAGGGTCTGCACCGGAAAAAGGAACCTACCCACACTGCACACAGATGAGACCATTTGGAGATTTAGTGTAAAATCAAGCACCCAGTTCTTTTAATCTTCAAACGGTAGCATTTATAAGCGAATGATCTTTTTTCACCAGGTTCCTTATCATGGCAGCTGCCCGGACCCCTGTCCCGACCCATGCCCCTGTCAAAGGAATACAGCCTCAGAACCCTCTGAACCGGGAGAAGAGAACGCTGCCACGGGATCTGGGAACGAGAAAAACGTCACACCAGAGGACGAAAATGAGAACTGAAGTTGAACGAGAAAATAATTTAAATTATGTGCTTCAGAAAAAATGGCTGTTTTAAGGAAAACTTTGCATTTACTAGCCTATCTAGAAGAAGCAAAACGGAGAAGGGGTAGTCGGAATAATCTCTCTCTCTGTCTCCTTCGATTCCCCTTCATCCATATATGCCTGGAATATTGCATTCAAGACGCCAGGAAACGTAATTTTGTCAGGATCATTGATAGCAGAAAAAAGATAGGGCTCGAATTGTAATTAAAGACTGCCATGCAAGCTGCCATGCAATTCTGTGGTTCTTGTTGTTTTCCTTGTCGAGGTTGCTTGATGTTCTATGTTATAAAAGAAGTAGCCGTATTTTAAAAACAAGCGTTCCTTTTGGGTGAAAAAGTAACCACTCAGTGTATCCTTATTCATATTATAACAAAACTGGAATCGAATCAACTGAGGGAACTTTAGTCTGAAATTAAATAAAAACTCGAGAGAGCATTTGATGGCATGGATAGCGTTTATCATAATAAACTAATGACCTGAAAAACAAGGGTTTGGTTGTTTTCTCTGAAAGAAAATCGTAAACAACTGTCCACGGAGGTCCCTTGTTACGTATTGTGTGGTGGAGAAAATGGAATTATCTGACTAGCAACATGATCAGATGGAACCCACGGGTAGACAGAATATAAAAAAAACATGCAGCTTTATAGAATTACTAGTCACTGAGTCTTTAAATTTGATGACGTCACAAACAAAATATTATGGAGGCTTATTAACTACCATTCTCTTCGTCGCAAAAAGGCAACTCTGGGGTAGAGAATCATCGACTCTTTAAGATAAACTATCCAACTGTCCGCTGAGGTCCAGGCAGACGAATGAAAATATTTTTATCGTATCATTCTGTCCTTGCGTAGCCTCACGTGAACAGGCTCCCGTAGGGGATAGCCCGCGCGCAAAGCGAAGGGAGACTAACCGCCCTAACCTTTTCTTCGTCTTTTACCCTACTAGAGAACCCGTTCACAGGCTTGTCCTTGCGTGTACAATATATAGCTGAGAGGTTTTTCTACAGGCAATTAAGTTGCAAAAGAAGAGCCATTTGCCGTCAAAATAAAATGTTAGTGAACCTTTTTCTAGTAAGTTCCAATAAAACCGTAATGCCATTTAAAAAAACAAAACAAAACAAACAAACAAACAAAAAATAACATTATTTACGAACTATTTAACCCCTGTTTCAACGACATTACTGGGAGAAAATAAATTTTCAAAAGAAATTTATTTAAAAAAAAGAAACGCACGTAAAGATAACATGACTTTTTACCAAGTCTTAACGTGTGACACTTTGACCGTTTCAAGAACATTTGATTAATCGTATGAAATGTTCAAAACAAAAAAATGTTTCAAACATGTCATTAAGTGAAATTTCACTAGAAACAGGTATTTCAGCGTTTGGGAAAACATTCTTAATAGGCTTCATTCCCTATCCTTCCTTTTAATTACATTTGTCAGTATGGACAGTTCACCACTTACATTTAGCTCGATGACCTGTTCGCTCGTTGTTTTCCCCATAAATTCGCTGTTATGCGAGTAGTCTGTCTCTGAGGTGACCTCGATATTGAGGCTTTAGCTCTAAAATAGATGATTTCTGGTCTCTGTGGTCTTTTCATTAGTTAATTTTACAAATCGATTCAAGCGCAAACTGAAAACAATGGGCAGTGACTTGCGACGACAGCCTTGCGACACTGTTCCACGGACAAGGTTTTCAGCATTTTAACGTCGTGGAAAAGTTTCTTCATTTAAGAAGGGAGTTGTCTAAAATACCCTGAGAAATGGTCCTGATCGATTTGAAACTGTTGGAAGATGTGCCTCTAAAGTTGGCGCAAGACCCATTGAGGCATCTTGTAGTTCCCAAGAAAAAAATTGAAAATCATAAAACGCAGAATGAGTTTTGTTTCTTCTTTTCTATTTTTCAAATAAAACCAGAGAAATTGAACAAACCTCATCTTTCAAAACATAAGTCTGTCAATTTTGACTCATTGCCAAGCATTGTTGGGCCAGCTGTCAACATATGGTCTTATTCGACTACGATAGTTTCGTGTTTTCTGCCTACAGATGTCCAGCTTTGCTGAACAAACAAGGAGATTGTTTTGTTTGTTTCTTTTTTATTTTTTACGTCCTAAAGATAGTTTTTCTGTTGATTTTTCGTAAATGACTATCCGTCATTTATTTTCTATTTTTACTGATCAAGGTCTTTGACGAATCCGGCTTATTAGTTAAGGGTAATCGGTTTGTCCTTGTACGTGTGTTTTAGCGTACTTTATTTCCTTTGTAGGCAATTTCATCGTCGTTTAAAAAATAACTTAAACTGATTTTAAGTCAAAACAGCTAATGCAGTATGGCTAATAAAATAAAAAATATAACCCTTTAAAATGTAGGACAAGTCGCAGACCGGCCGCAAGGGTCGCTTATAACTCCGGTTTAACGCCAGTTTCTGTAACTTGAATACATATCTACACATACAGTGAAGAGGGGAGATTCTTGCTAAGGAAACCGAACTCAGTTCCGATCGAAACTCTAACTCGCTAGCCATACACCGCTGCTTCCCTAGCAATGTTGGCCTATAATGGTCCATTATTAATTAACCTATACTGGTTCATTTCAAACGTTGCTCAGCCAGCTGTCTTAAGTTTCCTCAGTTAGTTAGTTTCATTTCTCTATTTTCAACTATACACGTGTAGCAAGTAAGGAAATTATCTTGTTTACCACTACTTTTTTGCCCTAAGGGTAAGTTTCCCGCTTATTTTTGTTAATCAATTGTCAGTGCGAATCCGGCTTATGTAATTTATTTCTCCGTATACGTGCTGTTTTCGAGTACTTTTATTTTTTCTTTTGTAGGCTATTTGTTTTAAAAAAGAAACACAAAGTTTTCGTTACTACAAATTCCTCTTTATACTCCGGCTGAAAAAGACATAACAGTTTATACAGTTAGGCTAACAAAAAAAATATCTATTCCCCTGCCAAGTAAGATAAAACGGTTAAAACAGAAAGTACTATCAGTAGTAAAGTTACAAAACATTACAAAGGATCTACAGATCTGTTTTTCAAACCAGAAGCTATCACAGAACGACAGGTGTAGATTTTGTAGCATTTTGTTTCTGTTATCTTCTATTAACTACCTGTCGCGAGAAAATAAGAAACAGCTAAAGTTGAATTTATGACAACAAGGGAAATGGAACAAATAACAGTGCGCCGGACCCAACAAGAAAACTAAAGAAAATACGTTCAGAAGTGTTTGATTCAGAGTGTTGCCTATTTGATTGAAGCGCTTGATTCTTTTGCTGATTGGTATAGAGACACGAAATTCGACTTTGCGTACTTGAAATTTATTTTCAAGAAGAAGCTTTTTCTTTTAACCTTAGCTAGACGTTTCCTGTACATAAACTAGATCCCTCTGAAAACCTTTTCAATGAAGTCATTTATCCATATATGCTACAAAAGCACAGGTGTCGTAAGTAGAAATGGGATTTTTTCAGGTGTCAGCTTAGGCCTGGGCAAATAAGGCTTTCCTAAGAGAAATTTTACGAAACGGGATTTTCAGATGCCATTAAACAACATTCAAAGGTTTAAATGCCGAAGACATGATACAAGATAAGATTTGGACAGGAGGGCGAAATACCACATTAGCCGTTACATTACGTAGTTGAGAATAAAAAACTCAAAGCTAGGCCAAAAAAGGCTAGAAACATGAAATATACGGTACAAAGGGCAGATTTAACATTAAGGTTCGACAAACATACTTGATTTCCATACGTTTACCGTAGGAGGTAAAAAGATACGACGTTAATTCAAAACAAGTACAAAGTACAAAGTACAACAAACTGGGACAAATATGAGTTTGCAAAACGTCCTATCAAAAAAGATTTTTTACATCACGAATCGCAAAAAGTGTTGTTGGGCAACCGGACTGTAAATTTAGTCCCAAGTATGGAAAATACTTATTTTGTGATTAATTCTTAGGCGTTTATATACATATTTTTGCCAAATAAACTAAGTATACCACCGACACCTTTTATTTCTGAATGACGTTTGTCAGACTACCTTAAAAAAATTGATTAAATTTGCTTTCAAACATAAATTGTCTTATCTTGGTCGGATTAATCAAGAAAATAAAATCAATCACTCAAATCACATCAAATGGTCTGTCACAAGAAAACTTCATAGACACCGCTGATACTAGCGGAAATTAAGGAGAGTAACTCAGTTAACCGTATACGCAACTGTGCACCGGGCGTGCAGCATTTGGCACGCGCCGCCCGAGCTTCATGCACGCGAGCGTTGCACGCGAGCTGACACACTTCACAAACACGCTTTCTCAAAGGTAAGTTTCATCTGTATTGTTCACTTTCCGGTGTCATGAATTTATTTAAGGCCTATCCAATTTGCATGCCGTTCAGATTGTTTTCAACATGAATTGATAGTAATATTGAAAATGCAAACCTCAGAAACAAATCTAACTTTTGAACCATTTCTCCAAACCCTGATTTTTTAAAACGTCTTTATACACAAAGGGAAGGAGGCACAACAGTGCTGTAGTGGTTGGTGCGCTGTTCTTTCGATCGTCGGGTCTGTGATGTTTCCTTAGTCAAAAAAATGAACTGATTATTGTCTCTCTCCCCTCAGATGTTAAAATGGCTATCAGCAAACCGTTAGAGAACCTAACAAAATACTACTATACCACTTTAACCTGTATGCTCCCAGTTATTTCATTCTAGGAACAAAATCGGAGTGAACTTGAGCAGTTGTGAACGCTTCACCTGTACACGAGGAGATCGTGATGATTTTTTCCGGCACTGAGGGAATCGCGCGCACGTTGTTACACGCACAAGGCGAAAAAGAATTCAAAAACACTGATTTCATTGAACTGGAGAAAGGAAAGAAAAACGCCCTTCACACCTAATTATTCTCAAAAAGTTACAATCTGGTATTAGATTTAACGATGATCGTTGCAAAGTTTTCAGTTGATTCAGAAAATACGAGATCGGGTTGCGTTTCGCAATAAACGTTAAGATCTAATTTGTGAAGTATATTCATTTTTCTTCTTTTCAGAAGACAAAAGCTCCGGGCAGTGAAATTGTCCAGAGTTGGCAAAACAAATTTTGCTGTCTCCGTGTTATTTTGATTAATTGTATTTTGAGTATTGTTTCCAATAACAACACTGTAAAAAGGTATTGAGATTTAGGTGTTTTTCATAAGCATGACAAAAAAAAATCAAGAAAATACCGTCTTGCTTTTTATAATCGTGGGATTTAGAATTCGCTAAAATCGGGCGAAATTGGCCCGCGAGTAAAATTTTCGCGTGCACACTTTTCACGATAATCGAACAGTTGCGTACAAAATTGAAAAAAGTGTAATGCTTCAATTCCAACAATTTGATATTTATTTTCAGCTGAAAACCACCCGATATTTAGGACAGCAAAGTAAGTAAATCCTTCTCATTTACGGTGTGTGGGTTAATTTTGGCAGACCTTTGACGATCACGAAAACTACAAAGACGTTTAAGTAGAAGGTCCACTTCAGCATCGCAGTGCCAACGTAATGGCGTTTTTGTGCAAAGCTAGCAAACAGAGTGGCGAAAATTTTGCCCGTGGGGAACTATTTCTACTGTAAATTGACCTTTCAAAAGACAACTTGCCTGCTTTTCAAGACAAACATGTCATTTAAGGTAGAGTCGCGGAGATGACATGCCGGCGGAAAACCTTTTGCAAACGATGCATATTATTTTCACGGAATCGAATCAGGAAAGACGATTCCAGAACGTATATGGCGTTTTCCAGGAGCAGAATATTTTTCCCACGCACCCCTCAGATTGAATGGATAACGCATTTAGACACAGGCGTTTTCACACAATATTTAAACATGTATTGATAATAGTAGGAAAAAATCAATGATACCAGAGACCCATCTACCACTGTAAAAATTTTCTAACTAACGACAACTTTGATTTAATTTATTCTTACCCTCGCGAAAACAAAGCAAGGAAAGATTACCAAAAGAAATGACACACCCAAAAACAGAGTTGAATTGCGACTACAGTAGTTGAATGCAATTTTATTGCTTTTAAGTTTCGAGATTCATAATATTTAGACCTCTGACGTGAGTTCCACTGATAAGCTAATTCTTCTTAACTTTGGCAAACCGCTTCCTCTTTTTAATGATCGATTACAATTTTTTTACAAGCAGAGATACAGGAAACCAAGTGATACAGACAGAAGCATAGATAGCTTTCATTAACGTACCGTGGCAAATTTCTTTTAATATTTTTTAAACATTTATATTTATATATCCGTGAGACCCAGTCCACATTAAGACGCCAGTTAATTGAAATTTTAAATTTCCTTCTTGGCATTTTAAGGCAAAATGCTTACACAAACTTTCAATAGGCTCCATGCACACGGGAAAGTTTTCTATAACAAATTTTGTTCGACAAATTATTAGCCAAATCTTTGACAAATGTTTGGCAAATGCATTTTCTATGCGCCGGCAATGACTTTTGGACAGCGGAGCAACAAGCACCCAAAGAGGGCCTGGGAAATTTCACAATTTAAAATTAGCGCCACTGGAAATTCATCCGAAACTAAATAGCTTATTTGTCAAGTAAGTCAACTTTATTTATAGCATAAAATTGGCCTGGTGCAGGACTTTTATTACGATTTGCGTTCAAAAATGTGGAGTAGAAACAGATAATCGGTTTGCCTGGCCCATGGGCAATCGAGAAGTGTTCTAAAAGCAAAAGAACTCCCCTGCCTTGAAACGGTTGAACCATACGGTTAGGCACCATAAAAACCCCAAAAAAGCTTGAGCAAAGGTTATGGCAACTATTTTTCTACAAATCTTAGACAAATTTCTTGCCGACCCATCTAAGTGAGCGAATATCAGATCTGCAGATTTTTATTAGACTTATGAAAACTAACATGTTTTTCAGAAGGAAATCTAAATTTTTTTCACCTACGCTAAAGTGTTTAAGAGAATGTGGCAAAGAAAATTTGCTCGTGTGCATATAATGAGGCTTTTGTCTCGATTGAATGTTCGTATCAGGCTCAAGAATACAAGGAAGCCTTGTCGTTTTTTGACAGCTTGTAACATATTTTGTAATATAGTTTGAAATTGTAACGGCATACGTGTAACGCAAGGTAGTAACGAAGTAGAAATTTTACTTGTCGTAAATGTTAACCAAATTTTGTAATCTCTTGCGCTTGCCTAAACGGAGCAAAGTTTGACCTTCAGTAGTTGCACGCAGCAGTAAAACGTAAACGAAAAAAATGCTGGTTCGGATCCCATGGCTCGGAAGCCTCCTGCAAAGATTCAGTTCTCAGTCCCCACTCCTCTGATTCTTGAGCCTATAAACCTTGTTTGTTCCTGATCACAGGAAACAAATATGACTTTATGGGGAGACAATTTTTCAATATTTTTGACAAACAACAACAAATAAACATAAACTTCATGAAGATGTCATGAAAAAACTTTATTGACTTAAGGCATAGTTTGGGCCTAATTTGCATAAAATCTACTGAAAATCATCACTCTGCGAGAATCTGCCGAAAAACTCTCAAACTTGGTAACTGGGGAGAGCCTGATGACGCTAACTCAGTTTTGACTTCAAATGTCAATCATTTGGGTTAGGTGATCAGTAAAGGCTTAATAACGGTTAAAATTTTCCGAGTGAAGTGGGGAATATGAACTGAAATAGAATTAAATCTTTTCGGGTGTCATTCTTTTACGTGCTAAGAGTTCATCATAAATTAGCCTTTTAAACTTGTTTATACTAAGCAGGAATCTTACAAATGACGAAAATAGGTCACGTAACTTATTTAATGCTTTAATAATTTCTCATATAAATAAAAGAGACCACCTCGCAAGGCGATTTCATTATAAGCTCCTAGGATGTAAAAGAATGACACCCAAAAAGATTTAATTCTCTTTCATTTTATATTCCCCATTTTACTCTTATATAATTAAGATTTTAACCGTTAATCATCCTTCACTGGTCACGTGACAAAAGCGTTAGGCACTTAAGGCTAAACACTGAGTTAAGGCCATCGGGTTCTAAATGGGTTCCAAGTTTGAGAGCTTTTCAGCAAATGTCCCTTGAGTGGATTTTATGCAAATTAGGCTCTAACCATGCTTTAAGTGGCCTGAGGAGATGTAATTAAATGCAGGACGCAAAACACTTTAACAGATCAAAAGATTAAACTGATTTCTTTGCTTTGCTTTTGTTTTTCATTAAGTTAACTGCCTTGTTCTGGTACCGATATCTGCGTGACTGACGTCTTGTGTGAAATACAGTCCTTGCGTCATCCCTGCGTTAAAGTGACAGCGTATTCACGAAAAATGCATCAAGATATGTCGGAACTTAATATAACTGAAAATACTACAAAATCTGTGACTATTGAAAATTTTCCGCCACAGATTACTGTTATCGTTAACATCGCGTTTTTCTTGTTATTGGCTGTTATAATAATCGCAGCGAATCTTCTGGTACTTGTGTCAATCTACGCGAATCCTCGCCTGCGGTTGCCTACGCATTTGCTGATTTTGTCGTTGTCAGCGGCCGATCTTATGGTGGGACTATTTCTAATTCCAGTTCGAGTCCTCGAACTCCTGTCCTATGAGTGGTCGAGAGAATTCTTGTGGTGTAAAATGACGTTAAGCCTGAACTTCTTTAGCTTGAGTGCGTCCCTACTAAATCTCCTGGCAGTAACCGCTGACCGGTTTCTGGCGATATCCTACGCGCTGAAGTATGGTATAATGATAACAAATAACCGGATATACGTCGCAATCATCGCCGTCTGGTTTACTGCGTTCACAGCGTCTTTTCTTCCGTTGTTTGGCGTTGGAATGAAGCCGGTTGAGGTATACCGTGTTCACCGACTATGTCGCTATGCTGATGTAATGGAGGGAACATACATGGCAGTTTTCTTCCTTTTCATCTGCGCAACACCGACCGTACTCATCACCGCGGCGTATTTTAAGATCTTCGTTCTTGCGCGAGGCCAAGAAAGAAGAATTGAATCGTTAAAGATGTCTGTTGATAGACTTGTAGCTCAGGGAACAGTTCACAAGCGAGTGAGCTTTACACGTCGAGCGCGGGAGTCAAAGGCTGCAAAGACAACAGGTAAGATAAGTAAAACAAGAGTAAAGAGCTACTTTGCGAGGATCTGAAAATATCTTTTTTTTTGGCAACTTCCCTGTCCAAGAAAACTCATACCCCCATCGTGGTGCAATGTGGGAACCCTGGGTATTCGTTATGTTACGATGCCGTCTCAGTGATTTTCCTTAGTATCTCTGGCTATATGTTAAGCGTTCAAATAGCGCTGTGAGTCTGTGACGTCATCCAAGATGGCGGCGTTTTGGTTTCGAGATTTTTCACGTTGCCTAAAACATTTGCTTTCTGTTTTGCTTTTTTCTTCTTTTTTTTTACATTTTAAGTGAAAGGTTCGATTTTGGTCGGTGAAGCACATTTTTTTAAAATTAAAAGATGCTCGGCCTTACACCACTCCATGATCTGTCCAACATCGGTCCGGCCGACCGTCACAACTGGGTCGTCGTCTAAGAGAGAAGAAAGAAAAACCTTTACTCCCCTTGGTGGAATTTGCTGTGTACAATACTGCGTAAAATGACGCTGAGGTAAAGTCGTGTAGGTAAAATCAAGTTTCCGGGATAGTGGAGGAGGATAATGACTATATTGTGCGCAATGTTGTAACGAGTGTCCAAGCCTCCCGTGTTCCTTTGCAATCGATTATGTCGTGCTAAAAATTTATTCACAAAAGAAGACTCTGCTGAGAAGTAGGGGGCAGTGCAATATGCACCTCTGTAATGACGTTTCGCATTACAAGCTTGGTCTTTACAAGCAGTCTTCTTGGTTTAAAAAAACCAACACGCTAAAATTCCCTGTTTTGGTGCCTGTATTTTAGGTGAGAAACGAACACCGATTTTACAAATTCTAACCATCTTTTTAATATTGTTGACGCATTTGCAAGCTGTCTTATTCTTTGATTGAATGTTTTCTCCAAGCAATCGTCGTCGGATTGTTTTACTTCTGCTGGAGTCCATTCTTCGCCGGTATTCTCCTGACAATATTCAGAAGGGAAGCATTGTCGTATGCTTTCATTGCCATTACAGCCTGTGTGGTGTACTCAAACTCCGCCATCAATCCACTTGTTTATGGCTGCCTAAACCAGGAGTTCAAGAACACGTACAAGCACTTGGTAAAAAAGCCGTTGCACGTCTGTCCTCCCAGGTTTCTGAAGAAAAATGCGAGCGTGTCTCCGGACACTACAACAAGAAAGAGCTCTGAAAGACCGACCATCACAGCCACTGTCTCAACCACAAACCTTGAATCAGTATCACTGAGCATTCAACGAGTTTCATTATATTATGATAGTACCTTGTAGGATATGTAGAATTATAAATTGCAAAGTGGAATCTAACGCAAGAAAATAGAGCAGTGATGCTTCGACAGTTTCCCAGTTTACTCTAATTTGGTCGATGCTGTCATCGCCATGTCTTCTTAAACATAGGTGGGCAATGCGAGTGTAAGATTGACATTTTTCCTTTGTTGGTGCGCAGTATTTGGAAACAGCTTAAGATAGAGTCAAAAAGACAAACAAACATAACAATGGCATAAATGATAGCCTGTTTCGTACCCTGAGATACAAGGGACGGGGAAATGTAAGAAATCAGAAAAACTAGGAAAAACGAGTTGAGTTGGGGAGAGAGGGGTGTCAGATCCCATGCATCTAATTTTCGCGTTCCCTTTGTATCTGAGAGTCTGGAATATGATACAGAAAGGAAAGCGTGTCTGACCAAAAAGTAACTCTAATAATTAATTATTGTTATTAATAATTTCTGCCCAATGGACAAGTAAAAACGATTTTTTTTAATGATGTATGTTTATTAAAACATATGGAGTCTAAGGGTTAAAACGGGGTAGACCTTGTGAGAGCTCTTTGTTGTATAAATAAACGCGCATGGAGAAAGAAACGAATTTCTGGAACGTTTTAGTCCTTCAACACGTCCATTTGCATTGTAAAGCGTTTGATGTAAACCTTTTTACTTGTTATTTACCTTACAATTTCCACAATAAATTCTTTACACTCGTGCAGTACTTATGTTTACGTATCTAATAAAATGATACTATTTTATTTCATTTTGTGTGAAATAGCTTTTATCACTTAGTTTGATTTTTGCCTGAAAAATGATATACGAATAGCGACAAAATACCCAGAAACATAACGAGGAACATCAATTAATGATAATTCCACGCAGTCGAGTGGTTAACGAGCTCCCGTTTTGGCTATGGCTTCATGTAGGAAGAGGTTGGATGAAATAACTGTGGTATTTAATGGAAAGACCAGTGGATCATCTTCAGTTTCTCCATTCCGCCATCTTTCTCTCTAGTCGCGGAATATATGAGCTGATACTTTTGTTAGAGAGCTAATAGGAGCGTACGCCTACTCATATACAGGGTCTGTCTATATAATAATTCCTATCAGAGCAGTTTTCAATTGAGTGTCGACAGTAATGTTGTGCTTGCTTTGGTTTTGCTTTACTATGTTCTCTGATTGGTTTAAAAAGTTTGTGTAACTTTCTCAACCAATCAGACCTGCTCTCATGCGTTTTCCCGCGCTTAATGCTAATTACTTGTATTTGCCTCGATTTCTGATTGGTTCATTTTGTGTTTTGTTCCTTTTGTGATTGGTTAGAGTAATTACTTTGGCTTTGGTTTTCGACACTCGTTTGCAAATCGCTCTATTTAAAAATCTCACTCTCGGTTATCGAGCTTTCAACTTTTTCACTGGCTCGCTGCATCTGAGGTGATCAGCGAATAAACCTGTTTTTTCCTTTGAAGGAAACTGGATGCAACGCCAATTTCCGTTGCGCTTCAGATGTTTTAAATTTTGTTTTCCTTGACATTCACCCCTAAATGTGCTGATGTTAAAATTGAAAGAATTATCAGGTCTTTTGAGACTTCTCAAGAAAGATTATACTGATCCTTATGCAAGAACTGACTGTGACTGCGACTTTTATGTTACAACCACAAGAACAATAACGCGTGCACGCGCGTGTGTCCTGGGCGCGGTTGTTCAAAGGATGGGTAACGCTGTCCATCGGATAAATCACCATCCAGTGGACAGTGTACTCTGTTTTGTTATCTTGTATCCACTGGATAGCGATTTATCTGGTGGATAGCGTTATCCACCTTTTGAAAAACCGGGTACTGATGTCTACAAGCACAAGCAGGCAAGGAAATAGCTTCCTATCTCGCTTACGCGCGTGATTTCTCTTTTCTTTGAAGCGGAAAACTGAATTCACGCCTAGTCATACTAGTATTAAATCACTGATATTGTTCAGCTAATTTTCAGTTTTCAATCACCAACGGCGCAAGTCAAAACGAAACTGATTTTCTCCGAAAAGAACCAGTCCTTTTGATTAGTCCTTCCTTCATCTTCGAAAGCGAGGAGGGGGGATTCCTTTTGTCATTTTGTGGGCAGTTCTTTTCATTCCGAAAATACCTCCTTACTGAGTCGTACAACATCTCCGAGACTTCTTTATAACCGTCGCTTGACGAAACAGAAATCTCGTAAAAAGTACACTCTAGTTCTTGTGACAAGTCACTTCCCTCTGTTTCGTCAACTTCACGAAAGTGTTCCAAGTCTCTCTTTGTTCCTATGAGTATTAGCATGACTGAATTTCCGTTTGTCTTTCGTTCTCTGATGTGTCTTCCTATTCGTGCAGCCTCGTCAAAACTTGCTCGGTCGGTTATGGAGTACAGTATGAAAAATATGTCACCACGCGCCAAACAGCTGTCCAATTTCGTTTCTGAATTCTGTGGTAATCATAAAAAAGAAATAGGTACGTGACTAACTCATCCCAAGTGGCGCGTTTTTACCGCGTGAAGCAAATAATTGGGGAGGAGGGATGAGAGTGGTGGAAGCAAATGCCCCTTCCTTAGATAAGAAGCCAGCGTACGGAGGCAAAAAGGAGGTGGTAAAGGATATTTTTAAAAAGCGAAAGTTGGCGATACTGGAGAAGATGTACGGACCTGCTGGAAACGCATACGGCCCTGTGCAACGCGACTTGGTAAAAAATCCTCTCTTGTTTGAGATAATGTTCTGCAAACCACTGAGAAACTACCTCTTCTTTTCGAGTTCAAACTAGTCAAAAATTGCGATTAAAGGGAAAGTGCGAATTTCAGTTGCTATTGAAATCCATCGCTAGTTTTTATAATGATACCTTTTGAGTCAACAAGGAAGAGTTCGAAATCAGTCGTATGTTAAAATGCTTATCAACTGAGTAAGGTAGGGGCCTGACGGGAATTATTTGGCTCCCGGCCATGGCGCACGAACCTGGCTGTGCTTGGTCCTTGTGCCATGACGTCGTATCAAATATTTTCCGATCTGGCTCTCCCACCAAGCCAATGAGTACTTATTCATGAAGATTAGCTTTTGGAAATTTTTCTTCTTACGTACCTCTCCAGCAGTATCCATTAAATCAACGTAGATGTACTCGCTATCCACTTCCATATGATGTCTCCACGTGGACTCTGTCATTAAAAGTAAACACAAAGTTGTGTTAGACCGGACGCTGATATCAACACAGCCCGATAGCGCTACGGTATGCCATACTGCTCAGTCCATAGAATTGCAAGAAAAGGAAATCAACCAATATCGTCCTAATACGGATGTCACGTTAGGATAAAGGTTCTGGTTAATTATTATAATTGTTTTTTCACACTTGTGTCGATAACACCGTATATCTACACTAGAGAGGGCCGGTTGCGAGGAGAAGTTGCCGCCCTGGTTATATCAGTATAATAAACTTTTTTTTTCATGCCAGTTTGCGTTCTGCCCAAACCTGTATGTCAGACACACGGGAAAAGGTTCCTATTTATAACATAAAACAGTTTGCAAAAGTTTTCTGTGAAATCAAGCTCGTGAGCGGTCCACATTGGCGGCCCGTATAGCAAAAATCTGAACCACACAGGGAACTCATCAATATTCTCCTTTTCATTGTGGACATTCGGCCATATAATAGAGCCCGTATGGCGTTGTTTTCTTACTCTAAATTCCACACTTTCCTCCATACGTATACATGCACAAATCGAAATATCCATGGCAACATATTTGGTACTATTTACGTTGTTTTTTGGGGGTTGCGCTCTTCCGTTGGACTTTGCTTTGGAGTAATTAATTTAAGGTTACCATAGATAGAGCATGCTCCCTGACTAAACGATACTGTATACCTACCAAGTGTTTGATCGTATTCTGTAATAAACCTCCTTGTAAGGAAACGGACAATAAGCGCTGAAAATGAAGACATAGTGAAATGTTTCAACATGTTGCATGCTTAAAAGGGTAAACGTCCTCTTAATCGAGCTATATCACTGTTGCAATTGATCTGAGTTACGTACAGGTAAATGCTAGTTTGCCTTCAGTACAGTTTCATTTAGCGCACATTTTAACTTAATTCTCTAAAATTGTACTCGAAAATTCAAAGGCAGACAATTGTCCATGGCGGAATGCAATACCCGCAGCAAAAAGAGGTATTGATTCACACCAAGCACAGTCACACTTGGTTCTTTCTAAAAGTCTGGAAACTCTGGACCTTTATTTCTTGAAAAATAATCTTTTTGTTATTTAAAAGCAATCTCTTCCTTTGTAATCGGCGTTGTTTACCTTACAGATTGATTTTAAGTTTGTGTTTGGAATTCTGGAAAAGGGTCTATTACCGCCCAGTGGGAGGTATGAAAATCGAAGCAGTTATAGCGTTATTTGTTTGCTATGTAATGTTTCAAGTTCAAAGAAAACATTCAGATTTATAGATAAGCCACTGACGCAAAAAACATGACCGTGCACGCATGCCTGCACTTGGAAAATTGAATAAATTCAGCCGAGTTATGCAGAAAAGAGCCATGAAATATTTGTTGATATAAACGGTGGCAAATTGTTAGCTAAATTGTCCCGACCTACAAATCATACATTTAGTTTCCAATGGTGGACTTTTCGCATGCCGTAAATGAGAAATTACAAACTTTAAATACAGTTGAAGCACTTTGAACCTTCCAGTCCTGGACGGGCCTTGGCTTATGTAAGAAATTATTCCTTGTTATCTTATTTTATATCTATGTAAATATTGCAAAGTCGGAGAACGGCACATTATGCATACTTGTTGGAGTCAACGAACAATTAGAAAACAACCAAAACGCAATTGCGATAACGAACGAAAATTTGTTCGATTCCGCTTTTTCACCTCTTCTTTTGTTGCCTTCTATTTACAAATAGGTTCTCAGGCAAACAAATCAGTACAAACATGATAGTTTCCTAGTTGATTTCTAGCACGCGTTTGACTTCTGGCATTGCATATTGAGACTGTTCATATGAAAGCAATGAATAGCGCAAGTGCTTGCACAAATTAAAGATTAGTTATTTATGATTCTTGGGCTTTTCCATAAACTTTCATTTGTGCTTGAGTTAAACGTGAAAAACATGCATATAATATTCACTGTTTTGCGAGCTACCGATTTGTTTACTTTTTAGGCCCGAATGGTTGCTATGCAAACATGCCTTAACGTGAAAATTCCTCTGTTTTGAATTGACCTAGAACACTGATTTTGTTGTTGTCGCTCGATCTTGCCGTGTGCTTTACTTGGCTTTAAATTTAAGTCAAGTGTTATACAAGTATTTCTATCTTGTTTGCTTGTGTACTGTCTTAGCTTCTTTTAAATTAGCTTCACAGTTTCAAAGTTTAATCTGATAAAAACATTCAAGTGCACACGTGTGCCCGCTCATGTCACTCGTGCAATTCATCTTTCAATAAGTCGAATGGGATGTGTAAAGAGTAAATCCTTATAAGCAATTGTTTTCTAAGGAGATAATTTATAAATTAAATAAACAACTCCAGCGTCTAACTTAAATCAATTTGTATTTTAGCTATAATTAACAACAGTAGCCAAAATAATGCACTTTAAACATATGCTTTAGTTAAATTTTATTCTTGCCCGTCCGGAAATTACTTCTTTGTTTCCTTTTGATTCTGACAAAAGAGCTAAAACACTTGACTTTTCAAGTGTCTATTGCTTTTTATAGCAAACTATGGCAATGGAGAGGTAGGAATTGCTCTGACTTGCTGATAAGCTGATAGGAATGCTATGCTTGCCAGGTGATAAGATCCAGTATTGCACGGCACGATCGCTGTCAATTGTGAGTTTTATGATGTAACTGGTCAGAAGCTTACCTGATTTCCCAACTCCATCCTGTCCCAGCACTACCACTCTTGCAGCTTTAAAGTTTGGCTGATGACTTGTCTTTCTCTTGCGCATATTCTCGATTTTACAGTTTCAGTATAAGCGTTTGCTGGGAGGTCCTGTTTTAGATTCTTGCCAGACTAAAACGGAGAGATAAAATAATTAGCCACTAGTTGTAACCAATGTTTGGCGGGAACATATGTTGTTGACTGTACAAATAGGATTAGAGAACGTATTGGAACAAGTGGAAACAGATTATCGTGTTTGGTAAACTTTGGGAAGCTTGGACTTCCTGTTCATATCTTCATTGCCTCTTAAACATTAAGAGGTCTCTTGGGGTGCTATCACGCGATCTGTTGCTTCATTTTGGCAATTTTCAACTCAACTTTACAAGCTATCAATAAGGCTTTTAAAATCGCGCTTCGTAACATGAGTTTAAAAATTCTCTACCTTACGTCTCGTCACACCAGCAGTTCAGCCCTTTGTGCAATCGGAATATAGCTATAGTTTGCTTGCAAGAAATAAAAATTCATTGCAATTTCGTCCGAACATCCCAAAACATTTAGAGTCGTAAAAAGGAATTCACATCAACCCAAGAAACTGGAGGACAATCATCTACAGCCTTGTTTATCACATTCATGTCCTAGATAAAACTGTACCTTTGCTTGCAAGTTAAGGTCGAGTTATACCAGAGCCTATTTCGAATTTCCTGATCGCAAACTGTCAACAGTAGAACTCTTGTAATTTCGATTACAGCTATCTCAGATAACTTGGCAATAACTTGTCATCTGTGTAAAGCAATTCCGGAAATTCTATTGGCTAAACGCGCTGACCGAGACGAAACTAATACATCAAAATGTCTGAAGACTGGAGTTTATTTTCAGTGTATAATGTTGCATAAATATCCTCGGAATAAATAACTCAGTGGAAAGTTGATTAAATAAAGCTGTGATTGGAATACTGAACAAAACGGTCTTTTATTCAAGTTGTCTAATGAACAAAGCAAAACCTTTTTAGCGATTAAAAGAGCATCACTTTAGCTAATAGCACCCATTCATCTAAAAAAAATAACACAATTAGCGATACGCTGTAAGCACAAGTTCTCAGTAGGTTCTCTGCCCAAATTAACATTACAAATGGAAAAGCAATTTTGTGCTGCTCCGGGGCAAGGGGTTTCGTAAATTTGCTCCCAATATAGTGTACATTAATTGGGTTTGTCCGTTACATTTTTAAACTAATCAATAACATCAGGTAGAAACCGAAAGACAAGGAGAGCAAAAGCTAAGAGCGAAGGGACTCATAACTTGATCACGGTGTTGTTGATCGCAATTCATGCAAATTTTGTTTACATTGTTTTTATGCTCTAATAAACTGTTTTCTCTTAGATGTCACTTTCATTAGTCAGCCGGCCTATCTTAAAACGTTTTGTTTCGTTTAAAAGAATACTTGTCACTTTTGTAATTTGGAGCACATCTATTGTCGTAAGGTACAAGTGGCCCTTAATATTGCTAACCCTTAACATATATTGGGTTTTGTAGCATTCAGGTTGATAAAACGCATGTTTCCAGTTTAGTAATATCGAATCGAAATCGATGATCTCACGGTTTCGGAAACTGCGGCTGGCATGAGAAATTACCGAAAAAACCCACATTGAAATTAAACTTCTCTTTATGCCCTAATGCTATTTTAAGATTCTAGTTAAGAATATGCTATTTTAAGAGCCGCTGATCTCAGCTGTACCTAGACAAAGAAACTCTCAACTCGACTCAGTCACAAAATTCGTTTTGCAAATTTAATATAGAAAAAATAAGCGGTTCCACATGCATGAAAGAACTGCTCTACCGGCAGTTTTCGTTAAGACGTCACACTTTAGCATTTCATCTAAAACCTCACAAGTTAGAAAAACATTTACTGACCCAATTTTTGACAACAACTTTTAAGTCAATTTGACTCAAATTGACAAGATTTTAAGGTCCAAATTTTTACTGGATGCCCCGGATTTGTCACTCGGGTATATGTATTTATTTGGTTTTCGTTCATTATCGCGAAGGAATCTTCAAGGGCTTAAATTACCAATGCCAGCTTTTCCTAGTTATGTCCCAAGAGCCTCTAATTAGGTAGGCCGACAAGACAAAAAGAAGTTATGAGTGGCATATTCAAGTAACAAGTGCAAGCTGTTCTAGAGGAATGGTACAAAACACAAAAGCGTTGACTGACGGAATACTTCTGGGCAATTCAATGATGCAATACATATACCCCTGCTTAATTCCTAATAATAAAATCATGATCACAATTAATATGAAACGTTTCTTATTTACATTCTCGTCCCCAGAGCCCATAATTCTTTTGGTCTGCGCCAAGGATTGGGAAGGAGAATGTCTTATTTACTAACCATCGTGGATGCTCAGTGTTAACAAAGAGCAGCAACGAATTTCTCTCAACGTTGGCTGCACGCCGTTAGCTAATTTCTCATCGAGGCTCTAATAAATCTCCCCTTATCTGCAGTTCAGTCTGACAACCTGTTTTGGGTTACGCAACTGTTATCAACTTGCCCTCACCACGCCCCTTGCCCCTCCCCGTTCTCCTGGGCCGTGATCTCGCCAGTACCTCTGTTTGTACGGGCGTGGCTCAAATTCGTTTTCACCCATTAGACGATACTAGGTCTTTCTGAAAAGTAGTTCCTGGCATATTTTTCTAGTTTAATTTTCAAAAAGATACCGGAATAATTCTAAAAGTTCGGCTTTTCAAAGTATAACACCCTAAATGTTACCAAACCATGCTTTCTACAAGTAAAAGGTACGAAGATGACCCTGTCTGGCTTTAATATGGCAGTCTTGTCCTCCGAGTGTGGGCCATATGTCCATTGTAATAATGCCCAATGAAGTATCAAATTTGTGGTCTTTAAATTATAAAGCTATGGTGCAACAAATATAATCTTATTAGACCTCTCAATAAATGTTTGAAATGCCTGTCGTTCAAATTTAGAGAGTGTTGCTTAAAAAAAAAGACAGAATGGAAAACTCATGCAGCATTATTAAACCAAGCTTTGGACATAATTCAAGATATCCTAGACAACAATGGAAAGCTGTTGTCCTTCAGGAAAACATAGTAATAAACACTGATGTATATTATAACTGTTACCGACTGTTACCTTTAGGGTTTAGGAGACGGAAACAAATGTAAGTACTGGATGTGACTCCATTGTCAATTGAAAAACAGAACTGTAATTTCAGTACCTCAACGCCTCCCACAAAATTCCTTGGAAAACGTTGATGACAATGTATTAATATTTAATTACTGTTTTCTATTTTTGAAGTGGTATCTATATTACCAGAAAACCACTCTCGAAAAGTTTTGCAACTTTTAATTACTAAATTCATCATAAATTATAAGTTAGTCATTAAAAAGCATTTTAGAAAGTAAAAAAGTGAAAAATGGTTTAACCTCTCAGTGTAGATTATAATTAAACAATGTTAATTTTATGATTTGGTATTTTTAAATACAGCTCATTTCGATTTACTACTAGTAAACAATTTACAAAATTGAATCTTAAGAAACTACAAATAGCAATTAAATTGCTATGTGTAGGCTCTTTTAAAAGATTCAATTTTGTAAGTTGTTAGTAAATCGAAATGTAAGGAAAGTCAGTTGAAAAGAATCAAGCTGTCCGCAGTTTGTGTGAGTCGAAAATGCACAGAATCGCACTAAATTGTTAAAGTAACTGTGTAGCTGTTTTCTACTTGTACTTTGCACTGTTTTCCATAAACTACTCATGTGATTAAATTGAGAGTCAAATGGATGAGTTTTGGAGGCGAGTTCTAACCGATGACTTTCGAATATTTCCGAAGATAATCCGACCCGGAAGACGAAAAATCTCAACCTACTTAAGCTACAGACCAAACGCTCCTTTAGCCGGTGCGAAATAGGACCATTTGGGATTTTCAGAAACCCGTAGCAGCTCGGAAATTCGTGGGACAAGATTCTTTTCCGTAAAGTTTCTGTGACTTGAGTATTCAGCCAAACTGAAACCATGACAAATCATACTGTGTAAGCATACACCACAAGCCTTATGCAACCTAGCCCTGGAAAACGAGGCAATTTTTTTCTGCAACTGCAATGGAGCACCGTTACGAGACACGTCAGTAGTGGACGAAATTCAGGCGTGTAACGCACCCCTCACCACAACCTGTCTCGCAGCCAAAAATTGCGTTGCACTGAGGAAAACTAGACTACTCTTCTACATATTGCAACGTTGCGAGAAAAGTTGCAACGTGTAACATGTATTCTGCAACTTGCCTCACAATTCCCTCGTCAGCGTTGCGTTGCAAGTTGCAAGAAAATTGCCCCATGTAACAGCACCCTAAGTATTTTTCTCTCGTTTAGCGCATTATGAACAAATCCTGTTAACATGGAACGTTTCGTATTATCGATTTTCGATAATTGGATCAAGCGCACGAGTTTGTCTTAAGTATAATTATAACCTTAATCAATCCGATGGTCGAACCTTGTTTAAAGAAGGATTGCAAGACCTGGTGACAAACATTTTATCCTTTCCATGCGAGGGTAGCATAGCAAAACACATTGTGATAATCCATGTGGCTTCAATTTTTGAATCTGTGGACGAAGTTAGTTCATAATTTAATTGAATTGCGACCATTCAAAGGTGGTTCTAACTTTTGATTTCTGCATGTGGTCCATTCTGGGAACGAGAATGCATGTGGTCCATACCTTGAAGTATGAGTATTCAAGTACGAAAAATGTCGGGCAGTACTCAGTTCTAACTCGGCACTTCTTTTATGTAATTTGAAAGAATAAGGTCCATACGAAATTGGCAAAAGAAACGACTAGTCTAGAAAAATTCTCCATGACATCTGGGGTAAATATGACAAGCTGGTTGGAGTTAATCCCTCTTTATGGGATTAATATTCTGGCAGAATTTCAGATTTCACCATCCAAGCTGGCCTGGAGAGCTTGCTAGTGTCAAATGAGCGTCCTGTTTGGATACTTCACATGATCGCGGTAAAATAAACAAATAGACCACATATTTCCTCAACTAATCATGTTAATTAAAAACGTTAAACAAACGGATCGATTTAATTTCAATCATTAAAAGTGGACAGTAATGAAAGTTGTTTTAAATCAGTTTGTTAACATGATCGGTTACTGCCTATAAAATAATAACGAGTACACGGAAAAGATAAGACAGGTTTTGACAAACACAACATATCCATTGTCGGATTTCTTAGGCTGAGAAATATGAAAGTATTTACACTACTGGTACGAGAGCCTGGACAAACCACGACATCGGTTTTAATTCTATTCATTTCCGTGTTAAGCTTCAACTCTACGTATCAAAGAGTGAAACTTCTCCCTGAGACAGGAAACAATGCTCGTTTATGTTAATGGTTGGCGTTGTCCTTGTATATAGTAGCTTCAAGGGCTATGTATTGTTTCATCATTTGGTTAGAAAAAATGTAATTGAGTCACCGCTAACCCCACTCTCTTGAGGTAAGCTTCGACTTAGTTACGGCTGCAAATAGACCCGTTGCAATTAACTAGTGGCATTTTACTGCTCTATCACAGCTGCAAAAAGGCCCGTCACGTTTAGCTAGTGACATGTGACTATTCTACTACAGTTCACTGTCATATAAACCTGAGAAAATATAACCTCTCTTGGTTACAAGAGACCCTCAACTGAGGAACGATAATGAAAGGTAACAGAGCTATGCTTCTCTGCAACACAGCGTTTACGAATACTCTAATTCGTTGAACTACAATAAATTGGTTGAACTACTCTGCCTAACGCTGTTATATCTACCATTCAACTATGGTATGTATCGTTACTTGTTATTTGTGAAGACAACTAGAGAAAACAACTTATACTGATAAACACTGCAAATTAAAGTAGACAATTGCCAAGGTAATTAATTATTTGACATCTTCCTTTCGAACGGTCGTATTTACCTGACCACCAGCTGGAGAAGAAAAGATAATAAATAGCCTTCTCAAATACTAGTTAGGATATACACGGGTACCTTAGCTCTCTGCAAACGGTGGATGTACCGCCCCGAGCTTATAAAAACCTCCTACGCAGACAAGCTGAAGTGTGTAAGTTAGACATCTGGCTTTAAACTGAAAACCAACAAAGCACAGGAAGAATTATTAGCTGCACATGAATATCTTGTACAGATGGTTATCAAACTATCACCAAAGATAAATAAATTGCGTGCCTCAGGATTAAATAAAGCGAATGCTGCTCAGTTTACAGACCTTCTTTTATTATCAAAAAGCCAGCAAATCATCCGGAAAATCTGACTTCTCAGTGAAAGTTGAGGTGACACAAAATGACAAAGTTTTATAATTTTTTTTCCGGATTCAACAGGGGGCTTTTCTATTGCAGGCATACATTAAAACGGAAAAATATAAGCACAAGGTAATATAAATAAGAATCCAAAATAACTAGCAGTATGGGCAGTATGTTGTAAATTAAGAGCTGTTATTAACCCTCTTTATGTTCCAAGGTCACAACTCTCCTTTCTAAACAGCCTTTTTAAAGCTCATTATGTCTGAAGGAAGGCAAGGATTCTTTTCTAGAGACGATCAAGATATTCACGGTTCATGACCGTCTTTCATTAACTTGTTATCAAATATAGAAATGCAAGTTAAAAGAGTAAAAATATGTTAGGAATGAAATATTTAAAACTGGCAAAAACGTAGAGAATAGTTCATTGGTTTATTTCTAGACTTATCGGCATCATTCACAGTTTATGACCTGCGCAGTTTAATTTGCCATCAAATATTAACCAGTTAACGGTGGAAATGGTAGGGCGAATTTACTAGATTATCGCTGCTTTTCTTCAAAATCAAGGTGCTTCCTCATTTTCATCTCAATTTTAAAGAATTCCAGAAAGTTGCTTGGTCCAGCCTCAAACAGTAAACAATGCCAAGAAGCGGATTATCAAGAGGCTTCCGTGCATTTCTCAAGATGCATTATTTAATACGTATGAGAAATGAACTACTCTGTAACTTACTTAATATCCGATCTCATCTGTTTCATCATTCTACTAACAATTTAATCTATTAAACTTAATGTTATTCCAAGGAGAAAATGGATGTTAATCTCTCGTCCGTAGCTCCTAACATAAGCCTGAACTAAATAAGTTGTTTTCCTTTTCAATGTTGTAGTTCAATTTTCAACAACAGGAATGTTGAAAAAATCTTTCCTTATCGACAGAAAGGTTAATCAGCTGCCAACATACATTCTCAGTTAGGTTTTATCCCCGGAACTGCAGGTTAAATTATAAAAGATGTTGTCACAAACAGGTCAGATCCTATTTAGGCAATCTATTGATTAACATCAGCTTAGGAATGAATCGGCTCCTTTTGAGGCAGAACAGTAAATTTTCATCAACGATTATTTTTCGCGAAAAGGGATGATCTTGTCTTTTGATATAACACGGCTGAAGATAACAATATTTTCAGAAAATGGAGCCTACACTATAGAAATGTTAAAAGTTCGTTATCAATTTCAAAATTACAGATCATGCAATAACGACTTACTGAAATTCAACGGACGGAAAACTGTTTATTAAAAAGTAAAAAGTAGCACGATTTTAACCTCACAAATTTTTGTGGTGTTTAATTTAACATTTGTCAACATTTTCCAGTTTTCTGAAGTAGCTTTACAATATTTGTCCATTCGACCAACAGTATAGCATTTCCACTTATCTTTAATTTTAGTGTGTGCAACTACGTAATTTTCTGACGTCATGGGAACTGCCTTGCATACAATCCAAGATGGCCGATTCTGGAAGTTTAAACGTCATTTTCACCAGTTCTTTTCTCGTAAGCCTTCACTTCTAATATGTCTTCCGCCTCCTTGTTCAGGCCAAAACAAAAACAATCGAGACAAAACAAAACAAATTATAAATGCTTCCTCCAATAATTCACTTCACTATGATGATTTCTGTTGATGCTGACGAAAAGGGACAAACCCTAGCTTATAGCTTATTGTTGTGGAAAACTTTGACAACAGCTTAATCGTTGACAAGCTCTCCCTTATCTGCCATTACTCACGAAATAAAAGCGTTTGTTTTTTCAATAAATGCCTTAATTTTGTCTTTTTTTTAACTTCTTTAAGGGCAAAATCTATATAACCATATCATATGATTCACCATCATAGAAAACATAGATTGTTTCCTGCAAGCAAAGAGCTTGAATTGAAAAAAAAAAAAAACATGTATTACTAAGCTGCATAGTATCGCCAATGGGACTCTAAGTTTCGACGAACTTTTAGTCTAGCTACCTCTATAATACCACCATATTTACACAAAATGATTGTTCAGCGTTTTAAAGCACTCAGGGCCCCACTTCCACCCCAGCTCCCCAGTTTTACCCTGGCTTACCGTAAAGAATCACATATGAAATAAACTAGTAGAATATAATTTGCCGGCTCACTTGTCCTCAATCTTCTGAGGACAAGTGAGCCGAAGGCGAGGTTATTATTCGCCAATATTTACTGAGCCTGAGGAGAATAATTGTTTTAGTATATTTTTGAGATGTGGACATCAAAAACTTAAAAAAAAAACGAGCTAAAACTTGACAAACAACACACGAAAAAAGTAACTTAGCTTAGCAGCGGTGCTTTGAAATGTTATATTCACCGGGTAGCGCGGTGAATATAGCATTAAAATTATACAAACAAACAAACATGAGATATGAACCCTACCTCAACAAATCACTGACCTACACCTCGTTTTACAGTTCCAAAGCGTTCTTGCATGGTTTACTGTGGTGGGCAACAGTTTTATAAACCTGACCTCTCAACGAAGCTTCTCTCCCCCGGGTACTAAGTCAGGCCGTTGAATTATAGTAATCAGACATTCGCCTTCAGTAATGGATTGATTTAAGCTTATCGTGGGGCGTGAATCGTAGTTTTCAAAAGTGTTTCTCGAGATTAGTTCAAGTATTCTTAGCCTAAAGACAATGTTAGCTAATGAAGGAAGCGAATACCATTGAAACTGTCTGGTACAAGTTGTTAAAATAGGTCTGTCGCGTAATTTGACTTAGCAGTCTACAGATGGGTCAGAACACAGGCCCTCTTTATTGCTCCACCTAAAGAGAACGAAATCTATTCAAAGGATCTCCTTAGCTCACGCTTTGTCAATTTAACAGATTTCAATCTATATAATTGAATTCAGGAATATTAAATTCCTTCTCTCGCAGACCAACAGACGCTATTAATTGCATATAAATCAAAGAGATAAAACCAAACTGTTAACGTTTACAGACGGTCGAAGGGCTAAAGATGACAAAGAGGCCTATAAACTAAAAAGTAATAATGAAGAGTTCGATTAGCTACACGACCTCAAAGGTTATTTTAAAACTTTGATTAATGGGGAAAAAATCAGCGGCTGAAATTAACTACAATTAAAAAGTTAATTTAATCTAAGATAAAATTTGAATTGAAAGCGTCAATACGTATGATACAGGATGTTTGGCATGCCATAGACGCCATTGGATGTACCGTTATCTTTAACAGGAAGGAAAGGTACAAAAATAACAGTCTCGCGAGACTAAATCGCTGACAGTGGATGGACTAGACGCCATTGTCTCTCATGCAGTTTGGATAAAGACCAAGATATAAAGATATTTTCAAAATAAACGACATCTTTTTTTACTAAACACTTCCAGATTTCAATGTGCCACTACTGTATTTTTTGTTGAAAGATGTCAATTTGAAGGTCTAAAGCTGTAGCGAAAGGTTGATCTTAAAACAGTAAGGAATTCGCACAGTTCAACTTACGTCAAAGATGAGCTGAATACCAAAGTTGACGACGATAAGAGAGACGGAAACTAAATTTTGTGGAATAAGGTTAATTTACTCTGGACGATTACAAATTTTGGAGATTATGTTGTAATCACGGTATCGAAATAAAGATTTCACAGCACAAATACATGACTTGTTTTATTACAAGTATATTTTCACAGTTAAAGTTGCACACAGCGATAAAATTGTACTGAGGATTGAAAAGCACAAATCAGTAGAGGCACCTAAAACTTCAGAATAGTTTGAATACGAACGTGTATCCTGTTTTATTTGAATTTATATTTCCGTATCATAAGCTTCCCAGAGTACTGGCGAAAATTGCCGACGTATCTCATCGCATTCAGAAGAAGCGTATAAGCCCCCGCTGCCTTCGGATATATCCAACCGTCTTAATCAAAAATTTAAAATATTTACCGTGTATAGGAGAAAAAAAAGTGAATTACATACATTGTCCTAAAGGGGCAGGACTAGGCAACATAAAGCCAGTTGAAATTTGAAATTTTTTTGCGCTTAGAAATAAGCTTGACTGAAAGAGTTCAAACTACAAACTCTTTTGATCTACAGTAGGATGTCTTTCGTCAAATTGCGGAAATTCAGGTGCTACTTTTTCAACCTTTAAAATGCTATCCTTGGGTTTATTGACTTAATCTCCAACCTGAAGTGTCTGAGATGAAAAGCCCTTAACTGCAATACAGTCATGCGACGTTACGACTTACCCCTACCTGCAAAATGAAGACACAACCTTCCAGCTATGCACAGACCAGTATTTTCCCTTCCGTAGTTTCCAACCTCAAATTGTCGAAGTTCAACTTGTTTTTTAACCAGCGAGCGAAAACGGTGGCCAAGTCACGAGTGAATCTTAAAGATGTTTTCCGGATCAATTGAGTAATCTATCTGGTTCTTAATTGTTGATGATAGCTGCTGAGAGTTCTTATCTCTCTCACGCGATTCCAAAAAGCCTGAAATTGCGCACAATAAATACCACAAAAGGTTTGTATCTTTGAAGAAGTGTCTTACTCCAGGAACTCTTTTTCTTAAAGTATGCCGAAGGAGTTCATGCCAAAGCAAACGCAATATTTTCCGGGAAAACTTAAACACGGTAAACTGGGAATTGTTTTCTGAAGTAATTTGCGTTGGTGGTTCATGTCCGTTTACCTTGACCCGTGTTCACATTCTAGTTGTTTTTACCCTCCTATAAATACACGAGATATTTGTGAAGCTGAAACAAAAACAGAAATATGAAGCCATCTGGCAACGAATTTATTTTTATTAGCTGCATCGATAGTGAAAGGCACCTCTTAATTAGTATGTGTTAAGACGACATTAAGCGTTTTGCCATACGACAACTGTGCTTTAATATCTTAAGTGAAATTTTGTTTAACGTGGAGAAGTCGTGCTCGTTTAACACATCAACGTCCAATGTTAAGTGGGTGCTTAAATCGTTAAGTTTATACTCAATATATTTATATGCAAGTAGTTCAAAGAATTCATACTTTCAACCTTAGTAGCGCTGAAGCAATCTAGACATAAGAAACTTGATTCCAAGAACTTTGCCCTTTTATCCGTAACGAATTCACTTTGCAACATTGTTCAGGTTGTTAGGACATTTTATATTAGGCAAACATGCCAGATGCAAACTGGGTGCTTGGACATGAATAGTACTGAGAAAACTTATTACGTAAGTTCAAAGTGCTTGATATTTTAAAGCGATTAAAAAAATGCTAAGTGTGAGACTTATTCGATTGGTTTCGCCAAAGTCGCAAGTTTGCACTCCTTACACATCAAAGTGCCCTGAAACACGGTTCAACATTCCACACAAATGCTCAACTGCGGTGTGTAACCAGCTCTGGAATTGGTGTGTGCGCTGTGATGTTCGAGACAGTCTGACATTGGGGCCCAGCCTGGCTACCTACAACCAGATGCGTGCAACATTTGGTGTGGCCCATCAATCAACCATTTTGTGTCTTTCCAATTTCCAATGCAAACAGGACACCCTGTTTTATTCCCTTTTAGATGGCCTAGTTTCCTACGAGTCTCCCAGTAGCTCAGTGGTTAGAGATCCGACAGGTGAGCCGCATAAGGTCTTGGGTTCGACTCCTAATGGGGAATCAGGGAATCAGTCAATGAATCAGTAGACCTATGTTAGTGACAAAATAAATGCAGCTGGACCGAGACTAAAATTTACCATCTTCCGTTATCACTGTTGCCATGTTGCAACGTGGGGTGTTTTCGTTTATCTCAATATTGTGCACAATGTTGCATTGTGTGTCTGGGCATTTTATTCATTACATATCATGTATGCACTTAGCCTGCGTGCACTGAGACGTCTCCTATTTCCTTTGCTTCGCACGAAGCCTTTACAAGCACCTTTTCCGCGTGAAGCGAAGGAAATAGGAGACGTCTGCGCGCAGGCTAGCATGGATTTCAAGCATAATTCTTTATATCCATCACTGGCCTACACTAGTATTACGTAATACCAAGTCTTTTTAATAAAAGAACATATATTTTCTTTTGTGGTAATCCTTGTACGCGAACTCTTTGCTACTAGAATTAATCACTGCAGTAAGAAGTTCAGAAAGAAGATGGCTTTTTGCTGCGGCTGGAGGAATGAGGAAGGGGCTAAGGGGGAGCTGGTGTCTAATCTTTTCGGTTGGCAGCCTCCCGCCTCCTTGATGCTAGGATACTTAGTTCCCCTTCCCCGGCCCTCCTGGGGTGTGGTTTGTCAAACTTTACCTCTCGAGTACAGTTGCCTCCCATCTCTCGTCACCATTACGGTAACCAGGCAAGTTATGTCCGGTCTGAGAGTCGGCCGCGTCAATACTTCAGATTTGTACATAGAGTGCTCCCGTCTCCCGATGACGGGCTGTAGTTATCCCTTAGTTTTTTAATAAAAATAGAAATTACTATGATAAGTTAAATTCCACCGGGCTATTTTTAAAATCACGGCTAATAACAGGCTCAAAGCAATCCTCGCTTGAGGCTTTTATAAACACCTGCTTCCAGAACTTGTTGAAATAAGAGTTTCACCTGTTATGGTAATTACCTCGATTATTGGATAGCCAAAAGCTGCTAAGCTCTCATCTTTAATACGAAGTAGTGGCTTAGCGTTTTGTATGATCATAACAAACTTGGCCCATTCTTGTTTTTATACAGGTTTTGGGAGCTTTCGGCATGAAAGTAACATGTTTTTGCATTAAATAAGCTGTCTTTGAGGTTGCGTGAGCTTCTTGCCCGATGTTGTTTTCAAATTGACAAACAGATATGTTAACTTTTGGCCGAAAAAAAAAATTTAAAATGTATCATGTGTTGATAAGATAATTAACTGATTAGTCTGATCCACTCTTTCGTTTTATCCCTTTAAGCCCCAATAGTGACATTATTAGCACCTAATTCCTCCTTACAATACTTCTTGCTCAAACATACAGCTCATAAGAACAGAGAAAATGATCGATAAAAGCGAAATGTCTTGATGTTTAATCAAATTCTCCCAACTAGTAACATAAGAAATATACGGAGAATAGTGAGGAGAATATGTATGTTGATATTGGGGCTTAAAGTGTTCAGTAAACAACACATTTTGGTTCTTATTGTCTCTCTTTGCACAGGTGTATGGACTCTGATTAGACTGGCCACGCAAGGGATAGGGCCGTTGAAGATGTGATGCTTGTGTTGTTTTCGTGCTACGTAGCCAAGGGTAAGAGCCGACAGGATAGCTATAACTTGAATAGATAACACTGAGAAGCGGTATTACTAACGTGTGCGCTTCATATAGTGATAGCCGACGGTCGTTGTTAAACAGGAATCAAAATGAAGTAGAAAAAACGTAAGTTGACAAAAATTTTCGGATGTGAGAGAATTTTTGGCCTATTGTTTGGATTCAACTCAATCGTGCATCGATTCTTGCAATATTATTATCCAAATCTTTTCCCTCACATCTCGATGTCGCCATCGGCTGTCAGCCAATTTTTGCCATGGTGCAATACTGTGTCAGTTTTATTTTTATCCAGGCCAAGAAATTTGAAGTCACCCAAGAGTTGTAAGTGCATAATTTAAAAAGCTTATTTTCTCCTAAATTTGTGATATAACCGCTTTTGAAAGCAACGCAGAATCTTAATTAGCACTAAAATAATCCTTAAAACTTAATATCCCCGGTATACGTCGAGGATAATTTTAATTACTTTAAAGTACTGAACTCTCTTGATCTTGATCTTGGTCAGGTTACTAGAGATAAATCAGAGCTGAGTCCTTACCTCGTAAGCCCAGCAGCTCGCTCTAAGTTTTCTGAGAGGTCTTTTGTCTCCGTCTAGATTATTTCTTTGGCTTAAGGAGTGATCTGCAAGCAATAACCCTGATTGTTTTCAATATTGATTTAGCATGAAGTATAAATGAAAGGCCCTAATCCTACAAACGTTTGCTATAAATATCCGATAATTCGTTAAATGGATACAAGAATTAATATTTCGGTTTAATCCAAAACAATGACAAGACGAAGATTAATCACTTTGTTTGTTGAACCGCTTCTGTGAAGGGCAATCGGCAGATCGGCCCTGATCAAATAACAAAAGCAATAAAAACAGCCATCGTACACCATAAAGTAGTTTGCCTGCGTGTGTGTGTGTTGACAGTGTTGAGGGGAAGTGTCCCCTCGCAAAGCTCAGTTATATCCCCACCCTATTTCAGTCTAAAATAAACGAATTTTATTCTTAAACTCCTACTGAAGATCACTTGGCAAACTTGAACTAGATTTTAATTTCAGTCACTCTTTTATTTACTGACGCATATAACAAAGTAATATATAGATTTAGCCAAGCCTAAAAGCGGAGCCCCCCTTTTTGTTTTGTCTGTTTTTTGCTTTTGTTTTTTGTTTTGTTTCTTTGTTTTGTTTTTGCTGGCAGTTATTAATTTGTGAAAATACTCTCATCCAAATCGTTTTATTAAAAAAAAAAAAAACAAAGAAAAAAGAAGAAAAAAAATTCTTGCTCCTGTTGAGTGTCGAACCCGGCTCATCGGCGTGAGATGCCGGTAACTAGTCCACTAGGCCACGGGCGTTTGACATTGTTTACGTAGTTAATTTTAATACTTATTTCTTTCTTCGTGACAAGCTGCCTATCAGCATGAAAATGCTGGTGTTTTTCCTGGCAAAATGTGTTCGAAACGCCGTAAAAACCATGGTTGTGGACAGAAAAAACCAAAAAGCACTAGCTCTGCTATATTTGGCGTCGAAACCGCTGCGAAAAGCTGCGAACTCAAGCGGTGTGCCGACCGAGTTTGAACAGAACCGACGAGGCAAATTTGAACTTTTTGCCTGAACTTTATCGCCGAATTTCTTTCGCCTAGATTGAACTTTTCCCCTTCCACCAAAAAGACAACTGAGTGTTCTTTTGAACTTCTTTTTTCCACTAACAAATTTGTTTTTGACTTTTGTTGTCTTTGCTTGCTTTGCTACAACGCGGGTCAACATGCGATTTCGCGCCGAAAACACACGGGATTCAGCACGGGGCTCTATCCAGTGTAGGAAGTGTATTGGTATCCCTGTGGTGCGGACGGACGGACGTACGGACGGACGGTCACGTGACTACTACGTCACTACCAAAATTTTTTGGCTTGATAGATTACCAAATTTCCTTAGCAATGGAGCTCCGCTGACGCGCTGACGCGCTAGCGCGCTGGCTCCGCTACAAAAGAAAGAACAGGCGGTGGCAAGAAATACATGGCTTATAATCATGTTATTAGACTGCCACGCCAAAACAATTAAGAAGATAACATGAACATGAACATTTTATTTCCAAAGAGCAATATCTTTTCAAGTCCCAAAGACGACGGCTCAAAACAACCACTCTTTTGGACGGCACGTAGCACGAAGTTGCAATTGAAAGGTAGCAAGGTGTATCCATGTGACGTCAATTACAACATGTCGTGATAACTCCAACAAATACCCGTGATTGGTTAATAATGCGGTGTGTTTGCAGACGTCATGACACACATGTTGCAATCAGAAACTCATTCCTGAGTGCATTTGTTTAAATAGAAATTCATCCCATGACAAACAAATGTCGCCAGCACCATTTCTTCAGGACTATTGACAGATGCCAGATAAAGTTGAAGCGTATGCCAGTCCAGTTCTAATGATTGCAACATTCAACGGAATAAATTTGCAAGGGCAACGTGCAGCTTTCTAGAACGCCACACATGGTTGACTGAGGGAACAATAGAGCTACATGACTCAGACCACGACCATTGAAATTAGAGGTTCCAGATGTTGGTAATATCTGAATCAGTTAACATGGTGTGTCCATCCATGAAACGTAAACACTTGAACGTCCAGGTCGAATTGGAATTTGGAAACGTTGGTTTTTATGGAAGGAGGAAAACCGGAGTACCCGGAGAAAAACCCCAGGAGCAAGGACGAGAACCAACGACAAACTCAACCCACATATGACACCGGGAACGGGAATCGAACCCGGGCCACATCGGTGGAAGGCGAGTGCTCTCACCACTGCGCCATCCCTGCTCCCCTTGAACGTGAATTTGAGCTCAAGGCAATTCAGATTCACAATGGTCCTAGTCAGACCCTAGCCTGATTCTCAGACGTCCGAGGTCGTTCGCGGCCCCTTCGCTTCTCTCCTAGTTTGACATTTAGCTAGTAAATTAGCATACGAAATAACACCTGGCAAGAAAAATAAACACAAGGTCATGTTAGGTGCTTCTAACTCTTTACTCGAAAGTAAAGGTTCAGCATTCAAACAAAAGCTTTCCAGCAATGCTTTCTGGCAGTACTGACTGTTTTAAAAGATTTTCCAAAACGAAGTTTGGGGATTTTGTACTCATTAAAACTTACGTGCTGGTAATAGGGAAGGTTACGTTTATTGATTTTTGCGAAGGTTGTGCGAATTTAATTTTGTTTCTTTTTACATTCATGAACGTAAAGTAGAACGACTAACCGCTTGTGATACATTAATTAAAAAAATTCTTGTCTGTCAGTATCCGCTTCATAACGTTATTTCAGTCAAAAGTTGTGCACAAAGCCATTCCGCCAGTTTTAAGCCTGCACCGGCGCTCTTTCACAACGAAAAATAAGTGGCACGGCCTTTTGGAACCTTACGCAATGCAGTCTTAATTTGTCTGTGCAAAAAACGTACGTACGTACGTAGGTAATACTCTCAAAGCAGAGTTAAACAAATGAGTGAGCCATGGAAACAAGTCTATAAGCGCAATTAAGCAGCAAAAGGCAATTGTAAAGCTAGCATAAATATATTTTTTTTCGAGATCCAAAACTGAAGAGAAGACTAAATGAAACATCTAACCATACCAGTAAAGTAACCATTTAGGGTATCATAAAACAGTCAGTTGAAATGTAACAAAAGTACAGAAAAATTGAGGTTAGTTTTCAAGATTGAAACGCTTGTTGATCAATGATCTCAATTTCGTGACAATATGTAACAAATACCGCATCAAATAAAACAAACCAAAAATTTAGACCTGAGATTAAAGGAAGGATTTTTTCGCGCTTTTAACACCTTACATATGCAAATCTGTAACAGCTAACCAATCAAAATCTGAGGATCACCTTCTTAATTTAGCTACAAAAAGGCTTGAAGAAACTAGCTCATCAATATTTGACTTAGTTGTTATTGCAACGGCACCTTTAAAAGCCTCGTTCGTTTAACTGCCACACCATAAAACGAGACATCTACTCACTGATATATGTCAGTCTTCAAGTAATATTTTTGGACACGAACAGGGATGAAACGATGGTGCCATTAATAACCTTTCTGTACGTTACTCTAAGTTTCCTAATTACCTCAAGTAACCTCTTGGTTATACTGGCCGTTAAATCAACCCGAGCCCTGCGAAAAGCCACCAATTTTCCCCTGGTTTCTTTAGCTGTGGCGGATTTATTTGTGGGTGTAATTGTTCTGCCTCTGAGAATTGTAGAAGTACAAGCCTTTGACTGGTCACGAGACATATACTGGTGCCAGTGTGCTCTGAGTCTCACTTTACTTAGTTTGTCCGCATCGGTGCTGAATCTTCTTATTGTCACAACTGAACGTTATTTCGCAGTCGTCCAACCGCTCATCTACCAATGTAAATTTACTTCACGGCGACTTTTTTGCGCAATAATTTCAATTTGGATCGTGGCGTTTCTGATGTCGTTTTTACCATTTCTCGCCCTGAAGAAAACCACAGCACAAGAGCGAAGCTATCAACACAAGATTTGCCGGTTTGCGGACACGATGAGCGCCGAATACCTGATATTTTTTGTTTCCATTGTTGTTTTAATTCCAACTTTGTTTATAAGCTACGCTTACTTGCGAATGTACCGTGCTGCAAACATTCTGAGACGCCGGCTGAAATCCTTACAGGTGCCACGGCAAGGCGAGGAGATCGCCTCAGCGTTGAAGGAGTCTAAGACCGCCAAGACCATTGGTGAGTTATCATCTATGTGAATTTTTTCACTTTGAGGAAACTTAAGAATATTTAAAAAGAAAATTTAATAAAAGGAGAAACACCTCGAGGGAGACATTGCTGAATAGCATTCATTGAAATTTTCACACTTTACGGTTTTAAGCCCTTTTTGTGACAGAGTCAAAAATTAGAACCGCCTTAAGTGGACGGCATAATAAACAGTTATTGTACTTTTTTGGCTTTGCTGGCTTAAAAGTTAGAACCACCATGTAAAGCATATAAGGAGGCTGTACCGCAGGAAGGTACTGACGTCCTCAGACACAAAATTTATGTCCGCCTAATACATGTATACAGGATGATAAACGATACCAATAACAGGAAATTGCTGCAGTTTCATTTGAATGGTCACAATCAAATGAACTCCCTCACAGTTCGATTCTTAAAAGTAAAGTTTATACGGGAATGAACGGATTCGAAAGTCCAATTATCTGTTCTAATCCAGTCTAAACACGTCGGGCCTTGCTGTTTTGCTTATTTATTGTTCTAATAAACGACCTCGAATTGCAGGCGTATAAAAAGAGGCAGCGATCAGCTAATGTGAAGAAAACTCGCGTTGTAAGTGAGACAAATTTGGCGAGACGAAAAATAATTGAAATAACTTTCAATTTATTTTTTTTTAAATTTTAATCCGAAAGTAGGAAGACCGTCATTAAATAGGGGAAAATTATGCGATGATTACCCCTTGCAATTTCCTTTCTATTTTCAGGAATAGTAGTTGGTGTGTTTTACCTGTGTTGGGTCCCATTCATGATCGCAGTCGTTCTAAGCGCATTCTTCAAAAGCCTGATTACTCCCGTTGTGGTGTTAGTCATCTCCACGCTTGTTTACAGCAATTCTGCCATGAACCCAGTCCTCTACGGTTATTTGAGCCGCGATTTCCGTTTGGCTTACAAGAGACTGGTTTCCTGTGTTTCTTCTTCATGCAGGGGAGTGCATGTTCTGCGCAATAGGAGCTGTGAGTTGGCAGGAACGTCAGTTAGAGATGCCACGCCTTCTGAGCACTGTCACGTAGTGTGTATTACAGAAAGGCAGTAGGCTTTTGCTGTGTTTACACTTGTTTACCAAGGTTTCAATTTACTGAGGCCAATCTGCTTACCTCGTACATTCAGACAGTGTCTATACTAGTTCAAATGGCCTGAGATAACCTGTCAACGCAATCACATGAAGCAAAGCGAATCGCGGTTTGGAGGTAAAATTGAAAGTGCGGCCAATAGAAAAGCCATTCAGGTGAATTGAATTGAAAGACTTGTATCGAAGCCTTTCCATGTTTTCTTATGCTGAACATGCAATATGCGGAAGCGTTGTTGCTCTCTAGTACACGTCTAGTGCGCGACTAGCACGTATCTAGCGTGCGTCTAGTGTGCGTCTAATGTGCGTCTAGTGCGCGTCTAGTAGTGAATCGAACTTTCGATCGGAGGGTTGCATGGAAGGAGGTTCGAGATTTTTCTCTGCATCGAGTTGTTTCCTCAGACAACAAACTTGACGACACGTTGCTGTCAACCAAGATATTTCTTAAATGGGTACAGCAACCTATCAGCGTGCTGGGAGTAACCCTGCGATGGACGAGCGTCTTATAAGTGAATAGTAGTAATGCCCCTAGAGTGCGTTACGCTACAGTAGCCAGACCCTCTCGTCCGCCAGCAACTATGAACCTACTGATCTGTAAAAAGGGAACAGTACATTGGTGCAAAGAAACACTGCGGTTGAACCTATCCGGCCCAGCTCTCGTAGGTCTTCTAACATCTGGTTTCCGTGACAAATGAATGATTAGTTTAACAGTTACATAGGCAAGTTCAATCCGTCAAGGCTGGCTTAAGATATCTACAGAGCAGTGTAGATACCAATAAGCGAAATTGTACAACAAAGCATTTATTATGGCAATTTGAAAATCAGAAAATCTGTCCAAGGCCTTATTGAGCCGAGCGAGGGCGACTACTTTACGCTCTGTCCCCATTGTACCTAAAAGAACATCGAAATTTTAAGATATAGTTATGATAATGACAAACACACTCCCCCGAACTCACATTTGGATACAATTTGCGCAAACCATGGTCGCACCTGTTTCTCCACCTGTATTCTTTTCAACTTGGAATCCAATCGGAACGTTTTGCCCTGACATAATTGCTTTCCAATACAAAGATTAATAGCTATGGCTGCTGTATTATTTGTATGTTGGAGTGGTCTGGAAATTGAAGAATATCCAGGAGATCAAACGGGAGCAACATTTTCGTCGGTTTAAACGCTGGGATTAACTTTGCGTTACATTGCGAGCTTGCATCTACTGAGCGAAATTGTTTATCACTATGTTTAAATTCCTTTATCCTGGAAATAAAAATTTTAATAACTGAATCTTCAACAGACATAAGACTTTACTCAGGAGCTAGTTGGAAAAAAAACTGAATGAACAAATTGAGCCAGGTCACGCAAACTATCTTGAAACCGCCAAAGATGTTGCCCCCGACTGATCTCCTGGATTTTCTTCAATTTCTAAAAATCCCACTGCAAGGTATGAGTAATGTACATAAATGTAGCACCCACAGCTACTTCTCCGTGTGTTAAGAAGCAAATTCTGAATGAGGAAAGTTCCGATTTATTTTCAAGTTTAGAAGAGTGCTTGACCTTAACAGACTTTAGGTGACAACTGAGTTTTCAGCTTAAATCTTTTATAACCTCTTTGACAGCGATAGCAAATCAGAAAAAAAGTAATAAAACGTGTCCTGGTTCTGATAAAATCAAGATGGGTGGAATGGGCAGCATACGGCACTCCATACATGGACCAGAGATCTCAAAATAGGTTTACAGACGTCAACCGGAGGTTGATTGTTCCCTTCGTTGGCCTGTTTTTGTTCCTCAACAAAGGCTGGAGAACCCTTGTTTTGATATCTGGTGGGTTGCCGTTTTGGACGTGACGGTTTCAAAATGCGTCAAAAGGAAAAAGTCAAACATCCAGTTTTTGTCGGTGGCTGAAGAAAGTCTGTGCTTTTAAAAGTTCCCTCAATAGCATAAAACACATGTGTCTGGTAACAGTTTACTTTAGGGTATCTTGTGAGTTTTTTGTGATAATTTTGTTTTGTTTTGTTTTGTTTTGTCTTTTTTCGCTATTGCACTTCTGTTGATATTTACAGACATCAAATTCATCAAAAATGTGATTTTTTTGAAAATCCTTTTCAAGGCATCTTAAGTGATTGTAGTCTTAAGAAAAGTATGTTTTTTCCTATTTTCTTGTTGTATAAATTTGTTTTAGAGCCTTTTGTGAAGCTGCTCAGTGTCATTTGGATGGTTGTCATGGCAACCAGAGTTGTCTACGCGTTGTTTTTCAAGCAAAAACTGGTCATGTTTTGATCCAAATCCAGAGAAAGCTGTGTAGGAGCGATTTCGAATCAATTAGGGGACTGGTGAAGAGTCCGGGGACATTACATTGTAAATACATGAAGCGGTAAAAGCCGTAAAACGTGGATCGCTTGAGTCGCCATTGTTGACAATTTTTCTTGTGAAACGTCTTGACAAAATGCCTCCAAAGAAGAAATTTAGGAGCGGTAGAAGCAAGAAAAGGAGGTTTGCAGGTAACAGGTATACTATAAAGCAAAAGAAAGAGGAAAATGAAGCTTCAGTCGAGCGAGAATCGTCCGAAGAAACCGAAGAGTCCGACGCCGATGAAACCACGCGGCCCTTGAGCGCTGAAGCAATTGAAATGAAATCTTTTCCAGCATCAGTGAGAAAACTGGACGAACCTTCAGGTGAATCAAACAGTAGCTCAAGCAAAGACGATTCAAACGGACCAGAAGGCTTTCGCTTTGTTGATATATCCGTGCTTGCCTCAGTTTTTCAGTTGTTCCGTTGCCCTGTTTGCAAGTATGGTCATATCGAGTTGGAAGAAGATGGCAGTGCCAAAATGGGTTTTGCATCCCTACTTGTGTTGAAGTGTAAGAATCGAAATTGCAAATTCTCTGAGAGATTTTATACTTCTTCAAAAATTGGAGGGAGCCAAGCATTTGAGGTAAACCGTAGAATTGTTTTGGCTACAAGAAATATTGGCATTGGCCATCAAGCTCTTGCAAAATTTACTGGTGTTATGAACATGCCCTCCCCCATGAATGAGAACTCGTACAGAGACCATGTTGCTGCTGTTAAAAATGCTGCTGAGACTGTTTGCAAAAAAAGTATGGGAAATGCTGTGGAAGAGGTAAAGTCCTTTTATGAACCTGAACAAGATGGGATCTTTGACATTGGAGTTTCGGGTGATGGCACTTGGAGGAAAAGAGGATACTCCTCCTCTTATGGCATTGTCACTGCTCTGTCAACCATCACTGGTAAAGTGCTAGATGTTGAGGTTATGTCAAAGGACTGTAAGGAATGTACTGTGTGGAGGAACAAGGAAGGGAGCCAAGAATTCCATGACTGGTGGGAAGGACACCAGCATCTCTGTGAGGCTAACTACCTGGGCTCCTCAGCATCAATGGACGCCTCCGGTTTATTAGCTATATTTCAGCGGTCAGTTGACAATTACTCTGTTCGATACATGGAATTTTTGGGAGATGGCGATAGTAAGGCCCACAGACTTATTGTTGAGGAAGGAGTTTACGGTAATAAGGAAGTTACCAAGCTTGAATGTGTCGGCCATGTTCAAAAGCGTCTTGGCTCCCGCCTCCGCTCACTGAAAACGAGGCTGGGTCAAACGCGTCTCGATGATGGCAAGTCAATTGGTGGTACTGGAAGGCTAACTAAAAAGACAATTGACAAACTTCAGGTTTACTATGGGAATGCTATCAGAAACAACACACATGACATTCGAGAGATGCAAAATGCTGTCATGGCCATTTGGCATCATTCCCAGTCAACAGACGACAGCCCAGACCATGACCTGTGTCCCCCTGGAGAAGATTCCTGGTGTGGCTATCAGAGGGATTTAGCCCTGGGAACCTCTGATTATGAGCATAACCATGCTCTTCCCAGGGCTGTTGCTGATACCATTTTCCCTATCTTTGAAGATCTGAGTGACGAAGACCTCCTCGAACGCTGTCTGCATGGAGGGACGCAGAATCAGAATGAAGCCATCAATGCTCTGATTTGGCAACGGGCCACTAAAGAAACCCACTCTGGGCTGAACACAGTTGAACTTGCTGTGTTCCTTGCAGTTTCATCCTTCAATGATGGTGCAGGTTCCATCAGTTTGGTCCTCGAGGAGTTGGGAATCAGCCCAGGAGTGCACTGTGAGAATGCCTGCTCAAAACTTGATCACGACAGACTGCGCCATGCTCGCAGAAAGAGCAGTGAGCATTCACAGAAGAGAAGGAGACAAATAAGAAACTGGAAGAAAGGGTTCACTGACACTTTGGAGGCACTTGAAGGCCCACATTATGCAGCTGGAGCCTTTTAAGACTGAACTATGAATGAAATTGTGTGACTAAACTTTATACTTCATTTTCTTAAATTCCGTATTTTAGGTCTATTTGGACATGGTAAACACAATATCTCAAAAAGTATTTGGAATAATTCAATGAAATTTTCACACAAGGTTACATATCAATGGAACTGTGCAATGAACTAAAATAGCAGGGTTTCGAGCAGTTTGTCTTGATTTATTGCTGTTCTGTCCAAACAACGTCATGTGAATTTTTTGCACTTTGTTTGTGAGAGTATCATTCGAAAACATTTCATGGTGAATTGATAATTCTAGTTCATTGCACAGTTCTGGTCATTAGCTACCAGTGTGCCAAATTTCAACTGTCCTCTCTGAAGCAGAGATGAGATATTGTGTTTGCCAATATGCCTTTTATTTGACTTGTGGAAATGGGTGTGGCTCTTTGAAGGGGTGTGGTTCGTCTGGAATGTAAGGAATGTACCAACAATGTGATGGAAATTATTCCTTAAAGAGTTATCAGTGTTGTGACTTTGATAAGAGGCCATGAATGAAAGGCAAACTGTTTGAAAAATTGCTCCTAAAATTGTCTATTTTAGACTATCGAGCCACCTTAAGGTCGCTGGTGAAACTTTGCTCATGAATAAATTTACGAAGGCAAAGTTCTGTTGGATTTATATATATGACGACTGGAAGCCGATTTCGTTGAAATTAAACTCAACGGAGGATTCGGGGAATGGACGAAGAGCAGCAAGGGTGACTTTTCGGTTATGCGATTTTTGTCCACTTTTTCTCCTCGAAAAGAACGCAACTCTTATTGATTTTACTACTCCTTGATTAGCTGAAACCTCTTCTATGTCACTACAGAAGCCAAACTTGAAAGTTATGTGATTTTGTAGGAGCTGAAAATTGTCCTTCTTAGAGTTTGCATGAAACCACCAATATTCTGTTAGAAAGACTATCTGAAAAAATTCCTCATGTTGTGACACAGTCCAAAATACACCTACAATAGTTCAGTCAGTTCTGGAAATTTTATACTCCGCGCTGAATTTTTGGAGGCAAAATCGGTGATTTGCAGTGGCGGCTTTCGAAGGCTCATCGAATGAGCACGATTGCTCAAAGCTGTCATTTTTTTATTATGGTAATTTTGGAAATTGAAATCCAGCAGCTTTTGTTATAAACCGCTCAGTAGTCCAGAGAAGAATAATGCGTTGCAACTGAAAAATCGTTTGTCCTTCATAAAAACAACTAGGCTGTGAAGCCAACTGATGAAAGAAATCTAGAAAGCTAGAAAGCTAGTTTAACTGTCGGTGAAATTTTGGAAAGGAAAACTTTTTTTCGCTCGGCTAAGCGAAAAAAGAACAAAAAAGGAAAAACGAATATTTAATTGTAAAGCAAAGAACAAATTAATATCTATGGTGAGTCAGTCTGGCAGGAAAGAACCGTTCATTTGACCACTTTCATATGTTTCCACTTCCTTCCAAAACATTTGGATTGAATAGAGCAAGCGTTTCCAGATTCATAGCTCTAGGACACAATGTCCCAAAGCAGGTGAATTGAAGGCGGGCTCAGTATCGCATCAGATATATTAAAACAAGATTTATGAAAAAACGTGTTTCGACAGAAGCAACCAGGCTAGCACTCAATTTTAGCTTTTTCATTCAACAATTCTTGAACTAAAATACATAAGATATCCGTACCACACGACGTAAATAACGTGCCATTATTGTTGCAGAAAAGCAACATTCTTGAATATTTCGCGAAGTGTCGTTATTATTCGAAGCAATTTGTGACATGCGCTTAAATTTCATGATTTCAAGGAACTCATGCGTCATTCGCGCCCTTAAGCTCAGAAATTAAAAGAGGGACCTTTTCGCACCTTAAACGCCTTATATGTACATATCTGTAGCAGTTAACCAATCAAATTTGAGGATCCCGTTCTTTATTTAGCCAAAAAAGGCTTGAAGAAGTTAGCTTTTCAATATTTGTGTTTATTGTTTTAACGACGACACCTTTACCACAACTCGCTAATGAGGGATTTACAATATCTGTTTTGAGACAATTTTTTGGACACGAAGAAGGATGAAACGATGGTGCCATTGATAACATTTCTATATGTTACTCTAAGTTTACTAATTACCTCAAGTAAAAGCGACTAATTTTCCTCTGGTTTCTTTAGCCGTGGCGGATTTATTTGTGGGTATAATTGTTTTGCCTCTAAGAATTGTAGAAGTACAAGCTTTTGACTGGTCACGAGACATATACTGGTGCCAGTGTTCTCTGAGTCTCACTTTACTCAGTTTGTCCGCTTCAGTGCTGAATCTTCTTATTGTCACAACTGAACGTTATTTCGCAGTCGTCCAACCGCTCATCTACCAATGTAAATTTACTTCACGGCCTAAAACTTGCTGGAACATCAAAAAGAATTATTATTCTAACGTACGTCAATCAATTTAAGAGAAAAATCTGTAAGGGCAGTTTAGAAATATTTCTATTTACGTAAATTACGGACCTTTTGGCTGATTTGCGCTGCATTTTAGCAGTTTTTAAATATAAATATCTTAAAATCGCAGCCACGTAGGAAGCTCACTGTACATTAAGAATGTTTTGATATCATAAAAGATCCTTCAACTGAAAAGAGAAAGTGTTAAGTTATATCTTTCTTGAAATATTGGAAACAATTGCAGAAATGACCAAAATTAGCCCGTAAAAAATGAATCATGATTTACGTGAAAACGCTCTTACAGATTTTTCCCTAATTTCGCATACAAGTTGTGTAGGTTGAGTAGTTCAAATAGTTCAAGTTTCGTCATAAAGTGTCTGACTAGTTTTCGAGATATTCGACATTATTTAAAATGAGGGGTTGTCCATTACCGTTGTTATGGTGACAGCTGTTGCTAGGGAACCAGTGAGAAAATAAACTTTGATCATATTTTGAAAAGGTGGTGTAGTATCAAGGAAATCGAAGTTTATCTTCTATGCGAAATTTTGACTTCAAAAGATACACTCCAAAGCCCAAAAAACTGTTGCGAGCCTCCTTAAGGGCTCGAATGAGACCCGTGGTCATCAGTATTTAATTGTTGAATGTATGCACGAAGTGCGACGAAAAGTAATTGGACACTGCGCGAAATATTTATTAACAGATTGTTCAGTAAATTTATTGATTTCTGGACCAATAATTGCGCGTGATTTAAATCTTGTGGCACGAATATCTTGAGTATATGTATTAAAACAAATATTAAATCAAAACAGTAAAATACGGATCGAGCGCCAGTTTAGTTTCTGTCTGAGCCCAGAACTTTTAATATATTTATTGTCTTTAATGCGATATCCCGTCTTCAATTCACTTGCTTTGAAACATTTTATCCTAGAACTTTGGAAAGGCTTACTTTGTTCGATTTGAATGTTTGGCAGGGAGACGAAAACATTTGAAAGTAGAGTCCTGTCTGCACCGGTTTTTTTATACATAAATGAACAGATGCTTCCTCCCCAATAATCTCGTGATTCGTGAATCATTTGTTCTTGATACTCAAAGAAAGGTCCGACTTTTTACGTTCCTTTCTTCCTTAAAAATCGAAAAAACGTTTTCATTTAAAAATTTCGCTGACAGTAAAAGTTGCTTTCCATTTCCGTGGACGGTAGAAATCCACCACTG